>CM053771.1:180890660-181444261 GCA_028658325.1 Potorous gilbertii | reverse complement strand
TATTTAAATAATAATTCATTTCAATGCTACATAAACTGTTCAAAAAAATAGGTAAAGGAGTCCTGTCAAGTTCCTTCTATGACACAAATATGATCTTGATATTTAAACCAGAAAGAGTCAATAGAGAAAGAAAACTATAGACCAAATTCCCTAATGAATACTGGGGCATAAAAAAAGCAATATACCATAATGAAAATTGTATATACTATAGTGAGGTTAGATTTCTGCCAGGAGTACAGGACTAGTTCAATATTGGGAAAATTTAAACATATTATGTTAATAACAAAACAACAAAAATAAGATTATTATTTTAATAGGTGCAAAAAAGGCTTTTGACAAAATATAAGCTTATTCCTATTAAAAAACATTAGGAATTATAGGAATAAATGGAGCTTTCCTATAAAATAATACGTAATAGTTTCTATCTAAAATCAAGAACCAGCATTATCTGAAATGAAGACAATCTAAAAGCCTTTACAATATGATCAAGAATGAAACAAAGTATGTCTATTAATTATTAATTGAAAGAATAAGCATAGGCAATGAAGAAACAAAACCATCTTTTTTTTCAGATGATACAATAGTTTACTTAAAGATCCCTAAAAAGTCAACTGAAAAACTAATCAAAACAATTAACTTCCACAGAGTTGTAGGATATACTAGAAATCCACACAAATCATTCACATTTCTGTATGTTACCAAAAAAATCCTGCTGGAAGAGATATTCTTAGAAAGAGAAAGAAAAATTCCATTTAAAATAACTACAATCAGTATGAAATACTTGGGAGCCTACCTAACATGACATACACAAGAGCTATATAAACACTATTTATAGGAACTATATAGATACTCTTTATACAAATAAAGGCAGACCTAAATGACTGGAGAAACAATAATTGCTCATGGGTAGGCTGAGCCAATATGATAAAAATGACAATAGTAAGTAAATTAATTTATTTATTCAGTACCCTACCAATCACACTATCAAAGGATTACTTTATACAGCTAGAAAAAATTAACATCATATGGAAGAACAAAAAGTCAAGAATATGAAAGGGATCAATGAAAAAACAAAGGGAAGCAAAGGGACCTAGCAGTATCTCATGTCAACTATATTACAACTCAGTAAGCATCAAAACAACTTAAGAAACAGAGAGACAGAGCTGTGGAACAGATTAGGAATACAGTATACAAAAGCAAATGAGGACAATAGCTCACCTGTTGGGACAAGAACTATTTAACAAAAAACTGTTGGGAAAACTAAAATATCTAAAATCAAAGCCTCAAAGGAAAACAGTTTAGGCAAAACATTCAACTATGAATTTCTTGTTAATATTTATTTATTTTTGACATTCATTTTAAAACAATTTTGAATTCTGAATTCTTTCCCTCCATCTCACCCCTTTACTATCTATGGAGAAGGCAAGAAATGTAATATCAATTAGACATGTGAAATAATGCAAGATATTTCCATATTAGCCATATTGCAAAAAAAGGAAGAAAAATAAAGTAAACAAACCACCATTGCTTCTTGTGGAAGGGTTATTTCAAAGATGAATAAATTCACAGAAAAAGTTGCCTTATCTTCCATCTCCTCATCAGAGCCCAAACCTCTTACACTCATTTAGTCATTCAGTCAACAATCATTTATCAAGCACTTACTCCATTCAGGCATTGTACTTAGCACAATAGGGATAAAAAGAAATGCAAAAACTTAGACATTGCATCTACAAGATTTTACTCACACATACACAGACACACACACACACACACACACACACACACACACACACACATTGTCAGTGTATTCTCAGTGATTATGTAAATCTCAGAAAGAAGGCACTAGAAGTCCAGCCCAAATAAGTGAGTTCTTATTTGACTAGGCCTCCATTTTTGCTCAGAGAATACCTAAGATCCTAAGTACTCAAGATTCATTCTAGGGTGAACCCTAGAATCAGAAATAATGAACTCTTGTGCCCACATTTCAAAAGATCCAAATGCTTTCTCAGTCACCCAGATATTCTACATAATGGAAATGATATATGTTTGACAGTCAAAGGTCACTTTAGACTTGATACTCCAGGTCTCAGCTGGTATATGGATATCTGGACACTAAGTAAAATGTCACTTCCCTTTGCATTCACTCTGCCATGTATACCTCTTTGTTGGACCTCATTTACATATTGTTATTACCCAGCAATCCAGGTACTATAAATTTTCCATCTAAAGGTATTTCAATTGTTCATTCTCCCTACTTCCAGCTTTCAGTTGTGTAGTATACTAGTCTCTCCCTATTTCTCCCATAATTGTCCCAACTGATTATGTCCCTTAATATTTTTTTTCATTTACACATTATGCTAAAGCCATTAATGTCTTTCAGTTGTTAAACTGTTTCAGCAGTATTAACTTAAGAAAAACAAACTCTGTGTGTGTGTGTGCATGTGTGTGTGTGCATGTGTGTGTGTGTGCATGTGTTTCTCTAAAAAAGGAAAAGAAGACATATAGGTATAAAAATATTTGTAGCAGCTCTTTTTGTGGTGACCAAGAGTTGGAAATTGAGGGGACATCCAATTGGGGATAGGCTGAACAAATTGTGATATATAACTGTAAAGAAATACTATGGTGTTATAAAAAATGATGAGTAGGATAATTTTTCGAAAAACCTGAAAAGACTTATATGAACTGATGAAAAGTAAAATGAGCAGAACCAGGAGAATGATATACACAGAAACAGCAATATTGTGCATAATCAACTGTGAATGACTTAGTTATTCTCAACAGCACAATGATGCAAAACAATTCCAAAGGATTCATGGTGAAAAATACTATTCACATCCAGAGAAAGAACTGATGAAGTCTAAATACAAATTGAAGCATTCTATTTTTTACCTTCTTTATTTTTTTCTTTTTTTTCTTGGTCTGTGATTTCTTTCACAACATGACTTATATGGAAATATTTTTATATGATTGCACATATGATAACCTACAGCAAATTGTATACTCTCTCAGGGAGGAAGCAGGGGAGAGAGGGAAGGAGAAAATTTGGAACTCAAAATTAAAAAAAAGAATGTTAAACCTTTTTACATGTAATTGGGGAGAAAATTAAATTCTATTAAAAAAATTTTTGTACACACATGCACACATATCTCCAGTGACCCCATCCTATATTATCTAGTTTCCTTACCATGAAGTTTTATCTTAACTTTTGATGGCAAGATTGTGTTTTGTAACCCCCTTCTTCTCTCCCTATTCTTTGGTATTATGTTACCATGTAAGACTTGGGGTTGCTTATGTACTTTAAAAGTATTACCTCATGTAAATATTTCAGTCATATGTTTTGATACAGTATTCTTAAAGCCATGAGTAACATAATTCTTTGAGTCAATTTTATTTCATTTCTGAGGAATAGCTTTGAATTTGAATACATTGTTTTATTTTGAATTGTCTGACCCATATTTATTTTTTTCCAAATTTATTAATTTATTTGTTTTCAATTTTCAACAATCACTTCCATAAGTTCCAAATTTTCTCCCTTTGCTCCCCACTCCCTCCCCCAAGACAGCATGCAAGACATATGGTTGACCCATGTTTATTAAAAGAAGACTTTTCAAGTGCTTATTTAGCAGTGATCAAGGCTAATTATTAAGATATTTTCATTTAAGGAACTTACATCTAGCTAGGTACTTGAATTGTGAGTGTCTGTGTCTTCTTGTACATATACTTCAGCAAAAGGATGAAAAGATGAGGAGTTTTTAATAGTTTTCTTCCTTCTGCTTCTTACTTTGGTAGATATATGCTTTAACCAATGTGAGTATTCTCACAACTCCTCCATGGCTTCTTATCCTTTGTGATTTTTGTTCACATCTTATTAAATATCCTCCATAGGGAATAAAATTCTCTCATTTAAAAATACAAGAATGGTAGATTTGTCTATATTCGACTTCTCTCCACCCACCTATGGCACCACCGCACCTAGAAACTGGTTAATAAATGTTTTCCTGATCTAACCAAGTTTTTGCTTTTAGAGTTATTATGAGACTATATCTGCCTTTTCAGAAAGAGTAATTTAGAAATTGGATTATTTTTATAGCAATGTTTTATTATTCAATTAGCGCCCAGTATTCTAAAGTTGTATAAATAAGAAATCAATACAGTTAGTGACTTTCCTTTATATTATTCTATTAATTGGACAGATAAGATTCATTTCTTCAAAAGTTCAAGAAACACTGAGTTCTTATGTTGGATTTGATTTTTTGTTGTTTTTAGTGGGCAGAAGTAAAAACTGTTAATGTTTTGATGGGTGACTTATCTCTACTTGGCAGAAAGCCACACAGAGGCTACTTGCATTTATTCCCTTCATTAAAAGACCGTAAAAGAAAAAAAAGTATGGAAAAAGCTAAAAATGCTGCAACACTTTACTCTTAAATCAACCGAATGTGGGAGAAAATGCTCCTACAATAGAAGCAACTCTCAGAAGTTGAATAGAAGCTTTTAGGGCCCTATTTAGAAGACTTTTGTATGCTTGCTATGCAGAACCAAATGTGGAATTCAAGCTGTTGTTCAGGGTAGAAAAGGTCACAGAGCAGGATCTCCACAAACCATCTTTACAATATTCCTAACTTCTTTTATGCATGGAAAGAACGTGCAGTTGAAAAAATTAGGCAAAACCCACGAACATAAGGTCTACTGATGAATCAAGCTATCTGCTGCTTTTAAAAGAATGAATACCAAATATAAAGAATTCAAGCCTACAACGGTAAGAGATGCATTGCAATTGTTCATTGTACATTTTATGCTAAAGATAGGGAGGAAAAGACTTTTTTATCTCCAATCTGCATTTAACATTATTGTTTTGGATCCTCATTGGTCTAAACATGAAGGGATAAACTGTTTTGCTAATGAAAACACTAACTTAGCCATGGTACAGATCTTGGTTTCTACAAAGTCTAACAGACTGGCATTCATACGAATAACTGATAGTAAGAATGAAAAAAAATATTCAAGTACCTACCTATGTGTCTAAAAAACACTGGCAAAGTATTAAAAGAAATATACAGTTACTATAAATATTATTATATCACAGTAGAAAATATACATATAAACCATGTATGCATTATGTTCTGTCCTAGTACTTTCTACCATATGGTGTTAATCATTGCTAAGTTTAATTTGTAAATGATTTTAAGTGATTGCAATTGAACAGAAATGTTCTGTTTCATTTTTTTACTCCTTGCAATTTTTTACTACCCACCAGTCATTGATTTACCATTTGAAAATGAAGATGTGATAAATTTCCTTTAATCAGAGATAAATTTTAGCATTTTGTAAAACCCTCTATTACTTTGGTATAATTACTGGTTCACAGACTATTTTTTAAATGTAATTTTAAAAGTTACATAGAAACTTGAAACTTGATATTATCTTGTAAAATGTCATCCTCTATGTAAAAATTAGCTATATACCTTGAGATGTGCATCACTAAATGTATATTCATAAGATTATTTTTCAGCTACTGTAGTTTTTTAAGAAGATTCTAAGTGCAAATAAAGTTTACTCTTACATAATCATTTCACAAAATGCAAGATTAGCTTTAAGCAACTGATTATTTTCTGCTGTCTGTTAATGCTAACTAAAGGAACAACCTCTAAAAAGACAAAACAGATATGTTTAAATATTCACTCAAATTAAATTATTTAATGGGATCTCCAGCTTTTTGTATTATTTTTGAAAGTTTAAATAGCAAATTGCAGAAATATGGCCATATCTTATTATACAAAAACAAAACTCAATTCATTGCTTAGTATTTTTTTATAGCTACATATTGTGAAAAGCTCTTGGATGATTAAATTCAAGATATTTTAAAGATATCTATCATTATTCAAGTATTGGTTAATTAGCTCAAATATGCCTTTTCTTTCCCTAGGAGAGCTGCACAGCAGCAAAAAATATCCTGCTGCTTACAAAACAAAATACAGATTTTTCAAAGTCTATACATAAAACTGCCAGTGTTTAATGCTAATTAGCATAGATGTTAATGTATGATGCAAAAAAAATGTAGCTAATAATATCAACTCTTAGGGCTTTTCAAAAGAACATTTATCCAAAGAGCAGCAAGCTGCCTAGAATTAGTTCATGATTGTGATGGTAATTTAAATTCATGATTATAAAACAAGGGGTACTAAAAAAGAAAATGAAAACTTTATACACACAACCTTTGCTATGTGTATTTTTAAAACGATAGCATATCCATCAAGCTTTATTCAATATGTTAATCCATGCCCATTGAGTAAGAGTAGTATAATAAGTACTTCCAAAGTTTATCATTTAGAGCTTCTCTTCCTTGATGCAATTTAAACAAGTAGTGACAACTAGTACATTCAAGACTCCAGAAAAATTTCAGCAGTGATAATGTTGAAGAGACAGAGATGGGAGAGCTGGATCAAAGTGGAAAGAATTCACTTAGACCTTCTCTGTAGCCACTAGGAGCTTTATTGACGCAAAAGCAGCTGGGCCTGAGATTTAACAAGGAGTTAAACAAAGGCAATGGTGTAGGAAAAGGACCAGACTTATATAGGACGATTTTAGGGTTTTCTTGTGGGGGTTGGAGATCTAGGGTAAGTCTTGCAAGATAAAAGCACAGGGTGAGAACTATGAATGACACAAAATAAGGAAATCCCATTCCCCAGGATGAGAAGTGGGGACCAGGAATTATATGGTCCAGGATAAGGGGAAGTTGTGGTAAGGAAAGACTTTAGGGCACCAAGGTCTTCACAAAGTCAATTAATATTATTTTAACTCTTAGGGCACTGTTCCTATCCACATCAGTAATATTATTTCACAAGGAGACTGGATTAGATGATGTTTCATTCTGAGAATGGATGTAGCTACAACAAGTCATAGTTTCCACTTGTATGAGACCTTTAATTCTTAAACATCATTTAATATTTATAGAATTAATTTTTTCCCCTGTGAATTGTATATTTATATCATACATGGCAACCTTCTGGTAAATTAGCTGGATGATACATAGTATCAGACATGGAGTCAGGAAGACCTGAGTTCAATTCTGCCCTCGTATATTTCACTTTACTTTCGTCTGCCTCAGTTTTCTTAAATGTAAAAGATAGATAATATTAACAACACTTAGCCCCAAGGATTTTTTTTGTAGGATTGAATTAGATGATGTTTACAAAGTGCTTTGCAAAAAATGTGAAGCACTATATAAATGCTAGTTATTATTATATGCAGTTGTTACTGTTATTCACTCATGTCTGACTCTTCGTGACCCTTTTGTGGTTTTCTTGGCAAAGATCCTGGAGTGGTTGACCATTGCCTTCTCCAGCTCATTTTACAGATGAAGAAACTGAAGCAAACAGCATTAAGTGACTTGCCCAGGTCACACAGCTAGTAAGTATCTGAGGCCAGATTTGAACTCAGGAAGATGAATCTTCCTGATTCCAGGTCAGGCACTCTATACACATACTATGTAGCTCTCCTATTATATTCATACAGGAAAATTTTAATACCACAATGTCATGGACAAGCAGAGTCTTGTAAACACATATATATTATTATAAGATACCATCTCTGTTTTTTTCAAATAAAAAATACTTTAAAGATGACTAATGGTTGTTTTAAAGAACTTTTAAAGTAATCCCACCATTGTCAATTGGTAGTAATGAGGAAAAAGTTAATGACTGTAAACAGCACAGATATCAAACATGATTTGATACCTTGTTTCTTATATATTTCTTTTAAGTCAAGTTGTAGAAAGATGATAGTCTGATAGTAGTAAATGATCATCATAGTACATAAAAATATGATCATCTAAATAAGTATGTTATGTATTTAACAAAAATGAATTTACTTGTAACCCAATCAATTGGAAATTAATCATCACCAAATGTTTAAACACCTCCATTATATAGGACACTGGACTAGATACTGTAAGGCAAGTGAAATACCAACCTGGTTTGGAAGTTAAAATACATACTTACAAAAAGCTAATAAGACAAGGCAGTATGTAATAAATGCCATATGTGATAAATGTCATAAGAATTGTTTCGTAGTAGCAACTCTGACAGTCACGTTATATAACTACAAGCAAATCACTTCAACTCTCTGGGACTCAGTTTCATGGTCTGTAAAAATAGATAATGCAATTCTCCATTGCATACCTGAGGGGGTGGCTGTGGGGAAAGCATTTTATCAGCCTTGAAATGTTACAGCAGTGGGAGCTATTGCTGATTTTATCTGCAGTTGGGATGCCACATTTTCCCATAGAGTGCTTTAGTGATATACTGTCAGACTGAGAGAAGTATAGTTGATGGTGAGGTAACCCTCAGAGTGAACTATGATGATGAGGTCTGGAGGTCACGTTTTATGGGAGATGTCAGAGCTTCCAGCACCAAAATTAATTAGGATGGGTGAAGGGACTTATAGTCATGGAGAACTAAAATACTGAAATACTACTGCTGCCTGTACCCTGGTGGCCTCAGCTTCTTGGTTCTGAGGGCCTCCTATTCTTTCCCTTTTGCTGTCCAGGGCCCCATGAGACAAAAAAGAAAGGAGTTTGAAGTTTTAAGATGCTCTCCCCCTACTCAGCGGAAGATGAATACATCATGAAGAGTTCCAGGATTCACTTGGGTCCCAGATTAAGCTCATCAAATCCAAATGGCATTCATGAACTTTCCTATGAAGAGTTGAGTTTGGTTTTTTTGGGGTTTTGTTTTTTTTTTAGCAATTTTTTCCTTTTTTACAGCATTAAGGGTTTGTCAAGGCACAATGGCAACCTAATTCCCCTTTCTTTTCCTTCAAATTTTCCAGAAGAATGAGGGAGATTGGGGTCAGACACTTCCATCCTTAGGAGATGATGAGGTGACTTCTGTTCTAAGTGCTTGTTGGAATGTAATTCCTTGGGGTTATGTAATGTAGAGAAGATCAGGCTTCATACTCCTTCTCAGACACTCTGCATGAATCACAACTCCTGTCAGCTTCAGTTTTTTCACCTATAAAATGGGGTTAATAATAGTACCTAGCTCACAGGGTTGTTGCAAGGAGCCAATGAGATACCTCCAAGGCTCTCTGTAAACCTTAAAGTGCTACATAATATAGCAATAGTTAATATAGCTATAGTTACCTTGTAATGCATAGCTATTTTACATAAATAGTCTTTGTCCTTGACAACTGAATTAAAGTCTAGATAATTTATTAGCAAGAGCTGATTTTTAAAAATCAATCCATTAATCATTCAACAAACATTTATTAAGTGCCTACTATGTTCCAGACACCATACAAGTTACCAGGGATAGAAATACAAACAATAAAACAATCCTCCAGGTTACTGGGGTGTCAACAAGTACATATGTAAATATTTACACAGAGTAAATATAAATAAATACAAAGTAGTTTAATGCAAGATCATTCAGAAAGGAGGACACAAGTAGTTGCAGAGACCAGGAAGGCTTCATGCAGATGTGTTGTTTTAATTGCATCTTAAAGGAAGAAAGGGACTTTGAGGAATAATAAGGAGCTACCAGAGGGAGCAGAGAAGGGGTGTACAGAAAAAAAAAATGAGCCAAAAAGAATATAGAGACTAGGAGTACTGGCTGGTCCCTACTACACATCCATGAAATTAGTGTTATTGTTACTTTGGGTACATTAACACTTATTTAGGTTTCTAATATTGAAAGTGATGAATAGAAATATGTTTCGCATGACTTCCTAAGTTTAAAGGGTATTTCTTACCTTCTCAATGGGTGGAAAAGATGGTGGACAAAGGGAGAGAATTTGAAATTGAAAATTAAAAAAAGAAAGTAATGAGTGAATGTACTCATAAATACTCAAAATATCTGTTAGGGATTCAAGAAGATATGTTTGTAAATGGGCTTACGGTAAAATTAGAATTATACTGCCCATATGGTGTTGGAAAACTATTTGTAGTACAAAGATGGGATACAATAGAGCATTAAACTATGAAACAATATGCAGTATTGAAACAATAACACTCATGAAGTATTATAAGGTAGGAGCTTTCACATTCAGATTTACATCTTCTCTCCTTGTCTATCAGTCCATGGCAGATGGATAGATAGAGAGAGATGGATGGATGGATAGATGATAGATAGATAGATGATAGATTGATTGATATGTAACAGAAGGCTGCCTCATGTGCCGATTATCTTGGATTTTGTCTTTACATCTGGAGAGGTTGAGGAGCCTGATTCCAGGAAAGTTGAAATATGTATAGACATTCTGTAACTAGTTTTACTCTACTAACCACATAATAAGGAGGAATTTTTTTTCTATTGTGTATCTGGAACAAGGGGTATCTTCAAATTGGCTGAAATCAGTTTTGACCTAGTCTCTTGCCTTATTCTCTTTGACCTAGCTCTAGTGGTTTGACTCCCTCAATGATGACAGTTAAAGGAGAGGTCTTTGAGTCTTTTCCCCATTGAGGCCATAGGACCCCTAAAAAGGGACTTTGAGCCATGGCATTTTCATTTGTTCTTTTTCTATTTTAGGTGAAGGGATTGAAGCCTCCGATTTTGTAGGTCAGGAAGATGCCCAAGCATCCTGGCTTTCCAGTGTCTAAGCTTTGAAGCTAGTAAGTATGGTATCAGTGCCCAGAGGAGCAAGGAGTGACCTTTAGGAGTGATCTTCTGGCTCTGGCTGATTACAAGCTAAAATAAGCACTCATTCAGTGGTCTCAATTGGACCCAGGTCATGTAGAAACTGATCTAAGAATGTATCCCTAAGGTACTGAGGAAAAATGTTTATACATTTGTTCTTGCTGTATCTTCCAAGCAAATATTCTTTTGTAAAAGCTAATTTATGTTAAATGATTAAATGTAACTGGAGCACTTGAATTAATGGTAGTAGAGAAAGACACCCTATAGATCTCTCAAGGAATCCTACAACCCTGAGAACAGATGTAGCCTTTCAGGACCTGGGAGAGTAGGAGAGAGACAGAGAGGCAGAGAAAGAGAAGAAGGAAGAAGAAGAGAGAGAAAGAGAGAGACAGAGAGGAGAGAGAGGTGGGTAGAAGGGTAAACTCTGGGGGTGCAAATAAAAGCAAGCAGGACAGTTCCTGTCCTCTGGGAGCTTGTATTCAAAAGGGGAGGATAAAAACACACAAAAGGAATCTTTGGGATATGGAAAGGGGAGGGAATGCCTACTGTTGTAGGACTAGAGATATCCTGAAAGTAATAGTGGAGGGCTGGAATCCAGCAAGATAAAGCCAAGGTGGCTCCAGGGCAGAGTGACCTTCTCAATTTGGGAGGGTATGGATATAATAACCCAGGAAGTCAAATTCAGGCAGCATGATTAGGAACGTTCTACAAGAAATTCTGAATAGTTGCCAAATGAGATAATGCTTGTAAAGCACTTAGCACTGTACTTGGTATATAAGAAATGCTATATAAATGCTTCTTCCCTTCCCTGTCCTCAACTCAAAGTTCACTTAGCTAGAGAAATACATTTAGTTTTTGATCTGGTCAGTTTTATGGCCAGTTTTATGGGTCACATGTATCAGGAAAGGCTGAGAGGCTTCACTAGGTCTCAGAGTGGTTGACTTTTTATGGTTCCAATAACTATAGCAACAAACAGTTGGTCTTTTCAAACATTGCAGTTTACACATTTGTTGACACAGTTTTTTTCCCCTTCCTTATGGGACAACTGATAGAACTTCTGATAATAGGCCCTGTCTAATCAAATGCAGCAAAGAAGTGGCCTGGGAAGGCCTAGGTGTAATTTTTCATATAGCCAAATTGAATATCTGGGTGCTCTAAGCACTAGAGTGACAGAATACAGGCAATAAACCCAGCACATCACAGGCGCAGTTAGGTTGCCTACTTATCATATTATCTCAAAGTAAAAAATGGGAACATTTGGAAGAAAGGAGATCAGTGGTGTCAAACTCAAAAAGAAATGCAAAACTGTATCTAAACTGAGAATCCCTGCTGGCCACATACTGACTTAGAAAACCACATACTAACATTAGCCATGTTTTATTGTATTTTCATTTATTTTGTTAAATGTTTCCCAATTAGGCTTTAATCTGCTTCAGGTTACACTAGGGGGTGTTGTTACCTCATTGTATCTGACACTTCTGAACTTCAGGCCCTATCTTAGCAGGGTGCTTCAGTAGAAAACCCACTAGATTGATACAGAGAGGGCCTAGGTTAATAACCAATCTCTATCACTTATGTGACAGTGTGACCTTGGGTAAGACACTTTAGCATCCCTTCCAGCCCTGAATCCTAGATTTTGTAATCCTATGTGAGAAAGATTATTGTAAGCTAGAATTACTCCACAGAAGAGGTGAGACACAAGCGCAAACTTAAAGGATAGGTAGGATTCAGGTAGGTAGACAGGAGGAACATGTATTTTAAGTTGGAGAAGATATGAAGAAAAGACAGATATGGGAGCACAAAAGATATGCGATTTCTCTTTAAAAAAGAAAAGAATTCAGTATTATTTCCAAACATGATAATGAATGCAAACTAATGATTATATATGGAGTTTAGAAATTGCAGTGAAAGAGGAATGAGAGTTTCCCAGAAGACCTGAAGTTGGTAAACTCCCTGTCTCCCTTCTGTGTATAACCAGTCTCCCTGGAGAAGAACTATTGGTTGTGGGTGTGCTTGATCTCACCTTACCCATATAGGATGATGTCGTGCTCCATCATCACCTACTCCACCTTTTGTGGAGCTGATGAGGGCTGGAAGGGGGGTGTGAGATCCCCACAAAGGCCAGGGTACCAGGGGCAAGTTGCCTGAAGAATTCATGGACTCAAGCATTGTTGAGGTCAAGTTAAAGATTTATTACTCTTTTCAGTGGGCAAGAGTTCTTAGGAAACCTGCAACCTAAGAGGGGTTCAATGTTTATATAGGATATTCTGTTGGGAAATATGTGCCAAATATGCTAACTAGGTATTTTGGGGTGGGATTAGGGAGTGTTTAAGGAGTGGTCAGTTCTTAAAGGAACATGTACTTTTGGTATCTACTGTGCAGGTACTTTACCTAAAGTTAATCAGGAAATAGCCCAATAGGAGTCTACCTGAAGGTATGGTTTTAGGCCTCAACCATCATCAAGTCAACTAGTGGTCAGAGCACCAGATTGTTCTCATCAATGTCTTGTTGGACAAGATAAATGTAAGGGAATATAGGTATGTCTAAGTCTAGGATACATATGATTGGTCAGTGAGTAGTAAATGTCATTATGACCCAGTGCACAGTCAGTTCAGTAAGCACATAGTTGGTTCAGACTAATAAGTTCTATAGGTGCAGCTGGCTGCTGCATCAGGAAAGGAGATAATGGTTGTTATTAAGACAGGCTGTGTCCTTGGGCTGGGGAGAAACTACCTGGGATAGTGTTTTGAGGCTAGGGAGAAATATGATTTTTAAAGAGAAATGTGATTTTAGAATTGGGGCCCTAGCACATGTATCCAAGCACCCCATCAGGGCCACAAGTCAGATGGCCTAAAGAATGGCAACTTAGAGAACTTTGTTTTCATAATATGAACTTTGTAGAAGAGATAGTTATGTGGTATATATGAATGAATGAAAAAATATATTTATTAAGAGCCTGCTATGTGTGAAGCAGTGCATAAGCCCTGGGGATACAAACAGAAAAGTCCCCGGGAAACATAAGATAGTCCTTGCTCTCCAGTAGCTCACATTTTATATGGTGAATATAATGCATATGTATTTGTGTGTATGTATGCATGCATATAGATTATTCTTTTAATATGTTTAATATGTATATACACCAAACATATTAAATGAAATATATACACTAAATATACTAAATGAATAATTGGAATAAAAATAATCTTATTGATAAGAAAGTCCTTCCTTTAAAGAGCCTATTTAGTTTAGTTCAGAGAACACTTGGACCTCTGTCTTTACCAGTCATTACTTTCTAAAGCTCATATTGTCTTTTATTTATTTGTTAAATGGTATTTTATTTTTTCAATTACATGTAGAGATAATTTTTGACATTCTTTTAAAATAAGATTTTGAGTTCTAAATTTTTCTCCCTCCCTCTTTTCTCTCCTTCCTCTCTGAGATTTGTATATAGGTCATATAGGTGCAATCATGTAAAATATATTTCCATATTCGTCATGTTATGAAAGAAGAAACAGAACAAAAGGAAAAACTACAAAAGGGATAAAGAAAGTGAAAATAGTATGCTTCAATTTACATTCAGCCTCCTTCAGGTCTTTATCTGGATGTTACATTCTGTATCTTACGGAATTATCTTAGATCATCATATTGCTGAGAAGAGCTAAGTCAAGCACCAAAGCGAATATTTTCTAATACTTCACCAAAAGTTATTGGAACTTTTTAGATGCTAAAAAGTGACATAGAATATATTGAAAACTTTTATGATAAAAAAATTAGTGCTTAGGATAAATAATAATAGCTCATATTTAGATAGTGCCATATCATTAATTAAAGCTTATAAATCTTTGTAAACATTTGAAAGGTCTCACTGACAATGACTAAAGTCAGAAGTGGAACTTTTTCAGTCTATAAACAAGAGATTACAGTCTCAGATTTCACTACTGCTAAAGATACCCTGTGGTATGACATCAATGTGGAAAAGGCTAATCCAGGAGATTGTTCATTTCCTTTGGAAATACACAAGGAGCTTGAAAGCAGGGTATTTGATGTCTATCTGAAATCTGGCCAATTGTCATTCATCTGGGAAATCACTGCTAGCCTTTCATAAATTCTACTTGAATACATTAGTTGTGCCTTAGGCTTTATTTTTATCTTTTATAAGTTGATTACTACATAATTATTCATTTAGAAACAATAGCTACTAAAAGTTGGGGAGGTCAGGGGAGCCTGCCCCCTCTCTAACTCCAACTCAGAGTTAGCCCCACATACCAAAACCACTGATGAGTAGTGCAAATATCACTATCCCCATTTTATAGATTACATTATTTGAGATCAAGGAAGATAAGTGATTTGCCCATAGTTGCGTAACTAGTAAATAGTAGACCCAGGGCTCCAACCTAGGTTCTCTGATTATAAGTTTATTATACTTTCAATAATTTTATTACATAATTCTATACTAATGACTTAATGAATGAGCAGATTTGGGATCCTAGGGAAAAAGGGGAAATGAAATTGTTAGTCTGTGAGAACCTTAAAAAAATCAACTAAGTTTTGAAAAATGTAAACAATATGGAAGAAAATATTAGGAAATTAGGAAACAATCTTATGAAAATGAAATTACGTAGTATTCAGACATGCATAAAATGTTGAATAGAAGGAAGAAGTTCTTGAAGGTAGTATTTTACGTTTATAAGATGCTACAGAAACAAGTGATCTGGCACTGGTGGTTAACATAGTAGCATATGCAATATGATATTGAATTATAATTAATAGTAATTTGCACTTGTGATACCTTTCATCCAAACATTTCAAAGCATTTTACAAACATTAATTAAACCTTTCAACACAGGTATGAGGGAGGTATTATTATAGAATTACACATTCTAAGGTACATAAACAAAAGCCCAGAGAAACAAAGTGATTTCCTTAAGATCATACAGTGTGTCATTGATGAGACAGAGTAGTTCCAAATTCTCAGCCCCAACTCCTATATTTTAGTGCTAGTAAACTCAATGGACTAATGTCTAAAAATACTATTGCAGCTACTAAAAGAAAGCCTTCGGAAGACAAGTCAGGGTTCCTATGAGCATTTACTTTATGAGCATTTGCAATAAGCCAAACTGAAAATAGTAATAGTAAGACATATAGATTGAATCTTGCACCTCTTCTAAACTGGAACTTTACTAGAACAAAATATTCCTTCATATTATGATTATGGCCAAAGGAAAAACTTTGGGTTTTTTGTGATTCATATTTAAGCAATTGATCTGACCTGACATTGAGTTATCAATCATGTTATATTTTTGATATGAAGTCTGTTTTGATATGCAAAATTCAGAAAAGACAGACACTATAGACTATCAGAAAAAAAATCATAATGCAAACAACTAAATGAGCACATTACTGCAACAAAGACTCACTACCAATGAATACAATTATTCCTTCCTGGATAAAGAACTTTTTTTTAGGTTGGAGTTTCTTAAGTTTGTCTTCATTGTCCAAGTATATCACATGATGTATGAATTCTTTTTACTGCTTGATAGACAATGATATTACCAAAGATTTATCTTTTCCTATGCTATATTCTCTAATAAATTAATAAAGTTGATTAATCTGATCTGATATAATAGCCATAAAGCTATATCACCACTGACTTGCTAGAGCATATGTTTTAGTCCTCAAAGAAACTGAAAATTGTTCACCTAAGCAAAAGAGAATAGGAGAATATTAGTAGAAACACTGCCAGGTGCCTAGAGTAGTGTCAGGTGCTTATTGCATTAGATACCCTCAGATTTCTGCCCGGCTTGGTCTTCTACAATCCTAGTAACATTTAGGTTGCCACCTTCAGTTCACAGATGTTTATTTTTTCTAAATCTAAAAGATTCTACTTATGTTTTACATTGATATGTGGAAAGGGCCCCATTATATTCTGTTCTTGTCAAATATCAGTTTGAAACCTAAAGATTTAGAGCTTTTGTGTGATGCTTTGGTATTTCCAACTCTTCTTGTGGGGTGTAAACACTTTGTCATACTTGCCTCCCACTTAACAGGAAGAGTCAAGGTGTCTGACTAAGTCCATAAAAATGTTATTAACAGAACTAGTCAATGGTCAAACTAGTTCAGCACACTTTAATTAGAGGGTTATTAGACTTAATGAAGGTTTAAGGAAGAGATCTGGTATGTTACCCATGAATTTTTTCAGGCAATGATACACCCCTTCTCCAAAATAGATTCCAGTGAAGGACATGAACAGAATGTACAACAGCTTTGCCTATTAGATTGGAAAATCTATATGTGAAAATGTGACAGTTCTTGTAAAGAGTTTTAAAAGAATTTTATATAAACAAATTGTGGTACTTGACTATAATGAAATATTATTGCTCCACAAGAAACACAAAAAGTGAAGAATTCCAAGAAGAATGGCAATAAATATATTAACAGATGCAAAAGGAACTAAGTAGAATTAGGGAAACAATATCTGAAATTACTACAATGTAAATGGAAAGGATAAAAACAGCTCACATGGAATACTATGTAATCATGACCACGTTTGGCCCCCAGAAGAGATAAGAAATACATGTTTCTCTTTTCTTCGAAGAAGTCAAGGACAAGGGATATGAAGAATTACAGGTTCTGTCAGACTTAGTTCATGTGTTGGTTATCTTTACCAAACTGATTTTTTTTTCTCTTTTTTATTCTTTATTAAAAGGGATAGCTTTCTGGGTAAAGGAGATGGAATGAATGCATATATTTAGAAATAAAGAAGATTTAAAACAGAGGATATTAATAGTTTTTTTAAAGATACTTAGTAATCAGTAAGGCAATGAGAAGTACTAATTATGCTAATATGACACGTGATTTTGTTTTTACAAAATTTCTATTATATTCCCAAGGGGAAAATTTTTTTTCTCAAGGATTTTTTTTACTACAAAAACGGCTTCTATGAATATTTTGATATATAAGCGACGGGTGAATCTGTCTTTAATCTCCTTGGAATATATGCCCAGGAAAGATCTCTGGATCAAAAAATATGAACAGTTTGGTCACTTTTCTTGCATAATTTCAACCTGTTTTCTGAAATGTTGGTGCCAGTCCACAGCTTTATTGGCAGAACACTGGTGTGTCTGCAACTCACCAACATTGTCTGTTTTCATCATTGCCAATCTGATTATTGTTTCTTCTGCATTTTCCAAAAGGACTAATGACATCACAAGGGTGAAGTCTTGACTTGCTTGTGAATCGGATTAAAGTGAAGCAGAGCTGCAAAATCATCTAGTGGCAAGACAAAAATCAAGAAGACTGGTAATGGCCCAGGATATAGTGGGTGACCTTAGCCTTTCTAAATTGTGTTTGTTTGAGATTATGCCATTCAGTGACTGAGGACTAGGTAAGAATTGAGACAAAAAATGGTCCAATTTACCATTGCAAAGATATTCCTTCAAGTACTGCTATGGGTGTTGCTCAGCCATTGGAATCTCTTCCAAATCATGACTCCTCATATCCTTCAAGGATTAGGTTGTGGCCTAGTATTAGTACTGTTTAAGTTCTATTATTTATTTCAAAGGCTTTCATAAACTAATCCAGGAACTTAACCACCATTTATGACCTCTGCCTATGGAAAAATGTACTCTGAATTCCAAACATTTGACTTACCAGTCATCTTACTACATCTAGATTTAAATCTCAGTGACCATCTAATCCAATTTCTTCATTTTACAGGAAAGGAAAATGAGGCCCAGAGATATGAAGTGACTTGGTCAAGCTCACATAGGGACTATGTGCATGTCTATAATATTAGATTTGGGATGTGAAAACAGTTCCTTTGATTCCAGACCCAGTTCTCTTTCCACTGTACCATTTTTGGAATATAAAACATTTATAAGCTTGGGATCATCTGTATCTTTATTTTAAGAAGACATTTGACAGAGCCTCTCCCATTGGATATGAATAAAAGCTGAATGCCTTAGTACAGTATTCACCTATCCTCAGAATACGGTCCCATCTTAACTTTTCAGCTTTATTTACTACTACCTTTCATGCATGCCAGACTAGCCAAATTTAACGCTTTGCTTTTTCCTGAACAAGCTTCACACTTACTAATCTCTGGACCTTGGTCCATACTGGGAGCAGATGATCTAGAAGAATGAACCATTGACTAAGAGCCCAAAGAGCCTGAGTTCAGTTCTGTCCTTGGTCTTTAATTTCTTCCTACATAAAATGAGAAACTCTGATTAGAAAACATCTAAATTTCTTTCAAGCTCTATCATTCTTTGATTCTGCAAAAATTGGAAGGACTATCATGTCATATTCTTTGAGTGGTAATATATGGCTTCCAGTCATGAAATAACACAATCTCTAAAGAACTAAAATTGAAGGTACAATGAAAAGTCATACGGTAGGGTTGGGAAAATGCAATGTATCACAGATGAAGAATTATGCAAGAGAAAGGTCATAAAGGATGTCATCAGAGACATGTATAACTAGAAAACAAAAATTGAGATGTTCACATGTCAAGAGTGAGAGATAATGGGTAGACATTTTATGAACTCCATTAGTATCCACATCAGGTTAAAGAAATAAAAGCAAAGTCACCATGTGTGGGCAGACCTCTCTATGAGGTATTGATAATAGAACATGGACAAGTCAATCAAGAGGGGCAGATATGGATGGATTATGGATGAGAATTATAGGAAGATAGCTTTGATTTACTATAAGGAAGAACTTCCTGTCAGTTACAGATATCTAACCATAACAGGTTATCCAATGAAATACTGAAGTCCCCATTATTAAAAGAATTCAAATGTGTCATGCTGACCATCTGAAAGGAATATTGTTAAGTTCATGACTGTATTAGGTGAAAGTATCACCTAGATTATCTCTAAAGTTCTCCTCTAATATTATTTGAATCTTAAGTAAGTGATGAAAACATGAACTTAATGAAAGTCCAAAAACTGATTCAATGAAAATTTTTCCTTTAGTATCTTGGCTCTACTTTTTAATGGAGATTTTTACCAAGATTTTAAACATACCATGGACTGGAAAGGAAGTAGTTATTTCATACATGTACCAGCCAGTAAGAGTGGTTCTGCATGAGAAGCAAGCTACATCTGAGGTGGGAAGCATGTGGATAGCATTTGGGAGAAAGTCAGAGCAGAATTAAAAACAGAAATTATAATACTCTGACTGGACAAATGGAGGAAATGTAAGGTAAGTTCCTGACAAAGACTACACAACTGGTATGGAGGCAAGATATAATTGTCATGGCCTAGGGCTAAGCATACAATCAGAAGGACCTAAATCAATCACAATCCCATGGTTGATATAAAAATATAAATGAGGTAATCAAAAGATTAATCACTAAGGGACTGAAGTTGATAACACAAAAATGCCAAAGATGATTCAAAGGCATAAAATCCCAAAAGTCCTAAATGGGAAACCAAGGAGAACTAAGGAATAAGGCAAATAGGATAGAGAGTACTGCAGATATGAATTATTAACTCAAGATAATATTTTCTCAGGTCTGCTTTTAATTATACCTGATATTGTTCATTCATTTCTGTCAGGTCAGATTTGAACTCAGGAAGATGAGTCTAGGCCCAGCACTCTATACCCTGAGCCATCTAGCTGCCTTATTAATTATACCTACTCATCCTAATGGGTGGTGCACTGGATAGAGAGCTGGGCCTGGAGTCAGCAGGACCCAAGTTCAAATCTGACCTCATATACATACTAGCTGTGTGACACTGGGCAAGTCACTTAACCTTGTTTGCCTCAGTCTCATCATCTATAAAATGAACTAGAAAATTAAATGGAAAAGCTCCTCTAGCGTCTTTGCCAAGAAAACCCCAAATGGGGTAGTGAAGAGTCAAACACAACTAAAATGAATGAACAACTCATCCTAATACCTCTGACCAAGTTTCTGCCTAAGGATGGTCCCTGTGCATGGCCTCCATTGCTCTTAACCCATTCTTCCATCTTTCCCAATCCCTCACCCCCTCCACCACAGGATTCTAATATAAAGTTTCCTCATCTTGAAGGGATGAGACTTGTGTGGATGCTGTTGATAGAATGAGTGGACTATGAAGGGGACAGAAAGTTCCAGCCACACTTCAATGGGCAGGCATCGTACCTGTATCCCTCCTCCTTAATCATATCCTATAACTGTCCATGCAGTTACCAGACTATCTGGCACTTCCCAGACTACAGTCTCCTTCTGGACATCTGTAAGTACCAGGAATTGTAATGGTACATGTGGTTGAAGTGCCAGATTCTCCTAGGTCTTTTTGAGCAAGGACGGATGAAATATTGGGTGCCTCTCAGTTGAGTCCGTAAGTTCTGGCTTTAAGGTTATTAGGTTAATTATCTGGGTGGTAGATAAGGGTCAAAGTTATCCATCAGATTCTTACAGAGGTGGTCATATTGGAAGTACTTCATCTCTATTTACACCTTGTCTTCTGTTTACAGGGTAGGTTTCTGGGTACAGGAGTCAAGAAGATCTGAATTCATATCCAACTTCCCACACTTACTAGCTGTTTAACCCTGGATAAGTCACTTTACCTCTGTTTGATTCAGTTTCCTCATCTGTAAAATAGGGAGAGTAATAAAATCTGCTTCTCAGGTTGTTGTAAAGATGAGATGAGATGAGATAATATTTGCAAAGCACTTAACAAAGTGCTTGGCATTAGTAGGCATTAAATAAATGCCTGTTTTCTTCTTTCCTTCCTTCTAGTCTGCTTGGAGGAAACATTTGTGGAGTCCAGGTAGATTGCAATTTTGCATGTATTGTTGCAGTTCCTCAGGGTATCAGTCAACTATGAATATGACAGTGTAGGATGTTACAGAAGAGAGGTAATAAAGATTAAAGGCATGGTTCAAAAAGTGTGCCATTATTACAGGAAAATTCCATGGTACCTAGTTAGAAAACCCCCATACATCATGATGACGGGTGATAATTCTCTAAAGCAGTGGCTTTCAAAGTGTGGTCCTGGGACCTATGAAGGACTTTGAAACCCTTTCGGATGGTCTGTAAGATAAAAATGGTTTTTATATTATTATTAAGACATTTTAATTTCTAATACACTAAATACCTGTAAATAGAACCCACCATAAAAAAAGGTTACTGGGGAGTCTAAAATAAATTTGAAGGATTTCTTATTCTTAGCTACATGGATGTGTGTGCACGCATGTGTGTGTGTGTGTGTGTGTGTGTATGTGTGTAAGTATGCAATTATTTTATATAGAGGAATATATTTTTGTAATCTTATTTATATTCTTCAAAGTATGGTCCTGAGTTTATATTTATGAAAAATGTTTATGAAGCACTGATCTAAGTCCAACGTTTGTGCATTTAATAAGATTATTGGGTCAGAAATGATTGAATATGGATATATATACATATATAGTCTAAAAAGTAGTTCAAGAGGGATAAATAAATGAAGTAGGCCATCTCTCTGGGAAGATGTGAAAATGAAGAAACTATGGAAATGGAAGATGTCTGAGGAAAAGATAAAGAGCCTCGAAAACAGTGGAAAACAACACAAGAAGGTTATTTTGCTAAGCATGTCAACAATCGCTAGGATGTCTTTTGCCACAAAGAAAAATAAAGGAAAATTCCTAATAAGACCCACGGAGAACATCACTGAAATTGCAGTAATATGGTTGCAAGATCCCTCTAGTGATTTCCTCTGAATCCTTGATTGAGCATAAAGAAGTGGGTCAAATGTCCTGAATTGACTGAATAAACAAAGAGGTTGTCCAGGGATACCAACATTCCATTATCAAGTATGTCCTGGAACATCATACTAATTAACTACTAGAATATGACAGGCATGCTTCAGAGTACAATTTCCTTTACTAATTATTTAAAATGTCTCATCTAAGTCTAGAACATATTCTTCTGTTACTCTAGAAACAGTCCAAATTATAACCTCCTTTTAGTAATTATGGCCATACTGATTAGATCAAACAAGTTGGAGATCAATGGCAAGAGTGACATGTCTGATGTGGCAGGGGCATTTAGAGAGCTACTACTTTAGAGAATACTACACAATTTAAATGTCTCTCATTTATACCAATAATGCAATGTTTCTGGTGGATGAGGTGAAGGATGAGGTCTTGTTGGAGATTAGTGGAGAGAAATTTTTGAGGGGCCTAAGTTTCTGGGCTGGTCAGTGAGTGACAGACACTTTGATGAGACCAAGTCTAGAGTACCATCATAGTCTCAACAGAGGGTCAAAGCAAGATGGAGGAATAGAAGCATGAACCTGTTCACACTTTCCCCCCAAAGCCCTTAAAATATCTGTAAAAAATGATTCTAAACAAGTAATAGAGTAACAGAAGCCATAAAATGACACAGGGAAACAGATTTCCAGTCCATGACAACCTGGAAGGCTGAGAGGAAGGGTCTATTACACCAGGATCAGAGCAAAATGCAGCCCAGCATGGGCTGTGGCAGCACAGCTAGTACTGGAGCAGGCTTCAAGGCGCTACATCACAGGCAGCTGCTGTGATTTCCAGATTTCTCAACCATAAAACACCAAAGACAGCTTCAAAGATCAATGAGAAAGCTCTCATTTGGTGAGAGGGTAACATGGTTCAGTCCCAGCCCCAGGGCAGTGGCAGCTACTGCCACAGCAACTGCCATTTCTGGAGTTCCAGGCCTAAAAGTGATGGGGGAATCAAGTGGCTGATCTGGGTCTCAGTCCTGAGCTGTGGTCCTGGGGTGAGAAGGAGGCCTGGTGAGGAGGAGTTGGTGGCCATTGTGGAGAGGGAATCCTACTCGCAGTTCCAGGGAAGAAAAGAGTGCTTGTGGTTGCTCAAAAACCATAGTTCAGGTCAGGAGAGGAGTAAACAGCTCTCCCTTGATTATGCCACTTTGGAGGAACCGAAAGCTTACAGGTCCCTAGAGATATCTCAGAGAACAGCTGCACAAAATGTCTGAAGCCTGGGGAGGTAGACCCTTGACAAAGAGCTCAAAAGTCAAGTTATTGACTGGGAAAATTCCCCAAAGGAGGGAAGAATGACTATAGAAGGTTACTTGGCTGGTGAAAAGGTATTTTCTTCCATCATTTTAGATGAGAAAGATCAAAGCATACAACCAGAGGAATACCAAAGCATACAACCAGAGAAAGAGAGCAAGGTCAATGATCCTATATTCAAAGTCTGCAAAAAAATATAAAACAGTCTCAGTCCATGGAAGAGCTCAAAAAGGATTTTGAAAATCAAGTAAGAGAGGTGGAGGAAAAATTGGAAAAAGAATTGAGTGACGCAAGAAAATCATGAAAAAAAGAGTCAACTGCTTGCTAAAGGAGACCCAAAAAATGATGAAGAAAATAACACTTTTAAAAATAGACTAACTCAAATGGCAAAAGAGATCCAAAAAGCCAATGAAGAGAAGAATACCTTAAAAAGCAGAATGAGTGAAGTGGAAAAGGAGGTCCAAAAGCTTGCTGAAGAAAATAGTTCTTTAAAAATTAGAGTGGAGCAGATGGAAACTAATGACTTTATGAAAAATCAAGAAATTATAAAACAAAACCAAAAGAATGAAAAAATAGAAAACATTGTGAATTATCTCATTTGAAAAACAAATAACCTGGCAAATAGATCCAGGAGAGACAATTTAAAAATTATTGGACTACCTGAAAGTTATGATCAAAAAAAAAAGAGTCTAGACATCATCTTTCATGAAATTATCAAGGAAAACTGCCCTTATATTCTAGAACCAGAGGGCAAAGTAAATATTGAAAGAATCTACCAATCACATCCTGATCTGAAAAGAGAAACTCCTAGGAATATTGTAGCCAAATTCCAGAATTCCCAGGTCAAGGACAAAATATTGCAAGCAGCTGAAAAGAAACAATTCGAGTATTGTGGAAGTACAATCAGCATAACACAAGATCTAGCAGCTTCTACATTAAGGGATCAAAGAGAATGGAATATGATATTCCAGAAGTCAAAGAAACTAGAATTAAAACCAAGAATCACCTACCCAGGAAAACTGAGTGTAAGGAGAAAAAATGGTCATTCAATGAAATAGAGGACTTTCAAGCATTCTTGATGAAAAGACCAGAGCTGAAAAGAAAATGTGACTTTCAAACACAAGAATCAAGAGAAGCATGAAAAGGTAAACAGCAAAGAGAAGTCATAAGGGACTTACTATTGTGCCTATAGTTTCTCCTTTCTTAGCAACATAGTCAAAGGTAATTTATCCAAATGCCCCTCTTGTGTCATCCTTAATGTATCACTCTTAAGCCAACTGCTGGAAAGGCAGTAATTTAAAGAATCTTGAAATTCCACTGCTAGGCATATGCTCCAAAATGTCATTGATAAAAAGAAAGATTCTATATATAGAAAAATATTTATAACTATTATTTTGTGGTAGCTAAGAACTGGACATAAAATAGATGCCCATTGGTAAGCAAACTGTGGTACATGAAAAAAAGGAAAATAATGGTACTATAAGAAATTATGAATATGATTAATACAGAGAAACATGAAATATTTATATAAAATGAAGCTAAATGAAATTGAGCTATAAAACAATATACACAATGATTACCACAATATAAATTGAAAGAGAAACCACAAAACAATTGAAAATTAGTGTTTCAAAATTACAAAGAACAGGTATAACAGCAAGCAAAGTGGAATTTTTTGATTTTGTTTTTTGGAGTCCAATTTCTCAGGCTCCAGCTAAATTGTGAGCATCTGAAGGCTCAATCTCCTTTGAATCCTGATAGTTCATAGCTATGCTGAATCATGTACGTTTCATGCCTACTGACTCTGAGCCAATCAGGAGGAGCCGAGTCTTTGTTATATATGCGGGCAAGTTGGTGTTTTACTTTGGGGGTTTACTTATGAGAAGGATCTTGTGATTTCCTAGTCGAGACTCTGAGTGGCTGTATGTACATACCCTCTGATCACTTAAATGTAAAGGCTCTCTTAATCCAGGGATGTATGTAAAGTATATAGCAATATTTCTTTGATTCAGACAGTAGAGCTCTGTCTGTTGGTTTTTAGTTCTCTGCTTATATTTTCTCTGTTTTGAATGTAATCTAAAAGATTGTTGACCCTCTTAACCAATAATCTGTCGTAGTAAAGCAGATCTAAGAACCTGTGCTAGCAGCCGTCCTGGGTATTGCTGTAACAACAGGCTAATCTCCAAAGAAGTATAAGGGGAGAAATCTCCCCACCCCTACTTTGCAGAGGTTGGGGATCCATGGGTGTGGAGCATTGCACATGTTGACAGATTTTTCTTCTTGTGTTCAGTTTTTCTGATTTTTTTCCTTTTCTTTTTCTTTCTTTTTTGAAAAAAATCATTTTTGTATATTATGACTGCGTGGGAAGGAAAGAAGAAGAAATACAAGAGGAAATTTAGGCTATATATAACCAAAAGATATCAATAAATATTTTTAAAAAATAACTCATACTGGACTAATTTCAGCTAAATAGCAAGGTAGATAAAATGGTAGACTTAGAGTCATGAAGACTTGAATCTGAATTGTCCTTCAAGACATTGATTAGCTGTGTGACTTTGGGCAAGTCACTTATCCTTCTCAGACTCAGTTTTCTTTTTTGGAAAAAAAGGGTAAAATACAATTTATCTCACAGGATTTTTGTAAGGATCAAATGAGATAACATACATAGCACTCTTGGTGAGATACAAATAAAAAAAAAATTCTGAGAAAATTCTCAGTACTTTGGAGGAAAAAATCTAAGAAATCCTATATCCAAAGAACTCAATTCAAGAACAATTGATTTTATTTATTATTGTTTTAGTATCTTAGTGACCTGCCAACTAACTGTATTGCTAAGTAAGTATTATAATCAATTAAATTGATTTAGAGTCAGTTATGAGTTCTAGTCCTAGTTTTCTTGTTAACTAGAGGTGACCTTGAGTAAGGGTGGATAGATTAAATGATCTCTTATCTGAAGTTCTATGATCTGTTAGAGGTAATTTATTAGTAGACTGATGAGTGAAACTTACTCTTGGAAACCCTGAAGAAAAACTTTCTATTGATTTTAAAAACTCATAGCTATTATCTTCACAGCTCTTGAAATATTTGTGTATTACGAAACCTTACTCATGTAAGAGAATTGTGTGTTATTTTCCACCACTATAACTATTCAATAAATACATTGTAAGAATAGTAAATTATTAGTCAAACAGTAAGAATCTATTTTAATTCTGAATTTATAACAGTTCATCATTTATGAATAGTTTAAGGAATTGAAACTCAAGACCACTAGGTGGGGATGTAAACAATGCAGTGTTTGTTGAAGCTCTTGTGCTCTCATGAAACTAAATAAAACTTAAACTGTAATTTTCAAAGAGAAAAACACATAAAAAATCATAATAGAGACCTCTGACCTTATCTCGTTTTCTATGAAATAGACATATTAATCTGGATTCGGGAAAATTAGCATCCTTGATTAAAAAGCCAGTCCTTTTTACTCAAAGTGTTAAAGTACATAGTACTATATTTGCTTTCTTTCCTCTCAATGTACTTTTTTCATTATGTTTTCCCTTTGTTGTATAAATTTATCACCTCTGTTAACATTAATGATAGAGATGAAATAGAATGTAAATTCATTAGAAATGTCATTTTCCTACCTTGATAATTGCTATAAAAAATTAGTGACCCTTTGCTTCCATATTTTAAAATTTTCACATGAATTTCATCCCATATTCTAAGTTACACCTAGAAATGACAAGAGCATAGCTCTATAAAGAGCACTAAGGTTACTTTTAAATACCTTCAGGAGAAATTGCTTTGTTGGCAAATATGATAGTGCAGTGTTGTGTAATTTATACTTTCTTTTTGAATGTAATATGAAAAGGACAATGTCACTTTTTACACCACTAAAATGATTGAGTGTATAATCAGGGGTTAAGATACTCTCCCTGGGTCTTTAGTGGGTCTGGATTTTTATCTTTTAATAAATCTTTTTGTTGTTTGTATCCCTTGTCTTGTAAATAAAACTTGTATGCACATAGCTTCTGGCTACTACTCTCACTGCTTCATTGTTTATATGTCATTACCACTCCTAAAGCTTCCTTTTCAGTGCGATAAAGACCTTCTATCCAGTAACAATCTTAATAGTTGACCTGATTTTCTTTCTGCCTTCTGGGTCTCAGTCAATTAGACTCTAGCTGGCACTAAAACGTCATGAGCTTCTGGATTGTCCACTGCTTCATCTTCAAAATCTTTATGACCAAGCTATAATGAAAAGAACTTAGCATGTTGCTGAACAAGTAACATTTGGTAGAAGTTTAGATAATATTATCCATGGAGGACAATACTTGGAATTGCAGGATAACTGGATTGACTTATAAATTATTGCTTCTCTATGAAATTCCCAGGTCAAATCTCACCCATAATGAAATAATGGTCAGAGGCAACAATCTTCTTAAGACTTGTGTCTTGCTAAAAGTAAATGACTAATTTTGATGATTTTATCTCTCATGTTTATATTTAAACATTTAACATATCAATAGTTCTTTTTGTTTTTACATTAATGCCATATGTTCCTTTTTGCTAATATGATAAATTATTTAGTTTTACATAGTTGACACATGTCCAGTAATAAATATGTTATTACTAGTGCTATAGTTACCATATTAGTTAAAAACTATTAAGCAAAAATAAACTAGTTCTTAATTTATTTAACACATAATTAATTTAAAAATGCTATTTTAATATTGTACTCAGATAATGTTTTACTTAGGATTTAGAATCTGGAAAAATGCAAATATAATATTATTCTTGTTTGCCATCAGAGAAATGATGATATGACTTACACTTGACTTTGTTTTGAGTGAGGGAGGGCTGTACAGGTCACCAGCTTCACTTCTCCTCCAGAGCCATCAGTATCCAGTGACCAGGTATTCATCAGGATGACTGGAGATGACCCAGGAGGCAGTGGGAGACCTTAGACCCGTTAGATCAAGGTCTCTGCAGGTACTCACTTAAGAAAATGGCAAACTGTTGCAGTACTTTTCAAGAAAATTCAATGGACAGTTAGAACTGAATATGGAGCAACTGATTGATTAAACATTGGGAAAGGCATATGATAAGACTGTATATTGTCAACTTATTTAACTTATATGTAGAGTTCATCATGTGAATGCCAGGTTGGATGATTCCAAAGCTGAAATTAAGGTTGCCAGGAGAAATGTCAACAATCTCAGATACGCAGACTGTACCACTCTGTGGAAGCAAGGGAAGCAGTATTAAGAAGCCTCTTGATGAGGATGACAGAGGCGACTGTAAAAGCTGACTTGAAGCTTAACATTAAGAAAAAAAATGCTAAGTTGATGGCAAGTGGTCCCATCACTTTTTGGCAAATAGAGGGAAAAGAAATGGAAGCAGTGTCAGATTTTTTATTCTTAGGCTCAAAGATCACAACAGACGAAGAGGGCAGCCATGAAATTAACAGATGCTTGCTCCTTGGAAGGAAAGTTATATCAAATCTGGATAGTATACTAAAAAGCATAGATACCATCTTGCCAGCAAAGGTTGATATAACCAAAACTGGTTTTTTTGTTTCCCATACAGATGCATGTCTGTGAGAGCTGACTATAAGGAAAGCTGAATGTCACTGAATTAATGCTATCAGATTGTAGTGCTGGAGAAGACTTTTCAGGGATCCTTGGACAGCAAGGAGATCAAATCAGTCAATACTTAAAGAAATTCATTCAGGCTATTCACTAGAAGATCAAATACTGAAACTGAAACTTAATGATGAGAAGATGCAGGTTATTGGAAAAGACCCTGAAATGGAGAAAGATTGAAGGCAGAAAGCAAAGGGAATAGCAGAGGATGACATGGACAGACGATGTCATGGAGGCAATGAACATGAGATTGGATAGGCTATAGGACAGAGTGGAGGATAGATGGGCTTGTCATGCTATAGTCCATGGGATCTTGAAGAGTTGGACATGACTGAACAACTGAATAAACATATTTTATGTGTGTGTATGTAGGCATGGTTGTATGTATGTATGTATACATATACATACACACATGTAGGTAGTAGAAGTATACATATATAATTTATAAATTACATATGGGCCATGTCATACCCTTCCTTATCTTATATAGGCTGATTAGACTAGATCCTCTTTCTCACAGGAAGGAGGAGATACATGTAAATAGAAACAGCAAAAATGATTAGTGTGAATCTCTAATTATAGCCCCTGACACCAAAGGAATTTTCCAACCACTGTTTTTGTCTTAGTATGAACTATTTTGACTTGTGTATTCAAAGGCACCTGAGGAACATTCATGCTAGGTCAGTGAGTAAGAGGTAAAATTTTTTAAATCTAAATTCAAAACTCTTTTTGACTCTCTCTTCTTGACATACTGGTATATCATTCTTTCCACATAGATACTGTTTGGTCTCCAAGTACCATTGGTTCATTATGTTATATTACTTACAAAAGGAAAACAAGCATTTTGTTAGTGTGTTTTTATGGGAGGTGAATATGGAATTTTTAATTTTATTTGTCTGGGCAATTCCTAGTGTTAAATGGCACCCCAGTGATACAACCAGCAGCTGTTTTCACTGATCTATCAATCAAGAAGCATTTATTGAGCACCTACTACTTAACACACATTGTGCTAATCACTAGAAATACAAAGACAAAAATGAAACAGATGCTTTTTTTCTCTCAAGTAGCTTACATTCTATTGAATGAGATAACATGTACATCTATGGATATACACAAAATAGATGCAAAGTGATGGGAGAGATCAGAAGAAACAAGAGAGATCAGAAGAAAAAAAACATCCTGTCAGGGTAACACAAGCTGTCCTAAAGGAAACTAGAGACTCTAAGAGGCAGAAGTAAAGGAAGAGTATGTTTCAAGACAGCCAATGAAAAGGCACAGAAATTGGAAACTGAGTTCTCTGCATGAGGAGCAGTAAGAAGACTAGATTGGCTAGACCATAAAACATGCATACAAGAATAGTTTTAATAAGATCATCTGAAGTCCTAAAATGAACAAATAAATTTAAGTTGAGCTATAAGCAACTAAATTTAATTTAGACTGTAAGCAATCAGAGATGCCACATGAATGAATAGTAATGCTTCTGGTTAAGGTTCCTGACATTAATTTCTCTTCTTGTGTCTGTGGTACCTGTTTCCTTGGCATGAAGGTGATCTGTATAGCAAATGAACAGAAGCATTTTAGTTAGAAGGAAAAAGGATTTATTTATTTGATCTGAAAAATAATGTCCTTTGCATAAATTGCCTCAGGATATATGTATGTGTATATACATATGTGTACATATAATATGTATACACACAGACACACACATATGTACATACATATTCTTCTCATCTCACATTAATTCAGAAATGTAAACAACAGTGATAGTAAATGAAATATCAAACTATTTTAATATTATCACTTTCTTAAGAAATTACCGGGAAGGCTCATTTTTAGAAGAAAAACTCTCATACCTTTACCTACAGATAGGATACCTAACTGAGCCTCTTCTGAACCAGAATAATGGGAAATTTGGAAGATAAGGACTCACTGTGGAAAATACCTGTGCCATTAGTTCTCTGAAGCTGAAATTTAGGAATTATTCATAGGAGGTTAATGGATGTTATCAATTTTGGTTTTGATAAATAAGGAGAGACACAGTCATCAAAGTGCTGGAAGCCTCAATCCATGTAGGATTTTATGAACTAAAGTAAACAATTGGATTCTAGTCAGTAATCAGTATCTATTACATGGCTCTGGTGTGTAAGAGCTCCCTGAAGTATATGAGCCAGCAAACCTAAACCTTCAGATTATACTACAGCCTTTAATTGAGTGATATTCTGGGAAATGGAGAATGAAAAGAGTAAAAAGTACAAAGCCACATAGCTAGGGGGAGACAAGAGAGAGAAATGACATTGCTATGATATATATGATATGTAACATACATACATATATTCATATATTTGCACATATATAATTATGCAACTACAAGCATAAGAGTAACTTTATACTTTAAACCATATAAAGTGCTTTAAACACCAATATTATCTCGATTGATCTTATCACAGCAACACTCTGAAGTAGGTAGTTCAAGTAGCAACTATGCTCTATTTTATAAATGAAGAAACTGAGAAGAGTGCTTTTAGGTATAATTGCACCCAAAGCATCCCAGAAAGATATTTGCATGATCTTTTCTTAAATAGTTCCAAAGAGATGCAATTCTTCTTTTGTTTCATGCTCTAAAAATCAAGAAACTATTTAAAATTTTTCAAATTCATTTTCATTATGGTTCCCCTTTCATCCTATTTCTTCTTGTCCTGACTAGAAAAAAAAAGTGAGAACAATTCATTACTTCCCCTAAAATGGTTGAATGGTTATTTATGTATTTTAAATAGAATAATAGAGAGGGAATGACCTTAGAGATCATATGTTCAACTACCTTATTTTGTAGATATGGAAACTGGGAACCAGAGAGAAGGCATGGCCTGCTTGAGGTCATAAAACTAATTGCTGGGAAGCACCAGAATGAGAAACCACATTTCCAGACTCCCATTCCAAAGCTCTTATTCATTAATTCTTTCACTTAAGAAATGTATTAAACTCCTACTATATGCAAGGTTCTGTGCTATTCTGTCCGTTTCTCTATATCATCAATTCACTTTAATTTTGTTGCTTTCCACCATACTACACCATAAAACTACCACTCATGGAAAAAAAATGTACCTGTTGGATCTTTGGAAAAAGGAAGAGTTTGAGATCAAACAAAAGATAGAGGGATTACAGAAAATAAAATAGATAATAATTTTAATTATGTGAAATTAAAAAGCTTTTGCATAAGCAACACTAATGCAGTCAAAATTAAAAGTAAAACTGGAAACTGGGGAAGAAATTTGCAGCAAGTTACTCTGATAAAGCCCTCGTTTCTCAAATAGATGGGTATCTGAGCCAAATTTAAAAAAAATAAGAGCCATTCCCCAACTGAGAAATGGTCAAAGGATACAAACAGGCAATTTTCAATAGAAGAAATCAAAACTATCAATAGTCACATGAAAAAAAATGTTCTAAATCTCTGGTGATTATAGAAATACAAATTAAAAACAACTCTGAGGTGCTATCTCATACCTATCAGATTGGTTAATTTGACAGAAAAGGAAAATGACAAATTTTGGAGGGGGTGTGGGAAAATTGGCACACCAATGCACTATTGGTAGGGCTGGAACTATGGCAGAAAGGTTATAAAACACTGCATACCCTTGGACACAGTAATGCCACTTCTAGGTTGTATCCCAAAGAAATCAAAGGAAAAGGAAAAGGAACTATTTGTGTGAAAATATTTATAGCAGATCTTTTTGTAGTGGTGAAAAATTGGAAATTTAGGGCATGCCCATCAATTGGGGAATGGCTGAACAAGATGTGGTATATGATTGTGATGAAATACCATTGTGCTATGATCAGGACACTTTCAGGAAAACCTGAGAAGACTTATATGAACTGATGCTGAGGGAACACTAGGAAAACACTACACACAGAAACAAGCAATATTGTAATGGATGATCAAATGTGAAAGACGTAGATACTCTGATCAATACAATGATCCAAGACAATTCCAAAGGACCTCCAGAGATAGAAGAAAGTTTTTAACTTGTTTATCTGAGAACATCTGTCAATCATTTTCTTCCTTTTTGAGAAAAAGCCTTACTCTTTCCATAGCTATCTTGATGTATCATCCATTTTGTTGTTCCGAACACGCATGACGTTGTTATTGATACGTTATGTATTTATACAATGCTTCATCAGTTACAAATTTTTTATATTATTTATTCCTTATCTCATTTGATCCTCAAAATTGCTTGATAGAAAGAATGGTTCAAGAATAGTTGGAGGATCTGTAAGGGTACGTAAGAAAAACCTTAAACTCAAGCAGCTGGAGGTCAGGTTAGGACTGATAGAACTAAACATGAAATGTCCCATGTTTCTAATGTGATTTCTCAAATTATCTGGCCTAGTAGTCCCAAAGTTTAGGCCTTTCCCAAAATCACACAGATTATTAAGTGGCAGAGGCAGAATTACACCCTAAGTTCTCGGACTCCAAATCCCAAAGTAACACAAGTGGAACTTAACTGTGAAGTGTAGTCGTGGTTGTCTGCTAAATATAACCCTGTCTCTTGCCTCCTCCCTGCTTAATAGGGGCAGAGGTGAATTTGTTCCCCAGACCTTTCCTGTCTCCTCACTGGAGGTAAATAAGTTATGATATTTTCTCTACTTACCTTTTTTCCTGCCCTCTTTTTCTCTGGGGGTTTAATCAGTCACACCCTATTAGAACCATTAACTTCTTTTTTAGCCCAGGGCAGTACAGTGGCTCTCAAGCCCAATGGTCCTTTTCTTTATTTAATGGAATTTATTGGAAATAAAACGTTAATAATATAACCATGATAGCTCAGGACCTCACCACATCCCAAGTTATGAAAATTCCTAAAAATCAGACAGAAATTTATTTCTTTGCCTTAATTTAAATTTTTGTTGAATTCTGTTGTGATTCAGTGATTTTTTGTTTTATGACTCTATTTGGGGTTTTCTTGGCAAAGACCCTGGAGTGATTTACAATTGCCTTCCCCAGCTCATTTTACAGATGAGGAAGGCAAACAAAGCTAAGTGACTTGCTCAGGGTCACACAACTAGTAAGTGTCTGAGACCTGATTTGAACTCTGGAAGATGCGTCGTCCTGGCCCTGGGCCTGGCACTCTATTCATCTGTTAAATTATAATCTCTTTAAATTATAACACTGGAGATTATTAGTTAAAAGAAGTAAGAGAACATTAGAGTTTTACACAAGCATCCAGAGAGAAGAGATAGTTAAGGAAAGATTGGGGGGAGGGGGTGGGAACAGAACTTTCCTTGTTCCTTAAACGAGATAATTACAACCATTAGTTTCTGACTGAGTCTTCCACTCCAAGATGCCAATAGGAGCTTGATGGCCCTTCTTGATCTCTTTTTTCTTTTCCATAAGCTCTCCTTTCACTTTCTCAATTCAGTCTTTCCTTTCAATTTCTTCTTTTGGTTCCTCATGTGCTTATTGATACACTGATTTTTTCCAGGTCAGCTTGTGAAGTCCTAGGCAGGTCTTAAACCAGTTGTTGCTGTTACTTGAGCTCTTGTAGTCCCCATCTCTTCCACTCAGTCCATTTCTCAGAGATTGTGAGTGACTATTTAAGAATTCCCGTTGAGTTAAGTCTGGCTCCAGACTCAAAGATGTTGGTCATTCCAACTCTATCTTGAGTGCCTCTGAACTACAAGTCCCAGGATGCTAGTCAGTTTTCAAATCTGTATCACACCAGGCTTTTTCTAGTATACTGAGTTAACTTTCTCTGCAATGCCCTCAGAACCGCAACCCCTATGGATAATATCCCTGACTTAGTAAAAACAAGTATTTTAATTCAGCATGAGCAACTTCATTTTGTTTTAAGCTTCTATTTTCTGATTAAGTAGTTTTTACGTAAGTTGGTTTTCTATTATAAAATAAGCACTCATGTATAGTTTGTTATGACAAATGTATGTGTCCCCTAAGTCTGAAAAAACAAACTATGTACACCTGCTAATGATGTTGTATCACCAAGGCAATATTAACAGCACTGAAGGAGACTGAATAAGCCGGCATGGTTCTGAATCTCAAAGTATCACAGACTCTCCATGTAGAAGGCAGAAGAAAAACATTCAGACAACAGAGAGCAGATTCCCAGCACCAGAAAGTCACACCCATCACGGTAACCAACAAGTTGGTACACATTAGCACTGCAGGGGTTAACACCATTCCCAAGCCTTCCCCCCTTGCTGGGGCCTTCCCACAAGCAAACACTCACAACCCTATCTGTCTGCCTTTCTGTGTCCTCTCTCTCCTCTGCTCTAACTGTGCTCAGCAACTTCCTCCCGGTTCTCCTCCACCCTTCCTGTTCTACCTGTTCAACAAGCTCATCCCACCATTTGTGACTTAGACTTCTATGTGATTTAAGCAGATCACATGGACCTGTTAATGGGTGGAAAAGTTCTTCAAGTTAAGCAAAAATACATTAACAATACAGATGTGTTAAGAATCTAGAGCTTTGATTGGGAGTTTCCTTTCATCATGAGCTTAGGTTCAAAACTTAGATGTAACTTGAACCATAAAAACCCATTGGAAGCCCCAGATTCTGGGTGGCCACCAGAACTAATGCTGTGTTCCCCAGATTCCAGGATTTGGGCATTTCATGTTCCCTCCAGAGCAGTACTGATTGGTGGAGATTTGCTATGACACTGCTTTGAAGGAAGACACAGCTTCTGGCTGAGCAGAGAGAAGTCCTTATGAGCACTGATGCAAGAAACTATTTTTTTCTTTTTACTAATTTATTTTAAACTTAAGTACACAATAAGAAAAAGAAACATATTATAAATTTAAACACAAAATAAGAAAATGCAAAAAAAAAAAGCATTGCCATGTGCACAGCAGAATGTAAGAGGATTCAAAATATACAGCAATAGATTTCCATTTCAAGAAAGTCTATATAATAACTACAGTGTTCAGAGCTGTCCATCTTTGCTTCCTCGTAAATTTTCTTTTGTTCTCTGCTGTGCACCTTTTACTTTGTCGTTTTTCTCCTTTCCTCTTCCCCCTCCACCCCAAGAAGGCTACAATTAAGTGCAGCTATATATGTGTGCATGTGTGTGTTTACATGTATATGTATAAACATACATGTGAACACACACATACATATACACAAGCATATATACATACACAATATAATTACATATATATATACTTAGATATCTATAATCATGGTCATGTATAAGCATGCACATCCATAGGCAAATATGTAAGATCACACTATACTTTTTGTCCTCTGTTTCTCAGAGGATGGGTAACATTTTCCTTCATAGGTCTGATGTGGACAGAAACTGTCCTAAGAGTTAAAATAACATTGATTGACTTTGTGAAGCCCTTGGTGCCCTAAAGTCTTTCCTTACCACAACTTCCCCTTATCCTGGACCATATGATTCCCTGTCCCCACCCCTCATCCTGGGGATTGGAATTTCCTTATCTTGGGTCATCCATAGTCCTCATCCTGTGCCTTTATCTTCCAAGACTTACCGTAGATCACCACCCCCACAAGAAAACCCTAAAATCATCCAGCATAAGTCTGGTCCGTTTCCTGTACCATTGCCTTTGTTTGGCTCTTTGCTAAATCTCAGGCCCAGCTGCTTTTGCGTCAGTAAAGCCCCCAATGACTACAGAAAAGGTCTAAGTGAATTCATTCACATTTTGAACCAGCTCTCCCATCTCTCTCTCTTCAACATGACGGTGCCAAAACCAGGAGTCCAAGCATTCATTGGACTCCTTTTCCTTGTCCTCTTCCCCAAACCTTTCTGTTCCCACTGTCCCCCTAGCAGTGAGATCCCTGGAGAACCCAGACACTCAGCGGCGCCTGCAGCTCCGCTGACTTTTGGGCGGCCAATCGGCCCGTGGACCCTTGTGTAAGAAGACGTGCTTGCGCTGGGTCGAGCACATTTTTTCTCCCCTCTTTCTGGGACGCTGGGAAAAGTGGCGAGAGGCTGCTTGGAGCCTGCTGGGAAGGCTATTCGGGGAGGAGATCTTGAGGAAAGCGACCAGTGTTCCACTGTAACACAGACTGACCTCAATATAATCTAGAATAGTCATTTGGGAAGGGGGTTTCTAAATAAAACAAGCTTAGTAGGAAACTTGGTCTCCAAAACTCAAAGGAAAGGCACCTTGCTCTGCTTGAGCAGACTTCACCTTGTGTTGTTCCCCCAGCACCTTGGTTTACCCTGTCGTTCCTTCCCCTCCCCCTGGAACGTTGAGGGAGGTGAGTAGGTGGGCCTGTGCACCTAGTTTTCTTTAGGTGTCTTCGCACTGCGGTTTCAGGGTCTCTGCCCTGCGGGCCTCTGTGCCTGGTTTACTGCCTAGATGTAAGCCTTCTCTCTGTTCCTAACGTTTTCTTCCCCTCCCTGAGGGATATGCATTTTCTAGTCTGTCTCAAAGGTGAAACAAGATCTGGGTCCAGTGGTTGGAGGCCATGGACCAGAACACACCTTCCACAAGTCCTCTCTGGAAGGCTAAGGCCAAGTCCCTCATTTCTCTCGTTACTAGGGACCTGGGAAAACTGCAGGTGCACCCCAATGCTCCCTGTCCCCACGCCCACACCTACAGGATTGCCCTTCTCTCCTGGCCTGCTGGTCACCAGGTCCTTGCAGCTGGACTCAGCAGGATTCCCTGACCGTTGCCCCAAGGTTAGCAAAAATGTGAATTTGTGAATAATCTTTTCTTTTAAAGTGCTAAGAGTATGGGCCTTAGAAATTAAAATGTTACCACTAGCAATTATGAATCCAGATTTGATATTCTGATTCAACTAAGTTACGGTCACCTGATTGATAATTTTGGTTCTATTTCAAGTTTTAAATACATGCTTGTGGTATGGCTATATTTCTGAATTTTCTATTGGGTAATTTTGTATTACCTACGATGTTAGAAAAACAATTTCTCTTATAATCTAAATATTGTTAGATTAAGAATTGTATTATCAGATTAGGAGGTTGTTAACTAAAACAACGATTTTTGGAACCATCTAGTCAAAAAGTCTAATCAAGCCTGTGTAGTCTTCAGAGTTTCTACTGAGAAAATTTTTAAAGATCTGGTACACTTATTGTGATAAGGCCAGTTTGATTGGATATGTTCTTGTCTTAGGAAAAAAAACTGAACTTCCTCCCCAAGGTAAAACACCTTTTGGTATTTATGAATTTGTGATTATTGAGAATTTTGGTCTTATGGCATTTTGGGGATTTATGATACTTAAAAGACATTTTGTACCAACTTGGTTTCTATAAATTCCAGTCTTTAAGGTTTCCAACTAATTTACTTTATGAAAGTTTAGTCATTATCCCTTTTAGTATGAATTTAGCATCCCTTTTATGGAAAGGGAAATACTTTTTACAAAGAAATGCTTTGCAAAATCTCTTTGTATGATTCTAAAGGCCAACTAAATTTCATTTGCAAGCTTATTTGTTTAGATTACTTGATGCTGATAACAATTGTATCCAAACCCAAAGGTGAGATTTCTAAGTTTCACTTCTAAGTGTCCTTAAATAGGTGCTTTCATTGGTTCATGCCTCAGGTATCCTAAGAAAGGGCACTCTTGTGAATGTTGGACTGAAAGGTTCAGTGCCCCACTCTAAATTTTTAAGGGGTGAGCAGAAAAGTGAAAAGTTAGAATCTTAGCAGATTCTGAAGGTTTTGTCATTGATCTTTAAGGAATTTTGAAACTCATTAAGGAGTTTTGAAACACCTCTTTACAACCATAGTCACTCTCTTACCCCACTCCCTTCCTCTGAGTCAAGAGGGTGAATGAAGGAGGATGGGTCAAGAAAAAGAAGCTATCCAGTTACTGTCTGCCCTTGGTAAGACAGCCCATCCTTATAATTCTTATATGATCTGGAAATGCAGCTGATGTCATCTGATGTCATTGTTTGTGTTTACAGCTAAAACAATTTGGTTCTCACTTAGGAAAATTTTAAGTTTGCTGGTTATAGTTTTAATGTTAAAACCTAAAACTAGTACACTGTGTGCATATATGTGGAAAGGAAAAAGTATAGATAGCCCTAGTAGCTCTAAGGAACTTGTTTGATTCATGGAGTTCCTAAAGAAGGAACTTATTTTGGTAAGAATTTGAAAATATATACAAATGAACTTTAGTAATTGGATTTTGTACCAGGACTAATTTAAAGTTTGACATCTGAGTCCTGGTACATTTTTGATAGTGTAACTTGCCATCTGAGGTAAAAGCTTTTGGGATTGTAATGAACTATGTTTTAAGTTATCTGATGGATCATAAGAATCCATCACTAAATAGTCAGTAATCAACTATCCGAGAGAAATGCCACAGGCTACTCAGAGACCATTACAGATGGAGATCTTCCTCTGCAATAGCTGAGAGGACAGTTCTAGCCTCTGCCTAGTATGGGATCCTCCTGGCTCAGTTTCCCTATTGCATTCCTTTGAAAAGGAATGTTTCCCACCTGAGTATTCCTGAGTCTGACTATGAAGTGGAATTGATACTTCATGTTTGCAAAACTGTGATGTTTTATCTACTCATGTCCTTGCTTTTCCTTTTTTATGACAAATTTCTTAATCAAACCAAGTGGTCAATCTGAATGAGTTCTATACCCCAGTTGGGTAAATAAGTACTTCATAGCCATGTGAAAAATTGAATTCCCATAATAGAACACTCTTTCTGAATGATATGGAAATAATTAGACAAAGGGAAAAGAAGATTGTGAAACCAATGTTAAATTATTATTCCATAGACCAAGGCTGGGATACATCTGAGCTACTACATTAAAGTGTGTGTTTAAGATCTGGCCTGTTCAGCCTAAAATTATATTCCTTTTTATACACTTAAACAACTTAGTAAATAGGTATTTGGCCTAGTCATCTGCCTGTTACCAGATATATGTCTGTATGAAATAAGGTCCTTAATAATTGTGAATTGGTACAACTGATTGAGGGACCTAGCTGTTATTCTATTCATTACTGAAACTAGATCAGAAACATCTTCAGTATGAGGAAAAGAATTTCAGTGCAATATTCTTAGAGGGAGGTAACATAGAATATTTTTGTATTAATGGAAAAATCAACTTCAAAGTTTATAACTATTGTGGAAATAATACCTGTTTATATTATGTGTTCTGTGGCACAAACATGTTTTATTATAAGCAACTTATTGATATGCAGTGTTTTGGAATTTATTACTTAATAGATTCTCCCAAATCTTTTATGATAGCTTGAATTAAAGTCAGTCTCTTATAAGTAAATTCATCGGTATAATTATTAAGCTCAAGGGCAGAAAGCTTCTACCTGCAAAGTGTTGTTACTTATATTTACATGTATTGAGTTGGATCCTCAATAGCATCTGATCCTCCAAAAGGAATTGGAATCAGAGTGGAAACATGTCAAAAGTGAATACTATCACAGGGATCTTGGTTTCTTTCTTTGTTTTTCCTCTTTTCTGACATCATTTTTAATGCTCCTTCTATTTGAGGCACTTGTTTGTCAGATTTGTGTCTCCTAAACTATGTTGTCCACCTGCAGATTGGTCATGCAACAAGGATACCTGTTCTATGTTCGTTCTCCTTCCCTTCCCTTGACTCTGTTTCAGTCTCATTTTACTCTCCTCCCCACCCCTACTTAGGCAGGGCCAGTGCCTTTGTCCCTCTCCCAAAAATGTTTGGGTGGATGGTGAGGCAGACAGCAGTGCTGAGACAGAGAAGCAAGCAGGAAGCAGAATGTGAGATGTGAGATAAGATGCAGGGCATAATTAGCCAAAAAAGACTATACATTGAAGCCCCTCACCTTGGAGACTTAGCTGTGTGCTTTCTAGCTGTGTTCTGGGCTCCACCTTGAACCACTTCTGTTCCTAGCCCACCTGATTCCTGATTCCCATCCTATGCCAAGAGTTAGGCCTGCTTCCTCAGGACTGGAAGTCTAATGCCTCAATTCAAATAGGGACTCTGTGGGGTGGGCAGAGCACGTGATTGCTGGGTGTGTCATCACCATACCCAGGATATTAGCTTACTCCCCATAGTTCTCCCTCTGTTTCCTGAAGATCCTGCAGGGAATTTTTCATTTGAGCCCTCACAGGATATTACAAGCAGCCTCCTGGATGTAAGACATCCACTCCAGCCTGATAGGTCTCCCTCCCTTCTCCTGGGGGTCATGGTTTCTCTCCCTTCTTTCCCCTCATTGTGATTCCATTATTGATCATTTTACTTGCTCTTATACTGGGTCTGTGCTTGTTTAAACTCCTGGTTTGATTTGTGTCTTCTCACCCACAGCAACTTGTAGGGCACCAACCCCTGCCTTTAATGAACCCCAGTACTTTGCCTTTCTCTACCCTGGACTCAGTTGGCCCTGCATTCTGCACCCCACACTGATCACCTCCCCCCTCAACTTATTCTGGCCTCTGAAGGGGATTCTTCACCCCTTTCAGCAGGAAGCAGCTACTGAAGACAATGATCTGCTCCCCCTTTCCCCCAAAAGAATTCTCCTACCTAGTGGTTGAGTTGGGGAAATGATGTGGATAGAAACAATACCCTAAGGGTTAAAATAATATTGATTGACTTTGTGAAGACCTTGGTGCCCTAAAGTCTCCCCTTACCACAACTTCTCCTTATCCTGGACCATATAATTCCTTGTCCCCATCCCTCATCTTGGGGGCAACATAAAATTCCCTGTCCCCACTCTTCATCATGGGGAATGGGGTTTCCTTATCTTGTGTCATTCATAGTCCTCACCTAGTGCCTTTATCTTGCAAGACTCATCCTAGATCTCCAACACCCAAAAGGAAACCCTAATATCATCCTATATAAGTCTAGTCCTTTGCCTATACCATTGCCTTTGTTTAGCTCCTTGCTAAATCTCAGACCTGCTGCTTTTGCATCAATAAAGCTCCCAGTGGCTACAGAGAAGGTCTAAGTGAATTCATGCACATTTTGAATCGGCTCTCTCATCTCTCTCTTCAATAGGTCCAAGTCTTTTCCTATTTTTCTAAGTCCACCAACTCATCATTTCCTATGCTACAATATTTCAACCTGTACTGTCTAGTTGTACAATTCTACAGTGTATACTCTATAGTATGGAGATTAAAGTATTATACTACATACTATAGTATGTACAGCATGTAGTCTAAAACAATATTGATTATGGGACTACCTGAACTACTCCATCATCTTCCTAGAATCCTCTCTCACAAGAAACTCTTACTGGAATCTTTAGAAATTGAGTTGGTGGTTTGTTATTAGAGAAGTAATGTTGATATTGTTGAATTGTCTCAAGCCATGGAAGAACTCAAAAAGGATTTTGAAAATCAAGTAAGGGAGGTAGAGGAAAAACTGAAAAGAGAAATGAGAGTGATGCAAGAAAATCATGAAAAGTGAGTCAACAGTTTGCTTTAAAGGAGAGCCAAAAAAATGCTGAAGGAATATTGTAGCCAAATTCCAGAATTCCCAGATCAAGAAAAAAATATTGCAAGCAGTTAGAAAGAAACAATTGGAGTATTATGGAAATACAATCAGGATAACACAAGCTCTAGCACCTTCTACATTAAGGGATTGAAAGACTTGGAATATGATATTCCAGAAGTTGAAGGAACTAGGATTAAAACCAAGAATCATCTACCCAACAAAACTGAGTATAGTACTTCAGGGGAAAAAAATGGTCATTCAATGAAATAGAAGACGTTCAAGGATTCTTGATGAAAAGACCAGAATTGAATAGAAAATTTGACTTTCAAACACAAGAATTAAGAGAAATATGAAAAGGTAAACAGGAAAGAGAAATCATAAGGAACTTACTAAAGTTGAGCTGTTTACATTCCTACATGGAAAGATAGTATTTGTAACTCTTGAGACTTTTCTCAATATTTGGGTAGTTGGAGGGATTACACACACACACACACACACACACACACACACACACACACACAGACAAAGAGCACATGGTGAGTTGAATAAGAAGGGATGATATCTAAAAAAATAAAATTAAGGGGTGAGAGAGGAATATATTGGGAAGAGAAAGGGAGAAATGGAATGGGGAAAATTATCTCTCAAAAAAGAGGCAAGAAAAAACTTTTTCAGTGGAGGAGAAAAGAGAGGAGGTGAGAGAGAAAAAGTGAAGTTTGCTGTCTTCACATTTGGCTTAAGGAGGGAATAACATGTACACTCAATTTGGTATGAAAATCTATCTTACACTACAGAAAAGTAGGGGAGAGGAGGTCAAGTGGGGTGGGGTAGATGATAGAAGGGAGGGAAAGTGGGAGGAGGAAGTAATTAGAAGTAAACAGTTTTGGGGAGAGACATAGAATAAAAGGGGGGCAGGATAGGATGGAAGGAAATATAGTTAGTCTATACAATGTGACTATTGTGGAAGTCTTGCAAAACTATACATATATAGCCCATATTGAATTGTTTGTCTTCTTGGTGGGGATGGGTGTGGAGGGAGGAAGGGAGAGATGTTGGAACTCATAGTTTTAGGAACAAATGTTGAGACTTGTTTTTGCCTACACCTGGGAAATAAGAAATACAGGTAATGGGATGTAGAAATTTATCTTGTCCTATACAAAAAAAGAGAAAAGATGGAGATGAGGGAAAGGAGGGGTGTGATAGAAGGGAGGGCATATTAAGAGTGAGGGTAATCAGACTGCAAGGCATTATGGAGTGGAAGAAGGGGAGAGATGAGAAGAAAATTTGGAACTCAAAATTTTGTGGAAATGAATGTTGAAAACTAAAAATAAACAAACAAACATTTAAAAAATAAATAATTTAAAAATTTAAAAAGAAAAGAATTCAAGCTTCTTGAGAGCAAGAACTATCTTTGCTTTTACAGTTGTATAAGTAGTACTTAGCATAATACTTAACTCATAATAAATGCTTTCTCATTCATCAATTTTGGAAACCTTCCACCAGCAAAGATTCTGGGTCATTCTTTATGATTGGTTAGATAGAAAGGAGACCATTTGAGGTGAAGTAAATGAAACAAGCACAACAGTCTCTGAAATAACCTCCTATGGTTCCATTGCTCCCTATGCCTTACTCCTCCTAATACTATTTTTCATCTTCACTTAAATATTAAATCCCTTCATCTTTCCCAGGTTCTAACTTCACTCTTCTCCTTTCCCCATCTTGCCTCTATATTTAGCCAGTTTAGCTTTACATTGTCCTCTATTCTCAAATTGTTTGTCCTCCTTTCTGATCAATACTCACCCCTTGTCAGTCCCCAGCCCTGGGGACTCTTCTAATCCTACTCAAGTGTTGCTGAATGGAGCTAGTAGAACTGAAACAGATAACAATTTTGTTATCTAATCTCAATTATGTCTAGTCAATTCTTTTACTCCTGTCTCCATTCCATTCCCCACATACTCTTTTCTGAAGCTTCTTTTATCTTTTCAAGCTTACTATCCCATCCCTTACTTCTTGCTCTTAGATGACGACCTGCTTTATTGTGAAAAATAGTTCATTTTCTGTGTATTCTCTCTTCTCTTCATCTTCTGATTATTACCATTCCTTTTGTCTTCCATAATCCAGTCTCTGCTGCAGGGGTAAACCTTCTCAGGAAGGGGGAAAGAATGTGATTGTTACTGTTTCCGATGTTCTACTGGTTCTGCTCCTTTCACTCAGTATCAGTTCATATAAGTTCTTCCAGGTCTCTCTGAAGTCTTCCTATTCATCATTTCTTACAGCACAATAGTATTTCATTACATTCATATACCACAACTTGTTCAGCCATTCCCAAACTAAAGGGTACTTCCTCAATTTCCAGTTCTTGGCTACCACAAAGAGAGCTGATATAAATATTTTTGTACATATAGGACCCTTTCCCATTTTTGTGATCTCTTTGAGATACAATCCTAGAAATGATATAGCTGGGTCAAAGAGTATGCATATTTTTGTAGCCCCTTGGGCATAGTTCCAAATTGCTCTCCAGAATGGTTGGATCACTTCACAGCTCCACCAACAATGAATTAGTATTACAACTTCTCACATCTTCTCCAATATTTATCATCTTCCTGTTTTGTCATGTTAGTCAATCTAATAGGTGTGATGTGGTACCTCAGAGTTGTTTTCATTTGCAATTCTCTAATCAATTAGAGCATTTTTTCATATGACTATAGATAACCTTAATTTCTTCCTTGAAAACTGTCTGTCCATATCCTTTGACCATTTACCAATGACTTGTATTCTTGTATATTTGACTCAGTTCTCTATATATGTTAGAAATGAGGCCTTTATCACAGACACTAGTTGCAAACATTCTTTCCCAGTTTTCTGCTTCCCTTCTAGTCTTGGTTGTATTGGGTTTATTTGTGCAAAACCTTTTTAATTTAATGTAATCAAAATTATCCATTTTGCACTTCATATGTTGTCTTTTGTTTGGTTAAAAATTTCTCCATTCGCCATAAATTTGACAAATATGCTATTCCTTGTTCCCCTAATTTGTTTATAGTATCAATCTTTATACCTGGATCATGTATCCATTTGGACTTTATCCTGGTGTATGGTGTCAGGCATTGGTCTATGCCCAATTTCCATCACACTGTTATCCTGTTTTTCTAGCAGTTTTTGGCAAACAGTGAGTTCTTATCTTAGAAGCTGTGGTACTTAGGTTGATCAAACAGTAGATTGTTATATTCATTGACTGCTGTGTCTTGAGTACCTAACCTATTTCACTGGTCTACCCCTGTATTTCTTAGCCAATACCAAGTGGTTTTGATGATTTCTGCTTTATAATACAATTTGAGCTCTGGTAGGGCTAGGTCACCTTCCTTAGCATTTCTTTTCACTAGTTCCCTTGATATTCTGAAACTTTTGTTCTTCCAGATGAATTTTGATATTATTTTTCTGGCTCTAGAAAATAATTATCTGATAGTTTGATTGGTATGGCACTAAATAAGTAAATTAATTTAGTTAGAATTGTCATTTTTATTAATTACCTTGGCCTACCTACAAGCAGCTGATGTTCTTCCAATTACTTAGATCTGACTTTATCTGTGTGAAAAGTGTTTTGTAATTGTGTTCATATAGTTTCTGAGTTTCTTTTTGACAGGTAGACTTCCAGATACTTTATAGTGTCTACCATAGATTTAAATAGGATTTCTCTTTCTCTCTCTTGCTGTTGGGCTTTGTTAATAATATATAGAAATGCAGACAATTACATGAGTTTATTTTGTAATTTGCAACTTTGCCAAAGTTGTTAGTTTTTGAATTGATTCTCTGGGATTCTCTAAGTATATCAGCATATCATCTGGAAAGAGTGATAACTTAGTTTCTTCTTTGCCTCCTTCAATTTCTTTTTCTTCTCTTATTGCTGCAGCTAACATTTCTAGTACCATATTGAATAACAATGGTGATAATGGACATCCTTGTTTCACCCCTGATCTTATTGGAAATGCATCTCGCTTATCCCCATTGCATATAATTTTTGCTGAAGTTTTTAGGTAGATACTCATTATTTTATGGAAAGTTCCATTTATTCCTATGCTCTCCAGCATTTCCAATAGGAATGGGAGTTGTATTTTGTCAAAAGCTTTTTCTGTTATCTATTGATACAGTTTTTTCTGTATCTATCATGTGGTTTCTGTTAGTTTTGTTGTTGATATGATCAATAATGTTAATAGTTTTCCTAATATTGAACCATCCCTGCATTCCTAGTATAAATCCTACCTGATCATAGCATATTATTTTCAAGATTGGTTGCTGTATTCTTTTTCTAATGTCTTATTTAAAATTTTTGCATCTATATTCATTAGAGAAATATTCATATTCATTAGAGAAATTGGTCCATAATTTTCTTTCTCTATTTTAGCTCCTCTTCCTACTTTAGGCATCAGAACCATATTTGTATCATAAAAAAGAATTTGATAGGATTCTAGTATTGGAATTAACTGTTCTTTAAATGTTTGATAGAATTCACTTTTAAATATGGCCCTGAAGATTTTTTCCTAGGGAGTTCATTGATGGCTTGTTCAATTTCTTTTTCTGAGATGGGGTTATTTAAGTATTTAACTTCTTCTTCTGTTAATCTGGGCAATTTATATATTTTTTAAAATATTCATCCATCTCAGAGTGTTAAATTTATGGGTGTACAGTTTGGCAAAATAAATTCCAATTATTGTTTTAATTTCCTCCTCATTGGAGGTGAGTTCACCTTTTTCATTTTTGATATTGGTAATTTGTTTTTCTCTTTCCTTTTTTTTAAATCAAATTGACCAAAGGTTTATCAATTTTATTGGTTTTGAGTAAAACCAACTCTTAATTTTATTTAGTCATTCAATAATTTTCTTAATTTCAGTTTTGTTAACCCCTCCTTTGGTTTTCAGTATTTCTAAGTTGTTATTTACTTGGGGATTTTCAATTTGTTTTTTTCTAGCTTATTCAGCTGCATGCCAAACTCATTGATCTCCTCTTTCTCTATTTTATTCATGTAGGCATTCAATGACATAAAACTTCCCTTAAGAACTGCTTTTGCAGCATCCCACAAGTTTGGTAGGTTGTCTCCTTATTATCATTCTCTTGAATGACATTGTTGATTGTTTCTATGATTTGTTGTTTAACCCACTCATTCTTTAAGACTAGATTATTTAGTTTCCAATTAATTTTTGGTCTATCTTTCCATGGCCTTTTGTTACTTATAATTTTTATTGCATTTATTGCAATACCATTTCTAGGGCTGTATCCCAAAGAGATCATACAAATGGGGAAAGGACTTACATTTACATCAATATTTATAGCAACTCTTTTTGTGGTGGAAAAGAATTGGAAATTGAGGGGATGCCCATCAGATGGTATATCAGCAAGGACCCTGACATGCACAGGAGGGCCTGCTATATAGGTTCTTAGATATGCTTTTCTAAAAAGAAAAGCAATTTGAGGGATTAACAATCACTTTAATCAAGCACATATATCATTCACTTAGTTTAGGGGAAAAAGTCAGCATCCCTGAACTTCAGAGAAAATACAGAGAAACCAAAGTCAACAGACAGTGCTTTCAGCTGCCTAAACATAAGCAATACATACATCACAGATCAACAGATGTAATTGCCTGACTATACATACATAGTTACCAGAGAGACAAGCACCAACATTTGGGTTTTCCAAGCTGTGGGGCTGCTTAGTGGCTTCCCAGAGTCTCATCTGGCATGTAAACCTTCTTCCAAAAACTAAGCCCCAAAGTAAAACCTCACTTCAGAGCCTGAGGACATCACAACCCTTGAGAACCAGTGTCTCATTAAGAAAAGGTGTGGGTCTTCCTACAAATTTTCCCTAATCAAACTCCCCTTAATGGGCAGGTCCATTAATGGGTGGGAAAGATCTTCCCATTAGGAAGCAAATTATATTAACAACAAGCAAAAATGCATTATCAATACAGTTGGGGAATGGCTGAACAAGTTGTGATATATGAATGTGATGGAATACTATTGTGCTATAACAAATGATGAGCAGGCAGACTTCAGAAAACCTTGAAAGACTTACATGAATTGATGCTGAGTGAGGGGAGCAGAACCAGGAAAACATTGCACATAGTAACAACTGAATTGTCTGATGACTAACTTTTATAGAGTTACCTCTTCTTAGAAATTCAAGGATCTATGACAGCTCCAAAAGACTCATGATAATAAATGCTGTCCACATGCAGGAAAAGAACTATGGAGTCTGAATGCAGATTGAAGTATATAATTTGGTTTCTTTTTTTTGTTTGCTTCTTCTTTCTTGTGGTTTCTCTCAGTGGTTCTAATTCATTTTTACAACATGACTAATGTTAAAATAGGTTTAATATGAATACATATGTAAAGCATTATATCAAATTACATGTCATCTTTGGGTGGGGAAAGAGGAGAGAGACGGGGAGAAAATTTGGAACTCAAAATCTTATGGAAGTGAATACTGAAAACTAAAAGTATATTAATTTTTTTAAAAAAAGGAAAAAAGCTTGAATCATGAGTAAGTAGATTTAAGGAAAGAAGACTTGGGATATATGTTCCTCGTAGGCAGTTAACCTCAGGCAATTTTACTTTCCTATTGTTTGTTCCTGAAGTTAAAAGGTGACAATCTGCTCCTAAGTGTGAGGTGAAGGTACATCCAATGGGTACAGCTGAAGGGAAGAACTGGGTCATCTCCTACAAAGGTCAAGGACATCCTAGAGGAAGTAATTTGTTTTCCTACTAAGGCAAGCACCTATAATTCTGCACACTGATACTTCTAGAATGTTCTTCCTCATTTCTGTCTCTTAGGAACCCCTAATTTTCTTCAAGGCTCAGATCAAGTACAATCTCCTTCAAAAGGGACTTTCCTGATTCTTCCAGTTGTTAGTGCCACCCTCCAATCGATTTATTTCATATATATTCTCTTTTTATTTCTTACGAACACAAATTCTCTCATTAAGCTTCTTGAAGGTAAGAAATGTCACACTTTAAAAAAAATTGTATCCCCATCCACTGTTAAAATATCTGGAACATAGTAAGCACTTAATAAATGTATGTTAATTGATGCATCCTTCTTTGTAAGGTCTTTTATATGAATTTATATTCAAAATAATATTGCTTTTAGTTGACATATTTCTCCAGTTGGCAAGGGGACCAAATGTTTGCTGGTTCCTATATTCTTTTATATTCTCTATTGTGGTTATCTTTTTTTCTGATAAACTTCCTTAGGGAATGGTGATCATCTGTCTGAAAGTCTGTTCCTCTAGCCATTTCCCATTTTGTGGTCTTGACAGTTTATTTGAGTAAGTTGTTAGGTTTGTTTTAATTGTTGTTTTATTTGCAAACCTTATCTTCTCATTTTTTTAATTTGATGTTTTGAACTTTGCTCTAACAAGTTGATGATCTAAGAATATATAGACAGATGATTTGGAAATGATTTGCTATATCATCAACCTATTGATTTTTGTCTGATGAAATAATTAACTTCATTTTTTATTGTGTTTGTTTCTTACTAAGTCTAACACCTTCTGATTCTCTTAACGAATCTAAGAAAATCATTTTGTAGTCTACCAGCCTCTGTTCTTTTTTTTTTCCATTTCTTAATTCTGAACCATACTTTCTAATATATTTTTAAGCCATATTCTCTATGCCCTGTTTGGCATCGAAGTTGCTGGGTAATACAATATAGGTTAATTTCATTAGAAGTTTTTTTTTTATCAAGTTCTTTGTAGAATTTCTATATTTCTTCATCCCAGGCAACTTAAGTTTTCTTTATCCCCATAGTAGTTTTTTAACCTTTGAGCATTTACATATCATGAACACTGCAATATATGATAACTAAATATCCTGCAAAATTATGTTTCTCTTTGTCTTTGGAGGTATGATGAAATCAAGTTCATCACTTTCTTTATTGTCCTAATAAGTGCTTGATAAATTAAATTACACTGTTTCTTCAAGTCTTTCTATTTAGTTGCAACTTCCTTTAGTCTTCTGGTTTCATTTACAGCAAAAATATTTGTTTATATTGAAATAATTCAGTTACTGCCATAGTCAGAGAATTAATCACTACTAAAAATGAATCTCTCTATTCTTAAGAGTTAGATATATAAATGGGATTTGAGAAGGGAGATTACAAGCAGCAAAGTCAGTTGTGGGCAGTATAAGAATGATCACAAATCCTGCCGAAGCATGTAAATAGCTCAGGGATCTATAGGAATGTATAAGAAAAGGTCTGTTTTGGTCCAAAGAAACCATCATCAACATTTGTTAAGTATCTGTACTCACCTGTATACTCCAAGAAGCTGTAGCATAAGCAATAGCTACACCTCAGCAAAACTGTCTGGGTAGATTGAACAAACCAGATTGAGGAAAACTGAGAGGCTTCAAACCTGCGAGTTAGGTTGATGGCTACCCTAAATATGTGAAGACTTCCCTTGATGGAATAGGAGAATGAGAGCAATTTGTTCTAATGGCCATAAAAGTGGCCGATGCAGGCTCTGTGGAGGGCTTAGGGCTTGGTCAGACATTGGAGATGTCAAGGTCATCTACTGCATCCTGGATCATCAATAGTCATCTTGATTTTTGTCTTGCCACCAGACTTTGATGACTCTGGAAGAGAGAGTAAGGCTGATGACTTTCTGAAACTTCCTCACTTAAAGCCAACTTCATGGGCAAGTCAATATATCATCCATCAAATTGTGATGTCATTGGTCCTCTTCAAAAATGAAGGATAACAGCAATTTAATAAGGCATTGTATTCAGTGCTGGGGATACAAAAAGAGGCAAAAGATGGTCCTTGCACTTAAAGAGTTTATAATATGATGAGAGAGACAACTTGCAAACAAATACAAAGCAAGCCCTATATGGGATAAATAGAAAACAATTAACAGAGAGGAGGCACTAGAATTAAGATGGGTTGGGGGAGACTTCTAGTAGAAGATGAGATTTTAATTGGAACTTAAAAGAAGTGAAGGTCAGTAGTTGGGATAGAGAAGGGAAGCATTCCAGGCAAAGGGGACAGCTGAAAACAGTGCCTGGAACTGAGAGATGGAGCATCTTATTTATGGGACAGACAGGAAGGAGGCCAGTGTCATTGAATGGAAGGGTAGGGGTATAGGAAACAAGGAAATTCTGTTTTCCACAGTTCTAGGTGATAAGAGTTTCATTCTAGCATGGACAGGTTAGAGGTCAGAAACTAAAGCACAGGTTCAAGAAGTTGTGTGAAGAAAAGCCTATCAAAGAGAACATAAAGTCACATGACTAGGGAACGATATCATGGGAGAGCCAAAGTTCAGAAAACAATATAAGAAGCCCCATCTTTCTGAATGTGTTATAGTAGTCCTGTAACCTTACTGGGAAGACTACCTGTCTGTACAGGTATTGTTCTTTGCTTAAGATAAGCATGTTTCTCACTGTTGGGGGCTTGTTAGATAGGTTCACTTCTAACAGGGGCAGGAGCATGATGTGAAAAGATTGGAAAGGTAGGAAGGGGCTAGGTTATAAAGGGCTTTGAAGGGTAGATTATGAAGGACCAAACAGAGCATTTTGTCTTTGATTCTTGAGGCAATAGGGAGCCAATGGAGTTAGTAGGGGGATGAAATGGTTATATCTGTGCTTTGGGAAATAACTTAAGTGACTGAATGGAAGACAGCTTGGAGTAGTGAGAGACTTTAGGTAGGTGGACACACCAGCATGCTATTACAATAATCCAGGTACAAGGTTATGTGGACCCACACTACAGTGGTCATATTGTCAGAGGACAGAAGTGGGTGTTTTGGAGTTATTGAAAAGGTACCTAAAACCATAAACTTCTTGTATCATCTTCAAGGTCCCCTTTTATTGAAACTAAAAGAAAAGGTAGAATAAACCACTAGAAAAGACCATACAAAGAGGATGCATCAATGAACATATATTTATTAAGTGCCTACTATGTTCCAGATCTTATAATCAGGGCTGGAGATACAATTTTTAAGTGTGAACCTTTGTGAATTCAAGAAGTTTACTGAGGGAATTTGTGTTCACAAGAAATAAATATAGGATATATATGAAATCTATTGGAGAGTGGCATTAGCAACTGGGAAAAGCAAGAAAGTCCGTTTGAAGAAGATGGTACTTGAGCTGAGTCTTGAAGAAAGTTAAGGGTTCCCAAGAGACAAAAATGAGAAAGAACTTTCTAGATGCAGCAGTGTGAAGAGTTGGAATTATTTGCATTATTTCTATTCACCATGGAATTTGGGGAGGGGGATGTAAACGTAAATTTAGATAGAATAAAAGGCAAAATCTCAACATATAAAGTACAAGAACGATGTTTAAAATACATCTGAAAAGATTCTAAGGAAAATCTCCCCTCAAAAAAAACCTCAAAATGCCTCATGTAAGGCTGTTTTGAAACTGGAAGGGCAAATTACTTATTTAAACTGTCACATTTGCATCCTTTAAACACAGTGTTTTGTTTCATTTCATACTCTAAAATAGATCTTTGATATACAAGGAAAATAGTAATAAAAATCACATTCATCAAAGCACAAAGCTTTAAAGTATAGAATATTTAGAAAAGGGTTCAATGCTTAGATCAATGTCTATAATGAATTGAAATTAGTGTCTGACAGCTTTGCCCTAGCAATTTTGTAACAATTTTCTTACTCATTTCAATGAGTAATGAACACCATCGAAACCAGATTTATTCTGATTTGTTATCCTCTTACCTCATAATCAATATATAATAGAATGAATAACTTTCCAAACCTACATTTGGCTAGGAATTTTAATTTCAAGACAATAACTATTATACTTATAAAAATTTCAAAAAGGATATAATTTTTCTCACTTGTGAAAATTCCTATAATTTGGAGAGCCACAAATTAGTTGTTATTCTATCCAAGAAGGTGCTTTAGGCAAGATTTTGTCACAAAGCTCTGCCAGAGGCTCTCTTCAGAGGATAGCAATGAATTTATTCAGTTTAAAATACAACTTATAACAATAGAAGTTAATTAAAATAGATTTAGTTCTGAGGAGGACATTAAGAGGAAAAGAAGCATTTGAACAGAACAAGGTAATGAATGTTTTTAATTCAAAAGTGTACCTCATTTATTTTGCCTTTTTTTTTTCTTGCCGAGGGCATAGAAGGGGCAATATTGTGCCTTTACTCATAGGCACCTTGTTTTCCCTCTTTAAATTTCAAGGAAGGGTCAGATCCTAAGTGGGGAAAAAATAATCTTAACTAAATTTGCTAGAAGACCAAATCTTTGTTAATGGGATTTTGCCACATAAAAGACATCTACGTCCCACTTACTTTAAGGTTGCGAGAAGGAGGTGTACATTTCCAAAGTAGAATAATTGTTGCTTAGGAAAAACTCAAGAGAATTAGAACTATCCTGAACTTGAGGTTCAAGGTTGAAGCTTTGGGAAATTCTTTAGTAGTTTTTGGCATGGCTTTGTGTCAATCTTTTATTAGATTTGGATCACTGAAATATATGCCTGCCTATGTATTTTAATCTGTTTTAAATTTGAATGTCCTCTCCCTTCTGTAAAGGCAGCCAGTTGCCCTATGCCATTTAGGAGTGAAAATCAGACGGGGCAAACCTTCCTAGCTAGAGGTTGCAGACAGGTGGTTTGTGGGAAAGGGGCATGGAAGGGAAAGGGAAGAGGTCTGCGGGGACTACAAATTTTCCTCTCCTGTTTTCCTTCCTAGAAGTTTGGTAGCAATCTAACAAACAGAGTGAGGACAATTTAAGAAACCTCTCTCAGTTCATACGTCACTAAAAAAAATAAGAGACCATTCCTTCTTCTCTCCTCCTCATTTCACATGTCCTGGGTATTGTTCCTCACTGTCTTTTCCTGCGTGACACTTTTGGATAATGAAGTGGTCTTCTTACTACAGCCAATACCCTTCTCCCCTGAAATTCCCTATTACTGCAGTGGGCACCACTATTTTTCAGTCACCGAGGTTCAAAACTTTGGTGTCATCCTCCTTGACTGCTCTCTTTTATTCACCCAATATATTGAATTAGACACCAAATCATATTGTTTCTCTTTTTACAACTACTTTCATGTATATACCCTTTATATATAATATAGTATTATATCAAATAATCATATTTATAAATATATGTAATATTTGTGTGGTTATATATAATTTATCATATAAATATAATCTCAATATAGAATTATATATTTATAACACATCATTATATTTAGAGTATATATTTAGTATATATAATCTATAGTATATATAGTATTATATTTATATAGGATAGTATTTTATTTTTTCTAATTACATGTAAAAAGTTTTTAAAATTTGTTTATTTTAAACTTCAATATCAAAACTTAAAGATACAATAAGAAAAGGAAATATTACAAATTTAAATAATACAAAATTAGAAAAGAAAAAAGCATTACCATGTGCACAGAACTTAAGAGAGGACTCAAATATACAGAAATTAAATTTCCAGTTCAAAAAAGCCAATATAATAAATACCATACATTGTCTTCAGAGTTGTCCATCTTTTCTTTCCTTCCCTGTAAATTTTCTTTTGTTCTCTGCTGTGTGTTTTTGACTTTGTCCTTTTTTTCTCCCTTTCTCCTCACCACCTTCCCAAGAAAGTAAGATTAAGGGTGTACACACACACATACAAGAATACATGTATACACATATGCATACATAAACACATATAATATATACACATACAAACATACATATATACACAAAGATATACATATAACATACATACACTTTTATATATACTTGGATATCTATAATCATACTCATATGCATACATATGAATCTATGCAAGACCAATATTTGTCCTCTGTTTCTCTGAGGGTGGATAACCTCTTCCTTCATAGGTCTGAGTCTTTTCATATTTTCCTAGGTCCACTGACTCGTCATGTCCTACACCTCAGCAATATTCCATCCTTATACTATCTAGCTATTTTAAATAGTCTAAAACAATATTAATTAATAGGAATGACATATAGTATGGTTTCCCTATTTTCTCTTAGGATTAAATCTATTTTGGCTTTAACTTTGTCTGAGATCATGATTAGTATCCCCGCTTTTTTTCCTAATAAAGTCTACTCCTGATCTTTATTTTATGTTTGTGTGTATTTCTTATTTCCCTTGCCTCCTAACTCCTGTACTATACTTCTACCTCCTACCTTACCCTCCTATTATTTAAACTACCCTACCTCCAAGGATCCTTTCCTTATCCTCCATTCCTATTAATTTAAACACCCTTCTATTACCCCCCTAAACTAATCCCTCACATTTCCTTCTAAAAATCCTTCCAATATCTTCTCCCCCTTCTTATCCCCTTAGTCTTTTATTTCTTTCTGAATATAGAAGACTTTTGTACCCTTCTACCCTCTTAAATCTATTCCCAATGAAAGCAGGATTCCAAAACTACCAGTCTCCATCCCTTATCTAATTCCTCTGTGTCATTTCTTCCTCATGAACTTCATTAGCATGAAATAATTAATCTTTTTACCTGTTCCTACCATATTACCTGTTTTACTTTTTAAAATCATGTCATATTCAGGTCTACCCCACCTGTTACAATCTGCTGAATTACAAGTGAGAATCTCAGACATACATTTTACATTTCCTTGTATAAAAGGCAAATAGGCTGCCCTTATTGAGTCCCTCATAATTAGTCTTTACTATAAACCATATATTTCTCTTGAATCTTATATGTCAAATCTTCTATTTAGTTCAGGGTTTTTTAAAAAATAAAATCCTGAGATTATGAAAATGCATTTAATGTCCATTTTTTTTCCATTCAGGACTACGCTTAACTTTGCTGGGTATGCTATTTTCAACCACAACCCCAATTCTTTTGCTCTTTGATGTATAGTGTTCTAAGACTTGCAATCTTTTAGCATAGCTGCTGCTGGATCTTGTATGACTCTAACTGTGGTACCATCATATTTAAATTGTTTTTTTCTTTTTGCTCATAATATTTTCTCCTTGAACTGAGGGTTTTAGAATTTGACTATTATATTCTAATAGGTTTTCCACAAAGATTCTCTTCCAGGTGGTAATTGGTGGACTTTTTTTCCTATTTCTACTTTCTCCTTCTATTGCTTCTAAGACAATTCTCTTTAATTATGTTTTGTATTATTATATCAAGATTCCTTTTTTGACTGTGACTTTCAGGTCTGTTCTCAAGATCAGTTGATTTTCTTATAAGATGTTTCACATTCTATTCTATTTTTCATTCTTTATATTTTGTTTTATTATTTCTCAGTCTCTCACATCTTTGCTGGCTTCCTCTTATCCAATTCTGCCCTCCTGTAAGTACCCATAGCCAACAGGGTCCCTGCCCTATTGCTTCTGGTCTCATCAGGTATGTACTGGTTTCTTCTCACCCAGGGATGTATTTCAGCAGCACAGGATTGCTTATCAGCAGAGGTTCCTTTAATCTTCCCTGGATCAGAAGCCTGGCTGCCCACATAGTCTGGGAGGTGAAAGCTCCTGTGATTGGAGCTAAGGCCACCTCCCAACCTAGTTAGGCCAAGGGTTCATTGCTTATTCTTTCAGTAGAACTACCCTAGATGTGTTTACTCTTCATAGGGACCAAGTCTTAGTCCTGGGACTTTTCTTTGGATGTTGTATGATTGTCTGAGAAGGACCACTATTCTGTCTCAACTCTAGTTTATTTTTAGCACTCTGTTTGCCCTGAGGTGTCATTTTGTCTTGTTTGTGAGGGAAATCCAGAGAGCTTGGAATTTTTGGCCTACTTCACCATCTTCTGAAATTCCTCTCAAATATAGTTCTTAATATTCGTTTTATATAAGATTTTGAGTTCCAGGGTAGAGCCAAGATGGCAGGGTTAAAGCAGGAACTTCCTTGAGCTCTCCCCCAAAGCCCTGCAAATACCTGTTAAAAATAACTCTGATCAAACTCTAGAGCTACGGAACCCACAAAATGACAGAATGAAACAAATCCCCAACCCAAGACAACTTGGAAAGTTGAAAGGAAGAGTCTTTTCCATTGGGCAAGGAGTGAAACTGAGTTCAAAGTGGACTGCACCAGTGCAGATGGGCTGGAGCAGGTCTCAGGGGACTGAATCATTGGCAGCTGTGATGGTTTCCAGACTTCTCAACCCACAAATAACCAAAAAGGTCAGTAGAAAAATTCTGTGGGATCTGGGTGAAAGAGGAATACATAGTCTGGTTGGACTTGACCCCAGCCTCGGGTCATTAGGAGAGGTGGTAGCCTGGTAGAGGCAGCAGCAGTAGCAGAGGCTGCTTCCAGAGTTCTGGGCCCACAGACAGCGGGGCATGCAGAGGCTGATTCAAAACCCCTGAAGCCTGGGAGAGTACATCCAGCCCAACCCCCAACCCCACTGCCTTGTCAAAGAGTAGAAAGTCAAGTGTTTGTTTTAAAAGCAAGCCCCCCCAACATACACAGGAGGGCCTGCTATCACAGGTTCCTAGATCTGTATTTCTAAAAGGAAAGCAACTTTCAAGGGGTCAACAATCACTTTAATCAAGCACATGTACCATTTACTTAGATCAGGGGAAAATGTCAACACCCTGAACTTCAGAGAAAATACAGAGAAATCAAAATCAACAAATGGGCTTCCAACCATCTGACATACACAACAGATAGACAGACAACTGTCTGACCATAGAAACATAGTTACCAGAGAGGGAAGCACCAACATCTGGTTTTTCAGAGCTAGGGGGGGCTCCTTAGCAGTTTCCCAGAGTTTCATCTGATCAAATGAAATACTTTCAGTCAATAAGTCCCAAAGTAAAACCTCACCTTCAGAGTATTTATTCATTTCTTAGAACCAGAGGGCATTACAACATTTGAAAACCAGTGCCTCATTAAAAACTTAACAAAAGATGTGGGCCTTCCTATAAATCTTTCTTTATCAAACTCCCCTTAATGGGTGAGGAAGATAGTTAATCACATTAAAATAATTAACAATACAAAAACATATATGTTTCTAGTTAAAGAAACTCTTGTTTCTGTACTTTACTCTTAGTAAAGTTTGGTTGATAAAGGCATGATTCAATCAGAGGTACTTGTTTATACTCAAACAAAAACAGCAAAAAATCCTACTTTTCTTGCCATCACATTTGTTAAGGAAGATGAGTAAATATCATAAAAGAACTCAGACTATAGAATCTTATGTTGGTAATAAGGAAGATCAGGACATACAACTAGAGGAAGGCAGCAGAGTCAAAACTCCTACATCAAAAGCCTCCAAGAGGCATATGAATTGGTCACAGGCCATGGAGAAGCTCAAAAAGGATTTCAAAAATCAAGTAAGAGAAGTAGAGGAAAAATGAGAGTGATGCAAGAAAATAAAGAAAAATTACACAATAGCTTGTTAAAGGAGACCCAAAAAAATTACTGAAGAAAACAACATCTTAAAAAAATAGACTAATGCAAATGGAAAAAGAAGCCCAAAAAGTCAAGGAGGAGAAGAATGCCTTAAAAAGAAGAAATGGAAAAGAAGGTCCAAAAACTAACTGAAGAAAATAATTCCTTCAAAATTAGAATGGGGCAAATGGAAGCTAATGACTTATGAGAAATCAAGAAATTATAAAACAGAACTAAAAGAATAAAAAATAGAAGATGATGTAAAATATCTCATTGGAAAAAACACTGACCTAGAAAATAGATCCAAGAGAGATAAGTTTAAAATTATTAGACTACCTGAACGCTATAATCAATAAAAAAGTCTAGACATCATCTTTCAAGAAATTATCAAGGAAAACTGCCTTGATATTCTAGAATCAGAGGGTAAAATAGAAATGGAAAGAATCCACTAATCATCTCCTTAAAAAGATCCCAAAAGGAAGACTCCTGGTAATATTTTGGTCAAATTTCAGAGTTCCCAGGTCAAGGAGAATATATTGCAAACAGCCAGAAAGAAACAATTCAGATATTGTGGAAATACAGTCAGGATAACCCAAGATCTAGCAACTTGTACATTAAAGGATCAGAGGACTTGGAATATGATATTCCAGAGGTCAGAGGAGCTAGGATTAAAACCAAGAATCATCTACCCAACAAAACTGAGTATAGTATTTCAGGGAGAAAAATGGACATTCAATAAAATAGAGGACTTTCAAGCATTCTTTTTTGTATTGTCTTTTTAAATAGTATTTTATTTTTTCTAATTACCTGAAAAGACAAATTTTAACATCCATATTTTTACCATTTTTATTTATTTATTTTTAATTTTCAACATTCATTTCCACAAAATTTTTAGTTCCAAATTTTCTCCCCATCTCTTCCTTCCCCTACCCCAAAATGTCGTTCATTCTGATTACCACTTCCCCCAATCTGCCCTCCCTTCTATCACTTTCAAGCATTCTTGATGAAAAGACCAGAGCTGAATAGAAAGTTTGACTTTCAAATACAAGAATCAAGAGAAACATGAAAAGGTAAACAGGAAATAAAAATCATAAGACTTCTTCAAGTTGAACTGTTTACAATCCTACATGGAAAGATGATATTTGTAACTCATGAGTCCTTTCTCAGTATTAGGGCAGTTGGAGCAAAGATAGATAAATATATAGACAGACAGATAGATAGATAGATAGATAGAAAGATAGATAGATACATAGAGGGCACAGGGTGAGTTGAATATGAAGGAATGATATCTAAAAAATAAAATTGAAGAGTGAAAGAGGAATATATTGGGAGAAGGAGAAAGAGGGAGAAAGAATGGGTAAATTATCTCACACAAAAGAGGCAAGAAAAAGGTTTTACAATGGAGGGGAAGAGGAGGAGGTGAGAGAGAATGAGTAAACCTTACTCTCATTGGATTTGGCTTAAGGAGGGAATAACATACACTCTCAATTGAGTATCTTACCCTACAGGAAAGTAGGGGGAAAAGGGATAAGAATGTGGGGATGATGGAAGGGAGGGCAGGTTGGTGGAGGGAGTAGTCAGAAACAAACTCTTTAGAAAAGGGACAGAGTCAAAGGAGGAAAAAGAATAATTGGGGGGCAGGATATGATGGAGGTAAATATAGTTAGTCTTTCACAGCATGACTATTATGGAGGTGATTTGCATAACTACACATGTATAACCTATATTGAATTGCTTTCCTTCTCAATGAGGATGAGTGGGGAGAGAAGAAGGGAGAGAATTTGGAACTCAATGTTTTAAAAACAAATGTTAAAAAAAATTGTTTTTACATGCAACTGAGAAATAAGATATACAGGCAACAGGGTATAGAAATCTATCTTTCCCTTCAAGAAAGTAAAACAAAAGGGGATAAGGTAGGGGGAATGATAAAAGGGAGGGCAGACCTGGGGAAGGGGTAATCAGGATACATGCTATCTTGGGGTGGGGGGACAGGAAAGATGGGGAGAAATTTTGGAACTCAAAATCTTATGGAAGTGAATGTTAAAAACTAAAAACAAATTGATTACTTTAAAAAGGATTTTGAGTTTTAAATTTTTTCTCCATTCCTCCCCTCTTTCCACCTTAAGATGAAAAGCAATCTGAGATAGGTTATGCATGTGCAACTGTGTAAATATATCTCCACATTAGTCATGTTGTGAAAGAAGAATCAGAACAAAAGGGAAAAACCATAAGAAAGAAAAAAATTACAGCAATAAAAGACAAAACAGTATACTTCAATCTGCATTCAGATTCCATAGTTCTTTTGGATAACTTTTTCCATTATGAGTCTTTTGGAATTGTCTTAGATCTTTGTACTCTTAAGTAGAACTAAATCTATCAAAGTTGGTCATTGTACTGTATTGTGGTATTGTATATAGTTTTCTCATGGTTCTGCTCACTTCACTCAGCATCAGTTCTTTCCAGGTTTTTTCTGAAATCTGCCTGCTTGTAATTTCTTACAGAACAATAGCATTCCATCAAATTCGTATACCTCAACTTTTTAATCCATCCCCCAACTGATGGGCATCTCCTCAATTTCTAACACAAACAGAGCTTCTATAAATATTTTGTACATGAAGATCATTTCCCCTTTTTTTATAATTTCTTTTGGATAGAGATCTAGTAGTGGTATTACTGAATCAAAGAGTATGCATGTGTTTTATAACCCTTTGGGCATATTTCAAAATTATTCTCCACAATTGTTGGATCAGTTCACAACTCCACTAACAATGCACTAGTGACTCAATTTTCCCACATCTTCAACATTTATCATTTTCCTTTTCTGTCATATTAGCCAATCTGATAGGTATAAGGTATTACCTAAGACTTGTTTTAATTTTCATTTTGCTAATCAATAATAATTCGGAGCCCTTTTTCATGTCACTATAGATAGCTTTAATTTCTTCATCTGAAAACTGCCTGTTCATATTCTTTGACCATTTATCAAATGGGGAATCACTTGAATTGTTATAAATTTGACTCAGTTCTCTATGAGGCCTTTATTAGAAACACTTGCTATAAAAATTGCTTCCCATCTTTCTGCTTTTCTTCTTATCTTGATTGCATTGGTTTTGCTTGTGAAAAGTCTTTTTAATTTAATGTAATCAAGATTATCCATTTTGCATTTTGTAATGTTCTCCTATCCATTGTTAGGTAACAAATTCTTCCCTTTTCTATAGATATTACAAGTAAACTGTTCCTTGCTCTCCTAATTTGCTTATGGTATCATCCTTTATGTCTAATTTTGACCTTATCTTGGTATATGATATAAGATGATGGTCTATGCCTGGATTCTGCCATACTATTTTCCAGATTTCCCAACAGTTTTTGTCATATAATGGGTTCTTATTCTAGAAGCTGGAGTCTTTCAGTTTATCAAACAGTAGATTACTATAGTCATTGATTACTGTGTCTAATGTATCTAACTTACTCCACAGATCCACCACTATATTTCTTAGCCAGTACTAAACAGTTTTGATGATTGCTGCTTTGTAATATAGTTTTTGATTTGGTATGTCTAGGCAATCTTACTTTTTGTTTTTTTTTATTAATTCCTTTGATATTCTTGACCATTTGTTCTTTCAGATGAACTTTGTTATTATTATATTATTATATATATATATTATTATATTATATACCTCTATGAAATAATTTTTGGTAGTCTGATTGGCATGGTACTAAATAAGTAAATTAATTTAGGTAGAATTGTCATTTTTATTTTATTATCTTATTGGGAAGTCTTATTGTTTGTTCCTATTACACATAATGCTTACTGATGGTTTTAGATAGATACTACTTATTTTTCAAAATAGGAATGGGTGATGTATTTTGTTAAATGCTTTTGCATCTATTGAGATAATCATATGATTTCTATTGTTTTTTTAATTGATATGGCTAATTATGTTAATAGCTTTCCTAATATTGAACCAGCCCTGCATCTCTGGTATAAAACCCATATAGTCATAATGTATTATTCTCAGGATAAGTTGCTGTAATCTCTTTTCTATTATTTTATTTAAATTTTTTGCATCAATATTCTTTAGGAGAATTGGTCTATACTTTTCTTTCTGTTTTGGCTCTTTCTCGTTTAGGTATAAGCACCGTATTTGTCATATGTGTCATACCTTGTCCAAAAAAGAATTTGATAGAACTCCAACCATTTTTCCAAACAGTTTATATAGTACTGGAATTTATTGTTCTTTAAACATTTGGTAGAATTCACTTGTAAAACCATCTGGCCCTGGATAGCTTTCCTTAGGTAGTTCATTGATGGGTTGTTCAATTTCTTTTTCTAAAATGGAGCTATTTAAATATTTTATTTCCTCTTTTGTTAACCTGACAATTTATGTTTTTGTAAATATTCATCCATTTCACTTACATCGTCAGATTTATTGGCATACAGTTGGGCAAAGTAACTCCTAAACATTTTCATTTCTTCTTCATTAGTGGTAAATTCACCCTTTTCATTTTTGACACTGGTAATTTGGCTTTCTTTCTTTTTTTAAAAACAAATTAACCAAAGATTTTATTTATTTTATTGTTTGGTTTTTTTTTTCATAGAAGCCAGTTCTTCATCTTACTAGTTCAACAGTTTTCTAACTTTTTATTTTATTAATTTGTCCTTTGATTTCCAGAATTTCTCATTTGGTATTTAATTGGGGGTTTTTATTTTTTTTTAACCTTTTAAAATTGCATGCCCAATTCACTGAACTGCTCTGGGCTGCGTTCCCCTTTTACCCAAGTGAGACAGACCTTTCCTGAAGTCCTTCTAAATTATCTTGGACTTGAAAATTGTTTTATTGCATGTCTTTGGGGATTCTGTCACTCCAGAATTCTTTTAGAGGCTTAGCATTGTTTCTGAGAGAAATTGGGAAGAGGTCAGGCAACTTCCTGGCTTCTCTCCACCATCTTGACTCCACTGCCCTGTACTCTTCTTCCTTCTCACACAGACTCACCTATAGTTAAGATCCTCATCACCTGAATTATTGCAGTATTGGTTTCCTTCAATTAAGTCTCTCCACCTCTCTGAGCTATCCATCCTCTGCTTAGTTATGAAAGTGATTTTTCCAAAGTAGGGTTCTGACCACGTCACCCTCCTGCACAATAAGTTTAAAGTCTTTTTACTATTCCTATGATCAAGTATAAAGTATTTTGTTTGTGATACTGGTCTCTTTTCTGTTCTTCCTCATACAACTCCATATCCCATCTCTTAACCTTGCTCTAGTTGTGTGTATACCAGAAGTGCTCTCCTGCACAAATCCCTACTCTTAGAATCCTTGAATTCCTTTAAGATTCAGTTCATATACCACCTACTCCAGCAGGACCTTCCTAGTTTCCCCACATGCACCCCTTTCCAACTACTAGTACCATCCCCTTTAAGGTTACCTTACATCTACTCTATATTTGTCTAATACATTTTTTAAATATAATTTTTTATAAATAGGATGGCTCCCCCACTAAACTGTAAGCTCCTTGAAGGTAAAGACTGTTTTTGCTTTTGCTTTGTACTCTCAGCATTTAGCACAATGCCTAAGACACAATAAATCTGCCTTAAATAAATTCTTATTGATGAAGAAAATAGTGATATTGGGGAAAAAGGGAAGAAAGAAGGGAAGACTGCTACTTGAGGTGAATTGTGCAATTACAAATAACATGAAGAGAAGGCAAAGGTGATGAATTCTTATTTTGCTTCTGTTTTCCCTTTCAAGAAGAATTACTTTTGGATTAGAGAAAACAGAACAGAAATAGCTTACAGAGAGTTTATACCAGAGAAAAACAAGGACATAAGAAAGGAACACCTAGCTTCTCTTGATGAATTCAAGTCAATTGGCTCAGATGAACTACATCTTGGAGTAAAAAATGACATATGGGATTACTGAGTTTCTGTCAATTTAAAAAAATCATCACAGAATAAAAGTGCCATAGGGTTGGAAAGGAGCAAATGTCCCCATTTTTCTAAAAGAATATGGAATAGAATTTGTAAACCATAGCAGGAAGCTTGATTTTAATTCTTGGAGAAATTCTAGAATACATTATTAGTGTGTTCTAGATGATTAGGGAATACCTAGAAAAATGAGTGGTGATAAAAAAGAGCTGTCAAGGCTTCATTAGGAATAGGTCATTTCAGACAAATTTCATGTTCTTTTAAAGTGATCCTTTAGGTTTAAACCAGTAGATCAGGGCAATTATACATACATATTATCAATCTATCCAAATATATATATATTATATATATATATATATATATACACACACATACATATATAAATAAATATATAGCTAGATAGATGATAGAGAGAGAGAGAGAGAGATTTTACTTACATTTCAGCAAAGCTTTTGAGAGTCTCTCATGTTATCCTGTGTAGGGAAAATGGAGAAGTTATTTAGATGAGAGGTGTAACAATTACAGCCATCGAATAGATATTTGTGGCAGGTGGCCCACAAATTGGGAAATACTTAACAAAGTCAATTAAAATGCAATAAAACATAGACAATGATAATATATGGTTTTTAAAGTTAATATGCTGCCTGCAGGATCTTTATTGTGGCTTATTGCCAGCCTACCCCCACCCTCCTCTAGTTGAAGTTGCCACCACTGGTTTTAATGACTAGTTTGACTAGACATTTAGAACCAGCTGAATGATTCTATCTATAGAGTGATTGTTGTCAAACTGAGGCCATTTTGGAAGGAGGGCTCTGGTAGAACACCCCAGGGATCTGCATTTGGTTTATTGCTGTTTAACATTTTTATGGATGACTTAGATAAAGAAATAGATGACATATTTATAAAATTTGAAGACAAAGTTGGGAGAGATAATTAACATATTGGATAATGTGTGAAATACCCCAAAAAATTATTGAAAAGCTAGAAAATTAGGCCAAATTGAATAAGATTAAATTTAATGGGGATAAACATAAAGTCTCACACTTGGATTCCAAAAATGCCCTATACAAAGTACAAGATGGGAGGTATATGGCTAGATTAGCAGTGACCAAAAAAACTAACAAGACCATGGTCTAAATTAAGAGGCATAGCTTTCAAGAATAAAAAAGTTACAGTCTTAACTGTGTTCTGTACTAGGCAGATCATAACTGAAATATGTTGTTTAGTTGTGGGTGACACATTTTAGGACAAATATTAATAAGTTGAAAAGTTTCCAGAGGGAGACAAACATGATGGGGAAGGACCACATGTTCTTTCCACAAGAACATCATTTAAATAACAATAGGAATAGAACCTAGCTGGATGTGTGGTTTAATTTATATGGGGAATTCCCAAATGAGGGAACTTTCCCTGCTAGTGCTGATTGGCCTTCTCTGTACTTAGTATTCAACTAAGTATTCAAATAACTAGTATTCAAGCAACCTGAGTTGCTTGGTGCAAAGGGATGTTAAGTGACTTGCTTGGGGTCATATAGATAATATGTTCTAGAAGTGGAACTTCCTGGCTCTATATTTCTATAACAACACTATTAATAATATTTATATAGTGTTTTAAGATTAAAATGTTTTATATATACTGGAGCAGACTCCAAAGGACATGACAGTCTAATAGCTGTCTTCAGGAATTTGAAGGACTATCACATGGAAGAAAGATTAGATTTGTTCTCTTTGGACCAAGATGGCAGAATTCGGAGAACTAAGTGGAAGTTGCAAAGAAGAAAATTTAGATTTGATGTCAAGAAAAACTTCCTAACAATTGGAGCTCTCCAAAAAGTGTCCTGAGTATTACCTCAGGAGATAATTTGTTGTCCCCTCATTAGAGTCCGTTAGACAGAAGAAGAGTGGTACATCAACACTTTGTTATTGTTAAAGGGGGAATTCTTTTTCATGTAAATATTGGACTAGAGAAAATGAGAACTCCTGTGAGCTTATAGATTCTAGGGGTCTCAATTGACTCCTGTATCTGGCCAAGGGAACCTGGTGATATTTTTATAAAATCTTTTAAAACCTCTACCACATGCCACCACCTCCAGTGATACAATCTTATTTCATATTCTTTTTTATGTACTTTTCTTCCATTCAAATTGGCCAGATAGCTGTGCCATGTATATCAATTTCATCTCTGATTTTTGTGCCTTTGCAAAAGTAGTCCTTGATGACTTTTGTCACCTCTACCTCTTAGAATCCATAAATTCCTTCAGTTTAGTGTCTCTCTCCTAAAAGAAGTCTTTCTTGATTATCACAATTGTTAGCATCTTGTCCCTTTTGATACTATTTTGTATAGTCCTGTATATATTTGTACTGACTTATTTGTGTCCATGTTATGTTCCCCAGCAGAATATAAGCTCCTCAAATAATTTCTGTTTTTGTCTTGCACATAGTAGGCTCTTATGAAATGTTTATTAAATTGAAGTGTCTATCAAGTGAGGTAGTTTTCAGGTTCTGTTGGTTTCCTCTTTATGGTGTATCAAAGGCTGTCCCCCCACATGGAACATTGGGAGTGTTTTATGGTTCTAAGGGAGGCAGAATAGAAATCTAGTCTCTTTCCTGCTCCCACTCCCACATTTAAGTCCCCCTAGGGAGACTTTAATTACTACCAGAAAGAGGAACAGGAAGTTGGAACCAGAGGTTATTCCATTCTTTTTCAGAGAGTGATCAAGTTCAATCTAATTAGAGATTACTATGTCATTATTGGGGTGAAGAGGGACCCTAAGCTCTATATCCAAGGTTTGACCCCTTCCTCACCAACTACCAGTTCCACAGTGTACACACATAGTGAATAACAAAGAAACCCATTTATTTAAATCACAGCAAAACAGAAATCACAGGAGAGTACATACCAGACAATACAGAGTGAAGCTCTCCTATTGGGAGTAAGATAACTCAGCTCAATCATGAAAGAGTTCTAGATCTCACCAATGGGAAATTCCCTGGAATCTCTAATGTAACAAACTGGGGATTGGGACATGATGGAGAATGCTAGCTCCTTTCATATCTTTCCACAGATTTTTCCTTCAGCAGTCTGAAGTGTGGTTGGCCTCTTCCATCTTTCCTCTTAAAACTGGAAGCCAGAAATGACTCAACACTTGGAGAGTCCTGAGGAATAATAAAGAAAGCTAGAGCTGTGCCATTCTTTTCAACTCTATCCTGGCCCTCCCTCAGGGTAGGGCATTCATCTCCACCAATGGGCTTTGGGACAGTGGTTACAATGACCAATGATTTACATCATTTAAACTTATTTAGACATGGGTATAATTTGCATTATTGTTCACTCATCCATCTATTTCCTCCCTTTTTTTGTATCATCAGCTTGTTGAATAGGTTAAGTCGAAAGTTATAAATACCATTATCTTTTTATCAATTTTATACTGCCTTCTAGAATTACATTAATTTTTATCTTTGCTGTCAATAATCTGACTGTGCAGACAGTTGATTTTGACTCCTACATCAGTAATGAGTCATTTCTTGTCTCAAAATAGGATCACTTTTTTTATTATGTTATTTGGTACATGCCATGTCCAGCACTTAGCTCTTTTCTTGAAGAAAATATTCATGACACCTAGCTAATAGGTTTCTGCATAATCTAAATGCCTTTGGCGTCTCCAGATCATATTTTCTTAGATTTCTGATGCTTTATGAGTGTAAAGAGCACTAAATTAAAAGTTAGGACCTGACTTTTAGTTCCAGACATAAAACCATCTAACTTAGTTAGCTTAATCTTTTGATGTTTCAGTTTTCTCATCTCTAAAATTAGTTTATCTCTAAAGGCTTTATCATATCTAAATTGCTACAATTCTAAACTTAAATTCAGGGATTACAAATGAAATGTTTTAGGTGAGGGAAATTCAATGTGCATGAAATATTTTAGAAAGGTTCACCTTACACTGTGTTGAATACAAAATAAACAGATCCTCAGTGGAAGGGAGTAGAGGGGGTAGGAGGGGAAGTCCTCCTCCTTTTCTGGTTTTTCTGCAATGCAGCAGATGCTTGAGAGGTACTTATCTTTGGCTGAGAGACCTTGAGTGGTCACACAAGTACTGTGAATTGTGATGCTAAGGTACAGTCATTCAGGCTTAAATTTTTGTAGTTCTTTAATATATTCTTTTATTAAAATGTGGATTCATTAGTTCTGTACTGATGGGTGCTAAATGTATTTCTGAGGTAATAAAACAAATGTCATTCTAATGCCCAAGGACTGTTGCAAGGGTTTCTGCCAAGGATGATGAGAAAAAATGTTCCTATTTGTTTACATTAAAAGCAAATCAGCAAATATTTATTTAACCCCTACTATGTAAAGATCTTTTGGTACTCTTAAAAAGTCAGGTGTCACTCTTTTATGGAGGCCAAAGTATGAAACAATAAATATATTTTATTCTTTTTCTAAGTATTAATTGTTTTGCTGATTTTTTTCTGTTTCCTTTTTTTGTTAAAAAAATTTCTAGATAATATACGGAAGTTCTCTGGAAGGATTGGGGCAGAAATTCTGGGGGAAAATTGTGATTTGGAAACAAAAAATTGCAAATAAAATTTTATTTTAAAAGCTATTTTTACAAGTATGATATTTAATAAATTAATGATCCAAGGATATGAACAGTTATAAAAAGAACTGCAAATTATTAATGATCTTATGAAATTAATACTCCACATCACTAATAAAAAATAAAATGTAAATCAAGAGACTCTCAAGTTTCACTTCACACCAATACACTGGCAAAGTTATACAAAGATGAGCATTTTCAGTGTTGATGTGATTGTGGATAGATGGTCACCTTAATACACTGTGAATTTGTTCAACCATTCTGGAAAGCAATTTGAAATGATATGAAGAAAATGATTAATATATCTGTATTTTTCATTCAAAACTGGAAAGTATTTATTGTAGAACTTTTTGAAACAGCAAAGAACCGGAAATAAAATAGATACCTATTGATGAGAAAATGGCTAAACAAGTTGTGGTATATGAATATACTGGAATATCACTGTATTGTAAGAAATCATAATTATGATGAAGGTATGAAAAGCATGGTAAGATATGTATGACTTCCAATCACTGACCTCCCTGGCTTCCTTGAAGTCCAACTAAAATTTTCTCTTCTACAAGAAGCCTTCCCCAACTCCTCTTAATTCTAATGCCCTCTTTCTCATTTCTAGTAATGCTCTATATAACTTCCTTTGTATATATTTATTTGCATATTATCTCCCCCATCAGATTGGCTGTCTTTTGAATCTTTTTGTACGCCCAGTGCTCAGCAGCGTGGTTGGCACATAGTAGGTACTTAACAAATGTTTATTGACTCAAAAACAGGAAACAGGAAAACAGTATATACCATGACTATATCACCATAAATGGAAAGAAGAGCAACAGCAAATCAACTGAAATTGAATTCTGTGAAATTAAAATGGCTAAACTTGGTCCCAAAGAAGTGAAAGATTACTGCAGATATCAGATTTTTTCCATATGTTTGTTAGTTTTGCTGAATTTCCCCTCCCTTCTTTTCATTCTTTGTTATAAAAGGATAAGCTTTCCTTTAATTCTAGCAGCTTCTTGGCTTGTCCTTCATCATTTATTTTGACATATAGTCACATTCATGTCAGATAAGTGCAAAATTGTGGCAGCACTCTTTAAAAAACCAATCTATCTTTGCCTTTTCAAGCTGCAGAAAGACAATTGCTTTCTTGACTTGTGCTTTGGAAGCAATGTGTTGATTTCCACATACCTGGGCTTCTTGAAAGACTACTCTCCTTAGTAGAATTATCACAGTGTTTCCATAGAGCAAATGTCCTCCCTAGGTCAGTAGCCACAAACTGACCAACTGTCGTTTTCTTTCATTGGATCCATAAGGTTTTGACAAATTGAGTCATCTATAAAGAATGCTTCTCTAGGAAGGGGAGGGAGGAGGGAAGAATACATTAGGGAAAGTTACTAATAATTTTTTCAAGTAGGGTTTTTACCATAGTGTTCCAGGCAAATTACAAGTTAGGCAACTGAATTCTGCCTTGCTTTACTTGCTATATTTAACTGATTAATTAATTGATTAATATTTAATTGATAAACTGATTAATATTTTCTATTCTAAATTGCTGAGTAAAGTTGCACTTGAAGAGTGAATTGATTCAGATTTATCTGTATTTTAGAAAAGTATTTTTATCATGATAATTCAACTTAATAATTTAATAAATATTTATTAAGTTCTTACTATGTGCAGGGCACTCTGCCTGGTATTGAGAATTCCAAGATAAAAACAATATAGTTGCTCTTGTCAAGATTATAATCCTAGAGCTATGACTGTGCACTAAATTACATTCTAACCAGAATTATTCAAAGAATTAAATATATTTTAGTTACTTGGAAGTAGAAAGCACTAAAAGTAGATTAGTAGATGGTTTTCTGAATAATAGAAAGGTAAAGCTCAAATATTTTTCCATTTTACAGTTCATAAAACATGGTGATGTCTTTGTGAAAATGCTTTTAAATTCAGCATGGATATGGTGGGACTTGCCGAAGTCAGGTTTGTCACTGTTGTCATCATGAATATTCATCATCATCATCTCAACTATAACTATCTAATTTTTTTTTTTGCAGATTCATGTATTAGGTTATTCAGACAGATCCTTTAAAGTCAATTTAAAAGTTTTGCTCTGAAGAAGAGCAGAGGAATATACCTCTTCCCCTTCTCTGCAGAGGTAATGGCATATGGTGTGGAACATGGCATATATCAGATAGTTGATGTGTTAGTTTTGCTAAAGTGCTTTTTTGGTCTCCTTTCGTTTCTATTTTTTTGTTTCAAGGGAAGACTCTCTAGGGAGGGGCTTGGAGAAGAATATATTTGGAAATGAGGATGTTAAAAAAGAAAAGATATTAAGAAAAATTAAGAAAAACACTAGCACTCTTCCCCCACCCCCAAAAAAGAAAAATTATTCTAAAGCTTGAATTCTGTGATTCTGTACATGTTAAAGTCGTAACCTAGGAGTTTAAAGTTCTAGTCAATAATGTTATTTACAGAACTTATAGTGAATCAATACCTAAGTTGAAGATTTGAGTCCCCTTTATCCTTTGTCATAAGCATCCCTAAAAGAAAAAGTCTTTTTGTTTTATATGCCCATAAGCAATGTAAAGGTTATAATACATATGCAATTTGTATGACATTGAGTGTATACAAGGAATAAGTTAATATTTATATTATGACATGAAGTTGACCTTGGGCTTTTGAATGCTGTCAATAAGTCTGTAAGCATTTATTAAATACCTACGATTTTCCTGGCACTGGGCTAAACTAAGCTATGGAGATACCAAGAAAGGTAAAAGACAATCCCTTATTTCAAGGAGCTCACAGAACTTGAGAGATACAATGTGAAAACAATTAAGGACTAATAAGCTATATACAAAATAAATTGAAAAAAGAATGCTTACCAAAGTTGAAAGACTTAAAATACCAGTTAAGGTGGTCTGTCATCCAAGGACGACTCTAGTTTACTCAGGAGAGACATCAGGTTGGGTTCAAGGTGATGAGCTTTGAGGCCACAACTCTGAAAGACTGAACCATATGTTAAATCAGAGAGAGGCTGTGACCTGTGTTGACTGAAAGAATTGGCAGAGGGACAAGACCTTTTGAAATATTTCAATGCATTTGAATACTTCAATTTATGGATATCTAAGTATATTTTATTTTAAAAAGACTTTGTGCAAGAGGGAATATTTTATGAAACCTTCTAGAAGACTTCTGTAAAGGACCATGTGTCCTTAGGAATTATTGGCAGTCATGTCTGACTCTTCATGACCCCATTTGGAGTTTCTTGGCAAAGATACTGGAGTAGTTTGCCATTTCCTTCTCCGGATCATTTTATAGATGAGGCACTGAAGCAAATGGGGTAAAGTAAGTGACTTGCCCAGGGTCATACAGCTATTAAGGCCATATTTGAACTCAGGAAGATGAGTCTTCCTGACTCCAGGCATCTTTCTATGCAGTCTAGGCCACCTAACCGCCCTCTTCCTCATTCCTAGCTGTGCTGTTTGGGAAATCCTTTGCTTATTTCAGGTTTATGTGGAATGATGAGATTTGGGGCAATTGTATTCTTTTCTTCTCTCTCTTTCTCTGTCTCTCTCTGTCTCTCTGTGTCTCAGTCTGTCTATCTATTTGTTTTGGCCTGGAAAAGGAAACAGAGGGCTACACTTGGAGGTAGGAGGACCGGTATTCTAGTACTAGGTTTAGTTCTGCAGCTCTGTGATTCTGGGAAAATCACTTAAACTCCCTCTAATGCCACGAATTACAAAGGAACTGCTGATTTGTAGCCTTGGAAGGCATTTCAATACCTGGAGTTTCCTAAGTTTATGAAAACGCTGGTGGGGAAAGTGTATATGTGATGATTAAGATTTTTAGATAAATCTTTCTCAGATATTAGATGCACAGTTACTGAATACTATTTACCATAGTGTTCTAGGTAAATTTGAAATGGAAATATTATGTTTGCTTAAATTTCTGTGTGGATGCATAAAATGTTATTCATTTTCTGTCTTAAACAGCTACAGTTCTTATAGTTTTGTAGGAACTCTAGTCACTTTTGTTTCAAAATGAAAATAATAAAAACATGATACAAATGCTATTTTACATAACTTCTAAATGGGTTATAGGGAATAAAGATCTGAATTGTTTAGGTTTTCAAGGTTTTTCTGTAGGTCAAAATTTTTAAATAATTTTTTTCATTGCTTGACAAATATTTGTTGCGTTACTTGTATGAATGTAATACATAAACACCACTAAAATGTGTGAAGCCATGGGTGTAATAAATAAATAAAAAGGCAAGAGGGCCTGGGTTCCAGGTAGAGCTCGATGACTTACTATTTGTGTGACTTTGACTAAACGCACTTTCCCTTTTGGTTAAAAGTTACTATTAATACTTGTACTATTGTACAGAGTTGATGAGAAGAAAATTATATATAGACATTAGGGAGAATTGTTTTTATCAGACAAACAAGATACAGCTGTTTCATTGAGTTCTACTGTTAGGACCACCATTTAAAAGTTCTTTTTGCCATTAGTGTCTCTAGGTTTTAGTCCATTCATTTATTTTATACTTCAGGGTCTCCCATACCAGCATTTATGCATTTATAGATTCTGTCAACATATTTCAAATCAAACAAGTATTCTATACCTAAATTAGTTTGGAAAATGCTGTTAAGTCATTGAATCTCAAAAGTTCCCAATTGATGAAGTTTATAGGGAGATATTATTTTCTTGGAGAAAAAACAAAGTAACAGAGAAGCAAAAAGCATACTTAATGCTTACAACTATAATTGCAAGGTTTGTTCATTTTCTGTCTTTGTGTTCTTCTATTTCTTTTTATTATGTTGTAGTGAAGTCTACTTTTGATTGCTTTTACTACTCTGTTGAAATCATCAAAAGAGATACCAAAATAAGAAAGCAGAGAAATGGTAAAATGTAAACCATTCTCAGCATTTTCATAAAAAATGACTTTAAAAGTTTAAAGTAGGTCATATTTATAGTACAGGCTTTTTATAAATTACTTTTTAAGAGCATAGATTGCATCCTTAAACAGGTATATTTATATTTTAGAGAAACACCTTCAATAGTATTTTAAAGGACATGTGTTTAAGGTCAAATTAATAGCTTAATTTTTGAGGTCATTGAAGAAGTTTTGCTTTTTCCTCTCCTATTTTGACTTCAATGGTGGAAGGGAACTCCAGGTAAGGAACTTCCTCTGCCAATGTAGGTCTACACTTTCTCTACAATTCATTGTTTCTGAAAGTTGCCAGGAGGTAATAAGTTAAGAGACTTTCCCAGGGTCACACAGCTAATATATGTCAGATATTGGACTTGAACCTAGGTTTACCTGACATAGTGGTCAATTCTCTATTCATTATGCCATGCTCTCATTTCTGAAAAAATAGACAGAAATGTAATAAATTTTTTCCTTTGCCAAGAATATGAATTTTTCATTCATTTTTATAGATATTCTGAATTTGCCAACACTTTCACTACTTGGTGATATCCTTTTATTTTCTCTTAGCTACTCATTTTCAGAACGTTACAAAAATGTCTAAACTGAAGAATTCTTAGCAAGACTGATAATAAACATATCATGAAATGTAAAAAGAAACACAAGTAATGTTTCATATCATCACATTTTGACCTATTAGGCCATTCAAATATATGAAGCCAGAACAGATCTTTTGAAATTTTGAAGTATGTCTCTCCTTAGGAGTTTATATAGCCACCTCAAAGGGACATCAAAGTTTTTGTGTTGTTAATTAATGTATCATGCAAACAATAAGATACATAGTTTTATTTTTTGTACCATATGAGTAGAAATGTCTTTTTCTCTATGTGGCTTATTAGTCTCTAAAAATGTGGGGTTTATACTTGTACAATTGGAAATTATAGGTGTCCTAACACCCAGGGGAAAAAACATCAATTTGACTTTGTGAGTATTTCTGATGTAATAGTTAATCATTTTAAATGCATCAATAAAAGCAGTTTCTTTTGAACAAGAAGATTTAAACAATTAAAAATACATAAAGTTCATTAATTTTATTTTATGAAAATGGCTCATTTAAAAAAAAACTACTATGTCTTTTAACAACCAGGAAATAGAAGTTACATATTTTTCAGAAAGCATTTAGTTAGCAATCTAAAGCATCCTCTTAAGGCCAATAGTATTTTAAAAATGCTAATTGAAGCCAACACCAATACTGTGCGCCTTTCAATGTTTTGTTTAAAATTTCTGAGTAAAAGGTGCATTCCTAATTATTCAAATTACAATGTGCCAGAAGACACATTTGAAGGGTAATATATTTTTAAGACAATTCTTCATAGAAGCTTATCCTGTAAGACAACATGATGTGAATCTACTTTTTTCTTCCTGATTATCCTTTCAAAATTAAATGTTTTCAGCAGCAGTTCCAATCATTAGGTAAAATATTAGGGCTACTTTAAAGCATTAATATTAATGATGTTCTAAGTATCTATAGAAACGCCAGTGAATTTTGAACTAAATCATCCAAATCCATTGTTTACTTCCAAATGTTTTTAAAATCCTGTTATTCATTGAATAACCATGCCATGGTTGTATAAAAATATGAACTTCTGATGCATAGCATCTGGTGTGGAACACCTAATTGCTTATATTCATATTTATATTTTTATTCCACATTTTTATTCTAGATGATTATTAGTAAATTTTGAGGTTATAGAAGTACTGACCCAGTCTAACGTGTACAGAGCTTGGCCTCTGAGTTAATTAAATATGGGTTAATAACATATTATAAGGAAATCATTGTCCTTATTACAGTTATTAGGTAGTTAGACAAATTATAGCTTCAAAGGAATGCAGAGCATGGAAAACTCAAGATTAAATTATGCATTTGAACCTTAGGCCAGCTTTTACTGTTGAGACAGTTTGCTGCTAAGAGAGAAATTGTGTGTCATTGAAATTAAATGCTTTTCTGGGGATGGAAGGTTCCAGTTTTTAATGAAATTACTGTGTGTGGTGTAGTGAAATGATTAAAATCTGTATTCCGGGAATGTGGCAGTGAAAAAAAATCAATACGTGCTAGCACAGCTTTGCTACTCAATGTGAATTCTGGCAATGAAATAATCTAGTACAAAAATAATAATTAAAAACATATCAGCACATTAATTTATTTAGCATCAGTCTCCTGAGACATCATCTTCACTAATTTTTAGCATACATTTAACTGTGTAATGAGGAGCTTTCTTTTCAGATATCCCTATTAGACAGGCAGTATCTCTGCCCTTCCCCCAGCGTCCCTGCATTGCCATCATTGTACTTGCACTTATTATGTTACAAATGACCGAGGTAAGGCTGACATTCTCATTGCATGCAAAAAGACCTAGTCTGCCAAGCTTTTTTTTTTTTCTAATGAAGCAGCTTTGTGAAATCTCCCCATGTGTTAATACTAATGAAGATCCTCCAGTACAATTAAAATCACAGCCAGTGGCTGGAGAGGAAACAGAAAACAATAACATCTTTTTAAGGTATACATCTATCCACACATGTGCAGAAAAACATAGTTATTTTTTCAGAAATAGCATACATAAAGCTTCCTGGATTTCAAAATTTTCATTTATGAGCATTTAAGTTACTCAATTCTGAGTAAAAGGTGAACAAGTTAAATCTTGAGATTTTAGGGTATTGTGTAAGAAATACCTTAATGAAGTGGTTAGGTTTTTTTTTTTTTTACATTTTCTTCCTGAATGCTTGGCAGTTACTTAACTTTATGTATTTATTTGCTTAGTTTATTGGAAATCACTCTTTCGTGTGCCTAGTGTACTTTAACCCTGGCCTAACATGCCTTTTTTTCTTTGAGGGAGGGGATTGAGGTTAGGGATCGATAAGGAGGACAGGGGAGAAAAAGTGCTAAAGGCTAAGAGTAGAAAGAAAGGTGTAAGACTAGAGAGGAAAAGTGAGGGGGTCGGTGGGGGAGGGTGAGAAAGGGAGGGGCGTGGAGCGAGGGAGAAAGACACCACGTGTGTAGTTTAAAGGGTTGGAGTAAGGAGATGCCGGTCTTTTTGCTCTTTCTTGATGAAATAATACGTATTTTATTGCTATAGCTAGCTAACCAGTTTTGTCAGGGAAAAAAGGTTAGCATTTTACAACCTTTATGTGAAGCTAGGGGGAAAAAGCTAACCATCCTGTATCAAAATGATTTATTTTAGAACGTCAAAATTAAAATAATTTACTACCTACGGTGTATCCAAGGACTGCTTTCATATCAGTGTTTTTACGCTAGCCAGTACAAATACATTGCAATCAGCATTACCTGCCCTGAAAGGGATAAAGCGGTTTATCTTTTGAGCATCTTGCTTTTTTGACGGTTTTTCCCTTACGCTCATCCCGAATTCTCGGTATATTTACTTGTATTAATCTCCAACCGGACTCTAAATTGCCTTAAGAAATAATTTAGGGAGTGATGATTAACCGGTATTTCCCGCATTCTCTAGAGCAGTCCATTTACAAAATTCACTCGGTCTTGTTTTATTTTTCACCCTCTCTCCTTTAGACACAAAACGAAACTTTTCTAACTTTTCCAAAAGCCAAGGATGGTGCAAACTCAAAGATACAGTGGACGTGGGAGCTAGAATGTACCTCCCTCCCCTGGCTTCTTTAAGAGCTCTGATAGGTCATTTATTATTGGAACTGAAATGATATAAACAATTCCCTCTCTTCTGTCTCTCTTTTCCCCTTGTTAACAGCAACTTTCATTGTTAGAGAGAGAGGGAGAGAGAGCCAGAGAGAGCGAGGAGAGAGAGAAGCCTGGCTGGTTGACGTCACTTTTGGTTCATGAAGCCTTCGCCTAGAAGTGAAGCCGCTGAACAAACCTTGAGAAGAATCATCTCCTACTTCAATCTGCTGCTGGGAGGAACTAAGCGGAGGGAACGAAGACGGAGAAGGAGGGAGGAGGGAGAAAAGGCTTTTATGATCGTAACTCTCCCCTCCATTTCAACTCTTTGGACTTTTTTTCCTTATAAAGATCAACTAGAGCCATAAGGAAAGGGGTGGAGGTCACCAAAAACAAAACCAAACAAAAAATCGTAACCTTCAGGACCGCAGGGGTAGGGAAGGGGAAAAGAACCCGAACCAATCCATCCACAGCGACTCCCACCCAGTGCGAAACTCAAGGTGAGTTAAAAGCCTCCGCTGTAGGGAATCGGGGTGGCAGGCGAGGGGCCTGGAAGGGAGGAGGAGGAGGCGGTGGCGGTGGCGGTGGCAAGGCTGGTGGTTCCCCGCGTCTGTAACGTCGGGGCGCCGCAGAGAAAGAGAAACTATTCCAGTGCCAATGGCAAAGACTCCGGAGTGGCCCGCCTTGGCCGGCGCTCGCCGCCGCCGCTTCCCCTCGGCGGCTCGGCGTGGGCTCTTTGTTGTGCTGCCGGTCCGTGGCTCGGAGGGTCCCGCCTGGAGTTTCGGGAAGGTGTGGAATGGGCTGCCCATCCCGGGCTTGGGAGGGCGGGGGAGGGGCGAGCGCGGGTCCCAGGCGATTTTAAACTTTATTCCTAGCGGCAAGCGTTGGGGCTCTGGGGGAGAGGGGAGGGGGCGCCTGTCTTCGAAGGCCGGTCCCAGCTGCTGCGGAGGACGCCAGCGGCTCCCGCAGTCCCCGGCCCAGCCGGGGGGCTACGTCCCCTTTGTGCCGGCCGCTGCCCCAGCTTCCCCCGGGCGCCTCTGCCCGCTCCCGGGGGCTTGCTCGCCTTCGGGCCGCACCAACAGTTTGGCTCGTCTTGGAAAACAGCCCGCGGCGGCGGCGCCGCTCCTGCCGCCGTCGGCCCCAGTCGGTGGGGGCAGCTTCCAGACGCCCTCTTCCTCCCCTCCCGGGAGCCCCGTGCGCCTCCAGCTGCCCCCAGCCCCCTCCCAGCCTGGATGGCTTTCCTGCTCCAGCCTGCCCTCCCCCTCCCGCGATGGGCCTCTCCAGCCCTGTGCCAGCGATTCGCCCTCCTCTCCCGGGGCAGCCGGGGCTGGGGTTCGCAGCTGGCACCGTGGGGCCGGGGGCCAGGCGGGCCAGGGGTCCCGGGGTCTGGATGCGGAAGGTCAGAGGAGCCTTGCCTTCCTTCCCTGCGGTGATGTCTGGGTGTGCGTCTCTATCTCCCAGCATTTCCTGGCTGGCCACGACCACAAGCTCTCAACTCTTTCCCCAGCTCCCCCTCCTTATCCGCCCCCTCCCCCCCCGCCGCCCCCTCGTTCCCCACATCTCAGAAACATTTTCCTATGGAGAGATGCGGGAGTTACGGTCACCCTAGATTTGGGCGTCGGAAAGGAGGTGTTTGAAGGGGGCAGAGAGCCGGCCCCGCTGGGGGGGATTTTTCTTCATTTCTTTTCTCTGTCTGTCTTTCTCCGTCTCTCCCCCTCTGTATTTATCTTTTGTGTGTTGCTTCCTTATAAAGAGAGAAGCAGCTGCAGCCCTTGGCCGAGTTGTTGAAATTTATCCCTTTGTGTATATTACAATATCCTCCATTTTTTTCTGCCCTCTAAACAACAAGCCTTTCGCCATCTTGGGCAATTTTTATTCCCAAGTCTCTCCTTTTATTTTGGAGGAAGGGGAAGGACATTTGGAAAAGCACAAAGTGTGTCTGGATGAGGCTCAAAGTTTAGGAAATGTTACGGTAACAAGTGACGTCATGTAAAGTTTAAGGGAATTTTTTTTCTAGAGTGGTTCCCCCCCCTTTTAAAATCTGTCTCCCTCCCCCTTTAAAGAGTTGTGCAACTTACAGTATTAAGTTAGGATGGTCGTTTATGCTTTAAAAAATACCTGTCATTCCATCTCCTGTCCAACTTCCTCTTCAAAAAAATATAGGTAAAGGAAAAAAAACCAAGAAAAGTCATACTTAGCCCCTCAATCTCCAAACTGTAAATTACTTTTATATTTTGGTAACAGGTGGAGAGGTAATATAGTATTTTGGTTTTTTTTTCTATCGTTTGGTATTTTTACTACAGCATATCATTTCCTGCTTTCTAAATAATGTTTATTCTTTGAAGCAAACTAAAAACAGCTAGACTGGTTCATTGACAAGAGCCGAATTATAAATCTTTTATTTCCAGTCTCATTTTTCTAGTAACATTTCAGCCAATATACATTAAGTGTTTATTATCGTTTGCTTTAATTTTGTAATGATTTACAGCTATTCTCTTTTAGAAATTTATAAAAAGTAACAGGAGATAATGGGTAATATTTGTTTTAGTTCTAGATACAAAGTTCTGTGGTTGGCAGAATACTAATAGTGTTGATTCAAAAGGTAAAATTGATTTTAAAAGATTCCCTATCACTTCTGGCTATAAGGTCTATGTCAGCCATTGTGAAAAGGGAAACAATAAAAGGTACTGTTCTTTGAAAATTTACTTCTCTACAATAGATACTTTTTCATCTCATAAAAGTTCTTCTGGGTCACATGACAAAACTTAATGAAACACTGAGTACTTCATAAATAATAGGTAGTGTAAATAGAATAAAAAATGGAATTCTCTCTCCTTTAGTCACTTTGCCTTGCTAGGTTTTGCAGTCAGCATATTTACATCTCCTCTAACAAGGACGTGAAACTGTCTGTATTTAATTTGCATTCTCTTTGTCTTCAGGGTTGAGGAAAACATTGACTACAATTAAGTCATAGTAGCTAATAGGAACAATTCTAAGGGCATTAAAAAGGTTTTTTCTACACGCACAAAAACATATGATGTATGTGTTATATTTTTATGTTTATGTAGGCAACTTACTTTTGGGTTAACACAATTCAGCTATTTACCTTGGAATTTGCTTTATTTAAAATACTTTAGAAAGCTTTTTTGGAATTGAATGTCTGCCAGTTATGTGAATCTTAGGTAGATGAAAATGTTTAAATAGTTAAAAGCACATAGAACAGATGGTTCTAAATTATACATGCAACAAAGGACTAGAAGATTTGGCAGATTATAAATGGTGAGCAACAGAGGATAAGCAGTTTAAGAAAATGGTAGTTAAGTATATTTGATGTCTCACACCTATTGTAAACACTGGGAATATTATTGTCACAGTGCTGCATAATCAATAATTCAGACATTAAGAGAGTTCTGTTTCAGAAATGAAAAGTGATGTTTTACAAGAAATGCCTTCAGTTTTAAAATGTTCTGAAGTGAATCTGACAAGTAAACTCCTTTTTGTGTATTTTGGAAATAAGGCAGTATTAATCTCACACAAAAATATAAAAGTATATCTGAGAATTTTTTTAACCAGTATGTTGAATTCACATAACGGCTAGGAAAGTAGATATAGGCATTTTCTTTTTGAGATTCAAACAAATATTATTTTGCTATTTGAGAAATAAAAATCTTTAAAGTTCATGTTTGCTAAGTCAAATGCCCAGATCCATCCTCTATAAAAGTATCCTTTTCTATGTTAATTTAAATTATTTTAGATTCTAATCCTAGTATCTCCTTTCCTTGTCCATTGCATTTCCCCACCGGTATCATCTTTAAAGGGATTTTTATGTTTTAGAGGAACATTTTAACATAATGTTTCATTGGCTTAATAAACCCCACTTGCAATAATATTACAACAGTTTTTTACCAAATACGTATGACATAAATCACTTTAAAATATTTTTGATAATTTTGGTATATTTTTATGGGTGGATAGGAAGGATTTGGGAAAAGAGAAACTGAGTAGTGACACATTGCTTTATCAGAGGAATCACTGGTTGAATATTTCTTTGTGTTTGGCTTTCTTAAAAAATGTATGAGGTAAAGTGTTCCACGGCTCAGAATTTTGCTTTTAGTTTTATAAGACATTTATTTAAAATGCACATAAGATTGTAATGGAAACCTTGGAATTTTAATTCTATTGCCCTTTCTCTCATTTCTTTGTTTGCATGTTTATTATAGAACTGCAGTGTAAAGGAGCAGATGTTTTGCCAAACATCCTGATGTGTTGCTTTTTCTTATGGGAGTGCGTAACTGTTCCTTCTGATGCATCAACTTGACAGCTGGTTGATTTCATGGAGCTGCTAAGAAGCCATTAGTGGTGTCATTGAATTGAAACAGAACAGTCACTCCCAGCTTGAACTGCAATTGTTAATGTCTTTGTTGCTACTTTTGTGTTCCTACACAAGATGTAGAATATCACAGTTGCAAGAAAGTTCATGCTTTCTGTCTGATCTCCTTGAATTAGTGAAAGACACTGTAAGACTTGATTGCTTTTATTTTTATAGTTTTCTTGTAGTAAGGGTTTTGAGACTATAGATTCTTGCTTGTTGACCTAGACATGCCAAAAGGAGAAATACTATGAAGTACAAAAAAGCTGATTTGGTAACTTTGCCTCCCAAATAAAATTACATCATAAAGATTTAATGATTCCCACTTGAAGAACAATGTATCTAGTTGTGTATTTTTAAAAGACTATATGTACTTTTAAAAATTTAAAAATAAGAGGTTAAAAAATAAAAACAAGCATTTTTTTGAGACTCAAAATGTTCCTTTCCACCTAGTGCATGTTGATCTGTTGTTTTAATTGCTGTTTTTAGAATTATTTTTTGTAGAGGGTAATCTGAGTTTTTACAAAGTTATTTATTGATTATAGACTTTGCAATTGTACTTTTTTATCTTACTATTGATATTTGTTGATAGTTTTAATATTAGACTCATCATATAATGTTAGCCAAGGAAGTGTGTTGTTGCCTATTTGCCTCTTGCATGATGAAAGTGTTTATGCATTCTTTAGGGAGCAGATAAAAACTGATGAGCTTAATACAGGCTGAACTCAAAAAATTAAACAATTTAAAAATAATATTTGATGGTTAAGATTAGCTAACCAAAACTTCATTAGAAACATCGTGATATAGCCTGCAAAGTAAAGCACATTCTTTAGTCTTAATATTTGTGTTATACCTATCAAAATAATTTTTGGCATGTAAATAAAAAAGACTTTACATAGTTGATTAAAGTCATGGAACAATATGTATTTTTTTGCCAGTAATAGTAAATAAATAGGCAGTATTATTCTCACTTGAACAAATTTCATTATACCTCTGTATAACTTCAGAATTGTATTTTTCTTGTCTTATGTTCTTAGAGAAACTTTAGAGGAAAGTAGTTATGTCCTTTATAATTGAAGTAAAGTTTTAAATGCAGGTGTATGTACTGTCAATCTTTAATAAGGTGTACAATTCATTTACATAGCAAGCCACCTGAACATATTTTAAATATGATTCTACAATTTCCTATAGCTTTTCAACTGCTTAAAATTTGTTCATTAATCATTACACACATAAATCAAGTTTTGGCTGGCTTATTTTTAAAAATGTACCAGAAGAACTTGCTATTTAGAGGACTCATGTTGAATCTTTTTGCGGAGAGAAGAATCTTTTTATTAGGCACTTGCAAAATCAAAATTATACCTTAATTTATTAGTTTAGTAAGTTTATATTTTTGTGTTAGTTTTCTTATGGCAAGATATCTGTAAAAAAGAAAGACCCAATAAGAACATTAAATTTTCATTTATAAAGTTTCCCTATTAGTCTGTAAACTTTGAAACTGTATATAATGGCAGTCATAAACCTTGTTAATAAGTGTGGTTTCATTAGTATTCTTTTAGAGTAAATAAAAGATTGGTGATATCTTTTATACAGCTTAGGAATAGCTGATCTTAATTTCACATAGAATTTAGGCTCCATTTGAGTATTTACCACTGCAAAATTTGTAATGTTATGGTAGAGTTTAGGACGTAAACTTTAGATGATTCTGATGTTGGTAAATTGAACACTGAGTGTAATTTTGAAAGTAATTCAAAATGACTATTAATTTAGTAATGCTAGGAAAGAAACTGGATAATAAATTTCATTCTAACTTTGATACAGTAATGAAACAAAAGGAAGCATAGTGTGCTTTTAAATTTCAGGCTTTTAATCTGTTGCATTTGATAGGAATCTAAGTGGAAAGCATGGCATTTATCCTTATGATTCAAAATATGTTTTGCATGTGAAAATTTTCATTATTAAAAAATCCTAGCTTTTAAATTTGAAAATAGTAGTTCTTTTATTTACATGTAGTACTTTATTATGTATTTTTCATTTTCAAATACTTCTTTTTTTAACAAATTTAATATGCTTTGTAAAATAACATTTAGTTACTATAGGCATAGTTTTAAAAGTAATTTTAAGGAAAGGAGTTTTCACTTCTTATTTTAAAAGAGGAATCAGGCGTGAAAATAATAATTGCATTCGTACATCAGATATGTAGAGACATAATTGTGTGTTTTACCCTGTTTTCTGTTCTTACACTTTTCCACAAGCATGCACTCATTAATCAAAGACGCTGCACTCCTGCTGAGGGCAGAGAGGTTCATCAAATTGGCAGCCAGTTTGGTGTAAAGAATGGTGTACTGAAGCTCTTAACGGGCTGGGACATAAATAAATCTAAGGTCTTCGTATGCAAACCTTGGAGGTTAATACTGTATAATTCAATGTCCTGTCTTTGTTTTTATGATTGATGTTTTTAAATGTTTGAAGCTTGATTCAAGTCTTCTAGTAGGTCAGGGCTAACAATCTGATTGGCTGAAGCAAAAAAAAAAGAATTAGGTTGGCAGAGAGGGACTTTGAGTACACTGCAGAGATTTTGATTTTTTTTCTAGGAGATCATTGTCATATTGCCTGAGCTGTTATAGGAATGTTCCAGTGATTGACATCCCCTGCTGTGATAATGGACCTAGTGCATGAAATGCCAATAGTTTGGTCCTATTTGTTCGGAAGCTTACTGCTATTTGTATCCTTAACAGAGCTAACATGTAGAACAAGCAAAACTACTGGGATTTCTCTGTAGAAATAGTGCTGGGATTTGGCTTTAACATGAATTGGTTGCATATTCATAATTTAAGAACAGCTGGTTACAGCAAGCACATAGTCATTTGCAAGCTATTATAAACCATTCCACTCACACATGGAGCCTGCGCTTGGTGGTTGTTTCTTTTTTTTTTTTTATTGATCTACCTGAATTTAAAATCTGGTCACTGCTGCCACAGAAGCCTTTCCTTTTAGCTGTACGTGCAACATAGAATGACTTCAATTTTAAATATTTAATTTTAACTAAATGCTAAATAAAATGATTGAGCAAGGCCTTTGAACAAATACAGAGGATCAGCAGTGACACCCATACCTAAGATTTTATCTTCTGATGAAAAATTATAAAGCTCTGAGAATATGTGATATTTTGGTATTTTTCTAGTTTTATCCATAGGTAAGTAATTGAACAATGTTGGTTGTTAAAGATGCTTATACTTTACTTTCCATTCACAATTTTAAACAACAGCCAAAACAAAACCTTTTTATTCATTACAGTAAAAAAAAAAAACAAGTCACATAATAGTGTCAAATACCAATACTTATAATGTATAGCTCACTGGTAATATATTTTATAATAGGTCTTGTTAAAGGAAATTAGACAGTAGAAGTATTTTAAAGTACTCAACCTGTGGCTATAGAACTGCTTGTGACTGTTGTGGAGTTAGTTTTATAAGAAGCCTTTCACAGTTTGGCAGGTTTGGGGCAGAGTCCCTGGAGTATTAAACATAGACACATTTTCAGTGATTCCTGAATGGAGAATGCCAAGCTAGTCCATTCACAGTGTTGAATTTTCTACATAGAAATAGAGAAAGAACCAGTGAAAGATGTTTCCTTCTATCTCAAAGCTTTGGATGTAGAGAGTGGAAAAGAAAGTGCTAAATGTCATTTTAGTGATGCTTGATGTAATCACAGGGTGATTTGATTTGTGTGGGCTAAAATAGGTGGATACCTAGTGATAATAAATTATGACATACAACTTCACAGAGGTGCCTTTACAATATCATATGTGTGTGTATTTTCTTCTAACCACACTGGATGATGAAGTGCCTTTCAGTACTTCAAGGTTGAGTATGAGTGGTTAGAGTGCATTTTATTCTTTTTTAGCTTCACAAATAGCTGCATGTATTGGTAATATCACATAATATATGGCTGAAATTAATCTAGCTGATGGGTTGTTTTTTGTCTAAATAACAAATTTGGAGGTTATTAAAGGACAAAATCTGTTTCAGCTTTGTGTTGCAGAAAATCTTAACTTTACATATATTGTCAATTCTTGATCATCAAAGGCTCTTATTTAGTTTGTGACTTTGTGCATGAATCTTTATGTCTTTTGGTTATTTCACAGCCTTTTAGCATTCCTACAAAAAATAGTTTGGGAAATAAAGGGAGGTGAAATCCAAATGAACTGGTTTTGATCCTTGTTGGGCAGTTATGGTGAAATATTTTGTTGACAAGTCTGAGGGAGAGAAATTTGAAACTTTTTACTGATGTGAGATGTTTGGATTATGTATGGATTTCAATTCTTTTTTTATTACTATGGAAAACAAAAAATTGGCTTCACTATGGGATAATAGAATTGACACTTGTCTGTTTGTGTGGTGGCTTAAAAGGATAATATTTGGATCTAGTAGAAAAATAGGCATGTATGCATTTATTTCAAAATTTTGAATGCTAAAAATCCTGAATGAGGGGAATATAAGAAATACAAACATTAGACTTTCAGAAGTGAAATATCATTTTTATTATTATTCATAGATTGATAGACGCTTAGAGGTCATCTAAGGCCAACTTAGTCTGTTTTTACAGATGAGGTAATCAAAGCCCAGATGGGTTAATTTTGCAAGGTCATACAGGTAAGAAACAGCAGGGATTCAAACCTAAGTCATCTCATTAAAAATCCAGTGATTTTTAATGGTACCACATACTACCAGACAAACAAATGGAGACTGTGGTGAGGTACTATTCAGAGTTATTTGTAACTTGTCTGAAGTCAGTTCTTTCTTTCCCATTTCACAGAGTAAGAAGTATCAAGTTGTTTTCTCCCTAGATTTACTCAACATTGACTACTTGGCTGCTTCTAGATGGTGTTAGATAATCAGTTTCAAGTCTCCCACTACACCACTAGTTTGTGGGAGACAGGTTGAACAGATGACTATCCCCTGTGGTCAGGTCATCAGTTTTAAATGAGAGCGTTATTTCTCCTTTGCCCTTACTTCTTCCACTTAAGATCACCCCTCAGAAGGGTTTATGATAGAACAGGGAACCTCCGAGTCTTATTCTTTGGGTGGGGAAAGAACAGTTTCTGATTTGAGAGTAGTTATAGGTTTCCCTCTACTTTACTCTACTGTACTTTACAGGTTTGCCTCTACTTCTGGATATATGTCTGTAAGCCAGAGGGACTAACAGAGCAGAAAGAAGTCGCAAATGGCAGTCCCTGCTACTGAAAACTACAATACTACTTCATAATGAATTACCAAATTACCAAAGCACCTCCCCCCCACCCCAAGGGAGAGGTTTTAAACAAACACAAAATATAAATTTTCCAAAAAGAATTTATTGAATGCCATCTCCGAAGAGAGCGTTTGGTACGAAGTCAGGAACTTGTGCTTTTTCTATTTAATCGTCTGTGATAAAGTGATAAATGTTTGCTTGCAAAGCACTTTATTTACATTTCTTAAAAAGGCTTAAAAATATAAAGCAAATAGGAGTTATTTGGACCAATTTTTAGTCACGTAAAAGAGAAATGGTGGATATAGAAGGTTGTAAAAGTATTTAGATTTTTAAAGAAGTCATATTTACTTATCTAGCATCCAATTTATATGTTAGAGGTCCCTAGGTGGTTAGTATGTTGAATCTGGAGTCAAGAAGACCTGAGTTCAAATGTGGCCTTAGACACTAGCTTTGTGATCCTGGACAAGTCATTTAACCTCTCTGTCTCAGTTTCCTCATCTGTAAAATGGGGAAAATAATAGCAAAGATACAATGAACTATGTAAAATACTTCGCAAGTCTTGCATTACTGTGTAAATGTTAGCAATTTTTATTATTACAGTTCTGTAATAACGTTATGAGGTAGGTGCTGTAAATATTGTAGAGATGTTTTAGAGAGGAGGAAATTGAGACAGAGATTAAGTGACTTGCCCATGATGATAAAGCTGAACAAGTATTAGAGGCAGAATTTGATCACAGGTCTCTCCTGATTCCACATGCAGTATTCTGTCCACATTACCATGGCTTCAAAATGGCATGGATGTGTACTTTCATGGGAAAGAGGATTACTATAACAAGTAGATGTAGCTGCAAAAGCCTGCTTTGGGTATATGAAAGAAATACTGAGTAACTTTCAAGGTGAAGAATTATAAAAGTAAATAAGTATCTCTTTTTCCCCTTCTGGGTAGTTAGCATTAGCACTGAGTAGAAATTGTAATTGATACTTCATCAGTCCAGGAGTATGCTAGTATCTATCCAATTTTACCTTCTTTTGTAAGGAAACTGGAATGAAAGGAAGCGTTAAAAGGTAGACAATAGAAGATAGAGAAAAGCACTTTTAAAGCATCTTTTTAAATGTAATTAATAGGAGTCTTGTTATAAAATAGAGGCCTTGTGAAAAGTGTAACATTGCTTTTTCTTCTTCAAAATCTTAGTAGTCTTAGTACTATATCATTTAGTTTCTCTAGAAAGTTCTTAAAATTTTCAGTTAGGATGAGGAAGTGTCAGTGATCACACCTTGGGGATTGGAGATATGAAGTAGAGGGTTTATGGAAGGGTAATGTACACAGCTGGTCCAGGAAGTGAATCTGTAGTCCCTTTGGCTAATAAATCAAGGTGGTTTTTGTTTGGGTGCTCGGCCTGTTTTTCGCAGGTGCACTTGCCAAAAATCACAAATGAAGATATTAGTAGTAAAGAATGTATTTGTGTTTTAGTTGCCTTATAAGGAATGGGAAGGTAAGAGTAATGCTTTGAAAGGAGGGAAGGCAGTTAAGTAGGAATGAGCACTTATATTTGTGGCTACAATTTCACAATTTTTATTCTTATGAAATATATGCCAATTGACTGTTGAACTTCCAATTTATAATAGCTGCATTTCAGGGGTGAATCATGTAAACAGTTTATAAACTGCATTGGGGTCTTTTGGAATGTGTGTCAGTATATAAAGTAGTGTAAATATTATTGTGGAATTGGCAAAGACTTCCTACTTTGATCTCTGTATATATTTCCATGGCACTCATCAGCAAAATATAAAGACAGAAGACATTCTAATTTTATGAATTATTCATGTATAAGGGCCAGGTAACTGTTTAAAAATACTTTTAATTTTGACAGATAGCATCCTGTATATTTAGTGCATATATACATACATGTTTTTATGTTACTACTGAGGTTTATTTCACCGATTAATAAATTAATAGACATATATGTAGAAACTTCTTTTGAAAAATTTATAGATTTATATCTTTAGCTGTCCTTTAAAAGAGATCCAAGTACATCAGAATTGTGTTAAAATACATTCATTATCCTGGAGAAGAAAAGAATAATTAAAAAATGCAAATTTAAGGTGCTTCTGGGACATCCAAATGAGGATATATTACAAAATGGCAGCTCAAGTTGAGGCTAACAATGTAGAAAAGCTAGCATTTCAATTGTACTTTAACTTTTTTTGAAGGATCTTAAATGTTATCTCATTTGATCTGCACAGTCATTCTGTGAGGTAGGTGTTATCCGCATTTTACAGCTAAAAAAACTGAGGTAGAGAGGTTAAGTGACTTGCCCAGGATCACACCACTAGTGAATGACTGAGGTAGGATTTAAACTCAGCTCACTGAATAAAGTGCAGGGCCTGGAGTCAAGATATTTTTTTACTGTTGTTTGGTTGTATCTGTGACCCCATTTGGGCTTTTCTGGCAGATATTGGAGTGGTTTGTCATTTCCTTCTCCAGTTCATTTTACAGATGTGGCAACTAATGTAAGCAGGGTTAAGTGACTTGCCCAGGGTCATACAATTAATAAGTGTCTGAGGTCCAATTTGAATTCATCAGAAGAATTTTCCTGACTCCAGGCCTGGTGCTCTATCCACTGTAGCACCTCCCTGCTAGGAAGACCTGAGAACAGCAGAGACTCACATGTGAACTTTGGTTATCAAAATCAAGAGCTGAGAAAATGAAGAGGAACTAGCAGAGAATTGGAAAATAGGGGAGAAAAAGAGTAGAATAAAAAAATGGCTCAGAAGTTAAGGGAGAAAACTAATTTTCAGATGTTTAGTAGTCTGTTAATAGATAATAGCTATGATGTTAAAAAATTATCAGTAAAAAAAAAATTGCTACCAGTGTTTGTTGGTTTCATTAGGTTGGTATGTTAATAGTAAGTGCCAGTTCTGTGCTAGGCATCATGCTAAATGTTGGGGATAGAGAATTCTTGCTTGCTTGGGCTAGCTTATTTACTAATCTGTTTTGAGGACCCCAGGTCTCAGTTTCTGCCATGAATTTGCACCATCACCTTTTCCTAAGTATGAAATTAGTGAACCTAGACACACATTTGCCATATATTTGTGTGTGTATATGTATGTATATGGATAACTATGTTTTTATCTTTACGTGTAGGATGTTTTTATTTATAAATTGATGCTTATTTATACACATTTATTCATATTTATCCAGGTATCCTGTACAAATAAAAGAATAGCTACACATGCAAATATATGATGCAAATATACATGGAAACCACTAAATGTTGAAGTACACACACATTTCTATATCATATTCAGTATCCTAAGGATATGTTTTATACATAAGTGATTTTCTTTGCAAAAATGCTGACAGAATTTAATTTTCAGTGTTATTTCCTATAATGTTGTTGACTCTGGGTAGAGCATTACATACGCATTGGTTTTACCTTGTCTGTACCTAGGTTTATGTATCTTTGTTTTTTTTTTGTACTGAACCTGTAATGTCATAGATATAGAAAGCTCCTGAACTCTGCCAGTGCAGGTTAACATCTTATACTCTTAGATAATTGCTTGTGAACCTAAAAGGTGAAGTAAGTTTTCCAGGGCCACACATTCATTATGTCCCTGAGCTAACACTTGATTTCTAGGCCATCTCTTTCCACAACACCACTGTAGCTCTCAAGTAAATATGTATTTGTATATTAACGTATATTGAAACAAATCTCTGTTTCTGTCAATATGAACATACTTGGATATAGACATGCTTTTTTATGTTTGTGTATATGTATAGATTTACATGTATTAAGTGTGTTTTAGAAATTAGAAGTTTAGAACTGAGGACTTTAGTGATTACATAGTTGGACTTGTAATGTTTTTTTAATAATGAATGTGTTATACCTTTTGTTTTAACACCACTTATATTTCCTAGTGTATTCTTTCCTCTCCCCTTTCTAGAGAGTCGTCCAGTACAACAAAAAAAAATTTTTTAAAAGAGGGGGAAAAGGTTTAGTCTGTAAACTAACCAACATATCAAAAAAAACATGTGCTACGTAGTATTCTATATCCATAGTCCTCTATCTCAACAATAAAGGAACCAATTATTTAATTGTTTCAGTTGTGTCTGACTCTTCATGACCCCGTTTGGGGTTTTCTCAGCAGACCCAATAGAGTGTTTTGCTGTTTCCTTCTCCAGCTCATTTTACAGATGTGGAACTGAGGCAGACAAGGTTAAGTGACTTGCCCAAAGTCACACAGCTACTAAGGGTTTGAGGCTAGATTTGAACTTGGGAAAAATGTGTCTTCCTGGCTCCAGGCCTGGCATTCTATCTACCGTGCCACCTAGTTGCTCTCTAGTGCCTTTTCATTTCTCTTCTTTGGGCCAAGTTTGTAAAGCCCCTAGTGTTAAAGAGGAACAGAGACCCAGAGAAGTTAATTACCTTGTCCAAGGCACTGTAACTACTAATTGGTTTACCTTTTTCTGAAATAGAGATTTTTTTATTTCTGATCCAGTGCTCTCACCATTCATGATACCAGCCTAACTCCTTTTGATTTGCCTCTCCTGCATCTTTTTGGTTTCTCTATCATTATATCTTTCAACCACGTCTTTTGTTTCTAATGCCACCTTCCTTAATTATGTTGGACCGTTCGTTCCTCATATTATGTTATTTCCTCCTTCTCAAGTTGTTCCAATTGCTCTCTCCTCCCCTCCCCTGTCCTCCCCTTTGCTTCCCTCTCCCTTATCTTCTCTTTTCTCTCCCCCTTCTTCCTCTCCCCTTATCTCCCTTCATAGCATATTTAAAAGTCAGAATTTTGAATTCTTGTTTTGCAACTCGTTCTATATGCTTACTGCTGTGCTATAGGCAGGCGACTTTTCTGAGCTATAGTTCGTTTTCTGTAAAATGAGGATAATGATACCTGTGGTACCTTTCTTACAAGGTTGCTGATGGACGGTTAGTGGAAAATGAAATTGAAACAAGGTCTTAAAGGAAGTTGTGAAAGTGGCCTGGAAGAAGGTTTAGAGAAAATCCAGAGTGAACAAATGAGCAAAGACTCATGAGTAATATATGGGGTGTCCCAAAAATTTTAGCGTAGATCTAAGCTATTAAAGATTAATAGTTTATGTTTATTATGATATAAAGATTTAATAGCTTAAAACTGCACCAGAACTTTTGGGACACCCTGTATGTGGATGATGTTAAGCAGACTAACTTATTTGGAGAGAACAACATAGGTTCTAAATATATTAGGACATTTGACAATATTAGAAAAACAAAGGAAATTTTTTTTAATAATACACAGATGCATAGGGAGGGAAGAGAAGAAGGGGAGGGATAGGATTTGTAACTCATAACTTTTTAAAAATGTAAAAAATTGTTTTAACACATAATTGAGGAAAATATAAAATATATTTTTTTAAAATAAATGAAAAATAAAAAGAACCCAGGGTGAGGATAAGGAATAAGGGGGGGTAAAATGAAAATGGAATTTGTGAGCCTATAGTAGATATTAAAGAAACATTTGTTTAATTTGAAAAAATACGTAAGTGAAAATGTAGTACTTCAGTATTTTGAAAATTTTGTGAAATGCAATAAGTTGGAAAATCATAGATAGAATAAGTTCTTTAAAAGCATTTGCATTTAAATACTCCCCCACCTAAAAGATCTGTAAAGAGCACATTAAACAAATCCTGGAAAATCTGGGCAACATTTTGGAAGATGAAAGGAGAAATCATGTTAAACAAATACGGATCTTTCATCTTTTCTGAAGTTGTCTTTATCATTAAAAATTAGTAAGAAAAACTATTAGCTGAACCCACCTGTATACTCAGTGGTCTTAAGGTAACTTTTATTATCAACCTTTCTTATTAATCCAAAGACAGAATGGTATGCAGGGAAGGGGACTAGATCTGAGAGTCAGAAAATCTGAGTTCCCTCTCCTGATTCTCTGGCTTGCTAGCTCTGCCTATGACCTAATCAATTAACCCTTCTGGAGGTCTGTTTCCTTATCTGTAACATGGGAGTAATAATATTGCATGATATACTTTGTGAAGAAAACACTTTTAAAATATAATCTTTTCTTCTACATCAGCACTGACAAATCAACAAGGTTATGTGAATATGAGTTGATTTCCTCAGAAAAATTTTCATTGTGCTTGATATATAATCTTTTGGAAGGGAAACTTTTCAGATAGACAAATACTGGATCATGGAATCTTAAAGTTTGAGGAGACCTCAGGGTTCTGAAATCCCTACCTGAACTGATATCCCTTTCACATTGTCCTTAACAAGTGGCCATCTGGTCTCCTTCAGGACCTCTACTGACTGGGAAGTCACTATTTGCCAAAGCATCCCCATGCCACTTTTAGAGAGCTCCACCCTTATATAAAGTGTACATATAATTCTCTATACCTTCCATCCTTTGTTTTTAGCTCTGCCATCTGGCCAATTGGAATAAATCTAATGTCTCTTCTACAGGACATCCTCTTAAATATTGCTATAATTTCCTATCTCCTTCCCATCATCTCTAGACTAAACATCCTCAGTTTCTAATCTTTTTTATGCCTTGATCATTAGGCCATTTAATGTCTTGGTTGCCTTCATTTCGACATGCTCTAGCTTATCAATATCCTTCCTGAAATGTGGCATCTAGATCTGGAAATGATACAGCTGACACTGAACAGGACAATCTACCCTGGAACCATTAGATCCTTCTTGGTTTTGAGTATTGTTCCCTTAATGCAGTCTGATTGAATTTACTTTTTGAGTTACCTGGTCATGTTGTTGACTCATGTTAAGTTTGCAAGTCAGTAACCCTCTCAAACTATTTTAGCAGAAAGTGTTGTCTAGTCATGCCTTGTACTTATGCAGTTGATTCCAAGCCTAAGACTGTACATTCTCCCTCTTAAGTTTCATCTGCTGTTTTAATTCCATCATTTTAAATTGTTAAGATCTCTGGATTATTACTGTCTTCCAGTGTATTAGCTATTTCTCTCATCTTTGTGTTTTCTGCAAATTTGATAAGCATATTATCTATGCCTCCATCCAAGTCATTGATAAAAAATGTTTAACATTACAGGAGAAAGGATAAATCACTGGGGCTCCATGAAGGATCTTATGTTAATGATTTCTTCGACAGGTATTCTGCTAGTTGAAGTCTTCTATCATAATTTTCATGCCTTTGTGTCAGCTTTGTGATTTATGTTGAACACTTTTTATCCAGTTCTACCAACTAACTTGTTGCCTAACATATCTCCCCATACTCTTTAGTTATTGCTCTTTCTCTGTCCTTTGATTCTTACCAAGATGCTGCCCATTCTGTCTGTACTCTCAGTTTGCAGATCATCAGTTAAAATTTTTCTTCTTCTTTTAGTATACATCTCAGTGTCTACCTGTTTGTGTATCTTTCTATGTCTGATGCTGAAGGTATTGATTTATAAGCTTAGGTTTTCAAGTTCAGTAATTCAAGTTATTTCTTCTTACATAGTATAACTAATTTCTTTGTGTTAGTAGTGTACAACTGTATGCAAATGACTTTTTTGTCTACGTTTGGATATGAGAACTGGATGACAAACTCTTAACAAAAAGATCACAGAGTGCCCTCACAGATTGCTTAAGGATAGTTGTCCAGATCAGTAAAGTCTCCATAACAATTACTGGAGATTTCTCTTTATTAAAGGAAAAGCCAATGATAAATCTTTGACTTGCCCTACAGATAGTTTCATATTTCAGAGCACATACATAGATGGATGGCTGCCTGTTTTTATCTGTGCATCTACTACTACAGGATATACCTGGCTTTAAGCATATACTTTATAGTATATTAAAATTCAGATTTGGAAAACAGGCTGATTTCATTTGCAAGAAAACTATTTGCTTTATAAAAGGAATCTTTTAAATAGTGAGTTGTTCCTAAAGTATTTAAATGTGATCTTATGCAAAATTTATTTATGTATGACTTTTCTAGACAGCAGTATACACATTAAGTAGAGTGATGAACTTGGAGTTCAAAAGACCTTAGTTCAAATCTCATTTTTGACAGTAAATTAGGTGGCCACAGCTAAGCTGACAAATGTGACTGAGCCTCAGGCAACACTGATGTCTTAAATTATAAATATGTTGTGATCTCCATCATGGGAAGGAGTTCTCACACCAAGAATTTTCATAATGACCAAATCACAGGTCCTTAACACTTAACATTTGTAGTCTGTACCATACAATTTAAGACTTGAGAATGTATTGCCTTGTGCTCTCTGTTCTTTCTTCATTGTTAGTCTGAAAAATGTTGTTTATTAAGAAAAGTATTCTATGTTTAGCTTTGTACTTTCATTTGTCACTGTCTGTAGGTGATAGAGGGTTTATGTGTGTGAATGATTTGATAGATATCAGGGGACCTACTTTTTTTTTTAACTATTGAAAGTGGCCCTTGAATTCTCTGATGCTGTTTTTGTGTTAAGATGTTTGCCAGCAGTGTGCCCTAATTCTGTTTCCCCACCATGTTGTGACTTTGTTTTCCTTTAACTGCTTGCCCCTTTAATAGAATATAAATTTCCTTAATCAGGGATTTTTCCTTTTTGTCTTTGTGTTCCCAGCATCTACTACATATTTTCCTGGCATATAGTATGCACTTAATAAATACTAGTTGATTGTTGAATGCTCAGCACGCATACATGTGTCCTCTCTCCAAAACATGATCTCTTTTCTTTTGAGCAACCTCCAAGGGTAGTGATTGGGAAAAATTTTTTTAAATTAAATTATTCTGTTTGTTTTCAGTGTGTTCTACAATCACTTCCATATACCTTATTTTTTTTTCCCCTTCCTCCCCCTTTTTCTTCCCTCCCTACCCACTCCTTCCCTGAGACGGCATACAATTTTATATATAGGTTCTTCACATACATTCCTGTTAAATACATTCTCACCTTAGTCATGTTGCATAGAAGAATTAAAATGAATGGGAGAAATCATAAAACAAAACAAAATGTAATACAAAAGAAAATTGCTTCATTCTGCAATCAAATTCCATAGTTCTTTCTCTGGATGTGGAAGGCATTTTCCTCAAGAGTCCATTGGGAATTTTTTAAGTACTTCCATTGCAATGCAGTAGTAAGTCTACCAGAAAAATTCCTCACACATTGTGGTTGTTGATGTGTACAAAGTTCTCCTGGTTCTGCTCTTTTCGCTCAGCATCAGACCATATAAGTCTTTCCAGGCCTCTCTGAAGTCTTCCTGTTCATCATTTCTTATAGCACAATAGTATTCCATTACATTCATATTCCACAACTTGTTCAGTCATTCCCCAGTTGATGGGCATCCCCTTGATTTCCAGTTCTTGGCCACCCCAAAGAGAGCTGCTATAAATATTTTTGTACACATGGGACCCTTTCCAATTTTTGTGATCACTTTGGGATATAGTCCCAGAAGCAACATAGCTGGGTCAAAGGGTGTGCACCTTTTTGTAGCCCTTTGGGTATATTTCCAAATTGCTCTCCAGAATGGTTGGATTAGCTCACAGCTGATTGGGAACAATTTTTGACCCAATAGGTGCCTGTTTAGTAAGTTTTCGTGGACCAATGGGAATTTTGTTTAATAAATTTAGAGAAAATAATTAGCTAAGTTTACGGTTTGTTAGCAATTTGTATATTTTCATCCTTTTCTTTTAATATCTTAAAATACTAAAGAACTTAGATGATTTCTTAGATAATGGTGTGGTAATGACTTACTCTGTAAATTAGAATTTCTCTTGAAACACGTTCATTTGCTTACCTCAAGCATTCTTAGGTATATGCTCTTTATTGATTAAAAAAAAGTAATTTTCAGTAGTTTATTAGAGAAACAATTTATTACAAATATTTTGGTAATCAAAAGAATTAATAGCCAGCCATCTGGATGGGTTTAAAAATATTTGGTTAGTATTTTCTTTGCGATGCAATGAATTCAAGTCATTATAAGCTTAGATAAACTGGCATATAGCATTCAGATAAACACAAAAGAGGAAATACAAAGTAAGAATCAAGTAGTCCTAAAATTCGGAGTTCGTTGAAATGTGTTTCTGTTTACCAAAAATATCTTATGAAACTCTGGACACTTTCCTGTTTGGGAGGGGTTGGGGAAGTGGGTGGTTAAAGTTAATGCAAGTCTGAAAATTTCTTAAGAAAGGCCTAATATTTAAAGGATAAAGTAAAAAGAAAATTATTTTGTGTTGATGATGATATCTTGGTACAGGACTATTGGATAAAAGTGACAGAGGAACTTGTAAATTTGTAAGCTTAAGAATAGACAGTTTTTTTTAGAGCTCCTTAAACTTTATTTTTTTTTTTTAATTTTCAACATTTTTATAAGATTTTGAGTTCCAAACTTTTCTCCCTCCATCCTATTCCCCCCAAGACAGCAAGCAATCTGATATGAGTTATACATGTGCGATCACATTAAATACTTTTCCACATTTTAGACTAGTTTTTTTAAATCCCACATTGAATATGACTGAGGAAAATGAGTTGTGCTGAAATGAATTGAACAAGTGTTCAAAGAGAGCTTACTGTGTACCTCGTACTATATTAGGCAGCTGTTACAGTTAATGAATCTTTAAGATTTGGTCCCTATCCTAAAGAAAAAGCCTGAAAATGTCAATTCCCACCTCACCCTAACCACTCAAAAGGTTGAGAAACTCACTACTATTTGTAGAATAAAATACCAACTCCTTTGTTTTAAAGACCTTCACAGTCTGGCTTCAACATAGCTTTCTAGACTGAAATCATGTTACCCTCTGTTGTGCACTGTATGTTCCAGTCAAGGTGAACCGTTTGCTCTTCCTCTGCATTCTATCACTTGCCCCTGTTCAATGATCATTTTGTGCAAATTATTGTTCTTTATGCCTGTGGAATGCTCTCCATCTCTTGGCCTCTGCTTGTCCCTTCAAGGCTCATCTCACATATAGCCTCCCACAGGTTGCTTTTCCTGACTCTCCCCCTTTCCAATTAGTTAACTATTCCCCTCCACCCCCCATTTTGTTTCTACTTCTCTGCACTTTGTATAAACCTGTAGAACTTGAGCTCCCTGAGGTTAGGTATTGTTTTTTTGTCTCTGTAAGCTTAGGGCATAAGTACAGTGCTTTTAACTTAGCAGGCTATTAACTGATGCTTACTGAATTTAATTGAATTAAATATTAAAAGAGAAAAGGCACAAGAGAGAATAGATATATTATGAACATAAGAAAGAGGCTTAATGCTAACCTAAATTGTTTAATAAATAAAATTTCAGAGGAGAAAGGAATGTGGTGTGAAATAAGCTCAATGAGGGTAGTAAGATTTGAGCTGGAGAGAATATAGGATTTAGGGACCTGGGAAAGATATTAGAATGGGTGGTTGGGGATAGTGCTGTCAAAGTCATAAAAATAATAATGGACATGGTATGTTGGTATATGAGGAAACTAGTTTATTGGGTATGAAGTATGAAAGTTGAATGTTCATGGTAAACACATTTGCAGAGGTAGACTGGGGTTAGATTAGGGAGCATATTGAAAATTAAGAAGAGTAGTTTGAAATTTATAATAGGGAGCTGTTACAGATTCTTTGACAGACAAAAAAGGATGAAAGTAGTGGAGGGTTTTTAAAAAATATATAATTTATTAAATTTTCTGTTCTTAACATCCACTTCCACAAGAATTTGAATTCAAAATTTTCTCCTCATCTCTTCCATACCCTGAATCCTGCTCCAGGACACAAATGTACCCCATCCACCCCTTCCTCCAGTCTGTCGTCCCTTCTATTACTCACCCTTCTTCCATCCCCCTTCCACTCTATTTTCCTATAGGGTAAAAATAGATGTCTATACTCCACTGCCTGTATAGTTTAATTTCCAGTTGCATGCTGACAATTTTTAACATTCATTCTTAAAGCTTTGAGTTCCATATTCTCTCCCTCCCTCTCTACTCCACCCCCCATTGAGAAAACAAGCAATTCAATATAGTTCAGACGTGTAATGCAAAGCATTTCCATAATAGTTATGTTAAACCACATTTCCCGCTATCCTATCCTGCCCTTCATTTATTCCACTCTCCCCCTTGACCTGTCTGCTCACAATAGTGTTTGCTTCTGATTATCCCTTTCCCCAATTTGCTCTCCCTTCTATTATCTTCCCTCTTCTATCCCCTTTCCCTTGCCTTCCTGCAGCGTAAAATAGATTTCCATATCCAATTGAGCATGTGTTATTCCCTTCCACCTCTTCCCCTCCATTGTAGAAGCCCTTTCTTCCCTCTTGTATGTGAGATGATTTACTACATTCTACCTCTTCCTTTCCCTTACTCCTAGCACATTCCATTTGACAGTAAATTTTATTTTTTTTAGGTATTCTCCCTTCATATTCATCTCACCCTATGCCCTCCAAATGTGTGTGTGCGTGTATACACACGCACACACACATATACCCATGTACATATACATACCTACACATATATACATACCCATACACACCTACATACACACACACACACATATTATATATATATATATTCCCTCTAACTGCCCTAATGCTGAAAAAAGGTCTCATGAGTTACAAATAATATCTTTCCATGTAGGAATGTAAAGAGTTCAACTTTAATGAGTTCCTTAAGTCTTCTCTTTCCTGTTTACCTTTTCATGTTTCTCCTGACTCTTTTATTTGAAAATCAAATTTTCTATTCAGCTCCAGTCTTTTCAACAAGAATGTTTGGAAGTCCTCTGTTTCATTGAAATTCCATTTTTTCCCTGAAGTATTATACTCGCTTTTGCTGGGTAGGTGATTCTTGGTTTTAATCCTATCTCCTTTGACCTCTGGAATATCATATTGCAAGCCCTTTGATCCTTGTGTGTTATCGTGATTGTATTTCCACAATACTGGAATTGTTTCTTTCTGACTGCTTGTGATATTTTCTCCTTGACCTGGGAACTCTGGAATTTAGCTACAATATTCCCAGGAGTTTTCCTTTTGGGATCTTTTTCAGGAGGATTGGTAAATTCTTTGCATTTCTATTTTACCCTCTGGTTCTAGAATATCAGTTTTCCTTAATAATTTCTTGGAAGATGATGTCTAGGCTCTTTTTTCAGGTAGAACAATAATTTTTAAATTATTTTAAATGATCTCTCCCGGATATATTTTCCAGATCAGTTGTTTTTCCTGTGTGATATTTCACATTATCTTCTATTTTTTTCATTCTGTTGGTTTTGTTTTATACTTTTTTGGTTTCTCATAAAGTCAGCAGCTTCCATTTGCTCCATTTCTAGTTTTTAAAGAATTATTTTCTTCAGTGAGTTTTTGAACCTACTTTTCTATTTGGCTCATTCTGCTTTTTAAAGCATTCTTCTCCTCATTAGCTTTTTGGATTCTTTTGCCATTTAGGTTAGTCTGTTTTTAAAGGTGTTGTTTTCTTCAGCATATTTTGGCTCTCCTTTAGCAAGCTGTTGACTCACTTTTCATGATTTTCTTGCATCACTCTCATTTCTCTTTCCAATTTTTTCTCCTCCTCTCTTACTTGATTTTCAAATTCCTTTGTGAACTCTTCCATGGCCTGAGAGCATTGAATTTTTTTTTTTTTAGGTTTTAGATGTTGAAGCCTTGACTTTTATGTCTTCCTCTGATGGTATGCTTTGTTCTTTCTCATCTGAAAGAATGGAAGAGAATACCTGTTCACTAAGAAAGGAACCATCTATAGTCTTATCCTTTCCTTCTTTTGGGGGCATTTTCCTAGTCAATTACTTGGCTTTTGAGTTCTTTGTCAAGTGGAAGGTATACTCTAGGGGCCTGTAAGTTCTCAGTGCCTCCAAGATGGCACAATCCTGGCCTGCTCTCTGATCTGGGAGCAACCACAAGCACTCTTTTCTGCCCAGGATCTGCAAGTAGGATTCCTTCTCCAGAGCCTCCACCAGCTCTCCTATGCCAGTGGTCCTCCTCACCCCAGGACCACCACTCAGGACCGAGACTCAGATCAGTGGCTCTATTCCCCCAAGGTCTTTAGAGTGAGAGCTCCAAAAGTAGATGCTACTGTGGTTGGGGCTGGGGCCAGCCTGCACATCCTCTCACCCAGGTGAAAGAGCTTTCTCACTTGCCTTTGAATCTGGGACCTGCAGCTGCTACCTGTGGTTCCACACCCTGAAGCCTGCTCCAGTCCTGTCCTTACCACATAGTCCAGGCTGTGCTGTGCTACACTCCTATCCCAGTGCAATAGACCTTTCCTGTCAGCCTTCCAGACTGTCTTGGGCTGGAAATCTGTTTCACTTTGTTTTGTGTCTTCTGCTGCTTTAGAATTTGTTTAGAGTCATTTTTTTTACAGGTATTTTATGGCTGTGGAGGGGAGAGTTAGAGCAAGTCTGTCTTTCTACTCCACCATCTTGGGTACACCCCTAGTGGAAGTTTTTCTAAGGGAAAATATGATTATTTTCTAAAAGAGTGCTTGATGTCATGAGTAATGTTTAAATTTAGTGAATAAATGATCACCATTCATACAAAAATAAAAATGTTTTTACTTAAGATTTAAGGAACCCTGTATAACTTGATCTAGCTCCTGGTAAGGGATTGGTTTTTAAACCTTGTGGGACTTTTTGTACTTTATATATTTATCATACAGCAATAATAATGAGAATTAATGAAATGATTTATATTTTGTGACATAATAATAAAACCTTAAATTTAATTTTTTTGGGGAAAACATATATTGTTTCCTTTAATCTCACAATGTCCCTATAGTTGGGGTAATATTTTCTTTTTGGAGTTGGGGGAAGTGAGGCAGAGAGAAGCTTATTTATTTTCCTAATATCACACTGTTGAAGATAGATCTAGAATTCAAAGCTACTTGGCTAGAACAAAAATATACTAGACTTGGCTATACAGTAATATTTCATAGAACCATGGGAACTAACCACAGTAAATACCATCGTATTTGCAGGTCCTTGAGAAACCATCTGTGCCAGTCTTCTGTGCCCAAGGGCACATAGGTTGTAAGGAAAAGAGCTGAGATTCCAGTCCTTCCTGCTCTCTCTACTGCAGCACAACTGCCCAAACTTGCCTCGGTTAGAGACTCATTTGAATTGATAGGCGTCTATTTTAGATGACCCTGAAAAAGCTGTCATTGGCCGCTTCATTTGATTTAGTTTAGTAACCTTGTTTTCTTCCAGTAACACCTACTCTGAAACAATGGAAATTTTGATTGGGGACAAAGGGAGAAGGGGGTCATTTTGGAGATGGAGGACAGTTCTGGGTGGAGTGTTTTAGGCAACTTTAGGACACCACAAAGGCACTGTGCTACTAAGAGTTCAGGTGAGAGGGGCATCATCTATGATACAGGGAAGAAGGAAGCCAGCAGGCAGATTAGAGAACTCCAAAGGCAAACTCCTCCTACCTTCAATTTAGCCTTTTATGGACTCTGGAAAGGGCATGTAGTAAGCAGGTGCTCTCTTAATAAGAGTCTTTGGAGGATGAGGACAACAACGCCTTATATGTCTCACAAATGGCCTCTGTTATAAGTGGCTGACTCTTGCCTGAGGAAGTCATACAATAAATGTGTTGGATTAAAGAACAAAAGTTAAATTGGCATTGCATTGTATTGTTGTATTGTATTACGAGATCAAGCCCAAACTTTTCATATCGATATTCGGTACCTACCATCTCATGGCCCCACCTAACCTATTAAACTTGCCTCTTACACCAGTGTTCTCAGCCTTTGTTTTCTCAACTATACCCCTCCTGTACTATGCTCTTATCCACCTAGATAGCTTTGTTCATGTTGTCATGTCCATATGAAAATCTATTTATTTTTCTTTCTCTTAGTCTGTTGAATCCTTCCCCTTCATCAAGGATCAGTTCAAGTCCTTCTGTACTACTGTAGCACTTATTGTGTGTCCAGAGTAAGACCATGGTCATATAGAATGACAGAAATTATCTTATATCAGGAGTGTCAAACTGGGGGCCACACTGTGTCCTGAAGCAGATTAAAATGTAATTGGGAAATGTTTAACAAAAATAAATAAAAATACAACAGTGTTAATTTCTGATTTTCTAAGTCAATTTCCAATGGCAGTTTCTATTTGACTTTGACACCACTGTCTTAGAGAATAGAGGTTAACCCTGTTAAGCACTGATGTGTTTTTAACCTTCCTTCATGAAAATCTATTTATGTATTAATGTAACATGTTAATTTCCTTAACACAAACAATATGATGCAAATTATTTAACCTTTCCTTTATAAGTCAGTCCATTGATAAGCATTTACAAAGTACCTATTATGTGCCAGGCTCTGTTCTTTATGCTGGGGATTCAAATCTTAAGGCAATTCCTACTCTCGAGGAGCATAGCTTGCAATCTAGGATTGTGATTATAATAAATTATTGTGTTGTTTTAGGTTTTGCATCCTCCTCATCCTCCAAAGACTCTTATTAGATTGAGTTTTACTGATCCCAAAACATACATTAATATTTGTGTTCTTTTTTTTTTATGATTGCCTAAAGTTGAGCACAGAATATGCAGCTATGTGATTTCCTGGTCAATGTGGAGAAAATCTTGTAAATAATTTTCTTAACTGCAGTAAAACCACTGCCTTTATTATCTTCCTCTTAAAAAAAATCTTTTCAGCTGTAGAATGTTCAAAACATTTTTATTATTTTAATAACAGTAGCCATTCTTTTGTCAACTGAACATGGAATTTCATTGGTGAAGGGAACTCCTAATGAGGAAATATCTTCTGCCAAGTCAGATCAGCTCTGTAATTTAGAGTCTGAAGGAGTTGTTTGGGGAACTTAGAAGTTAAGTGACTCACCCAAGATCTTGCAACTAGTATGAATCAGGGGCAGATCTTGAACCCACTGTCTTTCTGGCTCTTAACAGTTCTGAACCCATAATGCCACACTTCCTCTCCATCTCTAACCATAGAAGTTACATAATAATAGAGCTAGAATGAACCTTAAAGATTATCTAGTCCAACCACATCACAGATAAGGACACTAAAGCTTAGGGTTAATTAAGTGGCCTGCAGAAGATCTCACAGCTAGTTAATTACACTCCAGTTTTTTGACTTTTGGTCTGAGGCTTTTTCTACTATACTAAAGCTTCCTCAATAAACTCTGAATTGCCTAGAATCTGAACACTTACATTTTCTTTTTTTTGCATTGATGCCGTTCTCTGCCATATTCTAGATCAAAGTCATGTGGCTAAGTAGTTATAAGCTATGAGATCCTGAGACAACAGAGAATTAGGCAAGAGAGCAGGAATGGACAACATTAGCATTGTGGACAATAATGAATGCAGTCATGGACACGCTAGTAGTAATTAACCCCTGGACTAGTTTAAGAAAGTTGTTTTCAACTAGAATCCTTTCAGTGCCATTAAATGCCATTTAACTTTACTGCTTTGTTGTATATAGAGGTCTAGTGTAAATGGGTATCCTTATTTCTTACGGTTTTATTTGAGAATACAGTCTTAAGTAGTTAAGAGGTAAAAATATTCAAAAAAGATAGACATTAAAATTAGCTATCACTTAATATTTTTGTTACATATCTGTATATATACACATTGTGTATATGTATTTAACCTGTGTAAACTTTGTGCATGTGTATCCAACTTGTGTAAATCCTGAAGATCCTTATACCAGTTCAGATTTCCATTAATGATTTTGATTCCCAGAGCTAGACTCTGGCAGCATCTCCCCATCAGGTTTCTTGGAGCAGCCCTGATGGGTCAGGGATAATTCTCTAATACCACTAACTCAAGCTTCCAACAGTATGTTTCCTACCAATATTATGAGTTGAAAATAATTTAGTCATCTAGCAGCTTTAAGAAAGGGCCTTACAGCAAGGTATGCCAGTAAGGACAGTTGGTATTAAACATAGTTGTTGTCCCCCACCCCAAACCTTGGCATTCTCTTTCATTGAGTACATACATTGCCCAAGGAAGAGTGGGGAGCACATATGGTAAAGCCGTAACTTATAGCTCCTTGTTCTTAGAGGTTCTCCTCTCCCATTGGTGAGATTCTTAGGGAACTCCCCTTAGGCATGGTGTCATTTCTTTTCTTGGTTTCTTGTAGAATTGAGTCAGGTCTTCTCTAGACTTTAGAGGAAACAGACACTGCCACCAGTTGATCTGAGAATGCCATTTAGTACACCAGTGGGAGGATGGGAAATCCAGTATTTCTCAAGACCCTTGGAGGCAGGCAGGTCTTCCTCCATTTAAAAGAGGATGAGGAAGAAAGTGACCTGGTGGATGTTGAAGACTTTCTTTTACCTCTAGGTAGCTCCTTCTCTGAGACATACTAGAAAAAACAACAAACTCCAGATGTCTGGAAAAGCTTCCAATCCTAGCTAAACTAATACTGTTATCCAGGATCCAGAGAGTGGAATGAAATCCCACAGCCACTTGGAACAGACCTTTTGTCTAGGGTGATTTTGCTTCAAATGACTTTCAGTGACTTTTCTAACTTATTCTAATGTCTTTTGATTGTTTGAGAAGTGTTCTTGCCCAGTTAAAGTTTGCTAGCTAAAATGAAATGAGCCCTCTTGAGATATTTTTCTTTACCTTTCCTTTGTATCCTCAACACTTGGCTTGTTGTCTTGAATTGCTTTATTTAAAACTCCATCGTTACATGCTTTGTAGAGATACACACACACACAGCACTTTATAAATGTTAGCCATTATTTTCATATAGCCTGGTCTATAGCATTCTGAATTTGTAGTCAGGCAAGCCTCATATTGAACGTTGCCTCAAACACTGGCTTTGTAACCTTGGACAAGTTACTGAACCTCTGTCTCTTTATCAATAAAATGAACATAATATTAGCACCTACTTTGCAGGGTTCATCTGAAGGTCAGATGAGAGAAGAGACAGAAAGCACTTTGCAAACTTTAAGGTGCTTTATAAATATTAGCGATTTTTATTGCCAGGTACAGAGAGGAATACATTACAGTTATAATTCAAATTAATAAGGACTTGTTTTGCTTTCTAGAAACCTTTTTACTCATCTCTTATGCCCTTCCAGGATGATTCCCCATGGTAGCTATTTCAGATCTGCTTTATTCTCAAGGCTCCCCTCCTAATTCCCTTTTTCTTATCTCCTGCTCTGTTGAAAAAAGAAAATGACATCAGCTGGCATAAACTAAGTTATCCTCACCTTGGCATTATCTTTGTATTCACATTCGTCTTGTCCTTTCAATCAATCTCAGAGGAGGAGGTGAGGGCATTTTAGGTGGGCAGAATGGCATGAGCAAAGAATGCAAAAATACACGTTTATATACAAAATGTCATGAGTTCATCGGGGGGTATAGTAAAAGATGAGGTTGGAAAGAGGTCAGGATCATACTGTGGAAGGCCCTGACAGCTAACTTACTTGTATTTTATCCTGTTGACAGTGGGGACCCATTAAGGTGTTTGAGCAGGGAAATGATAATCCTAAGACTGTGGGATTTGGAAGTGGAAGGAAGCTTAGTGATCATTTTGACCAGGTAGCACGTTTTACAGGTAAGGAAAGTGAGGCACAGAGACATTGTATGTATGCTTAGGTCTGGCTCTCCCACTTAATTACCAAACTGTTAGTGTTTTACATTATATCATTCCAATTGAAGTAATCCATTCTAAAGCTGAAGGAGTGATATTATTTTTAGTAGTTTGTTTTGGGTTGATGAGGGACAAATCTTATGAATATTAAGGAATTTGATAAAGATCGATGAGAGTTGAGATAGTCTAGCATGGACATGATATTCAGACTTCAGATATTCACTCAAGATTACATGTAGCCTCTATTATGAACATTATTTTTCAAGAAAGATTTTTTTCTGGGTGCATGGTAGACTCCCCTTTGTCAGTATCAAACAAAAATTGAATCCTTAAGGCAGCTACTGTGTCAGATTTAAAGGGTCATAATACGATGTACTGTCTGGAGGAATGTCTGAGAACCCACTCCAAAGGCTAAATTATCTGAGCCAAAATTTAAAGTGTGAAAATCTCATTCACTCCAATCATTGTACAGTTGACCAGAGCCTGAATTAGCTCTACGCAAATTCCTTCCTTAGTCACTTACTCCTGGTAACTTTGGTCTTTCATGGGAAAACTAAATTCCAATTCATGACAAAGTTGTAAGAAAAGTACACTTGGCAGTGAGAATGGTGGAGGGAAAAAAGCTAAGAAAGATCAGAGTCCTGCCTATGGGTTACTTTTAAGATAGCTTAGACTGCAATTTTTTTACAGTTTAGATGATTTTTCTTAAAAAATTAAATTATTATATATGCTATTCAGCACTTGACTCTCAGCTTTCAGCTGTTATCTTAAAGCACTTGCTTCTATTTTCCCCTGGATCCTACCTTTGTTGCCATAGAAACAGGAGTGGAATAGGAAACTGGCAGCTAGCAGCCAGCAACTGAAATTAATGAGCATTCTAACTCTCCACCTGTAGCTGCTGTTTCCCATTTCAACTCCTGTTTTAATGGAAATGAGCAAGTAAGGTAAGGCGTTCACCAACACAAGAAAGAAAAGTCTAGAACCAAATTTGGATTTTCTTAAGAGCTGTTGATCTGGCTACATAAGTACTGGAAGACTTCAGGGAGATTTTCTTTTCTTTCTATGGCTAGACTTCTATGGCCTTCCTTTAAAGTTTTAACTTGAAATGCCCATTTGTGTGATTTTCATTCCTAATGAATTCAGGAACAGCATGTTTCCCTGTGAGGTGAGGTGGAAGGTTGTTAATTAAATTAAAAAGCAAAGAAAAAAGCCTACAATAAAGAAAACACCAAAGTACTCTAGAAAAAGAAAGCCTTTTGGTTTTAGAAGCAACAGATAGTTTCAGGTCTTAAAAAAAACCAAACTACAATATTGTTGATATAGTTCAGATTTTAGTATGAACACTTCTTTCTTTTTATTTATTATTGATTATAAGTTTGCAACTGCCATTTGAAGAAGTTGAATTCCATTACTGGCAAATTTTCAAAGGTTAACCCGCCAAAGTTCCTTTTCTTATGGATACAGTTTAGTTCCTTAATGTTCTGCTACAGTACCTGGTCTTTGGTTATAGCTAATTCCTTGGCTGGTTCTCTTTTGAACTGCGGGCAAAATGTTTTCAGTGACTAGTAATTTAAGTCAGTCCTGAAAATATTCCTTAAAATTTGAGAGCAATCTACTCTTAAAAGTTTAGCAGCGTGTAGTTCTGCATATTCTGGATAACAGTGGATGATAAAAATTTCAAAAGGAAGCCAATATTTTCTCCAAAAGAATGTAAAAAGACATCAGTACACCTAACTTAGGCAAACTGGTTGGGCCTGACCTTTGTTCCATTTAACCCTTGAAAAGCAGAAGCATCTGTTATAAAGGTACCCTGCATAGGTAGAGGTACTTTCAGCGAAACTTGCTAGTAGAGAGACCTCAGAGGTTTCCAAGAGGAGTTTTGTTTGTTTGCACTTTAGATTAACAAAGAAAATAAAGATGTCTTTTTGAATTTTTGCTTAGAGGCCCTTGATTTCAACTTGTTGCCTTTGAAAGGACAGGAGCAAGAGTCACAAAGTTAGGAGCTTGCCCTACTTTGACGGAACTGGCTTTTGAGAGTAACACAGTAATTAAAAACAGCTGCTTGCAATTTCTTTTTAGGATGGTATGTTTACCCTCGTTTTTCCTAGGTTTGGATTTTCTTAAGCTATTTAAATATAAGGCATTAACTCTTTTCATTCTATTTTGAGATTCATGCTCGGATTCCTAGATTACGGTTGAATTTCCTTTCAGGGTTGTATGGCCAAAATTAGTCTTTTATTTTTTTCACTTATGTCCATTTAGAATTGCCAATGGACTCATAGTTATAAGCATCATTCAGGATTTATCATATTTGATAATTATATTAAAAGAAACATGTTTGAGAAATTCAGGTACCTGAGTCCCTTTTAGGGTAAGTTGAAATCATCAGGGTGGCTTTTGAATGCTTAGTCAACCATAGTGATTTCATCGTTGAGTATGGGGGGAGGATTGCTTTTTATCCTGTAATTTAAGTAACTTACCCCATATTAACCTGGTTTCTTTGACCTCAAGATTGTGAACCTGAAAAGAGAAATGCCTTTTTGGACTATATTCATGTTTACAAGAAGGACAGTTCTTGAGGGAAAACTGACTATAGAGCTTTACTTCTCATTCATCGATTGTATTTTCCTATTTTAAAATTGTTAGAAACTTCAGATATTGTCTAAAAGACTTATAGTCTTAGTTTTTGTTTATATTGTTAGTGCCTTAATTGTTCACATTTTATCTGTATAGATAATATAAAATTTATCTATTTTAAAGTCCATGTAAAGTGTTGGATAAACCCTTTAAAGATCTAAATAATATAATTTCAAAAATGTCATAAACAATATCTTTTTAGGGGTGGGATTGTGACATCAGAAAGCACTTAGCTGTTTGCCATGCAGTTGACATTAGTTCATTTGGAAATTGAGTTCAAGGCTGAAGTCACCTTTTGGAATGATAGCATCTAAGGTAATTAACATTTAATATATAGTAACATTTTTTTAAATATTGCATTTAATATTTCATAAAGTGTTAAAATACCAATATGACACTAGAAAGTATTTTCTCCTTGGAATTAGGATTTAAAAAGTTGGCATTTGGGGTATATGTTAAGTCAATTTCAGTAACAAATAATTTTGAATTAATTTCTCTTTGATAATGTTATTTGAAGACTCATATATGATACCTAACTTTAATGGCAAATGGAAAGCATTATTTATAGATAGTTCTTTACTTTACAATCAAGCTTTCCACAGGAATGGTTAAAAAAGGGAGCCCCAAACTCTTGACGCCAGAGGATTCCAACACCTGTTGAGCAATTGACCTTTTTTTCCCCAGTAATTCACAGGGACTTCAGATTGACTTGATGAAATTTATAGAGATACCTTTTCTTACACAAATATAGAAAGTTAACAATTTGCCTTTGCCCAGAATTTCCCATCCCTTTTCCTTGTTTGCTAGAGACTTGTGATTTCATTGCCTTCCTGGGAGATATATTTCAGTGTACTGGAAAGAAGGCAGCTGTTTATTTGTATTCAGGTAAAATTCTGGGTGCTGCAGGGACTATAGAAATAAATAACCTTGATCCGTGACCTAAAGGAAACTCACAGTGTGGTGGAATGTGATGTTTCATAAAAGAGAAAGAGACAAAGTGGCATAGGATTGCCAGGTGGAAGAAATAATATGAATTTGGGGGCGTTAGGGAAAACTTCAGCAAGAATGTAGTGTTGGAGTTTGCATTTTAGAATAAAACAAGGATATGCCCTGTCTCTGCCCAAAGTTCCTTGTTCCACCATATCTAGCTATACCATGTAAGGAATATGTGTTTCTAGGTTTAAACATCTGATTTACAAATTTTTAAAACACAATCTATGCATAAAATTAGCAACTATTTTCACTACTTTAACTTATGATTTAACAGCACTTAATTTCTTTCAGTAGATAACCATTTTGCTTTTATGTTTTTTACATATTATATAAATCCTGCATAGCCTGTTTCATATATATTAAAATCAATTTCCTCTTAATTAAATTTTACTTTTTCCCCAAGTTTTATTTGATGTTTAATTTTCAGGTTTCATGAAAATCATGTCCTAAAATGGTTTGGAACATGTAGGACATAACTTGATTAGAAGTTCAGGATTGCCTATATTTTTCACAAGGTAATAAGACATTTGTAACCTGCGTAAGATTGTGTGAATGCAAAAAGGATGAGTCCAACCATATAAATTTATGTTTTTCCTTATAATGTATATGTTTATATTAAATCAACTGTAGAAATTTCTTCAGCTTTGGACTTGGTTATCCAAAATATGAAACTATATGTATAATTTTCATAGTGGTACATTCCCATTGGTGTTTTCAATAGAAACTTGTTTTTCTATATACCTTTGTGAAGAAATCAGATATATTTCCTCTCATGTTAAGTACTATTCACTTACCATGTGTTCACTATGAAAAGTGGTATTTGTCTAAGAGTGATTACTCTGAATCACACACTTTAGTTTCATATACATTGGAGAAGCTGAAAAACTTGAAAGTTTTAGTGGAATATTTGCTTTCTCCTGATAAAGAAATGCAGATGGTAATATTTTACAGATATTAGTTAATGTGGAAAAAATACTTGCCTAAAGAAATTTACTTTAACATGAATTGTTACTTTTAAAAATTCATCTCTGAGCTTCTGCCTTTTAACCTGAATTAACTTTAAGAATGTTAAAGCTTGGAATATATTTGATAGTTTAGAGTTTTACTATATGTATAGCTAGTACTTGTTTATTTCGATACTTCAATTTTTTTTGTTAATTATATATTATATAATATATTTCTCTCTGTGTATATATATGTGTATATATACACATATAAAATTTATATCTCATCCTATCCTCCACAATTTTCGAAGGCTACATTATTGTTTTGTCATATGGATCAATTTTCATCTTTTTTCCTTATAAATTCCTTCTGGTCAAATCAAACCATACCTCCCCTGGGGCATGGGGTCTCTTCCTAACTATTTCTCCACAAATTTATTTAAAAGTTATCTTAAATGCTCAAATGATCTCTCAAAATACATCTAGCTAATTATTTCTCACCTAACTGCATTCAAAAAATAATAAGAATGTAATAATTATATGGAAAGATCTAGTGAGTTGAAATGAAAATATTTCCATTTAAATAAAAAGTCTACTTCTAAGTAGGGAACATAATATAGAATAACTTGTGTATGTATCCATATGTTTTGACAAATTTTTGTATTTGCTATGGGCATTTTAGGATAAAACAAGGATATGCTCTGTCTCTGCCCAAGTTTCCATATCTTTAAAAATAAAAAGAATACTCCTGGACATTAAAGACAGTGTTGGAGTAAAATGTTACCTGGGAAAAATCTTGAAAGGTTAGAAAGTTAATGAAAGGAAAGTTGATTTGCATAATCTACTCATAAAATAGATTTACATCACTTAACTTGAAATATATTCTACAAGTAAATTTTATTTTTTATCTTTTTTTTATTAGATTTGCAATTCCCCATTAAATCCTGGTTTCCATTTCAACAAATTTTAGTGTGCGAAATTACAGATGAAGTCATATTAGTAGTGCTTAGATAATGCAGAAGATTAAACAATTGATATTCTTGCTTAGTAATAAAAACCTAGCAGCTCCTGAGTATACATTTAGCAAAAGGATGCATTTGAAGATTAGCTAAAGAGTTTAGCAAAGCTATCATCTACACGTTTAATAGTTGTGCAGAAGATTACATTTAGAAGTTATAGGATAGACCATATTTATGTCTTTTCCCCAGGAATATTCATTTATTTGGTCCAATTTGGGGAAAAAATAAGGTACTGTTTGGGTCACAACAGGAAATTTGAAAGTGTTGGCAATTTGAAAGAAATAATGTGATAGAATCGTAGCTTTTCCAATGTTCAAAGTAGTTAGGATGATAGATGTGATTAAGAAATTGCCACTGTTATCACAAAATTCATCATATGCAAAATAAAGGGAATAGCAATGTTAAAAAAATTAAAATTTAAAAAGTTCTATGTTAAAGCTTAAGATTTAAACAGATAATAGAATCATTGAACTAGAGTTGGAAGGGATCTCATAGGCCATTCGGTAAAACCCCTTCATTTTATAGATGAACATTTTGAAATCTTTTACAATAAATTTTTAGGGAACCCAAGATTCTTTTATAACTCTTTTGTAATATGATCCTTCAGAATTATACCTTTTAATTCTTCTTGTTATTTCCCCTCTGGTCAGTTGGTACAGCATAACCAGAAGCTCAAGGATGGTGTGTGAGGGACCGGGGGGTTGGGGTGCTTGTCCAGGTTTTTGGAAGTTGTTCAACTATTAGAAGAATGTGATGAAGTTTGGGTATTAATAATAATCTTAATTTGAGTGAGAGCATCTAGTAGTAGTTGTAGGGAAACACCTAAGGTGGTTGATAAAGAGTCAATATCACATATAGTATAAGGAAGGAATGTGGATCATTTGCTTCTTGAATATTCTCTCTGGACAAATGAAGTGGGTGAATTGTGCCAGTACTAGCATATTTACTTAACTACTTGATTCCTTATTTACCAAGGTAGTGTTTTATATGAAATTCGCCCAAGTAAGTAACCTCTTTTTATACATATATTATTGTCATACCTAGTTAAGTTAAGTTTTTTAGTGAATTGTTACCTTGACAAAAGACCAGTTTGGTTATTTCATTTTAGGAATGAATGAGATAAATTCCAATCTCTACTTAAATATATTAATTTAATATTAAGAGAAGCAATATAGTGTAGTGCAGTGCTGTCAAACTCAAATAGAAAGGGATCCCTGCAATTTGGCAGGGTTTGAGGTTGACACCTCTGGTGGAGTACATAGAGAATGGGCCTCAAAGGCAAAAAGACCTGAATTCAAGTCCTACCCCTGACACATACTGCCTGTGAGTCTGAACAGATCACTTAATCTCTCAATTGATGACTCTGTAGGCTTATAGATTGTAGAGAAGGTGCTAACCTGTATTGATGGAGAGCATTTACTCTCCTGAGAGTTCCTCATATCACTGAAATTACAGGAGTAATTCCTAGTTCTTTTTAAATACCTCCAAGATGAGTTAGTTAACTCCTTTGTGTACATGAAATTTATACTATTTCATCGATATAACTCTTTCAAATAACATTCATAAAACAGCATAATGTTTTAAATCACAAAATGTAAATGTGTTTTGATATTTGTTTTTCTGAGAATGAATCAGGTGATTTTACGTACAATTTATACCCCTTAATTTATTTCAACAGAAGATAACATTTACACACTTTAATCTTCAAACCTTTCATTCAGGTGTAATAAGATTTTATTAACTAATTTGAAGGGATATTATTTTTCCCCAGATTCTTAAATTAAGTCAAAATTCTGGTTCACCACATTGAGGATAGTTTTTTTTTTCTGGATAGTAATTTACATGTTTTTCATTTTTTAAATTAAACTATTCAGTTCCTCTTGTTTGTAATTATAAAACATTGTGATAAAACGTAATAGTAAAACATGAACCACATTGAAAACCGGCTGGTCTAAATATGACACATATGATTTGACAGCATTTTAGCATGTCCAAATTTAGCTGTGGTAATGGTTGGGCTAGAATCCCAACTGATCCTGCTGAAGTCAATGGATTCTTCCTGGAACATTTGTGTATGCATTAGTTAATGTGCATTACAGGATTTGCTGAGTTGATTTTGAAAGACTATGAAAAAAAGAAAAGAAAGTTTTCAATAAGAGGTCAGGTGAGAAATAGTTAGATGTATTTTGAGAGATTATTTGATCATTTAGAATAGCTTTGTGGAGAAATAATTAGAAAAAAAAAACCAAGGGAGGTATGACTTGACTTGACTAGAGGGAACTTACAAGGATAAAGATGAAAATTGATCCATATGATAAAACTACTAACGTAGTTTTTGAAAATTGTGCAGGATAGGATGTGGTATAAATTTCCAAGAGTGTAAAATTTCAGTGACACTTACAGAATACCAAATATACCAAAATTTTACAGGTTCCATCCTAAGCAAATGAATAGTCTTTTATAAAGATAAATTTACATTCTTGCAACATTGAAATTTAGCATACATCTTCATTTAATTGGTTCATAACATAAACATACAATACTATACAAGTATAACAATTGGCTTTTTTAAAAGCAGTATACTACCTACATTCATATCTCTTATTTCTTTGTCATATGAATTGTGAACCTAATCAGAATCCCGAATCACATTTGGAAATGAGGTCCTAGATATCCACTCAAACTGTACCATTAATAATTCACACTTCATTTTCTTCCTAAAACTTATGCATTTTAAAACAGATATACAGTCTGGACAGTGAAATATTCTTTATTTATGTGTAAATTATTTCCTGGAAATAATTTAGGCACATTCAGATATGCAAAGAATGACTAAAATTTTAAAGTTTAAAGATATTTTTAGAATTAAGTGAACTATTTTAATTATCTTTCAGGTGCTGACATTAAAGTCCTAGGAAAGTAAAAATATTCCTAATATGTTATTTTATACATCTCAGGATTATTTTCACTTCTGCAAGGTCAGCCAAACTTAGGCAAACTTCTTATGAATGTATAAGAAAAAATAATTTGTCCTTATAATTGATAAATGAATAACAACAACAGCGGTTGATTTAGTGAAAGATGATCATTTTGCAAGAATTTACAAGGTTCCTTGAGCTTTTTAAAAATAAAAAATATCAATGTAGCATCGTATCTCAACATTTTGAGCTGTTGATCGACAGAAGTTCAATTTGGCATTCACACATCATGTGTAAGTGAGACCTTTAGTTGATCTACAAACACCTATTAAATACTGACAATGTGCTGGGTACTGTTTTGTTTCAGGAATACAAAGACTACATATAGAGAAAATATAGTGCCAGTGCTCAAGGTTAGGTCTACCTGGAGAAGCAGCATTTACATGTATATTTACAATATTTACATATATTATACATGTGTAGAATGTTTTTGTTAAGTCATTTCATGACCCCATTTAGGGTTTCCTTGGCAAAGATACTGGAGTGGTTTGCCACTTCCTTCTTCCCCTTATTTTACCGATGAGGAAACTGAGACAAACAGCATTAAGCAACATGCATAGGTAGGTACATACAAAAAAGATAAACAGTTATTGAGGGGAAGTTAAGGAGGAAGAAGCTTTAGTAGCTGTGATGATCAGAAAAGGTTTCATGTCAAGAGTAGATAGTGTTTAAACTAAGCCCTCAAGAACATTGAGGTTTCTAAGGTCCAGAGATGAGGAAAGAGTGCATTTCAGGTATGATGGACTGGTACCTACAAGAACTATGGTGGCTGTGAATAAGAGGATATTCAAGAGTTGCTGGTCTTTGATCTGATTGTATATTTGAAGATTTCATAAGATGTCACTTCAACTACATTAGGTCTTGAAAAACTGAGATCAAGATTTTCAGTAAAAAGTAAGAAAGAGCTCTAGAATAATAGTCTGAAGAAACAACAGGGTCAAAGGCAGAGTCACTAGGTTGTTTTTTTGTTTTGTTTTGTTTTAATAAAGGGTTGATAAAGAAAAGAAAAAGATTACTGAGATTTACCTAAATCAAATATCAGTATTGATTGACACCATTCAATGGGAACTTCCTCATAGCTTCTCCACTCCCTTAAATCCCCTCAATACCATTCATTCTTCCTACCCTCCTGTCTCCACTGTGATCTTGTTCCATCTCTCAGAAGGTGTTAGGACATTGCTTGTATTATATTTTTATCCCCAGTGGCTAGCACAGTGCCTAACATGTCGTAAGTGTTCAGTGAATGCTGGTTGGTTGATTGATAGTACCTTAATAACTAACAGTGGTGAAAAACTACTTTGTTTTTCTTCTTTTCTCTCTGCCACAGAAAATTTTCTTTAGACTGGAAAGGATAGAACCAAGATAGCTAATAGGAAGTTGATAACCAAGATAAGTAGAGAGATAATAAAATAGCATTATCTACATTTAATGAATTCTAGTCACCAGGCACTGATGAACTATATATTGGAGTTCTAAAAGAACTGGATCAAGAGGGCAGAGCCAAGATGGCAGAGTAGAAAGACAGACCTATAGAAGCTTCCCCACATAGCCTATAAAATACCTGTAAGAGACATCTCTGGACAAATTCTAGAGCAGCAGAAGCCACAAAACAACAGAGTGAGGGAGATTTCCAGTCCAGGAGAGTCTGTAAGGCCAATAGGACGGCCTATCGCACCTGGCGCAGAGCGGAGCCAGCTGCAACACGGCAGGGACAGGATCCAGAACAGGCTTCAGGGAGCCACCAGTAGCAGCAGTTCTCAGGTTTCTCAACCCACAAACACCACAGACAGCTTCAGAGGTCAATGGGAGGCCTCATTCACCCTGGAGAGGGGAGCACAGTCTGACCTCCAGCAGTGGCCACTGCAGTAGCAGCATCCAATTTTGGACCCCTCCACCTGGAGCCCCTGGGGGAATTGAACAGCTGATCTGCATCTCAGCCCTGAGCCAGGGCCTGGGCTTGGCGGAGCTGGAGGCAGCTGTGGAGAGGGAATTCTACCTGCAGATTTTGGGCAGAAAAGTTTTTGGCTACTCCCAGACCAGTATGCAGGTCAGGAGAGGAGTAAAATCATCTCCCTTGATTGTGTCACCTTGGAGGAACTAAGAACTTACAGGTCCCCAGAGTATACCCTCCTCTTGACAAAGTTAAGTGACTGACTGGGAAAATACCCATAAAGAAAGAAAAAAAAGACGATAGAAGGTTACTTTCTTGGTGAATAGATATTTTCTTCCATTTTTTCAGATGAGAAAGAACAATGCTTACCATCAGAGGCCTCCAAAATAAATGTGCAGTGGTCTCAGGCCATGGAACAGCTCAAAAAGGATTTTGAAAATCTAGTAAGAGAGATGGAGAAAAAATTGGGAAGAGAAATGAGAGCGATGCAAGAAAATCATGAAAAGCAAGTCCCAAAAAAATGCTGAAGAAAATAACACCTTTAAAAATAGGCTGATTCAATTGGCAAAAGAGGTCCAAAAAGCCAATGAGAGAAGAATGCCTTAAAAAGCAGAATGGGTGAAGTGGAAAAGGAGCTCCAAAAGCTTATTTTCTGCTCCTTTGGCTTCTACAGTGTTTCACTCATATGCTTTGCCTTCTACTTAGATATGATTATAGATTTAGAGTTGGAAAGATAGCAGAGATCATCTAATCCAACCTTAGTGTGAGTCAGTATTTGAGTCCTGTAACTTACTATCCATCATTATTTCTACTGTACCATGCTACCTCTCTGACTACTTTTCTTTATCCTCATTCTACTCCCAACCTTTAAACAAAGGCATTCTCCGGTATGCTTTTCCTGGGTATACTCTTCTGTCCTTTCTCCATACTTATTCTCTTGGTGATGACTCCTCTCATTACTTCAGTTTTTGCACTTATGCATAGTGATTCACAGATCTGTAAATCTATTCTTGTGTCTACCCCACCTCTTCACAATACTCTAATCCCTTAATTCCAACTGCCTATGGTATTTCTAACCTGGATGTCCCAGTATTTTCTTAACATGTGTAAAACTAAAAGAATCATATCTCTCTCCAGTCCGTCCTCCTCACAATTGCCTAAATAATCTTATTAATGCATAAGTGGAGAAACAGTGACTTTGGAGTCAGAGGAACTGGATTCAAATCTTGGCTTTGTTCCTACTTGGGTAACCTTGGACAAGTTACTTTACTTTGCTTTATCATCAGTTTATCTCCAAAATGAAGGTGTTGGATTAGGTGGCCTTTAAGGTGCTTTCTAGCTCAAAATTAAAATCTCATGATGCACTGTGGTCATGTCATATTCCTTCTTAAGAATCTTGATTAGCTCTCTGTGGCCTGCTAAAAAATATATTTTAAAAATTATTTTGTGTTCAGTTTTCTACAATCACTTCCATATATCTTAGATTTTTTTCCCCTCCCTCTCCTTCCTTCCCCTCTCCTTCCCACTCCCTCCTTGAGATGGTGTGCAATCTTATATAGATTCTACACATACATTCCTATTAAATATATTTTCACTTTAGTCATGTTGCATAGAAGAATTAAAATGAATGAGATAAACCATAAAACAAAACAAAATATAACACAAAACAAAACAATCTGTTTCATTCTGTGATCCAGTTCCATAGTTCTTTCTCTGAATGTGGAAGGCCTTTTGCCTCAAGAGTCCATTGGGAAATTTTTTGATCTTTGCATTGCTATGAAGGACTAAGTGTACCAGAAAAATTCCTCGCACACTGTGGTTGTTGCTGTATACAAAATTCTCTTGGTTCTGCTTCTTTCAACTCAGCATCAGTTCATGTAAGTCCATCCAGGCCTTTCTGAAGTCTTCCTGTTCATCATTATAGCACAATAGAATTTCATTACATTCATATACCACAACTTGTTCAGCCATTCTCCAATTAATGGGCATCCCCTTGATTTCCAGTTTTTGGCCAGCACAAAGAGAGCTGCTATAAATATTTTTGTGTGTGTGGGGCTTTTCCCATTTTTATGATCTCTTGGATCATACAGTTCTAGAAGTGGTATTGTTCAGTCCAAGAGTATGTACATTTGTGTAGCCCTTTGGGCACAGTTCCAAATTGCTCTCCAGAATGGTTGGATTAGCTCGCAATTCCACCAAAAATGAATTAGTGCTCCAACTCTCCCAAATCTTCTCCAACATTTATCATCCTCCTGTTTTGTCATGTTAGCCAATCTGATAGGTATGATGTGGTATCTCAGAGTTGTTTTGATTTGCAACTCTAATCAATAGAAATTTAGATAATTTTTTTATATGACTATAGATAGCTTTAATTTCTTCCTCTAAAAACTGCCTGTTCATATGCTTTGGCCATTTATCAATTGGGGAATCACTTGTATTCTTGTAAATTTGACTCAGATCTCTATATATTTTAGAAACGAGGCCTTTATCACAGATGCTGATTGCAAAAATTCTTTCCGAGTTTTCTGCTTTTAAAAAATATTTAAAACCCTTGATCTTGGTATTCAAGGCCTTCCTCCATTTGGATCCAGCCTATGTGCCTAGCCTTCATTAAGGAATGAGCTATGTTCTTGTATGGTGCAATCTAGAAAAGGGCAATTTAAGGTACTCAATCTTTTCAATCTCAGTCGATTGAAAAGGCTTACTACACTATCTTCTATATATGTACTACTACATTCAGCGTATTTTGATATAGTATGTTTAATAAAATGTATATGACATTTTCCCTTAAAATATTTTAAAAATCATAAATCGTTAAGAATCATGCATTTTAGTTTGTTTTAAAAAGTAAAAAAACTATTCTACAGAATTTGTCTAATGTTCTGTGTTAGCAACAGCTTATATTTATACAACAATTTACAAAAATAAATCCTTTAAACATTATCTTGGTACAAAAAATGTTGGCAGTGTGGGTGGTGTAAATATTAGCATTACTGCTTTATAGATGAGGAAACAGAGGTTGAATGGTTTGCCAGATAATATGGGTCATATAGATGATGTGTGGTAGAGCTGGGAATCAAGCCCAGGTTTCCTGACTTCCAAGGTCAGTACTCTTAAAATACAGTTTGCTTGAGATTTGCCAGAATCTATTGTGAGTAAGGATTTACTTAAGTTGCTGCCTGGGCTTCAGGTCTCTTCTCTCTAAAGACTTTCAAGTGAAGACCTTGTGATCACATCTCAACAAGAGTATACTGGTAAATGTTTAACAACTGACTCTCCAAAAAGTAGTTTAATTATTAGTCTGAATTAATTATATTGTCTGAATTAATAACATTTTCCTATCACTTTCTTAAGTCTAGACAGTCAACAAAAAATAAATCTAGTCCTAATTTGTAGCTTTTATGTATTTCCAAGGTATAAATACTCACTCTGAAATTTTAGCAGTCACCTCTTCTGAGCCCTATGAACTGGCTGCAGCACAACACTGGATTAGGAATGTTATAAAAGGAATTTTTGGTTAGAAACAGATGGAACTGGATATATTCTGACATCCTGTTCAGCTCTTAGATTCTGTAATTTGGGGTGTCCAATAAGTTTTCCATGGGCATTAGATGCAAACCGCTGCTATCCAAAGAACCGTAGACTTGAAGTTTGCATTGTAAAGCTGTTTAGATGTTTTGAATGATAAAAAAGTTTTACATAGTATAAAGTGTATACATATATAGTATAATGCATACATTATACAATATATACATTATATACAATGTACATATATATACATTATATAATCTTTTTACTTAACATATTATACGTATCGATTATGTTAATCAAGGTCATCAAATAGTTTTGTAATTTGTCATAGAGCATATTGGTAAAGAGCATCCTGAATCTAATTTTCATTTCATGAGACATTAAAAACCAAATTGCAGCAAGCTAATAAAAAAAACAGTCCCCCCTCATGTCAAACTCTCCTTGTATCTTGTCAAGGCCTAGATCCTCTTGATTGTAAACTCATTGAAGAGAATGTCAGATACTTTGGTCTTTCCTCCAGGTGTAACATAGCTCTGGGCATACTAGTATTCCTACTTGTTTATTAATGAATTAAATTTGATTGTCTTCAAATAAAACCAGTGTCAGATTTCTTATGTTGCTATGCAAATAAAGGCCCTGTAACACAGCTTATTAATTATTCTAATGTACTTTGTAAAATATGGTTCATTTTTCTTTTTAAAAAAAATTTGTTTTTATTTTTCAATAATCACTTCCATAGGTTTTAAATTTTCTCTCCCTCCTTCTTGCCTCCCTCCCAGAGACAACATGCAATCTTATATGGGTTCTATACTTACATTCTTATTAAAAACATTTTCACATTAGTCATGTTGCATAGAAGAAATAAAATGAATGGGAGAAACCATGAGAAAAATCGTATCAAACCAAAACGTAACACCAGAGAAAATAGTCTGGTTCATTCCACCTTCTGATTCCATAGTTCTTTCTCTGGATGTGGATGGCATTTTGCCTCAGGAGTCCTTTGGGAATGTTTTAGGTCCTTGCATTGCTATGAAGGACTAAGTCTTAACAGAAACAGCTCTCTATTACTGTGCATAATGTTTTCCTAGTTCTGCTCTTTTCAATCAGCCTCAGTTCTTATAAGTCTTACCAGGTTTTTCCGAAGTCTGACCTTCATTTCTTATAGCATAATAGTATTCCACTACATTTATATACCAGAACTTGTTCAGCCATTCCCCAATTGATGGGCATTCCCTCAATTTCCAGTTCTTGGCCACCACAAAAAGAGCTGCTATGAATATTTTTGTACATGTGGGACCTTTTCCCATTTTTATGATCTCTTTGGGATATAGCCCTAGAAGCGATACTGCTTGGTCAAAGGGTATACACATTTTTTTAGCCCTTTTGGTTTTTTTTTAGTTGGAAAAGGGAGGGATATTTTAATAACCTTTTCAAAAACTTGTGAATATTCTTCTTTGATACTACACCAAACTTCATAAAGTGGTAATTATTATTATTTTATTTGTTTTCAGTGTTCTACAATCACTTCCATATATCTTAGATTCTTTCCCCCTCCCTTTGCTTCCGCTCTACCTCCCCTCTCCCTCCCTGAGATGGCATACAACTTTACATAGGTTCTACACATACATTCCTATTAAATACATTTTCACCTTAGTCATGTTACATAGAAGAATTAAAATGAATGGGAGAAATCATAAAACAAAACAAAATATAATACAAAAGAAATTCTGCAATCCAATTCCATAGTTCTTTCTCCAAATGTGGAAGGCATTTTGCCTTAAGAGACCATTAGGAATTTTTTAAGTCCTTGCATTCAATGAAGGACTAAGTCTACAGAAAAATTCCTTGCACGCTGTGGTTGTTGCTGTGTACCAAGTTCTCCTGGTTCTGCTCCTTTCACTCAGCATCAGTTCATATAAGTCTTTCCAGATCTCTCTGAAGTCTTCCTGTTCATCATTTCTTGTAGCACAATAGTATTCCATTACATTCATATACCACAATTTATTCAGCCATTCCCCAATTGATAGGTATCCTCTTGATTTCTAGTTTTTGGCCACCACAAAAAGAGCTGCTATAAATATTTTTGTACATGTGGGACCCTTTCCCATTTTTATGATCTCTTGGGGATACAGTCCTAGAAGCTGTATTGCTGGATCTAAGAGTATGCACGTTTTTGTAGCCCTTTGGGCATAGTTCCAAATTACTGTCCAGAATGGTTGGATCAGCTTACAGCTCTACCAATACCACCTCTCCCACATCCTCTCCAACATTTATCATCTCTCTGTTTTGTCATGTTAGCCAATCTGATAGGTGTGATGTGGGACCACAGAGTTGTTTTGATTTGCATCTTTAATCAATAGAGATTTAGAGCATTTTTTCATGAATTCATAGATTCAAAAAATCTATGACTATAGATAGCCATACTTTCTTCCTTTGAAAACTGCCTATTCTTATCCTTTGACCATTTATCAGTTGAGGAATGACTTGTATTCTTGTAAATTTGACTCAGATTTTTGTATATTTTAGAAATGAGGCCTCCATCACAGCTAACTAGGTGTAAAAATTCTTTCCCAGTTTTCTTCTTCCCTCCTAATCTTGGTTGCATTAGGTTTGTTTGTGCAAGAACTATTCAATTTAATGTAATCAAAATTATCCATTTTGCACTGTATAATGTTCTCTATCTTTCACGTGGTCATAAATTTCTCCATTCTCTATAAATCTGACAAATACCCTATTCCTTGCTCCCCTAATTTGTTGATAGTATCAACCATTAAACCTACAGTCTTGGACCCATTTGGACTTTATTCTGGTGTGTGGTGTCTGCTGTAGTTTTATCTAGTTTTCCCAGCAGTTTTTGTCAAAAAGTGAGTTCTTATCCCAGAAGGTGGGGTCCTTGAGTTTGATAAACAGTAGATTGCTATGTTCATTGACTACCGTCTTGAGTACCTATCATAGTCCAGTAATCTACCCCTCTATTTCTTAGCCAGTACCAAGTGGTTTTGATGATTGCTTCTTTATAATACAATTTGAGATCTAGTTTGGATAGGCCACCTTCCCTAGCATTTCTTTTTATTAATTCCCTAGATATTCTGGACCTTTTGTTCATCCAGGTGAATTTTGATATTATTTTTTCTAGCTCTAGAAAATAATTTTTTGGTAATTTGTTTGGTATGACACTGAATAAGTAAATTAATTTAGGTAGAAATATCGTTTTTATTGTGTTAGCTTGGACTAGCTGTGAGCAACTGATATTTTTCCTGTTACTTAGATCTGGCTTTATTTATGTGAAAAGTATTTTGTAATTGTGTTCATATAATCCCTGGGTTTGTTTTGGCAGGTAGACTCCCAGATATTTTATAGTGTCTACTGTAATTTTAAATGGGGTTTCTCTTTCTATCTCTTGCTGGTGAACTTTGCTAGTAATATATAGAAATGCAGGTGATGTATGTGGTTTTATTTTGTAACCTGCAATTTTACCAAAGTCATTTATTATTTCAAGTAGTTTTGTACTATGGGATTCCCTAAGTATATTATCATATCATCTGCAAAGAATGATAATTTAGTTTCTTCTTTGCCTATTCTAATTCCTTCAATTTCCTTTTCTTCTCCTATTGCTAAGGTTAACATTTCTCATACCATATTGAATAACAGTGGTGATAATGGACATCCTTGTTTCACCTCTAATGTTATTGAAAATGCATCTAGCTTATCCCCATTGCATATAGTGCTTGCTGATGGTTTTAGGTAGATACTGCTTATTACTTTATGGAAAGTTCCATTTATTCTTATATTGCCCAGAATTTTCAATAGAAATGGGTGTTATATTTTGTCAAAAATTTTTTCTGCATCTATTGAGATAATCATATGGTTTCTGTTAGTTTTGTTGTTGATTTGATCAATAATGCAGATAGTTTTCCTAATATTGAACCCGCCCTTCATTTCTGGTATAAATCCTACCTGATCATAATATATTATTTTCATGATAAGTAGCTGTAATCTTATTTAAATTTTTTGCATCTGTATTCATTACAGAAATTGGTCTATAATTTTTCTTCTCTGTTTTGACTCTTCCTTGTTTAGGTATCAGAACCATAGCTGTATCATAAAAAGAATTTGGTAGGACTCCTCCTTCACCAATTTTCCCAAATAGTCTATATAGTATTTGAATTAACTGTAACTTAAATGTTTGATAGAATTCACTTTTAAATCCATCTGGCCCTAGAGATTTTTCCTTAGGGAATTCATTGATGGCTTTTTCAATTTCTTTTTCTAAGATGGGGTTATTTAAGTATTTAACTTCTTCTGTTAATCTGGGCAATTTATATATTTTTAAAATATTTATCCATCTCACTTAGATTGTCAAATTTATGGGCATACAGTTGGGCAAAGTAATTTTTAATTATTTTTAAAATTTTCTTCTCCTTGGAAGTGAGTTCACCCTTCTCATTTTTGATATTGGTCATTTGGTTTTCTTCTTTTTTTAAATCAAATTGACCAAGGATTTATCAATTTTATTGGTTTTTTCATAAGACCAACTATTATTAATTCAGTAGTTTTCTTAATTTCAATTTTATTAATCTCTCCTTTGGTTTTCGATATTTCTAATTTGGTATTTACTTGAAGATTTTCAGTTGGTTCTTTTTCTAACTTTTTCAGCTGCATTCCCAACTCATTGATCTCTTCTTTCTCTATTTTATTCATGTAGGTGTTCGATGATATAAAACTTCCCCTAAGCACTGCTTTTGCTGCATCCCATAAGTTTTGGTAGATTGTCTCATTATTGCCATTCTCTTGAATGAAGTTATTGTTTCTATGATTTGTTGTTTAACCCACTCTTTCTTTAGGATTAGATTATTTAGTTTCTGATTAATTTTTAGTCTATCTTTCCATAGACTTTTATTACATATAATTTTTATTGCATTATGATCTGAAAAGGATTCGTTGACTCTACCTTTTTGCACTGGATTGCAAGGTTTTTATGCCCTAGTTCATGATCACTTTTTGTGCATGTCCCCTGTACCACTGAGAAAAAGGTATATTCCTATCCCCATTCAGTTTTCTCCGGAGATCTATAATATATACCTTATCCAGATTTCTAGTCACTTCCTTAACTCCTTTTTTGTTTATTTTGAGGTTAGATTTATCAAGTTCAGAGAGGGGTGACTGAGGTTCCCCACTAGTATATTTTTATTGTCTATTTCTTCCTGTAACTCCCTTATCTTCTCCTCTAAGAATTTGGATGCTATTCCAATAAATTTCATTGTCTGTGATGCTTTTTACCAGGATATAGTTTCCTTTCTTAGCTCTTTTGGTTAGATCTATTTCTGCTTTTGTTTTGTCTGACATTGAGATTGCTACCCCTTCTTTTTTTTTACATAGGCTGAAGCATAATATATTCTACTCCAGCTCTTTACCTTTACTCTATAGCTATTCCCCTGTTTCAAATGTGTTTCTTGTAAACAACATATTGTAGGATTATGGATTTTAATCCATTCTGTATCCATCTCTGTTTTATGGGAGATTTATCACATTCACATTCACAGTTATGATTACTATCTGTCTTTCCATCCTATTTCCTCCCAGTATGCTTTTATTTCTCCCTTCTCCCTTCCTCTCCACAACAGTTTAATTTTGACCACCACCTCCCTCACTCTTCCCTCCCTTCTATCAGCTCCCCTTTTATTCCCCTTTTCCCTTACTACTTTTTTTCCTACTTTTTCCTCTTTCCCCTCCTACTGCCTATAAGGAAAGTTAGATTTCTAAACTTAACTGAGTATGTTGTTGCCTCCTTGAACCAAAAAAAATGAGAGTAAATCTCAAAAAATGCTCGTCTCCCTCCCCTCTTTTCCTCTACTGTGATATATTTTTGTGCCTCTTCCTGTGATATAATTTACCTTTTTCTGCCTCTGACCTTTCTCTTCTCCTTTTACAATCCCTTCACACCCTTTAATCATGTTTTTTTATTATCACATCGGTTACTTTATACCCCTTCCCTCTGTCTATGTATATCCCTTTTAAATGTCATAATAAATATGCAGTTCTCAATATTAACAGTTATCATCCTACCATATAGGGATGTAACCAGTTTGCCCATATTGAATACCAAGTTATTTTTCCCCCCTGTTTAACTTATTATGCCTCTCTTGAGCCTTGTATTAGAAGATCAGATTTTCTACTGAGCTCTGACCTTTTCACCAGGAAGGTCTGGAAATCCCTTATTCCAATGAATGTCCATCTCCTTGCCTGAAATATTGTGTTCAGTTTTCCTCAGTAATTGATCTTTGTTTGTAGTCCAAGCTCCTTTGCCTTACAGAATATCATATTCTAAGCCCCTCTGATCATTTAATGTAGAAGCTACAAGGTCCTGTGTGATCCTGACTGTAGTTCCTCAGTATTTGAATTGTTTCTTTCTGGCTGTCTGCAGTATTTTCTCCTTAACCTGAAAGTTATGGAATTTGGCAAGAATATTCCTTGGCATTTTCAATTTGGGATCTTTTTCAGGGGTGGATTCTTTCAATGACTATTTTGCCCTCTGGATCTAGGACCTCAGGGTGAGTTTTCCTTGATGATTTCTTGGAAGATATTGTCCAGGCTCTTTTTTTTCATCATGGCTTTCCAGTAGACCAATAATTCGTAGATTTTCTTTCCTGGATCTGTTTTCCAGGTCAGTTGTTTTTCCAATGAGGTATTTTACATTTTCTTCTATTTTTTTCATTCTTTAGATTTTTTCATTCTTTCATTCTTGATGTCTCATAGAATCATTAGCTTCTACTTGCCCAATTTTCTAATTTTTAATAAATTGTTTTCCTCAGTGGACTTTTGTACCTCCATTTCCATTTGTCCAATTGTTCCTTTTAAGGAACTGTTCTCTTCAGTGAATTGTTTTTTCATTTTATCAGTTGTATTTTTAAAAATCATTGGCTAATTTTTTTTCTACCTCTCTAATTTGGCTTTTAAAATTGTTCCTGAGCTCTTCTAAGAATGCTCTTTGGGCTTGAGGCTAATTCATATTCCCTTTTGAGGTTTTAGATGTGAATACAATGTCAAAGCTGTCCTCTTCTGTATTCATATTTTGGTCTTCTCTGTCTCCATAGTAAGATTCTATGATCTTTGCTTTTATGTTTTGCTTCTTGCTCATGGCGATTTCCTGGCTTTTAAAGTGGATTTCTGCTTCTGGGGCACAGGGAGTTCTGTCCCACATTTCTTGTGCTGAGAACTTGAGGCTTCATGTGTTGTGGCCTCTGGTTCTTTCAGCTACCATCTAGAATGCTGTAACTTACCTGGTGCTGGTGTATACCAAGTTGGAGGCCAGGTGCAGTCTTTCTGAGTTTCCCTGGGGTTACATTGAAGCTCCTGGCATGGGGTGTGGGGGAGGTATAGTCTGTCCACAGGAGGTCTCCTACTCTCCTGATGTGTAGAGCACAGGCAGGCTCAATAATTGGTGAACCCATATCTGGGCTGATATCTGTCCAATTCCTTTCATTGTGTTAAGACATGCCTAGGGTCCTAGTGTTGGTGGTTATGGGCTCCACTCCCTCTGGGGCTCAGGATCTTCTGGTTCCCTGAAGTGGGGTTGTCTGGGACACCTCCTATCCTGCACTGATCCCCTTCAACCACAGCAAGAAGGACTCTTCTTGACGGTCTGCCTAGCTTCCTGAGGGGAGAGACTGTTTACCCCTTCTGCTGCTTATCCCACTGTTCCAGTATTTTTCCTGGGGCTGTATTCTCTGGGTTTTTCAAGGTCAACAAGGGGAGGGTGAGAGCACTTACAGTTTACTCCTCCATGTTGGCTCTTAGAAGTTCAAGTATATGATTTTCAAACATTTAATCTGTGGGCTGATAGTCTCAGGAGTGACTTCTACCTTTACCAAAGGTCCTGTACTTCTTTCTCACTCAGTTTTGCTGGATTCCCATCCTGGGCTGATACGTTTGAGAATCCATACTGCTGCTTCTGCTTCAGTCTGCCCCAGCGGTTCCTGCTGTGCTCCACTATGGCTGAGTCTACAGTAAAATGATTCTTAAAAGTAAACTTTGCCAAAAAAAAAAGTAAACTTTGCCAGAATTAATTTTGTAAGGCACTAAAAATAATGTTTTCAAAATCTTTTCTTGTCTAAGGATTAAATTCAAACTTCTTACCAAGGCTCCCCGTGATCTGGTCCTAGTCTGTTTCTATCCTTATCTACCTGTGCTGCAGCCAAGCTGGTCGATTCATTTTCCCAATAATATCCCTTGTCTTTACTGCTTCTCTGTTCTCTTTGTCTAGAACAGTGGTATCAAAATCAATTAGAAATGATTCCAGTAGTAAGGATCTCTGTAGGCATATTAAGAAAAAAGTCATGTTAACATTAACTATATATTATTTTATTTTTATTTTGTTAAATATTTCCCAATTATATTGTAATCTGGTTCTGACCATATTTGGAAGTATTGTGAGCCACTCGCTAGCTGCATGCTTAACACCTCTGGCCTATCCTTTTCCCTTCTTTCTGATTATTGGAATGTAAATTTAGAAGAAACCATTTGGTTTTAACCAGGGATATCTTAACTTCCAACTGTGGGTAGACTTAGAAGTTCTGTCTTGAGCCATCTCCTCTTTATGATCTTTCACTTAATGACCTTAATAACTCCCTCAGCTTTAATTATCTCTGTGACTTCCAGTTCTATATATCCAATCCTAGTTTCTTACCAGAACTGTGGTCCCAAATTATTAATTACTTATTGAGCATTTTCAAGTGGATGTGTCATAGGTACCACAACGTATTGAAAACAACTTAGAATCACAGAATTCAAAAGTTGGAAGGAACTTTCATGTCCATCTAATGATATAAACACATGAAAGGAATCCCAATTACCACTCCAAAAAGCATGAGAAGCCTCTTCTTGAAGACTTTCAAAGAGACAGAATCCAACTATTGCTGGCAGCCGTTTTTCTTTTAGAAAGGTCAAATGATAGGAAAGTATACTAAATTTTTCTTCTTTGAAGATTTCACTTATTGCTTCTGGTTGCCTTCTGGGGCTTAACAAAAAAAGTCTAATCTCTCTGTCCCATGACAGTCTTTCAAATATTTAAAGAAAGCTATACTATCCCCACTGAGTCATTTTTATTGACAGACAACCCCAGTTCCCTAAATTGAACTTCATATCATATGGACTTGTTCATAATTTTCTCTGGAAGCCCATCTCCCTTCCAACATTTCCTCTTTCTGTTAAGGACGCTATCATCCTTTCAGTCACCCAAGTTTATCATCTCAGTGTCACCAACTCCTCATTCTTGTTCTCAATTAGACTATAAAAAATCATTGCTAAATCTTATTGTTCTTACTACCTTTGAAATATCTTTTGTGTCTATCCTTTCCTCGCTTTACTCATACAACCACTATCCTCATTCAGACCCTCACATCCTCACTTGAACATTTTAGTAGCCTCTGAATTGGTCTTCCTGCCTCAGGTTCCTTTCTTCAGTCCATACTATATAAAGCTTCCAGGTCTGACCTTCTTACTCAATAAACTCCAGTGGCTCCTTGTAACATCCAGGATCAAGTGTAAACTTCTTTGCTTGACATTTAAAGCTCTTTACAATCTGCTGCTAACCTACTTTCCCCACCTTATTGCATGTTATCCCATTTAATGTACTCTATGGTCCAGCCAAACTGGCCTTTTTCATGTCACTCCATCTCCTGTCTTTACTTTTGTACTAGCTCTTTGTCTTTTCTGGAGTTCTGTTCCTTTTTACCTGGTCTTCCTGGAATCTGCTTTCCTTCAATATTCAATGCTGCCCTTTTCATGAGAACTCCCCTGTTTCTCAGGTTTTGGACTTTGTATATACATTTTCTCTTTTGTTATGATGTAAGCTCCTGGAAGGCAGACTCATTTCTTTTTGTCTCTGTATTCCCAGAGCCTAGCATAATGTTTGGAGCATAATAGATATTTTATAAATGCTTGTTAATTAATTGCTTTTACACAGAAGAAAGAGTTCTTTAACCTGATATCATGTTCTGATGTAGTGGCTAGAGGACAAAATAGACTTCCAAGACTTCTATTTCCCCTTCCTCCTCTTGTTAAGTAAATAAGCCTGGGCAAGACATTTCATTTCTCCAACTCAAGTTTTATCATCTGTAAAATGCATTTTTGATGGTTACCTAGATCTAAGAAAGAAAAGGATTACTTAAATCATATGTATTCTTTTAAATTATCCTCTTTTTAGTATAGAGCTGTATTACTTATTATAGAATGAAGGTCATCAATTTAATTCATATGCTTTAGAGGTATGCTTCTCATGGTAACAGTATGAAAGTGCTTAATTTCAGAAGTTTGGTAGTTAGCAACACAGACAAGATGGACAAAAATACTTCCCATCTATCCTTAGAAAAACGGGAGGGTACATGATCAGGGACTTGCAACCTCCCTTCTTTGCCTGGGCCGAGTATGAAAGGAGTATAAATAAGGACATCCAAAAGTGGTACTGTTTGGAAGAAAAGTTACTCAAGTGTGACCTAGACCAGTGCTAACTGCTAAAAGAGATTGGAAGCTTCTATGATCATTGATAGTGTAATATTGAAATAACATTAGTGACTCTATTTTGCTTTTATCCGCCATTTTGTGAAATTCTCAAAGTCCACCTAAGTTTGGAAAAGTCGTAAGATGACTTCCTGTTCCTAAGTTACCCAGTTTACATAATGTCACCAAACAAACCCCTTTTCCTTCTCTCTTCATTTACTCCTGATTGTCTCCCAGTCCCCTCATCCAATAAGAAACCAGGTGTTTTAACCCTTTCATCCTCTTGATAGGGACTTGGTTTTGTTATTAGGTAGCAGGATACAGATTATGTATCTGTTCTCTTTATATCCTTTTATTTCTTATTCACCAATTAGAAGAAGCCTCAAAACACCTAAATAATAATGTTAATATAAAAATAGCTTATTTTTATAGAACTCTTTTAAGTTTTACAAAAGGGCTTCCTGCTCAGTAACCCTTTGAGGTAAGTAGTATAAGTTTTCTTAACCCCATTTTATGGATGAAAAAATGAGGCTGTTTTCTATGGTCATGTAGCCAGGAAATGACACATAGCTAAAAAGAGCTTCAACCTGAACCATGTTCTTCTGAAGTTCAGACAAGTATGCTCTTTACCAGTGTGCCATGCTGTGTGTCACACGGCACATATCCACAACTAATATACAAACATTAAATAAGAATCTATTCTATGCCAAGTGCTATGCCTGTCCCTGAACATATGGATATAGAAGTAGGATAATCCCTACTTCAAGGAATTTACCTTATATTGAAGAGGAGGAGATATACTTAAATACAGTACATTTACAGAGTGGATGAGGGTACAAACTATGGGATTTAGGAAGGGTCTCTTGGCAGAGGTGATCCTTAAATTGAACCTTGGGTGCAGTTAAGGTTCTAAAGGGCAGAAATGAGGAAGGCAAGAGAAGCAATGTAGGCAGCAGCATATATATGATGCAAGCAGTCCTTTGTGGAAGATTGAATATTATTTAATTATAGGACGTAGTCTAGTTTGGCTGAAGTGTACAATGTATAGTTTATAAGGGAAAGTAATGTGTAATGAATCTGGAGTGAGAGTCTCACACCAGTTGAACTGGTGTTTGTATTTTTACTAGAATCAGGGTGGAGCAACTTAAGCTTTTTGAGCAGGGAAGTGACATGGGTAGTCCTGTTATTTAAGAATATCAATTTGGCAACTGTATGGAAGATGGATTGGAGAGAGGAGAGACTGGATATAGGGAGACTATGAGGGCCTAGACTAGGACAGTAGCCATATGTGAAGGGAAGGGTGCAGATGGTGGGGGATGTTATAGAGGCAAAATTGACAAAACTTTGCAACTGGCTGATCCTAGAAGGTGAGTGAATGTAAAAAGTAGAGGATGATTTCTTGGTTGTCTTTAACAAAAATAAGAAAGTTAGGAGGAAGGGCAGGTTTATTAGGGGAAATGAGTTTTGTTTTGGTCATGTTGAATTTAGTTTGAGATGCTTGTGGGACATCCAGGTACAGATACCCCATAGGAAATAGGTGATATGGGACTGGAGCTCAGAAGAGAGATGAATACTAGATATGTAGATTTGGGAATCATCTGCATAGAGATGATAGTTGTATCCATGGGAGCTGATGAGATCACCAAGAAAGAGAATGTGAAGAGAAAGAATGTGAAGAGAGAGGAGGTCCACAATAGAGTCTGCTATAAACCCACGTATATCTGGTAGGACATAGATGATATTGTTGGAGAAGAGATGGATGGTAATAGTTCAGGCACAGAATCAGGAGAGAGCTGTGTCAGGAAAACCCAGGTAGGAGACAATGTCCAATAGTAGGAGGTAGTCCTCAATGTTGAATGCCAGAGAGAGGTCAGGAAAGATAAGGGGTGAAGAAAGGGTATTGGATTGAGAAATAAAGAAATTATTGGGAATCTTGTAGAGATCAGTTTCTCTATTCTAAAAGTAGTCTGACTAAAAGGGATTCAGAAGTAAATTGGTAGGTGAGAAAGTAGAAGTAATTAGGTAGACAGCTTTTTCTAAGAGTTCTGCCGTGAAATAGAGCAGAGATATAGGATCGTTATGATAACACAGTATTTCTAATTTTGGTGAAAAAGTCACTTTGGGTCTATAATATTTCATTTCTGGTCAAAATGAATGTCACTTTACAATATTTCTTTGCTTGGTGAACTTTGATCCTTGTACTTCAAACAAAATGGAATTACAAACTAGTTCTAACTTACCTGATTATTTATGACATTCTTAGAAGTACATACCAGTTTACTACCCTCAGTAAAAATTAAATAATTTAAAGTGGCAATTCAGCTTTGTGCTCAGTTCTTCTACAGCTTGAAAAAAATTCCCATAGAAAACAAAGCAGAGGGAATACTGGGTCAAGGAGAAGGGGGAACATGGGTTCTAATTGTAGCTCTGTGAATGGCTCGTCCTGTTATGTTCAGGCTTTACTTAATCCTGTTAATTGAAGCTATTGGACTGCATGAGTTCTGAGGTTTCTACCAAACTATAAAAAATCGATTATCCCATTATTTAGATAAGAGTTATACCTTGCTTACTCTCAAAAAGTATTTATAGTAGCTTTCAAAATTAAACAGGTTAATACAGGTCAATTAAAAATTCCAATGAAGCAAAATTAGTGAAATGAGCAGAGGAATACATGTTATCAGGCACCTGACATTAGTTAATTATTGCAGACAAATAAAATTAGCTTTGAGTATACTTGTATCAAATTAGAAACATGTTGCTATATAGTTCTTTTGATAATAGAAATCATATACTCATATGAACAGAACTCTTTATATGAAAAGGCATTAGATAATATGACAATGTTATCTACTGTAATTTTTACAAAAGATACTGAGTGTTCAGATGTATGGTTCAGATGTTGAATGTACATAGAAACTTGTAGCATAGCATTACACTGTAACTCAGTGAAAAAATTTCTGTTGGCTTACTAAGAAAGAGGATGTGATCTGGGTTTTTTTGTTGATTAACTGAATATAGTTTAAAACTTCAACAATCTGGAGAAATATATAATTTGTTAGATCTTATAACCTGGACATATATCATCCAATGACCATTACGCTGTCATTCTCAAATATCAGTTATGTCAGATGAGACTTTGGCAAGTGCCAGCTTATAGTCAGTTTGTAGTTAATTTTTCTGATAAGTGACCTAAAGTGCTGGTATATCTGTTAAAGAAAAATCCATATGCTTTAGATATTAGACATTGAGCAGGAAGATAATTGTGTTTTATTTATAAGTTTGTAACTTTACTTTTGTTCTTACTAAGACATAGATAAGTTCACCTAAGCATGAACGTAATTTGCATGGTTTCCTGGGGGGTTGGATGGACAATATTTTTTCTCAAAAAAGAACTTTGAATCTGACTAGGCAATTTATTTAAGTATTTTGTTGAGACCTCGGGGTTCTGTGACATAATACGTGGAAGCAATATCTCACTTGAAAAAGACTAAGGATGAGTTGTTACCAGTCAATTGCTTAGACTCTGAGAGGACCTCAGTATGGTCCATGAGTAAAACATCTAACTTGGAGATATGTACCCAGTGTGATGGACTTATCTACAAAATGCACACCAAAACAGGCAAAAGATTTGACCTTTTAGATGGGATTATTGAACTTACATTTGAATGTTGGAGTTTATGTACATGAGATGAAGGAACAAATGTGAAAAACTTGGCAAACCTAGTCAACACGTACTTTAATACTTTGTGACTTGATGCAAAGAAGAGGATTATAAAAACTGTTAAAAAGTGTGGTTCAGGATTAAGAAATAAAAAAGACTGAAAGTCTGTGCATTTTAAAGAGCCTGTCACATATCATGAAAACTTATTTCCATAAGAGGGCTGGGAATTTCTAGACATGGCAAACCCTGAGAAATGTAAAAATGAAACTGATCCTCAACAGACAGAAGATGACTGATTACCAATAAACAAACATTTATTTAGTGGCTACTTTATGTCAGGCCCTGGGAATACAGAAGAGGGAATATGAAATTGTTCATGCCTGTAGGAAGTTCCATGCTCTTTGGGGTTAACAACTTGTATACATATAAATGAACACAAAATCCGTAAAAAGTAAACATACGGTAATTTGGGGTATGGGGTAGGAACTAGAAGCCAGGAAGGTCAGGAAAAGAGTCATTTCAAAATAAGCTGTATAGTCTGTCAAAAGCTTGTGAGAATAGAGGTAAAAATTAGGCCATCAAGTTTGCTCTGTTCTGATGTTTGCCACTTCATATCATGGAAGAAATCTTGGGCAAAGTGAACTTGTAGTGCAAAGGGTTCTCACCTGTAGAAGGGGAGATCCTCAAGATTCTGCCCTTTGTGTATTAAATTGTGTTGATTTCATGAAGCCCTAGAACATTTGGCAATCAATGGAAGGCAATGGAAGAAAGAAATCAATGGAATGGCAAATGGAAGAAAGGAGAAAGATATGATGAAGAAATGGAGCAATTACATCATTCCAATTTGGCTTTTCTAAACAATTTGTTGACCCCTGATAATGATCAGCACATGTATTGAGGGTATCATTGATGAAGCTGTGAGAAGACATGTTTTAACGGTTTCCCGTTAAGCAGTGTAGCACTATCCTATCTATCTCTTCAGTGAGATCTGTGATTTCTGAAGGGATTGATCCGGTAACATGCACCAGGAGAATGTGTATTTCTCAGATTATGAAATGTCATTGACTGAACTGTCCGTGGAATTAGCATATACACCAGTACATTCTGACTAGTCCCTGGAGGTGGACGTTGATTTGGCCCCAGAATTCAATAGGAGGAAGAGAGAAGGCTCCAGGCTTCTCCCTACAGCCAGAACTCCTCTGCAATAAATACTAATGCTATTCCAGTGGTAATGAGAAAAGCAGCTGGATCAGGTAGACTAGACACAAGTGAGTCTTAAAGAGGGAAAACTATCAAAGGAATGGAAAAAATCTTGGATTTTATTAACAAAGAGGAAGTTGACCAAAAACATCAATAAATATGAAGGCATAGACCTACTTTTTTTCCCATTTAAATAAAATTTTGATAAGAATCTATACATGCACTGGCAACATTGTTAATAAAGGAATTTATTGGAAACAGGCAGGTTTTTGAAAGCAGTATGCTTCTGTAGACCACATTTTTGCTGTCACATAGTTTAATGATACAGAGAGTAAAAAAAATCACATAGTACTTATTTTTGATGACTATGAAAAAAAGATTTGAGAAAGACACTACCTAAAAGACTTCCTTCCAGCAACATGTTTCTTATGCACATGTCAAAATTATATCTTTAAGGCAGTCTTTTATAATAACTGAGATCACCTTGTTCAGTGTCATTCTGATCATTAACATCTATCAAGGTAAAAGCAGGAAGTTTGCTTCCCTCTGGTGTTTGCCACTGTCATGTCATGGAGGAAATCTAGTACAGAGTGTACTGTAGTGCGGAGTATACTCACCTGTAGGAGAGATCCTCAAGATTCTCTTCTTTGTGGATTATATTGTGTTGATTTCATCAAACCTTAGAACATTTGGCATCTTTTAAAGGAAATTCCTAAACACTCTGAGTTTGAAGTTTGACTTAACTATTCACACAGGAAAAACCAAGTTAGTGACGATTGCCTTCAGTTAAAAAGACAATTCATAGTTTCTTCATATATGTGTGTGTGTGTATATATATATATATATATATATATATATATATATATATACACACACATATGCATATATAAGTGATTCATACACATATGTATGAGACCTCAGGGGGAAGGACTTATATGTTCAAAGATATTTATAACAGCTCTTTTGTAGTGGCACAGAATTGGAAATGGAGGGCATGAACAAGTTGTGGTATATGATTGTGATAGTATATTATTGTGCTATAAGAAATGAAGAGCAGGATACTTTCAGAAAAACCTGAAAAGACTTATATGAACTGATGCAAAGTAAAGTGAGCAGAACCAGGAGGACATTGTACATGGTAACAGCAATATTGTTTGATTGACTGTCGCCATTCTCAGTAATACAATGATCTAAGACATTTCCAAAAGATTCATAATAAAAAATGCTATCCACCTCCAGAGAAAGAACTAATGGAATCTGAATGCAGATGAAAGCTACTTTTCTAAACTTTATTTTTTATTTCTCTTGGGTTTTTTTTTTGGCCTGTGTTTTCTTTCACAACATGACATACATTTTGCATGACTGTACATTTTTCAATGGAGGGGAAGGGAGAAGGGAGAAAGGGAGAGAATTTGGAACTCAAAATTTTAAAAAATGTTAAAAATTTTCTTAACATGGAAAAAATTGGAAAAAGATATTAAATGTCTGCCCAGTACAAAAGATGATAGACTTGTATGTGATGTGTCCTCTGTACTTTAATTAACGAAGCCTAAGATTACATTAAAATTTTAGTAGTCATTCAACAGTTGATTTTTATTGATTTTATGATTAATTGAAGTGTTATCTATGCTGCTGTCAAAATAAAACATTCTTGTTCTATATATAATTTTTCAAAAAGACCTTAATGCAGGACCTTAATCAAAAAGACCTTAATGCATAGTTGATTTTCGTCTGGTTCCTTTGGCCCAGCATTCCAGTATGTCAACAAATTCTTTGAAATTTCACAATCTTGGAGTCACAATTTTGAGTCAGAAAGAATCATAGAAATAATTAAGTCATATTCCCTCATTTTATAGTAGAGGAATGTGAAGCACAATGAAGTTAACATGCGTAGGATAGCTAGTTGAATGTCAGAATCTGGACTGAAACTAAGTCTAGTGCATATAAATCTCCTTTTTTTACGTTTAATTTTTTTCTCAATTACATGTAAACAAAAATTTTTAATATTCATTTAAAAAATTTTTGAGTTCCAAATTCTGTCGCTCCTTCCCTTGTCCCCCGCTTCCTTGAGAAGGCAAGTAATTTGATATAGATTATACATGCTTGGTCAAATGCGTACAAATCTCAAGCAAAAAGCTTCTCCCTTTTGATATTCCTCTCAGTATTTAGTGCAGCAGGGAAACAGAGTTGTGGAAACTAGAGGGCAAGATGGAAGTATTTGTACAGGCAAGATCCCAAGTGTTTGAGGAGGGCTTGCATATTTATGATAGGGTTAATCAAAAGACCAGATTCTAGTTCTTAAGGATCTCCCCATAATTCTGCTATGCTGTAGTTTAACTCTCTACATAAATCTTTTCTCACCCTCATTACAAGTGTAACATCTCCTTCCCTCTACCCATAACCTTGTTTTTACTTTCTATATATTTCTCATGTACTTGTACATTATATATGTTATTTCCCCAGATATATTGTAAGCTTGTTGAGGGCAGATACTGTTTCATATTTCTCTTCGTATTCTCAGCCTAGTGCAGTGCTTGTCACATTGAGCATTTAATAAATGCTTGATTTATCTTTTTTCACCATGTCTGTTTTTTTTACTGTTGCCTTGTCTGAGATTGATTGTTACTTTAATATCTTCCCAAAACATATATAAAACAGGCATACGAGTATAGGTGGTCACTTAGATTTCCTGCACTGAAAGTGCCATGTCTTGTCTGCCTACCTCAGTTCCTGAAATACCGGCAACTATATTCAGTCTTCTGGGTTAATTCAGTATCTCCAGTAAGTACCTAACAATGTGTAAATATGTGGTTAATATAGTTGACAATCCATTATCACATTAATAAAGAGCCATTATCACAATAAGGGAATGAGGTACAGGGGAAATAAATCTTAATTAATGAAAAATATTCAGGACCCAAGTCTTTTCCCTATATAGGGAGCTTCATGAGGGTATTGCCCACTTGGGGATAAATTAGAAGGTACATATAGAGGTGAACCTCTGTATGCCTCATAGTTTACCTGTGACTGAGCCTTTCCATATTGTCCAGAGAAAATGCATATGTAACGTCTGAGTTTATCAAAGGGTTGCCTTCCCGCTTTGAGTCATAGGCATCTCTGATGAGAATAACAACCAGCTCTACCTCTTCCCTTTCCTTTTGGAGGTCTTCAGGGAGCATCCGGGGGTATTTTGCACAACTTGGCCCAGTTGTCAATGAGGAAGATAGGAGATGGAAAGTCAGACAGAAAATAGGACTGTCTCCAAATCCCCATAGGCTAGAAAGGAGGTTCCAACATTGTACTCATTTCTATTTCATGGTTGACTATAGACAGATGGTCTTGGCTGTGTCTTCTCTTAGGACTCGTTGGTTTCTTTAATTATTATATTGGGCCTTCAGCTGGCATTGCTGTGCCACTTTTACAGCTCTGGGGACCAGTCAGTCAACAAGAATTTATTAAGTGTTTTCTATGTGTCATTGTGCTGAGTTCTGGGGATAGAAAGAAAGGTGAAAGAGATAGAAGATTAGCAAGAGAGTGGAGATGGGAGTAGGGAAGTGGATTTGGATTACATGTAGAGAATTTTCTTTGACAAAGAGAAGGCCCACCTCTTCGTCCAAGACTGGAATGGAGGGGATTGTGGGGAAAGGCCTCTGAGTGATTTGGGGCAGAGAGAAGGGGGAGCACTCTATGAATAGCCTCAATTTTTTTTTCCATTTTTATTTTTGTTTTTTTGGTAAAGCATATGAGGCAAGGTCAGCTAAGAAGGTGAGAGGACTGTGGGAAGCTTGAGAAAGAGATAAGAAGATCCTTCCATGGTACAGGCAAACTCCAGGGCTCTTTTTTTTACACTTCTTGCTCTGGGGTCATAACTGGCCAGTCATGGCTCAGGTGGGTTACAGGATTGTATATTTGGGTCATCTACTCCAATCTCTTTATTATGCGGGTGAGAAAAATTAGGCCCCAAAACGTTAAGTGACTTGCCTGAGATCACACAAGCAGCTGGTGAGGCCAAGCTGAGATTTGAGCTCAGGTACTCTGACATCAACCTAGCATGATAACACATTGCACTTTTTAGAATCACCAGTTAGCCAAGATAAGCCATCATCTTTTATTTCTTGGAGTAAATGACCTCCATATAACTGGAACTCCTATTGGCTAGTTACCTTACAACACACTTGGTTTTATAGATCATTCCAGAAAAAAACAGTTATGTTATGAAATATGTGACAGATCATTTCAGTAACAAGCAGGACTGTGATCCACAAGACAGAGAAGCAGCTCTGACCATTCTGCCAGTCACTCAAATGGGTCCCCGTTTTTCTGAGACTGGCTCCTGGTTGCCACATAGTTGATATGTCACTTTTCTCCCTCTTCCCCTTGGTATGTGGCTGGTATGACTCCCACTTGGGTCAGCACCTCCTACAGAGCCTTTTGGTGATGAAAAAGACATTTGAATGCTTTTTATGTCTTCTTGCTTTTTTCTCTTGGAATATCTGAGTGGTATTATACAAATTACCATAGGCTATTTCTCCTAGATTTCCAAAGGGAATGGGGAGGTAGAGAGTGAAGAACTGGTATTCCCAATGAATGGCCTGTGACTTAGAGGGAGAGAGTTATATATATCAAGATCTGTGAATATGGTGACTTTTTGTCTAAAACTCACTTTTAAAACATATGAACATTAAGAGCTATCATGCTATTAAGATTAATAGATTATGTTTACTTTTGGTCTTGGATTTCACAACAGTCTATTGTTAATCATTGTGTTTGATGAAAGATTAGTAGCATGTTTTTAGATGTCATCATGATGTTTTAGTTTTCATTTACTTAGCCCCAAACATCTATGTGGCCTCCAATAAATATTGTTTGGGGGATGATTTTATGTTAACTTAGCTACTGGTGGTTGAATTTCTCTAGGGAGCACATAGAAAGAATCAGATGCAGAGGCTGATACTTCATTTCTTTAGCTGTTAACAGAATTGTGTTTGCCAGTTGTAAAGTGCTGAGTCAGCATAAGACCCAATCACATTTTATCCATGAAATGTAAGAGTCAGTAAAAACTGAATTCAGTGAGCCAAAGATGTTTCCAACACTTGCGGCATTATGTATTTTTTAAAGCATTGTCTGAGCTAAATTTTCATAAGTATTTAATCCTGATCAAAATACCTAATCACAATGCAGACCTTCTTCTTAGTGCTGACATAATTTCTTTCATCCATCAAAATAGTGAAAGGTCCTGATCTGGCTCGATTCACAATTTGATTGTGTGTGATGTGCTGACAGTGCTTTGATAATGCATGTACTTTGTTCGTTCATGGAAAAATCTTCTGTAAGAGCTGAATGTCAGGACATTCTCTTGATATGCATCAGAGACATGATTAAGAATTCTGTACTGTAGCTACTTGGATAAAGAGTGCTTCTGAATGTGTAACTTTTATTATTATATGCCTCAAGATTAATTAAGAAAATACAAATCTGATATAACACAGTATAACTGAATGGGTATTAGGCTTTTTTAGAAGATAGAATGACTAAAGTTAGGTAACAGACTTTGTATGTTTGTATGAATAGTTTCTTTTGCCTGCTATATATCTGCAGGATTGATTTGAATTCGTTACTCTTAACACTGCAGTGGAGACAAGTTCTTTAATTCTTTTAAAACAATTTAAGAGCCATATTTTTCCTTTTTAAGTTTAAATCATTTTGTACTTTCCCCCTCCTTCACACAGTCCCTCTTTGATCTTCGCAAGTTTTAATTTTTAAAACATGATCTATCCCCAGAGTATTTAAAGAAAGATGAACAGGTGGTGAGAAATAGATGAAAACAGAGTACTGTAGCATCTACTCCATGCAGGTGAACATGTAGTTGGATTCATGAATTCTTCAACATTCATGAGTAGTCAATTTGTTATTAGGGTTCAAGGGTAAGTATGTTTGAAGAGAAATTGTAATTCCTGGAACTCTGCAACATAGTCTTATACTTTTAATTTTAAAACTTTCAGAAGAATTGATGAATTTAGAGATTTTGGCATTTACTTATGTAGCAGTAGAATTGATTGATTCTGTGATGTTGTACCATGAAGCCCAAGTATAAACATTACAATCTAATTAGGGTTTACTATTTATTTTTAGCTGTAAGCTTTTCTTCTTTCTTGTTTTTGGTCATGCCTTTTCCCCTGTCTTGAATGCCATGTCATTCCTGTCTACCTATTGATCCTTTGAAATACTAACTCTTTTATGGATTCTTCTCCATTGATTTCAGCCAGAAGTTATTTCTCCTGTCTCTGAATTCCTACAGCAGTACTCTTTGTGCCCTTGGGGTATGTGTGGGTATGGCGCATTGAAAAAGAACTCTGGATTTGGGATCAGAGCACCTGGGTTCAAATCCTATGTTAATCTTGGGCAAGTAATTTTCCTTCTCTTATTCTTAATTTTTTAATCTGTAAAACGAGGGAGATCTAAATGATCTCTAAACTGCCTTTAAGCTTTGAATTTGTGATCTTGTGTCACTACATTTATTTTGTATGTTACTGATCTATATCTCCCCTACTAGACTTTCTGTTCCAGGAATTACAAAAAGGAGACATATACAAACATATATATATATGTATATATATATATATATAATATGTATGCTTATGATCTACAAGGCATTATGTTAAGCACACTAGGGAGAATACAAAAATATATGTCTTTGTGTGTGTGTATGTATGTATGTATGTACAATATACCTCCATATATCTTTGTGTATATACGTATATGTATATATTTTTTGTGTTCTCCCTAGCATAGTGCCTTGTATATCATAAGCACCACCAAAATATTTGTTGAATGACTTCTCCTTTGAAGCCCTCACACCAGTTCATATTAATTTCTCCCCTATTGTGACTTTGTTCTTACTATCTGTTTTATATAATTGACAATTATGTATTGTGCTATTCCCTTAATTAAACAAGCTATTCAGTTAGTATCCTTTTAAGCCTATTAACATTATGTTTATATAATATATAATATTGTAGCACTCATTGTTTCATATATGAGTTTATCTCTGCAAGTGGGTTGCAAGGTCATTGTGACAAATACTTTTGTACCTCATGGTGTAGATAGAGATTAACATAAATACGAAATAGGTGCTCAACAAGTACTTCTTTACTGATTGGTACTTAATCAAAAGAAGAACTCATAAGTAATTGATGACAGTGTAGGAAAAGAGTTTATGTTGATTTTATGGTAACTAAAAGTAAAAATTTGTTATGGTATTTAGGATTATTTTTATTATTTAAGTTGCAAAAGAATATTTTCTTGCCTGGGTGCAGGATTGGGGAAAGGAGGAAGTCCTGTATAATGCCTGCGTACTTTTAAGGCAACCATTGATTATAATTGATAGTTACCAAAAGACCTGTAAATGCTGATCTTTCCAACCCCAGATTCTGTATCCACTATAATACCGTATGTTCAGTGGATGTGGACTTGATAGTGATCATAATGAGTCCTTTAGATTCGTGGTTTGAAACTTTTATATATTTTTCCTTCTTTCTTACTATCTTTCTCCTCATTCATCTCAATTTTTAATTTTGGCATTTTTGTTGGACATTTGTCTTTAAATTGTTTAGGTATTTGTTTTGAAGACAAAAATTGAGAAAACATTGTTAGACATGATTAGATAAAAGCCCTGTTAACAAATAGATCATCATGTTCTGAATAGATTTGTCTTTTTTTCACATTATTTGTATATTTTATCTTAATGCAGCAGATAATTACCAATAAAAACCTAAAGAAATTCTTCACAAAAAATATTCCCCCAAAAATTGTTCGGGAAAACTACCCAGTAGAATGTTTATGACTGATCATATGTTCTCCAGAATAGTTGAAGATAGTCATAATTCTAATGGGGAAGGGAATAAGCATTTATATAATACCTACTATGTGTCAGGACCATGCTTTTACAAATATCATCTCATTTGTTCTATCAGCAGTGCCTGTTTTCCTACAGTTTTTTGTTCCTACAACTTCTTACAACATTGAACCTTTCTTTTTTTTTTTTTTTTACCATCTCAGCCAACTTGATTAATAAATAGTGATAATTCAGTATTCTAATGTGCATTTCTTTGATTATTCAGGATTCTCAATATTTTTCAAATGGTGGATGACAATATATTTCTTCTTTTGAAAACCATTTTTAAAAATCTTTTGACCACTTGCCTGTTAACAAAATTGTTCTTATTCTTGAAAAATTTGTGCCTTTCATGGAGATTGCAGATTCTGTGCTATGTTTTAACCAGAAATGTTTAATACAAATATCTTCCCCCAAACACAATCTTTCTTACTGCTTCATTGATTGGACAAAAAGCTTTTTAATTTTATGTGATCAAAATTGTCTAAATGATTTTTCATAATCTCTGCTATCCTATGTCTGGTTCTGCATGCTTTCCTTATGTGCAGTTCTGCTTTCCACTTTTTAATGCTCTAATTTGATATACTTAGACTTTTTTTTTTAGCCTTTTGGAATTTACTGTGTGGTATGTTGATTAGATACTGTCCTGAACTCATCTTCTGCCAAACTTTAATATCTAATTTTGCTGTTATAGAATAAAGTGCAGATTTGACCATATTGTTTCCTTGCTCAAGAAGCTTCAGGAATCCTCCATTGCTTCTCAGATAAAATATAAATTCCTGTTTGGCATTTAAAATCCTTCACAGTTTGATTCCTGCCTATTTTTCCAGGCTGATTATGTATTTACACCCCTTCATGCACCATATGCTCCAGCCAAACTGGCCCAATTTTCTTTTTCTGACCATGATATTCAATTTCCCTCATCTGTGCCTTTTGTATAAGTTATCACCCATGACTGGAATTTTCTCTTCTCACCCTGACCTCCTGGAATCCTCAACTTAGGTTTTGTGGTATAACCTTCAAGGGGTATTTTTACCATATTGTTTGTTAGAGCCCTCTGGTCATATTGAGAAAGTCTCCTGTCTACTTTTAAGATTCTTTAATAATAAAGGCTATGAAACTTAATAACTATATTTTTGGGTCCATTTAATTTGAATGACTCCTGATAATATCTTATGAGTTCTGCTAATTTATACCCAGCCTTCTCTTTTCATTACTTCTGGGCAATTTTCTTATATGATTTCCTAAAATGTTATTAGGTTCTTTGTTTTGTCATACTTTTCTTGGGGATCAATAATATTTTGCCTAATTCTATCTTCAGGATCTGTTACCTTGGTTTTGTAGAGGCTACAAGTCTTCTGTTTTGTTTTATTTCAGTTTTGTCCTGATATTATTCCATTTTTTTTCATTTTTGTATCCTACTTCTGTGATTTTCTACCACTGATTTCCCAACCTTTTCTTGTTTACTCAAAATAAGTCATTCTCTTCGTAAAAATCTTTATTTCTTCTCTCTACCATCTTTAGGTTATTGAGCTCCTACTGGAGGTTATTGTAATTGTTACATTTCTGGAGGAGGGAAATCTAATTATTGTTTTTATATTATTATTTTGTCTTCTGGAGATTTCTTCTTATTTTCTTTCACCTCATAGTATTTATTTATTCTGTTGGATGATTTTTATTACTTTCCCATTTTTTTCATATCTCCTGGTGTTTCATCAAGGTTTTCCCCTGTGAGTAATTCTTCCCAGCTCTGGCCTTTTGTTGTTCATTCAGTTTATTTGGGGCATTTCTTATTGAATTTGATTTAATTCAACAAGCATTTATTAAATGCCTGCTATGTTCCTTAGGATATTAAAACAAAACAAAATAGTCCCTGCCCTTCAAGAACTTATGTATTACTGTGGAGCAATAACTTGAAATAATAGAGTGGAATTGGACTAAGACATAAATCTTTTAAATGACCCAGAAATACCACTATTATATGAAACCAACAAACATTTTTGAAGTGCCTGTTATGTTCTAGATTCTATGCTAGGTGCTTGTGAGGCAGAGAGCAATGCAGCAATTTCGGTCCTTAAGTAGTTTATAGTTTATCAAGAGGGACAACTTGTACATGGATAAGTGTTAGAAAGTAAGTGTAAGTGGAGGTGTGAGGAGGAAGGATGGAGAGATCAAGGAGGGCTGTCTGCAGAGAATGGCCTTTGAACAGTATTTTGGAGAGAGGAAGGGATTGTAAGGCACAAGTGAGGAGAGAGTTTCCTGCAGGTAGGTTGGGCAGCCAGATAGGATATCTTTGTGAGGAATAGTGTAGCAGGAATGATACTTTGCTTGAACCATGAAGTGTTTGGAGGGAAGTGAGGGATGATTAAACTGGAAAGGTAAGTTGGGGCCCGTTTGTGAATAGGTTTAACCCCCACATAGATTTCTTCAGGGACTCTTTGAGCTTTATGGGGCGTGATTTAGGCTTTAGAAAAATCATTTTGGTAATGGCATGGGGGACAGAATGGAGAACAGAGAAACCTGTTACAGGAAAACCAAATAGGAGACTTCTCTGTACTCCATGTGAAAGGTGATGTGGGCCTGAACTCAAGTGGTAGCTTTGGGAGTAAAGATCCTTTGAAGATAGGAATGACAAGATTTGGTGAATGATTTTATACACAGTCTGCGTGATGTGAGGAGTTGAGGATGACATTGAGGTGATGCACATGGGCGGCCAAGGGATGGTGGTACCCTCATTAGAAATATGGTTTGAATTTGTAAAGCCAAAGCACACTTTCCCTGTAATTAGAATAAGTTCTCACCACAAATGAATGACCTCGAAGTTGGAATGATCCATCCTCTCTCATCAGTTTAATTAACTGAGATAAAAGTAAGTACTATTGTTTCCTCGTTCCACTATGCTTTTTATATATGAATATTTTATTTTATTGCAATAGCTAGGCATAAACATTATGCCTAAATATTATTTGATCTCAGAGCAAGGTTTAAGAAATGAAAATATGTAGTAGCATCTGGTATTTTTTTCCGTTGTGTTTAAGTTTTCTCAATCACTGTCAGATCTAAACTCATATTTTCCCTAGTCTTGAGTCAAACTTTTAGCTCAGACAGAACTTCCATGGGACGTTGTGGGATTCAAAGAAACTTTCCATAAAAGGCTTTGTTTTTCTTCTGTGCCAAAAGTTTCCTTCAATCACACACAGGTTCTTTGGAGGTTTAGCTATTTACTTCTGTTAATTAAAGGGATACCCTTGACAATCTTTCTGCCTCCTCTATGCTCAGCTTTATGCTTGTTATTGGAAGCCTTTATTTGTTGGTGACTCAACTGTTTCCAGTTGGCATTGAAGGCCCTATCTATAGCTCCCTGTTACCATTTTAGGTTGGTTCTTATATGTGATAGCTTCCTGCTTATCCTGAGAGAACTTATTTTGCTAGAAAGTACTACCATGCTCCATCAGACTAAAGGTTATGTCTCCTTTTGCCTTGCCTAAAATCATAGATATAAATTATAATACATAGGAATAATTATAGATATAAATTAAAATACATGGTATAATTAAATGTGTTTTATTTTTTTCTAGTTTTGTGTTTTCCATTTCCCCAGATAGCAAAATAACTTTTGTCAAATAAATTTTTCTCAATTTTTTTGCCCTTTCTCATTTAGAATTTACCTTGTTTCTGTGTACAAGTTCTTGTAGAATTTGAATTAGGGCAGGAATTTTTTTTTTGTTTTGTCTTTTGTTTGCTTATTTCTTAGGGTAGTGCCTTCAGGTAGTAGGCAATGTTCAACAAATATTAATGTTTGTTGAGATGAATTGCTTTGATTAAAGGGCCAACGCAGAACATAACTTTTTAAACACATTCCAATAAAGCTAAGATTTTTAAAGTTATAAAGTAGTTTTTTCATAGTCACTAAGGTAAGAATTTCAACACTCTGATGATCTAATAAATCTTAAATTGGCCAAAGAGTCCCTAATTTTTATTTTAAAAAACAAAACAGTACTTAAAGAGCATTTAAGTTCTGTGATGAATAGTAAGTCCATTTTGAACCCAATTTTCAGACACAAAGAAAATGTATTAGGGAGTTGTTCTTGCTATTGTAGAGTGAGACCTAGGCCAAATGCTTCCAATGAGTAGATTGAAGAAACAATGCTTGTAGGAATTATTTCATGAAATGTATCTCTGTAGTACATTGTGGCAATTTCTTCACCTTTGGTACTTAGTTGGATTTTATTTAATGAAAATATTTAATTTAGATCAAATTTGAAAAAATTATTATCTTTGTTCTCTTTGAATATCTAGCTCTTTAGGTTCTTGTGGCATATTTTGTATATGAAGGTCATGTATTTTTATACACATGGGTCCTTTTCCCATTTGTATGATTTCTTTGGGATACAGCCCTAGAAGTGATACTGCTGGGTCAAAGCGTATGCACATTTTTGTAGCCCTTTGGGCATAGATCCAAATTGCTGTCCAGAGTGATTGGATCAGCTCACAGCTCCACCAACAATGAATTAGTGTTCCAACTCTCCCACATCTTCTCTAACATTTATCTTCTTCCTGTTTTGACATGTTAGCCAATCTTATAGGTGTCATGTAATATCTCAGAGTTGTTCTGATTTGTCTTTCTCTAATCAATAGTGATTTAGAGCATTTTTTTAATATGAGTATAGATAGCTTTAATTTCTTCCTTTGAAAACTGCCTGTTATATTCTTTGACCATTTATCAATTGGGGAATGACTTACATTCTTATAAATTTGACTTAGTTCTATATATTTTAGAAATGAGGCCTTTATCAGAGACACTGATTATAAAAATTCTTTCCCACTGTTCTGCTTCCCTTCTAATCTTGGTTGTATTTGCTTTGTTTGTGCAAAACCTTTTCAATTTAATCAAAACTATCCATTTCATAACTATTTCAAAACTATTGCATTTCATAACGTTCTCTATCTCTTATTTGGTCATAAATTCTTCCATTCTCCATAAATCTGACAGGAGGGAACCTTCATAGAGAGATTTTTTATAAAGCTTCACAATGTATTTTAAAAGAATGTACTTATTTTTGTTCACATCACTCTAACAATACCATTCTCTCTAAGGTTACTAATGATTTTTAATTGCCAGATCCTATTGACTCTTTTCAGCCTTTATGAACTTTGTGATTGCTCCACAACATTTGGCAACTGAAGCATCTCCTCTTCCTAGGTATTCTTTCCTTCCTGGGTTTTTGTGACATAGTTCTTACATGGTCCACCTCTCTGTCCGAATTATCTCCCCTTTTCTTTCAAGATCATTAACTAATGTGCTACCCCCTTTGCCTGGGTGTGCTGTCTTTTTCCTCCCTGTTGTGGTCCCATCTGCTTGCCTGTATGCACTTTTTATCTTTATTCAGCTGATTTCCAAGTTTTGCCTTCACTCCTCATCCCTCTTCCGAGTCCCATAAAACTAACGCCTGTTGGACTTTACCAATTCATGCCTTGTAGTCATCTCAAACTCACCATGTCCAAAACATGGCATTACCTTTTACCGTCAACATTCTGCTTTTTCTAACTTTCCTAGTTTTCATCAAAGGCATTACTATCCTTTTAGTCACCCATGTTCACAACCTAGGAGTCATCTCTACCTCCTCTCTCCTTCATGTTAGATATTTGTTCTCCTGCTAGATTTTTGATTCTTCTTCTGCATCTCTCTTGTACATTCCCTTTTCTTCATTTCTTGAAACCCTACTCTAAATCTCCCTATATTTTTGAAATTTTAAAATTTTTTTAAATTATGTATTCATTAACATCTGTTAGGTAATTATTAATAGTATGTATTCTTTTAAGTAGTATGTTACTCTTTCATCTGAGGCCCTCAAAGAACTTTATACATAATAATTAATTAAAATTCACAACAGCTTCTTGAAGGAGATAATTAGCCTATTATGTACTGTAGATGACATTACATCGAGGCATTACGAAGTTGTTTAGAGTTTCGTAATGCATATGTCAAATCTCAAAATACAGACCAGGATTACTTGATTGCTTTCTATAAGCACTAGACTACTGTTATTATCTTACCAATGAGTCTAAGAAAAAATTGGCCTTAGTTCTTAATTAATATCACCTAGAAATTTATAGAATAAATTATTTAAATATTGGAGAAAGGTAATCATATGATTGAACTTGTCAATTTGAAGCATCACATTGTTGATCATTTTTAGTGTTAGAGTTTTTTTGAGAATAAACCAACATTTTTTACCTTTCTTTTTACATGTGTGATTTTTAGAATTGCTTAGATTTTTCTTTAATGTGTAACTGGCATAAATTATTCATTCAGAGTTATGTTTGCCTGTAAACATTGGGTAGTTGAAACTTTTTTATTCATGATGAAAGTAAAAAAATATTGAATTGTAATGCTATGTTTTAAAAAAAATTTTTTTAAATATATTTTCCAATTCATAGGTATTTATTTTATTTTCTACTTCCAAATGGACAACAAAGAATAAAATTCTCATAATGCATTTAATAACCAGTCAAAGTGAATCCCATTATTGAGTGTATCAAAAATATATATGCTTCACTTAGTATTATGAGTTTATCACCTTTCTTGTCACAAGATGGGTAAGTAACATGCTTCATCATTGGTCCTCTGGAATTTTGGTTTGCTATATTACATTAATCAGAATTCTAAGGGCTTAGATATTTTTGTACATAAGGGTCTTTTTCCTTTCTGTCATCTCTGGGATGTGTCTTGAATTGTGGTATTTCTGCAGCAAAAGTGACTTTTCTGGGCATAGTGCCAAATTGCTGTCTAGAATGGTGGGCTTATTCATAATTTTGTCAATGCATTAGTGTACCTATTTTTGCCATTACCCCTGAAACATTTGTCATTTTTATTTTTTGTAACATTTTTCATTCGATGGGTGTGAATAGAAAATTGAGTTTCTTCAATTTATATATTTTTTTAAAAACTTGTGATTTGAAACATTTTTTCCTTTTCATTGGAACATCAATCCAAGTTGGTAGTATGGATTTCTTTGAAAAGTGCTTGCTGATACACTTTTTGCCATTTACTGATTTGAGGAATGGCTCTTATTCTTGTAAATTTTAATCACTTCCCTATATATCTTCATTAGAGAAAATTACTGCAGGGATTTTTTCTCCATTTAAGTTTTCTCTCTAGTTAACTACATTGTTTTTGTTTGTTCAGAACCTTTCTTTAATGTTAAAGTTGTTTCTTTTATCTTCTGTGATCTTCTCTGTCCCTTGTTTGGTCATGAATTCCTTCCTTGTGAATAGATCTGAAAGGTAATTTCTTCCTTGAACCTCTAATTTGCTTATGATGTCACTTTTTATATCTGTTATGAATCATTTGGACTATGTCTTGATATTTGGTGTGAGATGTTGTTCTGTACCTAGTTTCTATCATGCTACTTCCAAGTTCTCCAAGCAATTTTTGTGAAATTGTATTACAGTCAACTCTTTAATTATTGCAGATAAGAAACTGAGTGCCAGAAAGCGTAGGTGTCTCTAAGTGCCCACTGTCACTAAGTTAGTAGTTAGCAGAGCAGAGATTAAAACTCACATTCTTTGATGTCAAATCCTGACCTCTTTCTACTTTACCACTGTATGTTTCTGGGCATCCCTCTCTTTTTGGAGAGAAGGAGACTAAGGCTCAAAGAAGTTAATAAGATGTTTAACATCTCCCAAATAGCATGTAATTGAGATGGAATTCATACTCATCTCCTCTATCTCAAAATAAAGAGATTTACCCTATAATACACTTCTTCTTATTTGTGTATCTGTTCCACCTAACCCCTTTTATTAGACTGTAAATTTATATAAAGCAAGGGCTATGATGCATTTATCTTTGTGTACTCATTACATAATGTAGGACTTGACACTACCTAACATAGGACTTGACACAGTAGGTTTTTCATAAGGGCTGCTGAATAAATGAATGAATGCGGTAGAAGGGCCCTAGGGATCTTTGGTGTTGCTGTGGTCATTTAGAAGATACTGTTCTACTTTAAACTTTTTGATCTGGAAGTCTGACCTCTTTTTAAAACATTTCACCCTGAGGAAGCACTCATAGGGTTTTTCTCCCATGTGGATTCACTGATGTCCATGCAACTGGGAAGTCTGGCTGAAAGCTTTCCTGTACTCTATAGCTATGGGGTCTCTTTTTCATCCATTAAGGGTTTGCCTGTGGGTAAAAACTGTGGTCTGGTGGATATACCCTTGCTCACATTCATTTTACTGGTATAGACTCTTTGGTGTATGTGAAGGTTAGATCTCTGACTCTTTCCCACAGTCATGGCACTTAAATGGTTTCTCTCTTGTGATTATTCTTTGATGATGGACAAGATGAACATTTTCAAATGAGACTTAAAATCTAGGTTTCACCATAGCCCCTACATTGGTATTGTTTGGCCCTCTTTGGTGAAACTGAGAGTTCTTTCTAGGACTTCTCTTCCATCACCAAGAGTGTCCTTCACTTAGGATAGATATCTGTTGGGTTGAAAATCTCTTTACTCCCTTTTAGAGGAGGGAGTTTGAGTGGAGTGGTAGTACCTATAAGATTTTTCTGAGAGAAATGGGGAATTGTTGGCCACTCCTTACAAACCCTTCTTCTGCCCTGCTTTCATGACTTGCTTGGGCCTGAAGGAACATGAAGGCTTATGGATCTACACGTCATGGTCCTTTCTTTTGAGTTTTTTCTTTACGGGTGCTCTTTCTATGGTTTTTTTGGACCCCTTCTGGCCTGATCTCCAGCCAAGCAGCAATGCTCATAATCTTTGGCCTTTTCCTCCCCTCCATCAATCAAGGCAATCAGTTCTGGTTTTGAAACAGTGACACTGAGAGCATCCGTAAACATTCATGAGATGATAGCTCTTCCACAACAAGATCCTGTGGAGTTCCTTCTGCTCAAGCCCCAGATATTTTGCAAACAACCCATACATTTAGAATTTGTTGGCAGGATTAAGATTGTAACTTATTTTTGACATTCAAGATTTCAAGTTATTGTTAGTTTTTAAAAGTATTTTGTTTCTACAAATAATATCTTAAAGATTCTCTCTTAAAGGGACTATGTGTGTTGAATTGAATTTCCGAAAGAACTCATAGTTATGAAGGATGATCAGTTTAAACCATAAAACTTTGTGTAATCATTCTGCAAATGAAAATGTCAATGGTGTTTCTTAATCCAAATAAACTCCCCATTAAAGACATACATACTATATCATGAACAAATGATATATGCTCCCTATCTTGGATCAATATTTACAGTTGCTTTAATGATCCTTATGTTTGCCTTTTTAAAACTGTGCAGTAATATCAATAAAACATATGTTCATCATGTATATATTTCAGAGGGCCATAGTCAAATTGTCAAGAGCCAGGATTAAGTAGTTATTTGTGTGTGTGTGTGTGAGTGTGAGTGTGTGTGTGAGAGAGAAAGGGAGAGATTTGCAGATATCTAATAGTCTTAGAGTTGCCCCAGGCTCAGAGAGGTTGTGGCTGGCCAATAACTGCATGACTCAGACATGTCTGAGGCAGGATGTTGAACCCTCATCTTCCCTGACTCCAATTTCAATTCTCTTTTCTTCCTACCTTTGTTGAAATTTTTGGTGGGCATTTTTTCCCTTCTACTTTTTTTCTTTTCTTCTCTTTTTTGTTCCATCAAAGATTAGATTAGATTACTTAAAACATGTTGGGTACTCACTATGTGCCAGCACCCTCTGTACTAAACCTGATTAGGGGTTTCTGTTGTAAAGAGATAAAGTAATCTGGAGAGTTAGGACCTTAGCCAGGGTAGAGGTGAGACTGACTGGCTTGGGTGCTTCCTCCTCAAATGGATATTCTGAGAGGAAATCACTAATCAGAGGATGAAGCTGTAGGAATAGGGTCATTGCCTGTGCAAAGGCCATTGGGTCTGAGGTATGCAACTGGGATAGAAGATGATTTGGTAAAGGTAATTTTGACTACTTTCTATTTTTTCCAAATAGACAGATTTGGGTTTAAACCTAAATTTCTGTTGCATTTAAACATTTTAGATTTCAAATAAGGAAAGAGTGATTTGCATTTAAAACTTAAGTAATTTCCTAATCTTTGCTGAAGAGCCTTCTTCATTAATGAGTTTGATGAAGTATGTTTTAGAATCTGCAGATTATGAACAAGCACATTAGTGTATTCTCAAGGTAGCAGCAGTGTTGTAGTGAACAGGGTTGTTCAACCATGCCATTTTTGCCCTCTCCCTATTACTGACTCATTGCTTAGATAAATTTCTGATATAACTGTTCCTTCTTCACTCTGAGAAGTTGTGAGAAGACTTGTAAATTGTCTTTATCTTTTTAAAATTCACTGTCCTCGGTCAGCTATAGCACTTAGGAAAAATACCTTAGTGTTTGATATTCTCTCTCTCTCTAACCCCACTTCCCTTCCTCCCTCTTCCCTTTTCTCTCTGTTTCTTCCCTACTCTCTTTCCTACTCTCTCTTTCTCTCCCTCCCTCCCTCTCTTCCTCCATCTTCCCCCTCCCCTGCCCCCTAGATTGTTCCCCTTCAATAGCTTCCTCTTAATTTGATTTCTGCGATTTACACCATAACCAGCAAATGCCTGTGGTTACAAAAATAAAGTACAACTCATGCTTTCAAGGTGCTCTCTCAACCCATCCACCCCTTCCTCAGTAGGATGGGTTTCCAAAGGGTCACTTGTTCCATCTCCCTTTAGATTTATAATGGTAGCCACTAGGTTTGGATGATGGTTTATCTAATGCTCTAATTCATGAGTTCACATTGTTGTGCTTCTACCCCTCGATTATCAGTTGATAGCAGTTAGTCAGATGGGCTTAATTAATTTTAGAAGATGTTTTTACTAAGGTGGTTCACATTGACTATTTTGCCAGAAAGAGAAGTCAAACTCATTGGCATATAGTTTGCAGATTCGACCTTAAAAAAATAAACAAGACTGCTTTTTTACATTCATATGGCATTTTTGCCATTCTGTTAGCCCGAATAGATCTATTAGATTGTATATCTAATAGATCTGTTAGATATACAATGGCTCAGCAATCACAGCTGCCAGAATTTAGGAGGACTTTGAGAGGATTTAGATTACTTATATCTATAAAAAGTTGACCAGAAAAGATTGAAATAATACCTTCTTACTTTATTTTGCTATGACAAAACAATTCAGCTGGATTACCTTATGAGTTATTTGAAATTATTGTTTGTTTCTCTTTCTGCTTTGTCTAAATAGTACCTGACACATAGCAAGTACTTTATAGATAGTTGTTGATTGATTTTTGTTTAAAGCCACTGCAAAACCAAAATATCTTTAGGCATCACTGAAGACTTGTATGGTTTTGAAAAGCAATAGAACCTTGATTATAATCTTTTATCTTTTATTTGTTTTTCTTTCTTTTATCCTCACTAAAGCATCAAGGGCAGTCTTGAAGGGAAAAGAAGTAGAGGAAAAAATGACAAACTGAGGGGATGAAGTTGGGAAAAGGGAAGGGACAGGCAGTCTCCCTCCTTTGCCTTGTTATAGGATGGGTTAATGTATGTTTTTGCCTTAAAGATCATTAAAAAAATTCTCTCTGGAACTTGTTTCCTCTTCCTTTACTCGCTATGGCTACTCTGAGCTACATTTGAGCTACATCAATTCTGATGAAACCAGTGAGTAAAGAATTTGCAAAGGGAAGCACAAGTGTTAATTAGATTGGTAGCATGGAAAATAAGAAAAAAAAGCCTGGATATATACTCTTTTAAAAACAAATTCATAATATACATTAGACTGGGTGGAGAACCTGCGTCCTTGAGGCCATATGTGACCTTCTAAGTCCTTGGGTGTGACCTTTTGACTGAGTTCATTTTATGAAATAAGTGATTTTATTAAGGAGATTTCTTGTATGAAATTTGGAATCAGTTAAAGGGCTGTGCTTGAAGACCTAGAGGGCCACATGTGGCTTTCAGGTTGCAGGTTCCTTACCCCTGCACCAGACAGTTTTTCTTTGGGTTTGTTTTGTCATGGAGTATTAATAGTCTGGCATCTTTCCTTGTGCTAGTTCAATTTAGGGTCTCCAAAATAGCAATACAGATCCATATGCTATTGCTAACTGCTAAGTTTATTGATAGTATTATCTGTTTGTCCTTTGTTCTAGAACAGGACCATGACATCAAGATGATGACATGACTTGCAGTTGACTTTGATTTGAGTGAGGGCAGGCTATGCAAGGTCACCAACCTCACTTTCTTCCCCTGAACCATCAGTGGTCTGATATTTATTAGGACAACTGGAGATAGTCCAGGATGCAATGTGAGACCCTGTCCCTTTCAGGCTAAGGTCTTATCACATTCTCACTTTCAGTGAGATACAACTGTTCAATGAATAGGATCTTTAAGTTACTCAAGGGATGGTTCCTTTAATAAAAAAAAAAAAAATCAAGCTGGAAGGGGAAGACCCTTAGGGAAAGTGAGAATGAGATAAGACCTTATCTTCATCCCTCCCCTTTCTTCCCCTCTCCTCTCTTCTCCTCTCTTCTCTTCTGGTGTTCTAGCCAGGGGAAGGTACATTCCAAGGCCAAGAACTGCCTTCTTTTCCTTTGGGTTTACTGGCTACATTTCTTGCTCAAAGATCAAACCTTTAAGCCAATTCACTCTGGATTGACAGAATATACCATTGATGGTACATAGATGAATTAAGAGGATACAAGAAGACACATATTCATCCATTTTACTGATGTTTTTGTTGCAATGTTGGTTCTGTTTCTGAAAGAATAGAAACACTTACCCATGATAAGCCTGGGAAACCATCCTTCCCTAGAATTACAGGTTGATTCCAGATACATAGGGCTAACACAAAACTCTAATAGCCATAAATTAGCTTTCCATAGCCTCCTCAACACTAGATTTTCCCATCTTTTCCTATACATCCTAATTTGATGGTTGTAAGGTGATAGGTTTTTTCATTTTTCTTTTTTTTAGTGATTATGAACACTTTTGCAAATGTCTGTTGGCAGCATGTACCCTTTTTTTTTAGCTTGCATTCTTTTGAAAATTATTTATGTATGCTTTGACCACTTTTCTGAAGGGAAATGAGGATTTATCTAATACCGTATCCCTGGAGATTTTTGATATCATACTTTTGTTGAAGATATTCAATTCAAAGACCTTCCCTCCCTGCCAGTTCCTGTCTCTTCTTTTGAATCTAGCTTCATTTTTAATTTTTGCAAACTTTAAAAGATACTATATACTCAAGATTTTATCCTTTATCTTTTGTAATGTCTTCTAGTGTGCCTAATTATGAATCCCTCTCACTTTTTTTTGAAGGCTTTTTGTTTCTCATTGAAGTTGTTAAATTCTCTTCCTCATATACATTCACAAAGAGAAGACCACTCATTTCCCCCCCAAGATCTTTTGCACTTGGCAATTTGGTAGAGAATGCAACAGTGTCTTCCAAACTAAATTAACCTGTAATACTGGTATACAGGTATTTAAGCAGCAAGCTTATATAAACGTCTTCAGACACATACACTACACACACATGCTTAAGCATACACATTCATCCATAAAGGGCATTTGTGAACTCTGCAACTGTGAAATAGAGCTTTTGCATGTGTCCTTACGGAGCTCCTCCACATTTTTCCCTTGTGCTGTCCTCCAAGGGACCATGTGGACTTTGGGCTTGGTCCATCCCCTTCTCATCTGCACATGGAAAACTGTCCTCCAACCATATTTGAGGATTAAAATAATTTACACAAACCTTTCCTGTGTGGAATGTGGAAGTTTGTCTACTTTCTCTGTAATGTTTATGGTGTCAGTTCCTGTGCCATATCTCTAATAACGATTCTAGGTCAAGTCACCCAGTCAGAGTTGACACCCGATCTAGTGGAGCCAAAAGAAGGTTATGGGTAAGGAACGTTGGAAGGTTACATAGTATTAGAATAATAACGGTAATGAGTATAATAACGTCACTACCAAGGGTAACAGTTGCATGACAGTTAATATGCGCCAGGTACTGTGCTAAGCATTTTACTGTTATTGTGTCGTTTGATCCTTTCAGCAGCCGTGAGAGGCAGGAGCTGCTTCTTAGACTTTAGGATTCCTGATTATGATACAAAACAGGATCTTCCAGCAAGGAGGTCTTTGGTCTTGTCTGGACCCCAAGTCGGAGCCGAGTCACCCATCAGCTGTTCTCCAGGTGCTAATAGAAAACTATTTGACATTTCCCTTACCATGGTAATATCTCTCCACATTCTCCTTTTGTCCTATTTTTTTTATTCTCTCAGCACATACTTCTGTATGATTTCATAGGTGTGAGAAATTCTTCCTTTGATACAAGTGACAACTTGTCTATAACTTTGTAGATGTCACAGAGATTCGTCTGAGGCTCAGAAAGCTTCTCCCTCGGAGCTCCTAGAAGCTGTAGAGTGCTGGGTGAGATGGGCTAAACCACAGTGAATGTAACCTACAGGAGTCTCAATTCCTAAGTGAGTTAGGGGGATGGCTACCCCAAGCATGTGAAGACTTCCCCCAATGGGATGGGCGGATGAGAATGATTTGTTCCAGTGGCCATGAAGGTGGCTGAAACAGGTGCTTGGTGGAGAGCTTGGTTGTCCGCTGTGTCCCGGGCTGCATCCTCCTGACTTTTGTCATGGTACTGGATTTTGATGACTATGGGAGAAGGAGTGAGGCTGATGATTTGTGCAGCTCTACCTCACTTCAATCCAATTCATGCCTAAGTAGATATGATGTCATTGGTCCTTTTCAAAAGACAAAGGAAAAGCTACAACAATCCACCTCTGAACTTGGAGTCGCAGAACCTGAGTTTAAATTCAGATCTGCCACATAGTACTTGAGTGACCTTGGGCAAGTTACTTAACCTCTCTGAACATCAGTTTCCTTATCTGTTAAATTAGGAATGACCTCTAACATCTCTTTCATATCTAAATATATGATCATGTAATCCTTTACTTATATTAAAATAAGTGCATTTTGGTATAAGGGGCAAATAGCAATTGGAGATTCATGTTCCAGATTCTAGGATAAGAAAATATCTTCATCTCTTCTGGGTTTGGTTTTTTTTTTTGTGATATCAGTGGGGACAAAACATTATCCTTGTTGTCTTTTAAAGCTTAAATGGGCAAGGCAGCTTGATGAATCCCAATAATAGAGCTCCAGAGTTCTCTTTGACTCTTATTGTATATCATGTGGTTTGTTTAAAAAAATTTTTTTTCCAATTACATGAAGAAATAATCTTGTCTTTTAACAAAAATTTTGAGTTCCAAATTCTCTCCCTTCCCTCCTCGTTAAGAAGGCAAACAATTTATATATGTTATACACATGCAGTCAGAACATTTCCATATTAGTCATACTGTGAATGAAAAAACTGGCCTAAAAAAAGAAAGCTACAAGAAAAATAAAGTTTAAAAAAAAAGCATTTTACAAAAAAAAGGGTATTCAGACTTAATGAGTTATTTCTCTGGAGGTGGATAGTATTTTTCATCATGAGTCCTTCAGAATTGTTTTAGATCAACTATATTGCTGAGAACTAAGTCATTCACAGTTGATCATTGTATAATATTTCTGTTACTGTATACAGTGTTCTCCTGGTTATGCTTATTTCATTTTGCATCAGTTCATTTTTAAGTCCAGGTTTTTCTGAAAGCATCCTACGCATCATTTCTTAAAGCATAATAATATTACATCATAATTGTATACCACAGCTTGTTTAGCCATTATCCAATTAATTGGCATTCTTTCAATTTCCAGTTCTTTGCCACTACTAAAGGAGCTGCTGTAAATATAGGATCTTTCCCTCTTTTTTTTTTTTTTTAAATCTCTTTGGAGTATAATAGTGGTATTGGTGGGTGAAAAGATGTGCACTGTTTTATAGCCTTTTGGACATAGATCCAAATTATTCTCCAGAATGGTTCGATTGGTTCACTACTCCACCAACAGTACATTAATGTCCCAATTTTCCCACATCCCTTCCAATTTCTATCACACTATCTAATCTTATAGGTGTTAGGTAGTTCCTCAGTATTGTTTTCATTTGCATTTCTATAATCAATAGTAATTTAGAGCATTTTATATGACTATAGATAGCTTTGATTCCTTCTTCTGAAAATTTTCTATTCCTGTTTGACCATTTATTAATTTGGAGAAAGATTTGTATTTTTATAAATTTGACTCAGTCATGTATATGTTTGAGAAATGAAGTCTTTAACACATAAACTTACTGTAAAATTCCCCCCCTCCCAGTTTTCTGCTGTTCATCTAATCTTGACTGTATTGGTTTTGTTTGTGCAAAACCTGTTTAATATAATCAAAATTAACCATTTTCTTTCACTTATTGTTCACTATCTCTTGTTTGGTCATAAATTCTTCCCTTGTCTTTAGATTTGACAGGTAAATTATTTAATGTTCTCTTACTTTACATGTGCTTATTACCTTTCATGTCTAAATTATATGCCCCTTTTGACCTTATTTTCATATATGGTTTATGAGATGTTGGTCTATATCTAGTTTCTGCCAAACTGCTTTCCAGTTTTCCCGGCGGTTTTTGTTAAATAGTGAGTTCTTGTCATAAAAGCTTGGATCCTTAGGTTTATCAAATAATAGATTACTATGGTCACTTACTACTGTGCTGCTTAATCAATTCCACTGATTCACCACTACTTAGCTAGTATCAGGTTATTGTGATGATTACCTCTTTTTAATAGAGTTTGAGGTCTGGTATGACTAGACTACCTTCTTTCACTTTTTTTCCCCATTAATTTCCTTAATATTCTTGACCTTTTGTCCTTCCAGATAAATTTTGGGGTTTTTTTTCTAGCTTTAAAAAGTAATTTTTTATAGTTTCATTTAACACTAAAAAAGTAAATTAATTTAGTTAGAATTGTCATTTTTATTTTATTGGCTAGGCTTAATAATATTTTTCCAATTGTTCAAATCTGATTTTATTTGTGTGAAAGGTGTTTTGTAATTGTGTTCATATTTCATATTGTGGCTTTGTAATATTCATTGTGGATTTGTCTTGGGAGATAGACTCCCAAATATTTTGTTATCTATAGTTATTTGAAATGGAATTTCTCTTTCTGTCTTTTTCTGCTGGACCTTATTTGTAATATGTAGAAAGGCTGGTGATTTATATGGATTTATTTTATATCTTGTAACTTTGCTAAAGTTGTTAGTTATTTCAGCTAGTTTTTTAGATGAGTCTCTAGAATTCTCCAAGTATAACATTATATAATCCACAAAGTGTTTTTGTTTCCTCATTGCCTATTCCAATGCCTTCAATTTCTTTTTCTTCTTTTACTGCTGTTTCTAGTGTTATGATCTGAAAAGAATATATATAATTTTTCTGCTTTTCTGCATTTGGTTGTGAAGTTTTTATGCCATAATTTATGGTCAATTTTTGTGTAGGTGCTATGTACCACTCAGAAAAATGTATTTTCCTTTCTGTTTCCCACTCAGTTTTTTCCTGAGGTCTATCATATTTAAATTTTCTAAAATTCTAATCATCTTCTTAACTTCTTTCTTGTTGGGTATTTTTTGGTTGGATTTTTCTAGTTGTGAGAGGGGAAACTTAAGGTGCCTCACTAGTATAGTTTTACTTTCTATTTTCTCCTGTAACTTACTTAATTTTTCTTTTAAAAATTTCGATTCCATTCCCTTTAGTGCATATATATTTAGTATTGATATTAATTCATTACCTCTGGTACCTTTTAGTAAAATGTAGTTTCCCTGCTTATCACTTTTAATCAAATCTAATTTTGCTTTTGCTTTGTCTGGAATCATGATTGCTGCCCCCTGCTTTTTTCCCCCCTTCAGCTGAGTCATAATAAGTTCCAGCCCAGCCTCTTACCTTTACTCTATGTGTCTCTCTGCTTCAAGTGTGTTTCTTGTAAACATATTGTAGGATTCTGTTTTTTAGTCCACTCTGCCATCTGCTTTCATATTATGAGTGATTTCATCCCATTCCAATTCACAGTTTAATTACTGTGTATTTCCCTACATCCTCTTCTCCCCTAACCCATTTATCCTTCTCTCTCCATTCATTTGCCCCTCCTCAAAAGTGTTTTGTTTCTAACCAGCACCTCCTCCAATTTTCCCTCCCTTTTATTAACCCCTATCTTCTCTTATTCCCCACTGCTGACCTTTTAAGTTGTCCTGGTTTGGAAAATTGTTTCACCTTTTTATTTTGTTGGCAGTACCACTCCAGAATTCATTTGGGGGCATTATTTTAATGTTGTTTGGAGCAGAATATGAATGACTTCATCTTGACTCTATCCCTCCCTTATCTACTGGTTTCTTGATTATAGACTGGGAAGTTGCTTAGTGATCCTGGCATTATTCTTTGAGCATGTCTCATTTGTGTAATTTCTCTCTTTCCGTATTGAAAGAATCTCAGCAAAAGACTGACTTAGTTTTGGTAACACTCCAATTAAATTCATCCATGACACCTCTTAGTAGCAATTATCCCTGCCCTTTCTGGTGAACTTTTAAAAAATCATATTAATTTTTTTTCACTCAGCTACTTCTTCCTTCTGAACTTGTTTCTGAATATAAGTATACAGCCTAGCACCTGCAACCACTCCTTAGCATGGAGTCTTACTCCTGGGAACAGGTCCCTTACTCCGTCATTCCTTGATCTGTGACCTGGAACTGGGTAGTGAGCATCAAAGTTGCCAGTTGGCACTTGTTCCTGCACTTCGAATGAAATCGGTGTTCTTTATGTCTGGTCTCTTGTATTATTCATATATTATTTCTTTACATTATTAGATATTATTTCACAGGCTTGGGCCCCCTTTTGCTCTATGAGTGCTAGAAGTTCCATTGACTAGATCCCATTCCCGGTGTCTATAGTTCTCTTTGTCTCCCTATGCCAACCTAGGCTAGAAAAATAATTCACTTTTATTTTTTTTTCTGAGATTTCCCAGTCAGGATTTGATCTGGTTGTTTTTCTAGTTCTATTTGGAGGACTTTTGCTATGAGTGAGTTGGGGTGAGAGCTTGCTGTATTACTTCATACTTCTCTGACATCTTGACTTCATCTCTCTGATGATCTTTCTCCAAGTGGTATTTGAGATACTCCACCTATCCCAACCTTATCAATAAGTAGCAACAGTTAGTCAGGGTTATATTTTAACTATCCACTTTTTATATTTGAGGAAATTTTCCCCTACAGAAGCCAAGTTGGGAGTGTGTAGAATGGCAAGATTTGAATCAACCCAACTGAATTATACTTTAATCTCTCTAAAATGGGGACAACAAAGTTGAACTAATGATGATACCTAGTAACTGCTGGAAGTTTGGAAATAGACAATTTAGTAGCAACTAAAGGGAAATTAGATTCTTTGGCAACAGTTTAAATTTGGAAGGCCCTACTGGGGATCGTTATAGTTTTGATTTTCTCTGTGTATGCAAAAAAAACAATTTTAGTGGGAAAATAATATGTAGTCAAATATGGTATTTAAATGATATTTACATAAAATGTAACATTACCTTTTATAAGTATAATTTGAATAAATTTCCTAGTTTGCAGCTGATTAAAAAGAAAACTCAACCATTTAGTTATAGAAAACCACTTAGGATTTTTATGAGAACTTTTAAGATTTGTATAATTTTAACTCTGTCATTTAAATTTCATGTATATTTCTTCATAAAATTGTGAGTAATTTAGTAAGTCATGTATAGAATTGCCATTATGAAGAAGAAATTTATTTCATCCATGTAGTCTTTGTGATTTAAAGACTTATGGATTTTTGTTTTGTTTTTTTGGTGTTCTGTACATATAATTGATTTTCACTGGTAGATTTAAGATGAACAGTGTTGTGTTTTTTTATTCTTGGAATATTTAAAATTGTCTCTTTCCGCTTTCTTCACAGAAATTCTAAAGTTGAAGGGTACCTTATATGTCATCTACTCCAAAGCCCCGTGTGATACAATGTGATACATAAATTCACCTACTCAGCATTTCTGAAAAGTGTCATTTGACCTCTGTCTGAATACCTTAACTACTAGAAAATTCCTATCTTCAAGACATAATCATTTCTTTCTTTTAGGCAACTCTCATTTTTGGAGTAATAATCTTTATGTTGACCTGAAATATGGATCACTGTAACTTCTCCCATTGCCCATAGTTGTCTTCTTTACATCTATATCTAAGTAATCTTTCATTTGATGGTCCTTCAGGTACTGAAAGTCAACCATAATTTTCCCCTTGAGTCTTCTACTTTCGAGGTTATGAGCATTCCCAGTTCCTTCCATGTTATTTCAATTATCCTCAAATAACATGGTTTTGAGTTCACTTAACAGTGTATTATTAGAATGGTGGTTCAGGAAATACTACCAGTATAGTAATTCTTGATTTCAGCAAGGCTTTCTGCATTTTTTTTAACCATCTCATTATGTATTTGGAAATTGTCCTTTTCAGACAACTCATTCTCTTCATTGTTCTTAGAATCAAACATCATAACCTGGATATTTTCACACTGCAGAGTATAGAGGAATTCTACTTCTTCTTCTGGAAACTTACTAGTCTTTTTTCAATTCAGCCTAATGTGACATTAGGTTTTAGGGAGCTTTGGGTGGGGAGAAGAGGAAGCAATAGCACTTTTTTGACTCATTCCGCTTACACTCAACATCTCTGTTTTTTGTGTGAACTGGGATTGTGAGATCAGGAACTTCAAAAATCATCTGGTCCATTGACTTCACTGAACAGATGAGGAAACCTAGCTTCAAAGAGATTATGTGGCTAAGCCAAGGTTAGGTAATAGTAGTTGAAATGGGATTCAAGTCAAGGTGCCTGGACTCCAAATCCAGTCCTTTCCCTGTTATAACATGTTGTCATTGGCAATCTTTATTGCTTCCATCCTTTGTTTATGGAGGTGAGTTCTGAGCTATAAATGCAGAGCTTTACATTTCGCTTTAATTTAGTTTAACACACTAAAATACCTGTTGTATAAGGTAGCATCTCACGTTGTGAATAGATAGACCAAATGCGCTTTCAAGCACCTTAAGCTCTAATGTGGAAACAGAGAATAAATAAATAAACTAAATAACTAAAACATAAATAACTCTGGGAGAATGACATAAACAGGGACTGGCAACATGTTACAGTGGAAAGAATACTGGACTTGAAATCAGAAAACCTGGGTTCCTATCATGCCTTATTATAATTAGCCCATCCTTTTAGCCTGTTTGGGGCTCTTGATTTTGTCCTTTCATATATTGGATGATCCCTCATAGGTTTCTGTCATGTATATTTGATAAACATTACATCAAGTCATTGATCAAAATGTCAAGCAGGATGGAGCTGAGGACAGAGTTCTGTGCCAGACCACTTACAGACCTCCTTTCCCAAATTATGTATTTATTTATTCTTGTTTTCCTTAGTAGAATATAAACTCCTTGAATGGGGGATTTTTTTTTTTGGTCTTTTGATATTTACAATCTAACACTGTACATAATAGATGCTTAATAAGTACTGTTGAGATGAACTGATATTGATGCATTAATTAAAACTTTGAAACTAGTTGTTCATTTAGTTTTCAGCTCACTTACCTTGGTAATCTCCCAGCCAATATTTATTTTTTCCATAAGGATATTATAAAAGACTGGATCAAATCCTTTGTTAAAATCTAGATTTAGGCTACGTCTGTTGCATTCCTTGAACGTATTGTCTGGTAAACCCTTCAGAAAAGCAGATGTTAGTGTCATGACTTGTTTTTATTGGTTTTAATTACAAGTTGTTGACTGGTTATGACTGCTACCGTTTATAAATGTTCACAAGTCATGCATTTAATAACCAGTCTAGAATTTGGCAATCCATTTATTTCCCTTTTTTAAAAAGCAGACCATTTCCTTATTTCCATTCCTGAGGTTACTTGTTCTCTTATTCTCCAGAATTCCTCAGGAATTGCTTACATCAATAGTCACCAATAACAACCTGGAATATAGATGAGTCCGGTACTTTGAACTTAATTTAAGGCAACAACTAATTTCCTATTGTCTCTTCACTAATCTCAGTTATCAGTTCCCTCTTCACCATTTTGCCCTTTCAGTGTGAAGATCATTCTCTTTTAAAAAAGAAAATAGAAGGTACACAGGAGTTAAGGGTTTTTTTCAATTAATATCACTCTTAGATCATATGGGCCTGTTACAGAAGGGAAGTTTTGATGTAGCGGTAAAAAGTGGTTTAAAAAAAAGTCCTGCTTTGGCATCCAAGGACATGGATTTGAAGTTTAACTGACATAACACAGGGACTTGGATAAGTCACTTAATATCTTTCAGCCTCAGTTGACTCATTTGTAAAAAGTGTTTATTTGCCCTGCCTATCTCTGTTGTGTACTGTTGTGAGAATCAAATGAGATATTTAATGTAACGTGCTTTAGAAACCATAAGGCATTACATTAAATAGAAACGTCAGTGAGTCTTTCTCTGTTCCTCTTTTGTCAGTATTTCATAAACCAGGAAGACAAGCTAAGATAGGAACAGACCTGAAGGAAGTTAGCCAAAGAGTAATTTGAGTAATTTGTGGAGGGGAATTTTGCACCATAACTTCTTAAACTGAAGAGGGAGGAACTGACCATTCTTCTTCAGTCTCCCTCACCCAATATTGCAGGGCTTTCATTCAAGGAACAGACATTTTCCTTCTTTCTAGAAACTCTCACCTGTTTTTCTCCCTAATTTTCAGACCATTCCTTCTCTGCCTCCTTTTTAGTACCTTTATTCATTCTCCTTCCTCCTAACTATGATGTTTTCCAAGATTTTTTTCTTTATACAGTTCATTATAATATATTCATTCTCTTGCCTTCAACTATCAGTTCTATAATGAGGAATTTCATTTTAACTCTAATCCTGTCCTCTATTATTTTTGCCCAGAATTTACATCTGCAGATGAAAACATTCCATTTAGATATCCTGTCACTATCTCAAGTTTACCTAACATCCCCAGAACAGAAAATGTTTGTTTTACTTCTTAACATTCATATTTCCTTCATTTTAGTGGCATCATTTTCAAAGTCTCTCTGGCCAGGAATTTTGTCATCATCTTTGATGCTTTATTCTTTTTCATTCCTTAAACCAGGAAGTTAATCAAATCCTGTCATTATTTTCCTCATAAATGTTCTTTACATGGCTATCATCTTATTCAGACCCTTGCCGCTTCACATTTGAATCATTAAGATCTCCGTCTGATTTTTCTCCCTGTTGTCAATCTTGCCTCTTCAATCTATCTTATGTGTTATCATCAGGCTTATTTTTTAAAATTATGTTTTCATTATGTCACCTGCACAGCAACCTGCTACGACTTACCTATTGGTAAACTCCTCAGACTGACTTTCTGGGCTGTTCCTAATCAGGTCCTATCCTAGTATTCAATTATATTTTTTCCAGTGCTCCCCAATATAACTTTCTCTACACTAAGACTCATTTCTTCACTGTTTCCAACAACACATCATGCCCATTTCTTCCTTACCTTTGTTTTTGTTACTTTCCTTTTATAGAACACCATTTCCCCCTGACCTCTGCTGCATTCTCAATCCTTTATCTTCAGATGCAGTACTCTTATTGCTATATAACTACATTGGAAAACTGAAGCCTAGAGAAGTCATTCTAGTAAATATGCCCCAACTCATGGCCAGTTATCCTGCAAAGGCTTTTCTAAGTATTATGCTGGAACACACATTGATATCTCCCTTCTCTGAACTACTGTTGTATTTATATTCATTATAACACAGTTGATCACTTTAATTATTCTTTCCTTGTATCTCCTTTTCCCCTAGCTACAATGAAAACTCTTCAAGCACAACTACTTCTCTTGCCTCTGTATCATGGAGTGCAGTACAGGGCAAATCATCTTTTTTGATCAAGACTTGTAATTTCATCAGTATAGGAAACTCTCAGTAAGAAAACTCCCTCTTCAGGTGCAAATGAATTAACTTATCTTTGTGTAAGAGCAGGAGTTCTTACTCTGGGGTTTATCAACTTTTTTTTTAGAGGAACTTTTAGTATTGTTGGTTTCTGTTGTAATCCTATGCATTTTATTTTATGCATTTAAAGATGTTATTCTGAGAAGGGATCCATTAGCATCACTAGAATGCCAAAGCGATTTTTGACAGCAGAAAGTTAAGAACCTTTTTCATTGAGTACTGTTTGGGTATACTGAGAGATCAAGTTACTTGTTCATGTCACAGCTAGTATGTCAGAGACAGGACTTGAACCTTTTATCCAGTATACCATGTTGCCTCTCAATAAGTTGATTGGTTATAATGTTAATTTGGACAAAAATATCCCTGGAAATCTGTTTCATAAAGTATGTATACAATGACTTGTTCATGAGGTGACTAGATGAAAGAAAAGGTGACCCTGAAGATTCCTGTCGCTAGAAAAACAGTTCAAGTTCATGTCCTGTGTAAGGAAAATGAGTCAACGAAATCCTCATGTCACAAGGATATATTGTTACTTCTTATATCTTTAAAGACAGATTTTAAACTATTATTGCTAATTTTAAAAGGTGAACAGATCAGGTCCTGTACTAGTATCCTCACGATATTCAAGAGAATGATAATGTTCCCAGCATGGGTGGTATGCCACATAAAAGAATCAAAGTGTAACTAGTTTTAAGTAATTTTTCAGGTATGTTATTAAACTTGTGATGACCAAGTACAAGCAGGAAACATTGTCAGTTTTTCAATGAAAACTCCAGTCATATGTTTTTATAACTCCGACACACCCTTAATCAGTTTTACATTCATCTTCTCATATTTGACATTGTTCCTAAGCAGTTTAGATATTTCATTTTTACTTTGTCAGGGTAACAATGCAGAGAATATAATTTGAGTTAACTTAATCTTTCAATCCTCTTGACAACTCTCTATAATTTTATATTTTAAGAGATAATGCTGATCTGGATTAAAAGAAGTATCCCTTCACCTTGAAATTCCTTATGTTAATGAAAACACATGTCAAGTTATTATCCTTAAACTAAAAGATTTGATTCTGTTTAAATGTTGGAACTTATAACCAACTATCTGGATGTTTCTCTTAAATATATGTATCTAAAAGACTGTGGAAGCATGTGTACTAATAGCCTTATTCATTTTGTAACTTGTTTCAGTAGCTTTTCATTTTAGATTATTGCATAGTTTAATTGACTCATCAGTTTCTGTAGTTCCATCTTTCTTTTCCATTTTATACGGAGTAGACTCAACTTGTAGCCTCAGTGCCACCAGTGGCAAAAGCCATTTCTCTTGGTACAGCAACTTGTAGAGATAGGAGTACCTATTAATAAAATTTGACATTTATTTTTTACATTGTTCCATTTATAACTTCCCTTTGGTGATTCTATGTTTCTTCTCTTAGCAAAAAGATAAATTGGGCACTCTGTAATTTACTAACTCTGGAGTTGGTATTTTCCTTGCCAATTATAATTACAACCAAAGCATTTCTGTATCATAAAACATAATGAAAATTATTTATTTTAACCCACACTGGTATATTTTATTTATTTGTATCATGCATGTATTTCATTTCCTGAACACTGTATCTGAATTTTTGTATGATTTTTATAGACCTATTTTTAGTATGACAAACTTTTCCTCCCTACTCAGACTTTGTGCATCTTTTGACCTGAACGATTTAGCTGATTGATGTCTCTGTTTTTTGTTGTAGATTGCGCAACAGTGATGACACAAGACTGACTACGTTCATCACAGTAAGTTCACAATTATAATTAGCATTTTAAAGCTGTGTATTGTGTTTCTCTTGAGATGTATCATTTATTGATGAGTTCTTTTAATTGATCAAACTGATTAGTCAATCCAATAGAAAATCAAATTTTGAATTTTTCTATGGTTACTTAAGTTATTATTTGTATCAGTTGTAACTATTTGAACATTTTAAACCCCTTCAGGTCAGGTGCTCTTGATTTTTGTTATTGTATTCTCAGAACCTCAATAATTATTTGTTGTTTGCTTAAGATATTGCTAAAAGAGTTGAAATTTAAAAACAAAATAAAAAAAGAATTGTAGAATCATGTATTTAGAACTGTGAAAGGGACCTTGAAGGATTACATTTTAATTTATTAGGGTAATTTCTTTTAGATAATATAACAGGTAAAAGTAATATAACGAGGTAAAATATTTTCAACTATAATTAATTGAATAATTTTCCCAGTAAATTCTACATTTTGTTGTTTTACTTATCTAAAATTATTATTAATTAAAAATAAAACAGACCAAATACTGGTCATGAATAGGAACTTTCATAGTACCTAAATGTCTTGTTTCTCTTTTTTTTTTTTTGCCTCAATTAATTGAATCACTATACAAATCCTCAGCTATGACCATTAGTTTATAACATTAAGGAAATATAATAATTAAGGTTAATAAAATAATGTCTGAAGTTAATCATTAAATAGTTATTAAGTACTTATCTTGTATCAAGCAGTGAATCACTAAAAACATTAACAAAAAATAAAGTAAAAAATACAAATCAAATATAATTGTTCATCCATTCAAAGTTTTTGTTTTTTTTAATAGCCCCTTTAGCAGTATTTTAAACAAGCAACAAGCATTTATTAGTATTTCTGATGGTATAGGGCACTACCACAGATTTGAACTAATTAGAGGAAGAGTTGTTCTGAGTTAGTGAAAAGTTATGATGACGACTGGAAAGGGTTGTGAAGAGCCCCCCTTACACCCCCCCAACAAAGACCGGGGTACCAGGGGCAGGTTGTCTGGAGAAGAAGTCACAAACCGAAGCATTGTTGAAGTCGAGGTAAAGATTTATTACGCTTTTCATCAGGCAAGAGTTTTTAGGGACCTAAGACTGCAACCTTAGAGGGGTAAAGGGAAAGTTTATAGAGGGTATTCTATAGTGAAGCAAGTGCCAAATATGCTAAGTAGGTGTTTTGGAGTGGGATTAGGGAGTGGTCAGTTCTTAAAGGAACATTCACTTTTGATATCTACCATGCAGGTATTTTACCCAAAATTCATTGGGAAATAGCCCAAGGAGGGAGCTACCTGGAGATGTGGTTTTAGGCCTGAAATGTCACTAAGTCAACCAGTGGTCTGGGTTGACCAGAAAAAAACAGGCTTCTCTCATCAATGTCTCATTAGATAAGATTAATGTAAGAGAGTATAGATATGTCCAAGTCTAGGATACATGTGATTGGTCAGCAAGTAGTAAATGTCGTTATGACCCAGTACATAGCCTGTTCAGTACACAGCTGGTTCAAACTAATGAATTCTATAGGTTCAGCTGGCTACTGTAGCAGGAAAGGAGATGGCAGTTATTGCTAGGGCAAGCTGTGTCCTTGGTCTGGGAAGAAACTGCCTGAGATAGTATTTTGAGGCTAGGGAGAAATGTGATTTTTAAAGAGAAATGTGATTTTAGAATTGGGGCCCAAGTACCCCATCAGTTTGAATTATAAAAGTATTCTAGAAGAAATAATCTTTTATTTTTTATTTTATTGCTTTCAAGTATATTCACTAACTCAAGCAAGACCAGTCAACAAAGAGTTGTTTACTGGAGATCTTTACATTTGTTTCTTTAATGAATTTATTTAAATGATTTCTAATTAAAATATATTATGAATTATGTTAGTGGTCCTTATGAAGTAGATGGAAGTCCTTGGAAAAACGTTTGTTTTCTGAATTATGTTGCCTCCCCTTCTTTTGATGTTGTTAACACTATTAAATTTTACTGTCCTCTAAAGAAAGAATTTGTTTAGTAGAGATAAAGTTTAGTTAGCCTCCATTATTTTGCATTCAGAATGATTGTATTTGGAGTTATGATAATGAGGTTTTATTGTATTTTTGAAAGATATTTTAAATTATAAGGTCATCTAAAATGGATTAAAGAGTTTCTTAATTATGAAACTATACCTTGAGTTGTAGTTTTCCAGTTTAGACACAATTGAACTTCATGCTATGGTGCTATGATCAAAAGATCTTGCTCTCTAGATTTTGGGGGGAAATGCCTTATCGTTGGTCAGGGAACCAAGTTGTAGTAATTACCAAAATAAATACAAGAAATAACCCCATATAGTTTTTATGTTCATTTCTGACTTCTGATATAATGACTGATCTTGTTCAGTAAATAGCAGACATTTGAAAGGATTATCATTCTATTTGAAACTACTTTATCCTAATAATTTTAGACTATATTTCCATTGTATAAAGAGAGACAGACAAAATCCTGCACATTTATTGCCTAAAGAAATTTTTTAACTCGGTGATTTGTAGTTTTTACATTGGAGATTCAAAACTTCCTTTGTTACACTGGCTGAATATTTTATAATAAAATACAAGGGTGTATAACAGCAGCGACCTTCATGCCAACATCCCAGGGGTGCTTTATAATCAGGAAAGTTAAAATTAGCCCTAGAAGCACAAAAATTGCTAAAACAATCAGTTTCAAATGCTGACCATAACAAATCACTTTAAGGTTAGATTTTAAAATCCTAACAGTTGGAATGCTTTTTTAAAAAATGGGAAATGTAAACCAGACCTAGATGCTAAAAGCTTTATGGGTAATGTAGCTAATTAGGAGTGGACAAAAAAGACCAACATCTTTATCTAACAACCAAGTTCAGAGAGAGAGAGCAAGCAAAAGTAGTTTCATTAATGAGGAAGGGACAAATGATTTGTAAGTCAAAAAGAATCATTTTATAATGAGTGCTATTTAACAGGGACTAAATTGGAATCAGGTTGGGGAAAATTTACTAGTTGGCGAGAGGAAACAATGGACTAAATACAAAAGAGGGGCTACTAGTTAGGCAGAGCTTCTGTAATTCATGCACAAGGCCTTTGTAAAGGACAAGTGCTTTTATTTAGTCTATTTTTATAGAACTTTTATAACCATGGATATATTTCAAAAAATATAACGAATCCATTCCCAACCCATTCTCAATGACTAGAAGCCTCTAAATTATGGAGAAGTGCCTTCTTTGGTTTTATATCAGGAGTAGGAAGAAAAATTTCTCTACTAGGAATGAAGTAACTTTCTCTATGTTCCTAGGCTACTCTTTCCTCCTTTGATCTTTTCAAGGATTAAATGTTACCTCCCCTGACTCAGAATTCCTTAAGACTGAAAGCTTGTTTTCTGTTCTTATCTTCTTTGCATGTTGTAAGCTTTGGACCCTTGGTTGCATGTCAGGCTAAATGAGTGAAGTTTTTGTGCCCTTTAAAGCTATAAAAGAAGCATGCCCAGAATCTCAGAACTGCACGACACCTCATAGGCATCTAGACCAGAGGTGTCAAACACACAGGAGGCTTAAGTACTGCCCAAACCGGATTAAAATGTAATTTGGAAATACTTAACACAAGAAATAAAAATGCAATAAAAATAAGTCAGCATGTATTCCGTATGGATGCTTATGTATGAATCAGAGTGGTCCCCCTTTCCATTTGAGTTTGACACTATTGTTATAGATCAATTCTATTTATTTATTTTTAGTTTTCAACTTCAATTCCACAAGTATAGGTCAATTCTAAAATAACCAAGAATAATGGTTATTCAGCCTTCGCTTGACAAACTCTCCCCAAAGCAGCCTATTCCATTTTTGTACAGTGCTGATTACTAGGAGTGTTCCCCTTATACTGAGTCTAAATCTACAATTTCTGCCTAGTGTTCCTAGTTTGCCTCCTAAGGTTAAGCAAAATTTAACCTGACAGTCTTTCAAATACTTCTAACGTGTTCTGTTAAGTCTCCTCTTTTCCAAGCCAAATCTCTTCACTGCCTTCAACAAGTCTTGATATGGTATGTTCTCCAATTCTCTTACATTCTGGAAGAGTTCAGATTTATCTTTGTATTCCTTAAAATGTCATGTCTATAGCTGAACGTGGTATTCCTGAGGTCATCAGACTAGGGTAAAGTATGGCAGTGCCGTAAGCCACCTCATCCGTGTGTGTGTGTATGTGTGGTTGTGTGTGTGTGTGTGTGTGTTTGCATGCATTTGTACGTGTGTAGTCTAGGATGGTATTAGCCATTTTGTTTCTCCTGTTTTAATTCATATCAAGTACAGAGGTCATTAAGTTACTCAGGTTCTGTTTTCTGGTGATGTCTCCTCCAGCTTGTATTTGTGAAATTGGATTTTTGAACTGAAGTGAAGAACTTAACATTTTGTCTACTGAATTTTATCATATTCAATCCTAGCCCGTTCTTCTAGACTTTCAAAGCCTTTTAGGAATCTAACTGTTAACTAATATATTACATATCCATCCAGTTTTATGTCACCTGCAAATCTGACAAGCATTCCGTCTTCTTTCATCCAAGTATTTGATAACAGTATTTAATAGCACAGAGTCGAGGCATCCAAGTTCAAATCAAACCATTGATGATGACTCTTGGAGTTCAATCACTTGACCAATTTTGAATCTACCTAGTTGTATTATCTTCTAGTACGTACCTGTCCATCTTGTCTGTGACTTTACTGAAATAATTTGTCTGCAGGATTGCCCTGCTAGTCTAGTTACTATTACCATGAAAGGAAATGAGGTTGACCTATTCTTGATGAAGCCATGCTACATTTTAGCAATCACTGTTTCCCTTTTTCGGGCAGGTAGGTGGGATGGGATAGATTGCTAGGTCTAGAGTTAGAAAGACTTATCTTCCTGAGCTCAAATCTGGCCTCAGACATTGTATTGTCTGACCCTGACCTGTAAACATGTATGACTCTGGGCAAATCACTTAACCTTGGTTGCCTCAATTTCTCATGTATAAGATGAGCTGGGGAACCACTCCAGTATCTCTGAGAACACCCTAAATGAGGTCATGAAGAGTCAGGCATGACTGGAGATGAGTCAACAACATGTACTTGGTACTGGGGTAAGCTGTGGGAATACAAGGAAAGATAAAAATACAGTCTGCTCTCAAGAAGCCCATAGTGTAATGGGGGAGACAACAGGAAAAAAGAACTATGTACAAACAGGAACAGATACAGGATAAATCAGAGTTAATCAATAGAACATTAAAGGGAATTGAAAAAAGCTTCTTGAAAAAGGTGGGGTTTTGGTTTTTGGCAGGGATGTGAAGGAGGCCAGGAGATCCAGCTGAGGAAGCATAGTAAGAGAATTCTAGACACAGGGAACAGTCAGTGAAAATGCAGGTAGTCAGAAGATGGAGAGTCTTACTCAGTATTCCCTAGGTTTTATTTGAAACTACCCACCAAAAGTTATTGTGTTATTAAAGTTGGTTATAAATACAAGTTAATTCTTGTAAGTTCACTGCACAGAATACATACATACATACATATAACATCAGCTTCTAAAGAAGTTAAATCTTGATGATTCAAATAAATTCCAAATTTTTAATATTTATCAGATTCATCCTAGTAACTAAACCAGATTGATCCTAGCCAAGATATTTGCTCAAAGATACATTTCTTTTCTTTTAGTAGCTTGGCCCAATCTTAACTAGCTTTCCTAGTGCCATGACCTATCTCCCAATTAGCACCTTTTAATCTTACACTGTAAAACAGATAGATTCCCTTTAACTTAGAAAAATGTCCATCACTGAAAAGAATGCTCTTTCATTTAAGAATTGTACTATCTGTTCTGTAGGTCAGCAATGAGTTTCTCTTTATTACTTCTCTTAGATCTTTCTTTACCAATCCATAATGTTCTTGAATACTTTATTTAGATAGAACTGTAGGATTAATCCGTTTCTCTTTCCACTAATCTTTCAGTTTTAATATACTTTGATATTTTTTAACAGTTTCAAAACTGAAATATTTGTCTCAGAAGGCAATAAATCATTTACTGTACCTGAAATTTTTCATTCCTGCCATAAACAACCTTTGGACATTTTTTCCTTTATATTAATTTCTCTGAATTGTCCTTGCATACATGCTGCCAACCTATTAAAATTTTCCTTGGAAGAGACTTTTAACTATTACTTTGACTTGTTTTTAAGAAAAAAGATTTTTTCACATACTGTCATACATGCAAATAAGTTTTCAGTAAGGGGTACCACTCCTCTTTAGGGCCAGTAACGTAGCAGACTGAGGTATGTACTTAGAAGATATAGTTGAGTTTTGTTATGCTACAATGTTGAATAAATACTATTAAGATACAATGATTTTAAGTTTTTATATGCTCATGCTTTCCTATACATGCTGAAATCTTGGAAAATTTGAAAGTGAAGCCTGGAGATTGATTACAGGTCAATATTTAGGTTTCCTTTAGTGTGTTCATCTTAAACATATCATTACTTGATCTATAATTCTCCTAATTACATGCCAGACAGGTGGGATATTGAGGTTTCCAGTTTGTCACGTTTTCTAACCAACCAGTCAAATTTGACAATTCCTTTAGTTTTGTAGCAGAACGTAAGCCTTTCTCCTAGGTTTACCAAACTCTCCAAAAGAAAAGCCTCAGAGTTGCCAAATATACTGTTTAGCATATATGTATTCCTCTAGAAGTTTTGTGTAATTTTTAAATTCTTCATTATAAACTTCTGTTGCTCTGATATTTTGAACCAGTCTACCAAAGCTTTCAGCTCATCAGTAATGTTTTCCAGAATATAAGATATATTTACCTTTTAGCTCTTTACATTTCTCATAGAGACTTGATGTCCCCATGATAGACCCTGAGAAAGAATTCTTTTTTTCTGTTGTTTTAACTGTTGGATCTAATGTAATATCCTCTCTCCAATCTTGTGTGGATTCTCTCCCTCAGATCCAAATCATTACATTCAGCAAAAAGTTCTGAAGTTTTTAGCTAAAAAATTGTTTTCTTGTCCTTTAGAGATTGTTTTTATTATGCAGATTGAAATATATGTTCTCAACTCCACATCACTTCATTCCAAAATCATTTTGTTTTCAGATCCAAGAATTTGAATTACTACCTGATCTTTAAGGGTGTATGCATATTTGGGTGTTATTGGTAAAAATGGCCCTGCCTTGTTATTGTGGGGATTGAGGTGAGATTTTGATATAGTCATGAATTCTTAGTTTATAATTATAGTAGCAACAGGTAGTTTTTGGGATTCAGTCAAGGGCACGAGGTTCAAACAAGTTCAATGATTTGTGGCTAACTCTGAGGTATGACTTTCAGGGTCCAAAGTTTGCCACTTTAGATAAGCCCAAAACATAGACCTAAGTTCTGGCACATCTGGAAATTCAGGTTCATACCTAGAAGACAAATTAGGAGGAAATAATATGGAGAGAGATTAAAAAAACTCAAGACTGAGGGAGTGCTTAGCCTAGTTGCACAAGGGCTATAGCCTGCATGGCATAAATGAGACAAATGACTAAACTGTCCAGAAGTTGTTTCTGGTACAATCTCTGATGTGGAACTGATAAACAGGTGGAATTTGGAGATGAGTAGTTTTCACTGAGGACAGATCATGCAGACCTGCAGCATCATATGAGGGAGATATCAATTCTTAAACCTGGGGCAGCCAACTTTGGGCCCCACATAGAAGAAAGTATCTTCCTACTGTTTTGGGGTTTTTTTTTTGAGGACATGTTGAAGGGGGAGAGGGAGAATAGACTCAGGACTGAGGATCTAAGTAAACTAGTCAAAACAGTCAAGTTGATCAGGAAAGACCAGGATTAGTCTTTGTAAATGGAACCTATTAAATTTTTGAATCTGCAACTATACCCTTGCTTCACCCTTCTCCTTTTATCTTTCCTCACTGCATTATCCTATTTTCTCTTATGCTACATAAAATATCTTTATATACCTAAGAAAATAATGTGCTACTGCTACAGGGAACATATAGGGAAAATAGTAAAACAAAACTCTGTGGTCTTGTACCTTTAGGGAACTTAGGCCTTGAAGAACAGGAGCAAGTTAAAAGAAGTAGTTTCAGAGTAAACAGGTAAAATAAAGCATGCATTTATTACTTACTCTTTTTTTAAACGTGAAATCTGATGGGAGCATCAGCAATGCAGAGATGGTTTAATAATAGGAAGACTATAAATGTGATAGGGAATAGACCTCTGATTACATTGTCATGTCAGCCTCCTCAATGAGTAAACCCCCTCAACTTGTGCAGTTTAACACCTTCTCTGCCCTTTAGAGAGTTGTCTTAGACAATGTCTTCAGAGAACTGACTAGAAGCACCAAAGAGTTAAGTGACTTAGCTAGGGTCATCACATCACTAGCATATGTTAGAGGCGTGACTTACACCCAGGTCTTCTTGGCTTTGTGGCTGATTACCCACCTGCCACACTGTCTATGGTACTATAGTAACTTGTGTTAACAAAAAATAACGATGATCACAATAGATGTAGAAAAAGCCCTTGTCAAAGTGCAGCACTAATATATAAATGAGCTTTTTCTTAATATAAGGAAAAAAAAGAATTTATCTCAAGTCAAGAGTCAACATTTTTAATTGAGAAACACTGTAAACCTCATTTAATAAAATCAGAGGTAAAGCAAAGATGTTTATTGTTACCACCAGTATTTAAAAGTTATAGATCTTGCAGTAATCAAGAAAAATCATTTGAAGGTATAAGTAAAGTCAAAATAATCTCCTTGTATGAATATGATAGGATGATTTATGAAAAATAACATGCTAGAGAGACTAGAGAACTTTCCTTTGAGTCAGGAATGCCTGCATTCAAGTCCCATTAACATGCATTTACAATGTGATCAGCACAAGCCATTTTACCTTTATTGTAGGAGCCATAGCAAAAGACAGGGCTAGCTCAAAACCTTAATGTCCCAGCAGTGTCATAAGAGGAGGCTGATACTAGTGTAATCTCTACCATCAGGCTTGAACCTATTTGGATTATAGCAACGAATAGAACCACCTTGTGAGTAGGAATTTTGCTTGGGAAAGGAGACAAAGACAGACTGAGGTCAGCATCTACATTGAACCAGTAAGTGAAACAGAAGCCAAGAATTAAGGCAAAGGATGGGATCTAGTAATAAATATCCCAAGCAGAATGGCAGCAGTAGCATCCAGAACACAAACTGAAGAGCACTGGATAGGGCCTACTGAATCCATACACGAATACTTAAAGGGACAATGACTGCTACTGGCACAAAGTCCCAATTCAAGAACTAAGACAAGAAATAAGAGTAAACAAAAGAAAACACAGTAGAGAAATACTGTAGATTAAGAAATGCCCAAGGCAAGAGGTAAACCTAAAAGAAGAGAGAAACAAGAAATAGAAACAGTTTGGCCATAATGACTGTCTATAGTTGGAAGAAATAAAGCAAGAGATAAGAAGTGAAATTATAAGTGAAATAAGATCTCTGGAGGAAAAAAAAAAGGAGGATAAGTAGCTTAGAGGGTAGAAAAATATTTATGCAATAGAGTATTTAGAATGCAATGACTGTAATAAACCAGGAAATATTAGATCAAAGTCTGTTTGCTGTTGGAAATTACTGTCATGGAAAACTGATTAAGGATAAATAATTTAAAAATCATCATACTTCTCAAAAATCATGACCAAACAAAAAAGCCTAGGTGAAATATTTCAAGAAGTGATAAACAAAAACTACCTAGATATATTAGAACCAGAGGACCAAGGCAAAAATAGAAAGAATATGCTAATCACTTCCTGAGACAAACTCCAAACTGAAAACACAAAGAAATGTCATTGCTCAAACCAAGACCTACCAAGTCAAAGGAAAAATATTTCAAGTAGTAAAAAAAATTGCAGGTAATAAGGAACCATAGAAAGGATTTTATAAGACTTTGCTAAAATTTACAGTAAAGGAGGGAAAATCTTGGAATACAGTATTAAAAAGACATAACCAAACAATATATTCCTACATGGGAAAAAAATGGTCTTTTTGTAGAAGAGAGGATTTTCAAGTAATCATGATGAAAAGACTCAACATTGGAGTCAAATGTTGGCTTAAACCAGGAGTGTTGTAAGGTTCAAATGAGGTAAAAGATATAAAGCTTTTTGCAAACCATAAAGTGCCATATAAATGCCAGCTATTATTAGCCTACCTTCAGCAGGCTTCTAGTCTGGTGATAACATCATCACCTGAGCCTTCTAATGCTGAGCTCAAGCAGTGTAAACAATTCAGGGATGTGCTGGTGTATGTTTAACAACCAGACTCCATGCGAGTATATATACATACATACTTACACACTTTTAAGTTTAATCTGTATTATTAATGTTTAATTAATTCTTGGCAATTGATAAAATAATATATCAAGCCCTGTGTCTTAGTGACCGCTGATTTCTGAGTTGTAAATGTTCACATTGAAAATTTAGCAATGGATTTCACAAGCCATTTAGAGCTGGCTCCAGCACAACCTTTGCCTAAATCTAATTTCTGCTAGACTGCTTTATAATTTTCCCAGTAATTTCCATAAAACAGTAAATCTTTTACACTTGTTGCTGGAGTCCATGGATTTATCAAACATTTAGCATGTTTGCTTTCAGAATCTTATACCTAGTCTGGTTTAATGGTATTTTTTTTAAACAAGTACCAATTAGTTTTGATGATGACAACATTGTGGTATGGTTTAAGACCATTTCCTGTGAGGTCCTCTTCCTTCCCACTTAAAAAAAATTCATTTTGAGATTCTGGAGCATTTGTTCCTCTAGATGAATTTTGTTGTTATTTTTTCTGGTTCTGTAAAGTTATCCTTTGTTAGTTCCATTGGCATGGAACTGAATCTATAAATTAAGTATGGTAGTCCTGTCATTTTATTATATGTACAGCACAACCATGAACAACAAACATTTCTAAAATAATTTTAAGACTTCCTTTAGTATTATAATGAGTGATTTGAAGTTATATTCATATAATTCATATGAAATTGGAAAAAGTTTTATTTTTCTCTTTCTGCTACATTTGTTGGTAATGCAAAGACAAGGTGATGATTTTTATGGTTTTATTTTTGTATCCTATTGTGTTGGTTAATAATTATTTCAATTTTCGTTGTGATCTTTTAAGATTATCTAAGTAAGCAATCATGTAATCTGTTAAAAGCAGTACTTTTGTTTCTTCTTGGCTTATATCTATTCCCTCAGCCTGTTTTTCTTGTCTTACTAAAATGGCTAGCATTTCCAGAGCATTAATGATAGTGGCGACAACGTGTGTCCTCGTTCTACCTTTGGTTTTTATTGTGAATGTCTCTAGGTGTTTCACAATTATTGATATTGCTGGCTTTTAGTAGTAGATATTATTTATCAGTATTTCAAAACAGTCTATTCCTAATTTCAGTTATTTTTTGATAAACATATGTTACATTTTATGATAAGCATTTTCCGTATCTATTGACATAATGAGATGGTTTTTATTAGTTTTGTTTCTAATACAATGCATTTCATGCTACTTTCCCTAAATGTACTTTTTGAAATTTTCCCCAGATACTAACATTTCTGGATACAGTTCTGTCTCAGGAACCAGCCCAGTTTTCTTTTGGATAGCACTAATTGCGGCCAGGAATTTTCTCCTTATATATTAAGCCCAAATATTCCTGTTTGCAAGTTTTAGCTATTGTTTCCCCTGTAGTTTTTCCCTCAGGGGCCAAGTCTAATCTTTTTTTTTATATGATAGCTCTTCACATATTTTCAGACCACTATCAGGTGCCTCCTTGGTATTCTTTTCTCCAGGCTAACCATCTCTAGGATAAACATCTCTTAATTTCTGATCCTTATCTTGAGATCCTTCATCATCCTGTTGCTGTTCCTAGATACTCTCTAAATTCCCAATGTGGTATCCACAACTGATTACATTACTCCAGACGTGGTTTAATCCAGGCAAAGTATAACAGAAAATGAAATCCTTCATCCTAGCTGCTATTCCACTCTTATTGTAACTTGGACTCTAGTTAGCTTATTTTGGTTGCTCTATGACATAATTGGCTTATATTGATCTTAAAGGCAGCCAAATCCCCCAGACTTTTTTTCAGTTAAACAGTTGATTTAACTTTACCTCCACCAATTTATACTTGTGATGTTGATTTTGTTGAGCCTAACTGTAAGACTTTACTACTTATCTCTATTGAATTTTTTATTGTTTATTCCATTGTTTGTTTTAACCTGTCAATCATTTTAGATTCTTCCTCTGTCACTCAAGTATTGTTTTGTCTGAAAATTTTAAAAATCTACCTTCTGTCTAATTCATTGACAAAGATGTTAAATAAGGGCATAAAACTGATACCTGGACTACTCTTAAAGATACCTTTTCCCTTTACCACATCCCTGGTTGCTGAACTCTGTTAAAATATATGATAAAAAATGAAATTATTGGCTATATTCTTAAGTAGGATATTTGTGAATCATCTTTTAACCAATGGGAGACTTTTTTCCTCTGTGTTTGTAAGTAAGGACTTTGTAATAAGTGATATTGTTCAATGAACACATGGGCTATCTTATAGGGTATTTAATACTTAACTAAAATTTGGATAAGCCACTTGAACAAGGATGCTGGAGAAATGATTCCTTACTGTGTAAAAAGTTGGACTAGATAATACCTTATGGCCCTTCCAACTCTAAAATTCTGTCATTTTCATCCTTTATGATTTTAATAGAATCTATGCTTCCTGCTTTCTGACAGATGCTTTTACCATGAGGTAGTCATGTTTTGTTTATTAAAGCTACTTTTTAGTCTCAGTGTCAGCCTTTTAGTTAAATTGCTTGAGATACATTACACATCTGTCATTTTTTATTTCATTCCCCATTGGCTTAGCATTTTAAGATGCTGGTAAAGAATGGTTTAGTTTTCAGTATAGTCATAAAAGCTTGGGTCTATGAATCTATTATATTTTCTTCCTTATGTGGGAAAAAAAGGGTTTTTAGGTCTTTTGAGCAATATTTCACTTGGCCAGGGGTCACTTCTCTAACAATCTTAATTATATTCATCATGCAGTCAAGAATCAGGAATGAAGCAAAAAAAGAACTTTTGAACATCTAAAAAATGTCATAAAGTCTATATAATAAAGCTCATGTGCTTTACTCATTGGAGAAATTTTAGGTTTGTTTTGTAATTTTCAGGTACACCTCTAATAAGCTTAGATATCTAGTTTCCTGATCCATATATAGTTAGAAAAGAATGGAGGAATCGTTAGAAATAGGTACACTGATAGCAATAAGAGATAACAGTTGCCAGTGAGAGATGAGAAAGAAAAGCAACAAAAATGACAAAAAAACAGACAAAACTCAAAAATGTGGCACTCTGGGTTCAGTTAATAGGGAAGGATACAGTGGTAAATACTTCAGTAGTCCCTACGAATTTTATTTGACTTTTGAGTTCACTACGAGCTAATAGTACATTTGATTTGGCTACCAAGAAAAGCTAATGTCATTTTAGACTCTCTTAATAGAAATAGAAGGTCTATAATAAAGGAGATATTTGTCCCACTGTACATTATGTCAGAAAACATTTGGTGTACCGTATATAGTTTTAGGTATAATACCTTTTAGAGTGGCATTTATAAATGAGAACACCTCTGGAAGAGGTTTACCAGCATGATAAAATGTCTGGAAACTATGGATGTTAACACATCTGGGAACATTTAGTATTAGAGAACAAGTCATGGGGTGAAATTGAGAATGGAGACCAGGATGAAATCTTAATAGCTATCTTCAGATATGTAAAGCATTATGATATAGAAGGACTGTTGGTGCCAGGGGGCAGATCTAGAATGAATAGATGAAAGTTATCATGAGGGATACTATACCATAATATAAGGAACAGCTTTAGAGTAATTAGAGGTATCCAACAACAATAACTGCAGCCTACATTTCTTAGCTCTGCAGTTTACAAAGTGGTTTACAAACCTTACTGGCTTCTGACCTTAGCATCTTCCCAAATGAAGAAATTGTGGTTCCCAATTTTTTTTTACAGTATTCCTTTACCAGTAGTAATGAGTTCTCCATTACTGGAAATGTTCAAACGAAGACAATGACTCTTCTATTGCGGATATTGTAAAGGTGATTTCACTGAACTTCTTCAATTTATGTATCCCAAGTATTTTCTGCATGGCTAAGTCATGATTCACCACAAAAGAGGAAGAGATTCTGAAGGCTTTGGATGAAAGATAAAGCAGTAACTGATCTTCCTCTTTCCCACAGCATTTGAATCATGAAGAAATAATGAAAATAGTTTGAGGGAAGATATTCATTCTTCAGAAAGCTGATTAATCAACAATATTCATTTCCAGGCAGAAACCTTCTAGAAAGATTAATAAAAAAAAAAAAAGAAATCTGAGTGTATGAACTCTTTTGCACAATTATCCCCTGAAGTACATGTTCCATATATACCAAAACACCCTTTAACTTCACATGCACCTTCAAGAATCCTGGAACAGATAATAATCATTAAAATATATGTTTAGAGTTATATTCCATATCGTTTGACCTTAAGTTTTTCTTAAAGGATAGAAGTTCAAAAGAATATATTTTACAAATCAATAAAATGCACTACCCAGAGGACAAGATTCACTGTGTAAAGTAAGTAGTGATGGTTAGATTAATAGTTTGGCCATCCAGAAAGTAGCCAAGTACTGTTTGGTGCAGCTCAAACTTTCCTACATTTCTTGAATACCATACATACTTCTCAAGAAGGAGAAACAAGTAAACAAACTTAATCCCTTTAAGGTCTTTGTGTTTAATTCTTCCTTCTCTATCCTATCACAATTTTCCTAGATAGATGCGGATCAACCCTTAAATCCTTAAGATCCTAAATTATTTCTAATTATTTTTCACAATATCCATTTATTAGCATTGGAAGTTATTTAGCTAGAACTTAATGCCAATGTAAGTACCTATACAAAGAGCACTGTAGACTAGGAACCAGCAACTTTCCAAAGCAGGATGCCAAGTTGCTTATTCCTTTTCTTGTGGTATGTATGGAAGGAGAGAAGTATTAGTAAAGAACTAGTTTAAAGTAATAGGAAAATAACAGAGGAACCTGCATGATAAGAGTAAGGGGAATTCTTCAGGAGGAAGTCCCTATATAAATGAAATTGGGTGTCCATTCTCTCTATCCCTGCGTATCTTATATCCTTTACTAGGTTGTTGATGTAACTTGTGGCCAGGAATCATGTTTTATTTGTCATTGTATATGAGTATCTAGTCTAAGGTTTAATCCAAATATGTATTTCCTAAAAAAAAATAAAAGAGAGTGGCCTAGCCATAACAGATCTCAGGCTATATTATAAACAAGTAATCATTAAAACCATCTGGCACTGGTTAAGAAATGAAGTAGTAGATCAGTAGAATAGATTATGTACTTAATATTCAGGAGTAAGTGGCCATAGTAATCTAATGTTGATAAAACCAAAAATAGAAGCTTTTGGGACTACAACTTGCTATTTAATAAAAAAAACTTTTGAGAAAACTGGAAAACAGTTTGGCAAAAACTAAGTGTAGACCAGCATTTCACAATGTATATCAAGATAAGGTCAAAATGAGTACATGATTTAGATATAAAGGGTTATTATGAACAAATTAAGGGAACATAGAATACTTTACCTGTCAGATCTATGGATAAAGGAAGAATTCATGACCCAACAAGAGATAGAGAACATTATGGGATATAAAATTGATAACTTTGAGAACATTAACTTAAAAAGGTTTTGCATAAAGCCAAATGCAGCCAAGATTAAAAAGAAAGCAGAAAACAGGGAAAAACAATTTTATGGCAAGATTCTCTGATCAAGGTCTCATTTCTCTTGTATAGAGATTTGAGTCAAATTTATAAGAATACAAGTCATTCCCAGATTGACAAATGGTCAAAGGATATGAATAGGTACCTTTCACATGAAGAAATCAAAACAATAGTATATTAAAAATGCTCTAAGTCACTTTTGATTAGAGATATGTAAATTGACAACTCTCAGGTACAACCTCTTGCCTACCAGACTGGCTAATATGACAGAAAAAAAAATTACAAATCTTGGAGGGGTTATGGGAAAAATTGACATTATTGGTGGAGTTGTAAACTGATCCAACCATTCTGGAGAGCAATTTGGAACTATACCCCAAAGGTGATAAACTGCGAATACCCTTTGACCAAGTAATAATACTATGAGGTCTTATTCCAAAGAGATTAAAAAAAAAAAAGGAAAAGAACCCATATGTATAAAAATATTTATAGCACCTCCTTTTGTGGTGGCAAAGAATTTGAGATTGAGGGGTTGTCCATCAAGTTGTTGTATATGATTGTGATGGAATACTCTTATAAGAAATGACAAGCAGGATGCTTTCTGAAAAACCTGGACAGACTTATCTGAACTGATGCAAAACGAAGTAAACAGAACCAGGAGAACATTGTACACAGGAATAGCAATGTTGTATAATGATCAGTGAATGACATTCTCAGCACTATAGTGATCTAATACAATTCTGAGGGACACATGATGAAAAATGCTATCCGCCTCCAGAGAAAGAACTGAGGAAATCTGAATGCAGATTGAAGCATATTTTATTGAACTTTATTTTTCTTGTTTTTAACCTGTTTTCTTTTGTAACCTGATTTATTTGGAAATAATGTTTTGCGTGACTGCACACATATAGCCTATATCAAATTGCTTGTCTTCTCAATGAAGAGGGAGGGAAGAAATGAAGGGAGAAAATTTGCAACTCAAAATTTTAAAAAATGAATGTTAAAGTTTTTTACATGTAATTGGAAAAATAAAATAAATAGGAAATGTTTAACAAAATAAAAATAGTGCAACAGAAATATATTTCCTAAATTAAATTAAATTAGATTGAAAACAGAATACAATAAAAAGTACATTAGTTATGGGAGCCACCAACATAAGTTCTAGTCTAGGTTTTGCCATTTATTTTGTGTGATTTTGGACAAGTTTTTCCCTCAGTTTCCTTCAGTTTTTCCCTCAGGCCCTCTGTTTTGACAGCTGTAAAATTACAAGGTTGTACTAGATTGAGTTTCTATAGGATTCTTCTAGAAATAATCTATTATTTTGCTTTGTAATTTTGCTAATTTTTGGTAGAAATTTTTTTTTCTTTTTGAAACTTTCAAGTGTTTTAATAATACTGATTTATACATCTGTAGCCCTTTATCTCTGGCAGTAAGCTTGATGAATATTATCTTATTTGAGCTGAACAAGCAACCCTATGAAGTAGGGCCTACTGGTGTTATTATTTATTTTTAGTTTTCAACATTCATTTCCACAAGATTTTGAGTTCCAAATTTTCTCCCTGTCTCTCCCCTTCCTACCCCAAGATGTCATGCAACTTCTCTCCCTTCCTCTCTCCCCACCTTCCCCATTGAGAGGGCAAGCAATTCAATATAGGTGATACATAGTATAGTTATACAAAAGACTTCCAAAACAGTTATGTTGTGAAAGGCTAATTATATTTCCTTCCATCCTATTCTGCCCCCCAATTTATTCTATTCTCTCTTTTGACTTTGTCTCTCCCCAAAAGTGTTTGCTTCTAATTACTCCCTCTTCCCATTTGCCCCCCCCACCCCACTTATCCCCTTCTCCCCTATTTTTCCTGTACTTTTTCTGTTTCATACCAAATTGAGTGTTGTTGTTATTCCCTTCTTAAGTCAAATGTGATGAGAGTAAGCTTCCTTTTTTCCCTTTTTCCCTTCCATTGAAAAAGCTCTTGATTGCCTCTTTAATGAGAGATAATTTTCCCCATTGCATGTTTACAGTGCTATTATTTTATAAATTGTTCCCTTGATTCTGCTCACTTTGCTCTATATTAGTTCAGACAAGTCTTCATAGGATTCTCTGAAACTAGTCTTCTTTTACGGCGCAGTAGTAATTCACTGCAATCATGTACCATAATTTTCGTCCATTCTTAGTTGAGGGACACCCTCTTCGTTTCCAGTTCTTAGCTATATGAAAGAAAGCAGCTATAAATCGGTAGGTTTTTTTGCACATGTGGGTTTTCCCCCTCTTTCTTTTTCCTCTTTTGTACCTTCTTAGGAGTGCCTTTTGGGGCATAGTTCATTAGTGCTCAAGAATAATTTTAACCTTGTTTTGTCTTTATTTTTTTTTAAGGTAGAATGCCTTCAGGACTCCTGGAAAGATAGTATTACATCCCACTCTAAGGCTTGTTCACAAATAGGAGCTTAAGGAAGGAATGAAAGTTCATTGAATTGATCTTCCCTGCAACATAATTATGCTATATGTTCTCTGTAGGGAGAGAAGTTGAGTGACTTTCTCAAGGTCACACAGGTAATAGATGGCAATGCCAAGATTTGAATCCAAGTCTTTTGTTTCCTTTTACATGCTACCATTAATGACAGCTCTTCATGAATGACCTCTAGCTTCCCTTCTAGTCCCTATGTCAATAATTTTATCCTAGAAAAATAAAAAAGCTCTCATCCTCAAGTGATTTACATGGATTGGGGTTGGGGGGGGCAGAATAATATGTAGATAGAAAACACATACAAAATAAATACAGAATAATTGGGGGAAAACTAAGATTTTGGGGAGATCCTAAAAGGACACCTCATGGAGGTGGTGCCTGAGCTAAGCTTGGAAGGAGGCTTTGCCCTCCTCTCTTCTTATTACTACTACTCTAGTATAGATTATGATTGCATTTTACCTGTGCTCTATTCTAACCCTTTTCTAATTTATACTTTAGGCAATTGCTTGACTAATTTTCTTTGTTTTTACATCTGAACTCATTACTCTTCGCTAAAACATCTTTAGTGATTATTGCCTACCAAATAAAAGTCAATCTCCTCTGCTTTGGATTCATCCCCCTGCAATTTGGCACTGTCCCTGCCTTTTCAGCCTTGTCTCCTGTTCCCATCGATGTATACCTTATGCTCTAGTCAGACTGGATCAGACTTCACATGTGTTGCTCTTTCCATCATTTATGCCTTTATTCACATTGCTTTCTGTTTTCAGATTGCCCACCTCTTCAGCTTTTGCTTGTTGAATTCCTCCCCATCCTTTAAAGCCCCACCCAGATGCCTCCTTCTTTTCATAGCCTTTTTTTGTTCCTCTTATTTGATAAATGACTTTTTGCACGTCAGACTTCACATATCAGTCTATATCCTTGTAACATACCTGTGTAATGTTTTCTATCATGATTATTCACATGTGTGATATAGCCACTTACACATAAGCTCTTTGTAAGAGTAAAGACAATGTTTTACCTAAACTTTACTTCTGTCCCAACATTGTCCACAATATTCTGCACACAGGTACATGCTAAATTTTGTTGAATTAAATTGATTTCTTCTTTCTTATTCCTTAACATGTCTGTAAAAGATAAAATGCAACTGAGGCATTTTTGTAATTTTAAATTAAAATTCACATTTTAAATTTAAATTCAAAATTTAAATTGCTAAATTCAAACTTAAAAGCAATAACTAGGACATTTACATTTTCATTCTTGTTGGTATTATTTTTCCAGTATCATATCCTATAGTCTAGGTTCTTAAGGGAGAGTACCTCCTCTAAGGGAGATGTGTGTGTGTGTATGTGTGTGTGTGTGTATACACATATATTATAGTACATATTTATGAATACAATAACATATATTTACATAGCTATTAATTTTCTTTCCTTTTCTTTCCTTTTTTCTCTTCTTTTCTTTCTCTTTTTCCCCCCAAGGCTTCTTGAAGTAATCACTTGAATTTATTACTTCACTTTTAAAGAATGATTCTCAATTGCTGCTCATTTAGTTGAACTAGTGGTAGTAGGAAGAGCCTCTATTCATCTCTTGACTAATTTAGTGCTGTCTCCATTTAGGAACCATTGTTCTCCTGTACAAGGACCAGGATCAGCTTAGCAGAAGAGTTGCCTAAATTTATGGAACCTTCTTATTTTTCAGGCAAAACCACTGGGAAGGCATTAATTATCACCCACTTATTTAAAGTAAAGAAATCTAGGAGGTATACATTTGGATGAGGAAAAGTCATATTGCAGATTTTAAAAAGCCAAGAAGCACAAAATAATTTATCACCAAAAATAATAATAATTCATAATTTTGGAACATGTTCAGTACCTGCCAATTTAATTACATCTTTACCTGAACATAATACCAATAATTATACCTGACTAAGAAACCAAGAATCATAAGCTCTGTTAACACTATTTTAAGTGTTTTTGATAAGCATACCTGTTTTTAAATAGAAGACAGAAGGCAATTATGCGTCTTAAGTAATTAAAAGGTGTTTTTTTTTCTCCCTGAATTTCTCTGAAATGAAAATTTAGTGACTGAAATTTTGCTGGACACAAATTTACTGGAAAAAATGTATTTTAAGCGAGTCATGAGCTTCTTGTGTTAAAATATATTTTAGAAAATGGCAGAATATTTATATTAACAAAAATAATGCTAGTTTGCTTTACATTTTAAATCTCTCATCAGGCGCATCTCATACAATTGTATTTTCATTAGCTAATGGACTTTCAGTTTCAATATAAAAGTTAATAAGACAAGATTTTTTTCCTGAAGAGTTTAGCATCCCCTGTTTGATTTATGTGTTGTTGCTTTTATGAAGAAGCCATACACACACACACACGCTCTCTGTCTCTCTCTCTCTCTTTCTATATGTATATACCCATTGCTTCTTCAAAAGGTGGCTCAAGATTTTTCCAGTCTGACTTATCACTACTACATTTCACATTCCCTCAATACTTGGCATGTGGTTTGGACTTTATTATATTCACTTTTCATCTCAAGTTATTCAATATGTGTCAAATTAAACAAAATTTAAACTCCTTGAGGGTTGGTATTGTGCCTTCTATTTATTTTGTATTTCCTAGAGAACATTCTTTTTTTAAATTAATTTTATTTATTTTCAGTGTTCCACAATCACTATCATATAATTTAGATTTCTTTTTCCCTCCCTCCCTTCCTCCTTCTTCCCCAGGATGGCCTACAATTTTATATAGGTTCTACACATACATTCCTATTAAATACATTTTCACCATAGTCATGCTGTATGTAAGAATTGAAATGAATGAAATTATATAACAAACCAAAATGTAATACAAAAGAAAATGTTCTGCTACATTCTGTAACTGAATTCCATAGTTCTTTCTCTGGATGTGGAAGGCATTTTGATTTGAAAGACCATTGGGAATTTTTTTTTTAAATCCTTGCATTGCCATGAAGTTCCAAGTCTACCAGAAAAACTTCTTGTACGCTGTGGTTGTTGCTATGCACAAAGCTCTTCTGGTTCTGCTCCTTTTACTCAGTATCAGTTCATATAAGTTTTTCTAAGCCTCTCTGAAGTCTTCCTGTTCATCATTTCTTATACCACAATAGTATTCTATTACATTCATATATTGTAACTTGTTCAGCCATTCCCCAACTGATGAACATCCCCTTGATTTCCATTTTTTGGCCACCACAAAGAGAGCTGTTATAAATATTTTTGTACATGTAGAACCCTTTTCCATTTTTATGATCTCTTTGGGATACAGTCCTTGAAGTAGTAGTGCTGGGTCAAAGGGGATGCATATTTTTGTAGCCATTTGGGCATAGTTCCAAACTGCCCTCCAAAATGTTCAAATCAGCTCACAGCTCCGCCAACAACGAATTAATGTTCCAACTCTCCCACATCCTCTCCAACATTTACCATCCTCCTGTTCTGTCATGTTTGCCAATCTGATGAGTGTAATATGGTACCTCAGAGTTGTTTTGATTTGTATCTCTCTAATCAAAAGTGATTTAGAGCATTTTTTCATATGATTATAGATATCTTTAATTTCTTCCCCAGAGAACATTCTTTAAAGCGAGTTGAGTATTTGGCAGTGTGGCTAGATACCATCCTAATGTTATTAGCTGATATTTAGATAGCATTTAATATTTGCCTTACATATGTTATTTCATTTCATCCTTATTAAAAAAAAACATGGTAGGTATTAGAGTCATTATCATCTCAATTTTATAGATGAGGAAACTGAGATTTGAAGAAATGAACTTGTATGATTTGCCCATGGTAATACAACTGGTATCAATACTGGAAGTGAGATTTGAACCTTAGTCTTTCCGGACTGATTAAATGTCCAATGATTTTTTTACTCTCTCACCACTCTTAAGTTATGTGGATATTGAAATCTTTTAAAAAAATCTTCAGTGGCTCTTCTTTTCAGATGAAGTAAGATTCAGTCTTATTTCTCTTATAGTTAAGGACCCCCACAATTTGCCTTTCAAAACTTACTTTATGTTCCTGTTCATTTTATCTACTTTCTAATTAGACAGAATTATACTTTCTGCCCTTAGAACTTGCCCTACGTGATCTCACCTCTGTTACCATGTTAATATTACTGTTCCCTATATTTTGAATGTTGTCTCCTCTGTGCCTCCTTCACTGTTGAATTTCTACTCACCTACCAAAGCCCAATTCAGATGTGATCTCTTCTGTGAGACATTCTCTAAGATCCACTGTAGGTAACAAAAGAGAGGAAATTAAGTCTATTTCATAATCAAAAATTGCTGCATGTAAAACATACTTTTAATATGCCTATACTTTTATATTTAATATCTTGGAAGTAAGAAATAACTGGAATCAAAATTCTTTTTAGGAACCTTTATTTACATCCTGTTTTTATCATTTTAATTTACATAATTTTCTTGGCCTACCAATGAGGAAGCTCAGGCCCAGAGAGCTAAAGTGACTTGTTAAGGTCACATAGCTCATCATTGACAGAACTGGAACTACAATTACCAGGTCTCCTGGGCTACAATACAGTATTCTTTCTATTACAACAGATAGACTCCTTTGTCTCTTTAATGTGTTATTTTCTTTTAAAAAGAATCTCTCACCCTCAATTTCCTTTAAGGGAAAATTTCTGTTAATGGTACCACCATCACCTGGGTTCCAATCTTCAGTAAAATTTTCTCAATTCCCTATATATTCAGTAAGTCACTAAAATCTTCCAATATTTCAGTTCCTTGACAGATGTGAACTCTTCCTCAAATCTGTCATAACATTTTGTTTACAATCCTCCTGTGTCCTTATACTTTAAATTACACTGGGCTGTTCATGTATGTGCCATACCTCACCTGCTATGCCATTAGTTTCTTTTAGTCACTGAGCTGTGTCCTTACATTTATGTTGGTATTCTGAAGGACAATTCTCAAAATACTTGAATTTGATAAAATGTCCTACCAGCATCTCAGACTTAACATGCCAGAAACCAAGCTGATTATTTTCTCCCTCAAATCCCCTTCCCTTCCTCCTAACCTTATTTCTGTCCAGGGCACCACTGCTCTTGATTCATCACCCAGGTTCACAACTTTAGGAGCCATCCCAACTCTACAATCTCACTTATCCCCTATAATCAGTATATTGCCAAGGGTCAGTTCTGCCTCACAACATCTTTTGCATCAGTGCCTTTCAATGAACATATGCAAAATCACAGTAGTTAGGACTTCATCAACCTCTCTTCTTGACTATTTCAATAGCCTCCTCCCCATATAGCCGATAACCTCTCAAATCTTTCCTCCATATCATTGTCAAATAGGTGTTTTTAAAGCAAATTCTTATCATGTCACTCCCCTTAAGAAAGCTTCAGTATCTCCCTATTAACCTCCAGGATAAAATATAAACTCCTCTGTTGGCATTTAAATCCTTTTGCAGTTTCTCTTCAAACCTGCTTTACATGTTAACTCCCTCCATTTAGTGTTTTTTTTTTTTTATCAGCCAATCTGACCTCCTTGCTGTGTACAACATTTCTTCCCCCACCTTGATGCCTTTGGAAAAAGATGTCCCCTTTGCCTTCACTTTTCCCCCTCCTCTCTTCTGCAGTCAACTCAAGTACAGCCCCCACTGCTTTTGAGAAGTCTTTTCTAATTCCCCAAATGGCTAATTTTCCTTCTGGTCATCACTGTGTTTTAGTTTGTCTATGTCCTCCATTTACTTATCTGTGAACCTTCTGTAAGCTTTTTGAAATTAGGGCCTTTCTCACTTGTGCTTTTCTTTCTCTTATGCCTATAATAGTGCCTGGCATCTGAGAAAAACTTAATAAATGCTTATTGATTGATTGGTTAAATCAAGGGAGGATACAAATGTCTGAAAATAAGAAAGAAAGTAATATTAACTACTGAGAAATAGACCTTTTTCTCATCTCTCCAAAATCTTTCTAAGAATAATCTATACATATATAAAGAGCATCCCTTAAAAAGATATAAAGAATTATCAGACTTTCACAAAGGAATCAGTAACAGACCATAACTTTACAGTCACAGTTTATTGAAAAGTGAAAAGAGTATATGTCTGTATATATGTATAGATATGTAATATAAGTATACATATGTATGTACATACATGTATGTGGACACACATACAGACATATACTTACACTCATACATATCCACACATATATTTATAGCTTGATTTATTTAGGTAAATTACTACCTTAAAAACTTCTCTCCAATATGTTTTTTCCTGTGCTTTATGCTAAAGTTATACCAGATTCCTTGAAAGATATAATAGGGATAGTTTTTTTAAGGGAAAGCTTTGCCTTTGGGATATTGTGCAGTGCTTTTAATATCCCCACACTTTAACCTGAAATAATAATCTATTTTTCTTTTAAACAGTTTTTTTCCATTGATGCTGTATGGCTGAGTCATGGAAGGCCAAAGTCTACTAACAATTAAGGTTGCAGGTCACTTAAAAGACAGTGGAGAGCATGAGTGGGCGAGAACATGTGATCAGTGGAGATAGAGAAAAAGGACAAGAGTAGTATCGTGAAAGATGTATAACCAAAAAAGGGGGGCAGTCTGTATGCACCATTGATATACTAATTATATATAGCAGGAGATCCTGGGGAAGGCTCCTAGCATTTTGGGCAGATTCCCTATGGAAGATTTATGGAAGAACGTGAACAAGGGTCACATAAAATGAGAAGGAATAAGGTCTGTTTCATTGTGAATTGTTCAAAGGAGTACCCTCATTGATGACAGTGCCACAGATTCATCAAAATGTCAAAGTATCCCTGCATATCATAGCAGGCAATTCATAAATGTTTCTGAGATTATCTTGTTACATTGAAATGTGTTTTGCATTCATCCTTTCCTTTCCATTCCATTTCCTTTCTACCACCCAACTTCTACACTAATCATCTCATGTTTGAACTCCTGAAATAGCTTCTTAATTGATGTTCTTTCTTTTGTCCCTTCCCCTGCCCCCTGTCTAATCCAGTTGGTGTATATAGTTGAATATACCATATGAGATTAATCTTTCAGAATGACTTCATAATTTCCTGCTCTCACATCTTTGTACATATATTTCTCCTGCCTGAAATTCCCTTTTCCACTGGACATAAATGACACAATTACATATGCATTTAATTTCTGCTCCTAGCAGAGCTGAGGCTGGGAAATTGCTTGAGCTTAGGTGTTGTGAACTGCAGTAGGGCTAAAACTGATGTGCTATCTGTTTTAAGTCTGGCTCCAATATAGGGAGCCCCTGGAAGCAGGGTAAGGGAGGGACCACCAGGTAGTGTAAGGTGGGGTGAACTGGTCCAAGTTAGGGCTAAACTCCCTTGCTAATTAGCATGAAATCAGCTAACGAATAGACATTATATTTCCTGCCTCTGACAAGATAGAGACATCTAATCTCAAAAATAAAACAGAAACCCTTAGAATTCTCTTTTCCTTTTAATCTATTTACTGAATCCTGCTCATTCTTCAAAGCCTGGCTCCAAATTGACTTACACTGTGAAGCAAACCTCCACTGACCACCCCAACCTGAAATGTATTCTTATGGCACATTTTGTCTGTTATAGTCATCTGACACTTAATAATGCTATTTTGCATCATTAGTTGTTTTTTGACTTATCTATATCTGATTTTCTCAACTAGATTACATATTTTTTGATGGGGAGAGAATTATGTTTCTTTCTTGTACCACCTTCCCTCCCTCCCCACCTTAAAATAGTGTCTTTCATATGTTTACCCATTAAGTGAATACATGATTTTAATATTCATTCAGTTTGTACAGATGACTAATTTTGAGACAAAAGTAATGCAGTATCAGTTAATGAGGATGATTATTTTCATTTATGGTAAAAGAAAGAAAACTTAAGTGATTCTCTGAAAAGATAAAAGAACAGACTTGGATAACTCTTTTTGTCAGTAAATAGCGTCTTTTCAGAAGAATGGCATCTTTTAGACCTTAGTTTACTGGATAACAAATGGAAATATAAAACTAAAATTTCCCTAGTATTATTTTATTGGTAAAACTAATTAGTTTTATGTTTTTAAATGGTTAAAAAGGGCTTTAACTAAAGTTCAGAAAATTTCCACGGCTTGGAGTTATTTTTTTGAAAATCCAAATTCTAAGAATTTCAGCTTTTAATGTTTTCATTCCTTTAAACATTTTCATTTTTTATAATTTCTGTCTTTAACAAAATGACATCCTTTATATTAAATTAATTTTATACCATATTATTTTAATGGAAACTAGTTAAGTCATCTAAATTGTCTGTCATAAAAGGTATGTTGAAAATTATACAGTGTAGTCTCACATTTTAAAGTACTATGAATGTAGCTGATTTAAAAATGTATCAGTAAACCAACAAGAATTATGGAAAATGTTCACATCTTAAAAATTCTTCTGCAATTCTGTGAGAATAAAAAATGGCACATTAGAGGACAGCTTTAATACCTATCAGCTGGATAAAGCATAGGCTTAGAGCTTGTAGAGGGGATATATGTATCATCTGTTTTAGATGTATTACAGAGGTGATGTCAAGGTGAAAGCAGACTTGCAGAATGGTTGGAAATCATTGATATTCTGACTCTGAAGCTGTAAATGGCTCTGTGGCAGATGGAGTCTTTGTCAAGGAAGAAAAATGGCAGCTTTGGAGCATCAGAGATGTTTTGCTGGAAGTTCAGCACATACACACAAGGCTGTGACCTTAATTCCAGATTTTCTTCCAGCCTTTAATAAATTGTCTTCAGCTTTTCTTTATCAAAAGTAGACATAGGAGATAACATAATTCAGTCCCAATTGAGGTGTTTTGTTGTTGTTGTTTTTTTAAACCACAAGTATCCTACCTAGAATATGGAAAATGGACTTTTAAAGGAGCTAATAATTCTGGACAAGATAAATGGTAGAACTGTTTAAGTCGGTATGTAATTGTTTTCATGAAAAAATCCTTTCCCAGAGACAAAGATACTTTCTATATGGAAGAGACCTTAAAGACCATCCAGTTGAATCTTCTTTTTTTTTTTAATTTTTAAAAATTAGGAAACCAAGGCCCAAGAAAATAAAGGGACACCAGAGATTACACAGCTCTAAAATAATATTTACACCCATATGACCTTTATGCAAAAAAATCCACAAATTAGGTAAAATATGACAGTGACATCAAAATACACTGAAATGGCAAAAGTAGATTTCTGACTTTTTTACAAAAGTGAATCTAGTTTTATGAGCACATGCCATTTCACTGCCAATTCAGTATCATCTGTTTCTGTGTGAACTTAATATTTTCAGGATCACTATTAGGCTACTGGATAAATTTCTTCTTATGTTATGATTTTATATCTTAAAATTTAAGATACATATGTATGTATGTATGTATGTATGTGTATACATATATATATATATATCTTTATGCCTCAAATACTGGAGTCACTTAAATGCATATGTTACAGATTGCTTATTTAGAAGTTGTCTTTAGAAAATACATGTAGCAGATGCTCTGCTTGTTTATAAATATTTTGAACGTCCTGTGCTCTGTCATGTTACAAAATTGCTGTCTGTGTCAATGAGATTTTCTTGTGGTTCAAGAAGAATATATAGCCCCAAGAGTGAACAGCATCGTGTACAGTATGTTCAATTGGACAGTTGACCTATACTGAAGAGTAATAAGTCATTGTTAAAATTAAAAGTGGAGGCATTTCACAACGATCACCTACTAAAACCACTTGACAATGGTTAACATTATAGAAAGCAATCACTGTACATCACAGATGAAAATGACCCTTTGCTTTACAGGGTCAAGGTTGCTGTGGTAGAATCTGCTCTCTTATCAAGTATTTCAGCCAGGTTGTAGTTTTTGCTCTGAACAGTATCTGATGAGTATCATCAGAGGCTAGATATGTAATTTCATGTGTTATGACATGGATGCCCATTATATGGCAAACTAGTTTCTAAAGACTTGTTGAAAGGCAAACCACTTTTTTTTTTTTACAGCCTATACAGCCAAATGGATTGCAATTCTGTAATGGGTGCCCATTGTCACGAATTATGAAAGATAAAGTTACATTGCAGCATGACCTTTTTTGATTAAGGGAAAGAAAGTGAAGCATGGCAAGGGTAAAGCTGAATGGTTCTTAATACTTAAAATCATTTATGTCAGCTAGGCAGGACTTTTTCCCAGTGCAAAATATACACTTGAGAAGTAACATTCTCAGTGTCAATTTATGGATTGATGTAACTATGAAAATGAATGAATATTTGCCTGCTATTTAAATATTATCTGGGCCAGCATGAATTTAAATACACTGATGGGCCTTTAGAAATGTTACAATTATATGTCACCTATAGGAAAGGTGTCTAACTCACTGCCTAGTGCTGCTGAACCAGATTAAAATGTAATTGAGAAATGTTTAATAAATCCAAATACAATACAACATAGATGATGTTAATTTGTGGTTTTCTAAGTCAGTGGGCAATGGCAACCATCTGTTTCTTATTTGAATATGACACCACTGACCTGTACCTACATTTGTCACTGTATTTATAGAGTAATGTAATACAGAAACAAATTTGTTTTCCTTAGGGGAAAGGCCAATCTGAATGAATGGAAAGCTTGAATATAGACCTTTAAAAAATGAAGTTTTATGACCTTCAAACACCGTGAAATGCTTTGAATTAGATTAAAGATGGGTTGATGCCATTCATTTCAAAAAGAAATTCTTGAGGGTCTGGAGTAAGGAATGTAAACTATAAAATATAAACCACCTGATAGTAATCCCTTGAAGGCAAAGGCTGCTGTTGTTTTTCTGTTCCTACTATCTAGTACAATGCCTTGCATGCAGTTGGTACTTAATAAATACTGGATTAAATTAAATAGATAAAATGGCTCCTGGATAACAAAATTATTGTATAACCATGGTATCTTGAAATATTTATTTAAAATTTTTAGGTAGATTTATTCTCTTAAATAGTATAAATAATTCTCTTCAATTTTATTTGTATGGAAATGGTCTTTAGTTATCATCTGGTATACCCTCTCATTTCATAGATGAAGAAACGGAGGCCCAAAGAGTTTTAAATGACTTGCCTGTGGTCACACAGTAAATATCAGAATCTAATTATTCTGACTTCAAATTCAGCCCTCCTCCTTGCATACAACATAAATGACTTGGAATGTATTCAGCAAAATGTTTCTCTTAAGACCATTCCATTTTGTAGTAATTATTAATGCGTAGAGAGGGACATCATGGTATAAAAACCACTGAACTTGAAATCATATAATTTGGAATTAAGTCCTGATTCTGATACTGTGACCTTTGGCCAGTCCCTCAAGCTCTCAGAGCCTCAGTTTCCTTATTTGGAAATAATGCTGTCTCAAAGCTTGTTCAGAATAAGACATTTTGTCTTCTTCAGAAAAGCACTATATAAATGAGAGTTGTACTGATCAATTCATAGAATTTAGGGTTGTAAATTAGAGATTATCAGACCAGAAGTCTCATTTTATCAGTAAAGAATACGAGACCCAGAGAGGAAAAAATGATTTGCCCATCATTCAGCGGGTGACAGAACTTGGAATCAAAACAAGGTTTTTGGACTCCCAATCCACTAATGCTTCTGAGACCATCCAAGTTTTCTGATATTTTTGTATGGACTTTTGTCATGGACCACTTTGCCAGTATGTGAAGTCCTTTGAAGATAATTTTTTAAATGCATAAAATATATGGTAGAATAAATGAAACCAGTTAAGTTGAAATACAGTTTACAAAATACATATTTTTTAAAAAATTCACAGACCCCAGACTCAAAATCTTTGATCTTGATCTAAAGACTCAAGAATTTACAGAGCTTGGGTCCACAGCTTTAGGATTGCAATGTTTTTTTCTTGTGGTAACCAGGCTTCAGGTATTTCCTTTGCCATATTTGGGAAACTGGATCATATCTGATTTTCCTCTTGACAGTTTAAATAGCTTCCACAATGGACCTTATTCCTTATTAAGGTGGTACTTCCATGGAGCAGTCATGGCTTTGTGCCTGCACACATTGTTTATTTGAAATCTATCTTTAGCATTTCAGATATACTTTGCTCTTCAGTTGAGGGGGAATGAGGGAGAAGGGAAAGCATAAATTGTGAACTATTAGATTGTGTCCGTAGCTAACTTTATGAGGCTTTGTCTCACTCAGAATATCTAATGCAATATCTATTTTAGGACTCTATTGGAGTTCTTGCTGCTATTTGTAAAAACATTAGCTTGTTCCTTGAAGGTAGATACTATGGTACCATGAAAATGAAACTAATAGACTTACCATTGTGTTTGCTGTCCACTGTTTCAGTTTGTAGTACTGCTGCTTTCTTAACAGTTACTGGTTTTATGAATTAGTAACAATTATATACAGGATAGGGCATTAATTGTATCAGTTGCACATGTGAATTTAAAATCTAATTTGTGCAATCAAGCAACCAATAGGATAGATAGCCATTTAATTATTAAATAGGTTGCATTTACAAGGATACAAATGGATCCTGAGCACATAGCACAGCTAAAGAAGAAGTTACAATCCTGCAGATTTTTACAGTACGTTTCAGCTTTTATAGATCCTTTTGAGTGGTATTCTTGAATAAAATTTTGAAGTACTTTGGAAAAAATTACTTATAATTGCATCACTATTGAACAAAGAACATTTCTAGGCCAAATGCTGTAGAAAAAAAATTGATGAATTTTTCCAAGGCTTTTGCAGTTTGAATGTCACTAAAAATATGGAAACGGTTGTCATTTTGTTGGCCACTAAATCCCACATGTTTATGCCACTGACATTTCATTGACCACTTTTCAATAGCTGAAAGTACCTAAGGAGTTAGGTTATTACAAGTTGAACAGAAGGCTTTCAAATATAAATAAATATTATCATTTTATTATTGATCATCTGCTAGGTAAGCACTAACCTAGCTGTAAAAGTTTCTTTGGGAGATTTATTCTCCAGCTGTAACAAAAATTTTATTAGACATGTTTCAAGAATTTGTTATAGAAATAAACCTGCATTGTTTCCATCGCTAGCATCCATTGATTTTTCTTTCAAAGGTACATTAACAGGGCTGATAGGAGCAGAACAATTAGGATTTACATTTTAAAAAATAAACATGGTAAATGGAAAGCAGTACAGTATAATATTACAGTACTCGATGAGTTGGGCTTACCAAAGCAGTAAAAGCTAAGAGAGGACACAGTATTATTGAAAGGTCGGGAAAAATGAAAGAACAAACGATGCAAAAAGAGAAGGACGCTGAGGTCTTGGTTTAATACATATGTATTCCAGGTTGATGGTTGATTTCATTAGCAAATCTCATTGTTGTGCAATGTCTGTTCTTCTGCAGCAAAATGAATATTGTATTCTCGCAGGCCTTGTATGTGTCTTTTTTTATGTTGATAGATAAATGGAAACATGTACATTTACAGCTTTCTTTGGTGTCTACTTTTTTCTTCTTTTGATGAAAAAGAAACAAAATTCTATCTTATTTTTAAATTTGTCCTAAAGCAGATCCAGTTTTTTTTCTTTCAAGCATATATTTTTCCATGAATTTTCCAAGATACATACTAAGATGTTTAATAATCCGACTGTATTGACCTATCTACAGCTTTTTGAAATAAATACAATAAAACGTGATATTAAAATGTGCCTACATGATTGACTACATCATCTTCTTTTTTATAATACATATGTGTATGTGTACGCTAAATAAAGTGTCTATGGTATTGCAAATCAAAGTACATTCTTAGTTTCTAAAAATAATTCAAAATAGCTGAAATTACATATTATGACTATGATATTTAGATTAATTTCAGAAGACAAAATTTATCAATATTTATTATATGTCATGGTCTGAGTATTTGCTAAGTTTTGTTGATGGTATAGAGAATAGATTGTTTTGAGTCATTGGTTGACAATTCAAATGTTGCCTAAACATTGTTCTACACAATTGCCATTTACTAATAATTAAAAGGTCAGTCTCAGATATATTAGTAAAATAAGCCCAGTTCTTCATGGAATTCACTCAGTTAACCAATGTAAGTTTTTGACAAGCTTCTACAATTCCCTAAGGATTGATTAAATATGAACTATGTCTATATATGCCATGAGGAACTTAGTGCTATTTGGTTGTTGGTCATAGTGGGGTAAGCAATGAAATCTGCCTCCCTGGGGGCAGGGAAGGGAGCAGGTGCAGCCTTTGCCTTGGGAAGCAAACATTGGCTTCTGCGCTGACTGGGTTATAATTAAGTGATGCGTTTAGAGGAGAATAAGAAAGTTGCTGGTATTTCTAAAATGGTCCCAGAATTCTGTCATTGTAGAGTGAATAATTTCATGGTGGTAGGTGAGAAGAGGGAAGACTCTAAGGCAGCTAGTCATGGTGGCTGCCATGATCCCTAGATTCCTAGGTGACTTCACTTTTTCTCTGCCCTTTTTGGAATCGTCATTCAGGTCTAGATCTAGGAAATAAAGGACAAAGCAGAAGTTTAATAGTGATACTCTGAGTGCTACAAATACAGCTGTTGCTGCCTCCCTAATTCCACCTTTGGAAACCATTTCCTTCCCTTAGGGCGTTCCTGCAGCAAAGGCCAGAGTGTTAATAACAGCCACACTTACAAAGACAGCTTCTACAGTAAGTCTAAAAGGCAGAGTTGGTTCATGTGGCATATAGGCTATTCCCTCCACTGTCGAGTTCTAGAGGATAATAGGAGGTTTTGTTAATGCACCTTATCTATGTTACTGTTAAACTTAGGTTGTGGTAACATTGCTACCTCCAAGAGCCTGGCAGAAGCAGACATTGGCATCGTGAGGGACTGTGTGGTTGGTTTTTTGTTTTGTTTTGGCAGTCCCAGCCCTGTTCCTTTTCTGTGGATCAGGTTTGGGTAGTATTTATTGTGATCAAATGGGCAAGAGTAGTTCCAAAGCGGCAGTTGCATTGATATAGGAAAACAACTATCTCTTTTATAGTTCAGCAGCATTTCAAAACCAACTTCACTGTGTTCTTCAAATATTTATACCCCTGCCATGGTAGAGCCACCACCATGCTAGACATTTGACAATAAGCCCAGTCATTAATCACATACATTATTTAATTTTTCAAGTTGTCGAGGATAGGATGGTGGTGGTATTATTGATACTTTTAAAGAGATGGTTGAATTAAGAACAAAAAGATAAATTACCAGAACCCACTTTCCCTGAAGACTTGCCTAATTAACATGATGTACAACTGAGTGATTACTTGGAGAAGGGAAAAAAGGGACAGGTTTGAGGCAAGGTAACTGGATGGAGTCATTTAAGGGTAGTATGTTACTTGGTCTATTCATTCAGTGGCTGGTGGGAGAGTAATCAAATGTTCAAGTATTTATTAAACACCTATTATGTGCTCAGCACTGTACTAGGTACTGGGGATACAAATACAGTGAATCAATCCCTGCTTGTAAGGAGAGTATATCTAATGGAGGAGGAAACAAGTAGATATGTATATTGTGTGTTTGTGTACATATGTGTGTACACACATATATGCATATATAATAAGCATGAGAATATACACATTATTGTTACATCTGAAGTAGTTTGAGGAGAGCATGAGAAGTCGAAAATTCATTTTTAGTGGAGAGATTTTGTGAGTAGAGGTGAGGAGGGAGGGCATTCCAGGCATGGAGACATCCATTACAATGTCTTGGAGTGTTGTGAGTGAGAAACAGAGAAGGCTAGTTTGGTTAGAACACAGACAGAGAGGGAAGGAGCAGAGAATTAATATATAGTGAGAATGGAAGGAAAGTAGGTTGGGGTCAAGTTTGAAGTTATTTAAAAGCTGAAGAGAGTACATTCTATTTGACATGAGAATGATTAGGAAGACACTAGAGTTGATTGACTACTCAGCTGAAGGTGAGTGACATGGTCAGACTTGCCTTAAGAAAAATCCTTTGGCAGCAGTATGCTAAAGCTATAAAAACTTGAAGCAGTGAGACCATTTAGGAGGCTGTTGGAATAGTCTTGGCAAGAGGTGATAGGGCATGAACTAAGGTGAAACTTAGGATTAGAGAAGCAACTGATTGGGTGTGTGAAGTGAAGGAGAGTTGAGAAATGGCAGATAAAACTTCAAAGGTACAAATCTGGGAAATTAGTAGAAAAATAGCAGGAATAAATAAATTTAGAATTTAGATTTTTGGGAAAAACAGTGAGTTCAATTTTGGACATGTTGAATATGAGATATCTCCAGGATATCTAGTTTAGAAGTCCACTAAGCAACTGAAAATGAAGGTCCAGGAAGATACTGGAAGTCTTCAGCATATAGGTGATAATGCAACCCCGGAGACCTGATTAGGTAGGTTACCAAGAGAGTGCGTAGATAGAGAAGAGTAGTTGGGACTAAGACAGCATCTTAAGGAGAGGAGGCATGATCTTAATGTTCATGATTTTTCACAATCATCCATTGTTGGCAGCAAAGGAGACTGAGAAGGAGTAATGACACAGATAGGAAGAAAACTAGGAGAGCCTACTCAGAAAAACTCAAAAGATTATCCAGGAGAACAGCAGTAGTCAGCAATGTCATGTTTCAAGAGGTGAAGAAGGATGTGAACTGAAAAAATACCATCAGATTTGATCATTAAGATAACATTTGTAAACCTTGGAAAGAGCAGTTTTCAGTTAAAGATGAAGTTAGAGAATCATTGAAAAAAGAAGATTTGAGGATTGAGTAAGAAGAGATAAAATGGATATGATGAGTATAGATAGGGTTTTTTTAGGAGTTTGGATGAGAAAGAGGGGAGAAATATGGGATGATAGCTTGAGGGAATGATAGGATCCAGTGAAGGTTTGGAGGGCTTGGAGAAGACTTGGGCATGTTTGAAGGTGATGGAGAAGGAACCAGTAAGGTAGAGGTTGAAAATTGTAGAGAGAAAGGATGATTGAGATTTCAGTCTGCTGGGAGAAGATGGGAAGGGAATGGATCCAAAACATATGCAGAGAAATTGGCTTTGGCATGGAGAAGGGCCCCCCAATTATTATCCAAAACCCTATGTAAAAGGAAGAGAATTAGGGGAGGGGCATCAAGGGGCATTGGGATGAAGAGAAAGGAATACAGGGGAGCTCATATAGAGTGCTCTCAATTTTCTCAGTAAAGAGTCAAGATCTTCAGTCGAGAGAAGGAAGAAATACGGAAATGTGGTAGACTTGAGAAGAGGTCCTTCTGCAGGAAGTGAGAGATGAATCAAGAGAGAAGAAAAAAATTTTCCTGCTTCTGTAAGGATCCAGGTGAAGTTAGACAACATGAATTTATGATGTATACCCAGTTATTATGGTTTTGAGATTTTTCTCCAACTTGATTTATTGCCCCCTTTGTTTGGACTTCATAGGTTCTCAACCCCAGTCTGAATCTGAAAGACACATCCGCAAGCAGCCTGATCTAGGACTGAAGTTTGGCAAGGGATGAGAGTGATATGATGAAGGTTTAAGAATTTTAGGAATGAATGATAATGTAATATTGATTTGGCTAACTATTGGATCAAGATTAGAAAAGGGGGAAGGAAATGAAGTCATAACAGGGGTAATGACCTGAGAAATTATTGAGGGATGGAGATGAGGGCAAGGGGGAGAGGAGAGAAATGGATTGATAGGCGATTCTGACCAGAAGTCATTTTTTTGTTGACATTGGAGAAAGAGATCCTTCCAAATGCGGCAGGAGCTTTTGGAGCTATTGGTCATTTCTCATGACTGTGGTGTCATGTTGATTTAAATGCCACGATGAATTTACTTTCATTTTAAGGATACATCACCATATTGTTTATAAATAATTTTCCTGATATATACTATCTGATCTAGATGTAAGGTGGACTTGTGGTTCAAATTCCTCTTTTGATGTTTGTTAGTTGAATGATCATGGATAAGTCACTTAATATCTCTGCTTATCAATTGCCTCATCTGAACAATCTGGAGAACAATAACTGTAGTCCTTCACAAGAGCAGTTTTTGAGGCTCAAATGAGAGACAAAAGTTTGCAAGTATTATATTAATGTCTTTATTTTTATCTAGTAATGTCAGATCACAGTCTTCTATTTATAGAAGAATTTTGCAGGCTTTTCCAGAAGAAACTGAATATGCATTATAGGCATATAATATATAATATAGGCATATAATTCTTATAACAATTATCTAGTCATCACAGGCCAGTGGACAAGTGAAGAGAAGAAATGTAAAGTGGATAAAATTCCTAGATATTTTATAACTTCTTTACTTAGTTTAATTGGAAATTCTCTTTCTATCTCCTCCTGCTGGGTTTTATTGGTAGTATACAAAAATTCTGATGATTTGTGTAGATTTATTTTATAACCTGCAACTTTGCTGAAGTTATTATTTCAATTACTTTTTTGTTAACTCTACATTTCTTTTAGTAAACTACAATATCCTCTGCAAAGAAGCAATTATTTTGTTTCTTCTATGCCTGTGATTATTCCCTCATTTGTTTTTCTTGTCTTATTGCTCTACCTAGCATTTCTGATACTATAGTAATTGCAGTGATAATGGATATCCTTGATTTACTCTTGACTTTATTGGCTGTGCCTCTAGGTTATCCTCACTACAAATAATGTTGTCTTTTAGTTTTGTATAGATGTTATTTACCATATTCATATTCCTTTGCTTTTTAGTGTTTTAAAAAGAGAAGTCCACTTTTGAAATACAAATTCTGCATATTTGGATGTAACCATGTGACTTTAAAATTATCCTTTTTTATGAATATAATCTATTATATTTGTAGTTTTCCTAAAATATTGAATCAGCTATTCTTTCCTGGTATCTAACCTGGTCATAATGTATTATTTTTTAATGTTACTGTAGCCTCTTTGCTAATTTTTTTCTTTGAAGAAACTTTTTTAATTTTATTGAAGATAATATAGATTTCTCTCTCTGTTTTGACTCTCTTTGGTTTAGATACAAGATATTTGTTTCATAGAAGGAATTTGGTAGGACTCCTTTTCCTATTTTTTTCAAACCATTTTATTGGTTTAATTGTTCTTTAAATGTTTGATAGAATTAGATTATAAATCCATCTTGTCTTTTTGGGGAAGGGTTCAATTATGTCTTGTTCAGTTCATTTTTCTGAAATTGCATTAAGTTCTCTATTTCTTTTGTTAATCTGGGCATTTAATGTTTTTTTTTTAAATTTACCCATTTCATTTAGTTTGTTAATTGGGTGTGATATGCACATGCACACATATGTAATGGGGCAGAACAGTTTACAATAATTTCCTTCTTTTGTTTTGAATCCTGCTTATTCATTTTTTATTCCAGTATATACTTTTCTTTTTTAATAATCAAAATAGCTAATTAATTATCTACTTTTATTCTCTTCTGCCTTTCACATGTTCTATTTTGGAGTGAATTTGAACTTCCTTTTAGGGTGAGACTTTGTACTCTTATGGGGAAAAATTGGGCCTTTTTTGGTCTTGACTTGTATTATCTGGGGTCGTGACACTGTTCTTGCTGTTGAATGTTGTGTTCTTCAAGGATCTCAGGGATAGCTTACTTCATGGAGCTTTCAGACTTTCAGAGCAGCACTAATAGCATAATGTAGGGCATGCCCTGTCTAATCGCTGCCCGCTTCATTTGGACTTCATAGGTTCTCAACCCCAGTCTGGATCTGAAAGACACATCTGCAAGCTTGCCTCTGTTTGGAATCTAATATATGATTTTAACCATAGTCCCTGTCAGGCCTTGCAGGGTGACAACTACATGGTTCACCCTCTGTCTACACTCCTTACCCTGGATATTCAACTGTAGTCCCTAGCGACTATAGATGAGTCTAGGGTCTTGCCCTGGGTTTAGAGTGATACAGTTACAGGCTAACTATTGATCTTCCCTCCCTTCCCAGCTTCAGACCTCAGTCTTGATCTTTGTTGGATCTTCAATCCACTTTGGACCCAGCTAATGGCTTATGCCTATTTCTTCTCCTTTTCTTGTCCAGACTCTAGTCCAATACCCAGTCTCGAAAACTTTACAGTGACTTTCTTGGCTGGACTTCCTCCCTAGTTTTCAAAGACTTCTGGTGATCTTCACATACTACTGATCTGTACTGAAAATGACCCACTGTGCAGTAATTGTGGAAGACATCTGGGTTGTACCGTTGCTTCTTACTTGGACATCTTTGCTGCACCAAGTCCTTACTATTCAATGCTATGCTGAACCAAAGAAGTGACAATTTGTGTAGGCTTTATGTATACTGTCAAGCAACAAGTCAGCAGTCATCACAAGCCTTGTATTGATGTGTTACAGCATTAGGAAATGACCAATGGAAATTATACTTTGCAGTAGTAGTAGTCAAGGGCAATAAATGAGAATGTATAAACTGCTTTATAAAATTTAGTATGTTATGTAAATCTCTTCCTTTATTATTATGTACTAAAGCTTAGCCAGTCACTACAGGTGGATTGGGTACAATCCATTTAGCTTCAAGTAGGGGCATATCTGAGTCATATCATATAACTATAAAGAAAAATGAGTTCCATCTGCATTAGTGTGAGACATTTTGTACTAGATGCAAGATTCACAGAATAAAAATGCTAATTGCATCCTCATCAAGGTGGGGAATCTAATAGAGTGACCTATTCTGGATCTGATTCTCAGCTGCAAGGAAGAACTAGAATGAAAATGATATGAAGCTTGGGAGAATGACCACTTCAGCTTCAAATTTATTATAGGAAAAGAAGAGAAGAGCTCGAAATGATCTGAAAGATGCTCTGAATTTGGGGAGAGTAGATGTTATTGGATTTCAAGAAAGAATAGATATGATTCCATGGCATAAAGTTACAGGGAAATCAGTCTCATAACCCATTGGTGGCTATCAAGACTGACATTTTGGAGACACAAAGAGAAACATTTCTCAGGAAGAGGAAGAGGGAGTTGTTCATATTGCTGTTGATAATCAGGGAGCTTATGGACTGACTTTGGTTTTTAAAAAGACAAGTACAGAACATGAAAGCAAGGGCAAGTAGTAGAGAGTGAATGCCAAAACCTAACCTAAAAATATGTCAGAGGGTGCAAAAGCTCTAAATGAGCCAAGGCTGATAAAAAAAAAATTGAAAACAACGAAATGATGTTTGTAAACTTTTTGTTGGGAAGCAAGAGGATAAAAGAAAGGAGAAGGACTTTTATTAAATTGTCTGGGACAAGGGTTATAGATAATGAAGGCAAGAAAGAGTTATTTTAAATTCTCATTTTGCTTCATTTCTTTGCCAAACAGAATGATCTTTGAACTAGAAAGGACTAAATAAAAATAGTTAATGGGAAACTGATGGCAAATACAGGTTGGGAGATATTAAGATAATTCTACTTGAGTAGCTCCATTTGCTGGGTCCAGATGAATTATATATTCCAGGCAACAAAAACAAAAAAAACAAACCCAACACCTAACGTACATGATTGCTGATTCATGGTCAGTAATCTCTGAGAGATCTTGGAGAACAAAAGTTTTCATAACTAGAGAAGGACAAATTTATTCCATTTTCCTATAAAGTGAGTCTGTAAACTGTAAGGCTAGTTAGCTTGAATTCATTTCTTGTTCATTTATGGTTTATAAGATATTATTAAAGAGATTCCTATTGAACATATGTAAAAGATGTGGGAATCAGAAAATGACAGACACAAGACTAATGTGATTGCCTTTGTTTTTGAAGGGAATTTTAAAATAAGTATTTGATAAAGTCCCTTATGATCTTGTGGACAATTTTGGGAGATATGGGCCGAACGATAGTCTAGTTAAGTGAATTCAGAACAGATTTAATGACTGAACTCAAAGGTTCAATGGTTCAATGTTAACCTAAAGAAAGATTCCAGTGGAATTCTCCTGGAGTCTGTGCTTTGCTGTTTAATATTTTTATCAATGATTTGGATAAAGGCATAAATGGCATGTTTTTCAAATTTGCAGATAGCACAAAACTGGGAGGGAGAGCTCATACATTGGATTGCAGAGGGAGAATTTTAAAAAGTCTTGAATGGTTAGAATGTTAATATATATGTATATATGCATGTATATACACATAGATATCATAAACATATACACATACACTCTAAAGCACATACATAAGACCATATTATGCTTATTTCCATTTGTCATATGTTTCTCTGAAGGTGGATAGTATCTTCTTTCATAGGACAAAGTCTTTCCATATTTTTCTAAATCCACCAGCGCATCATTTCCCACACTACAACAATATTCTGACTCAATCACATTCTGTCTGGGAGATTGTCTATGAGGATTTTTTCCCAATTTTCTTCATTCATTCTGTTCTTGGCTATATAGGTTTTATTTATGCAGGAAAATTTTAATTTAAAACAATCAAAATTATCCATTTTACACTTCAACACTGCTCTCATCTTATACTATGGTTTAAGGTTTGATACTGCTGAATCTAGTTCCTTCACATCTTTTCCCCCAGGTTTCCTTAAAGTTCCTGACTGTCTGACTTTCCAAATGAACATTGTTGTTATTTTTTCTGACTCAGTAAGACAATTTTTAGTAATTTAGTTAGGATGGCATTACATAGATTACTTAGGTAAATTTGTCATTATTATATTAGTTTTATCTACACATGCACAATAAATATTACTTCAGTTAGATCTAACTTGGTATAAAAGGTGGTTGTTATATATATTCATATAGTTTTTGTGTCTTCCCAGGTATACTCTCATATTTTTTTTTAATACTGAATACTGTGATGACAAGCAAAGTGGGATCTTTTGCTGTTTTTGTTTTAGTATACTCAAGTGCTCTGATTGAATTTTGTCTTTATCAACCTAGAGTCTTTAGTAAGAGTAAAGTACAGAAACTAAAGCTAGAAACAGTGTATCTGTTTGTATTGTTAATGTGATTAAGGATCTTTCTCATCCATTAATGGTCCTGGGAAGATTTGTAGGAATTACACCTTTTGTTAATAAGGCACTGGGGTTATGATGCCCTCTGGCTCTAAAAAGTGTGTAAAGACTCCTAGGAGTGGTTTTACTTTAGGGCTAATTAGAAGTATTTATTTGGCCAGACAAGACTCTGGGAAGCCACTAAGGTTTGTCCCCTCCCCCACTTTGAAAACCCTGATATTGGTGCTTCCCTCTCTGGTAATTGTGGTCAGACAGTTGGACCTGTCTGTTGATTTGTGATATATATATGTATCGATTATGTCAGACAGTTGGAAGCCATGTCTGTTGATCTTTAATTTCTCTGAAGTTCAAGGTGCTGCCTTCCCCCTGAACTAGGTGAATGATATATGTGCTTGATTAACAGAGATTATTAAGCTCTCAAAAAATGCCAGATCAAAGAACCTGTGATAGCAGGGTCCTCCCCACCCCCACCCCACCCCTTGTGTATGTCAGGGTGCTTACTGATGCAAATACTGTCCAGTTGCTTTATGTGGTCTAAAACTATTGATTAATATGACCGACAGTGTAGTTTCCCTATTTTTCTCTTTTGATTAAATCTGATTTTAGTTTTAATTTTGTCTGGGGAAGTCACTAGAATTAAGAAGAATCTGAAAAAGTTTCCTAAAGAACGTAGGATTTTAGCTGGGATTTCAGGTCAGGAAGCCAGAGAAGCCAAGAGGTGAAGAGGAACAGGGAAAGAAAGAATTCCAGGCATGGGAGGCAGCCTGTGAAAAATGACTGGAGTTGGGAGATAGGGTATCTCATTCTAGGTAAAGCAAGTAGGCCAATGTCACTGGATTGCAGAGCTTATTTTGGGGGATAGTAGCGTTGTTTTTGTGTTTATCCTTCGTACTTGGAGAGGACCATGACATCAAGATGATGACATGACTTACAGTTAACTTTGATTTGAATGAGGAAGGGCTGGGCAAGAACACCATCCTCACTTTCTTATCCAGAGCCATCAGGTCCAATGGCCTGATATTCATCAGAATGACTGGAGATGGCCCAGGATGCAATGTGAGACCCTGACCCTTTTAGGCTAAAGTCTTATTACATTCTCTCTTTGAGTGAGAGGATGGTAGGGTAGGATTGGGCTAAAAGGTGTAAGAAGACTAGAAAAGTGGGGGTGGGGAGGTTTTGAAGGACTTAGAACATCAAATAGTAAGAATATTACAATATTCTTCATGTATGGTGATGAGGGCCTGTACCAGAATGGTGGCATTGCAGAAGAGAAAAGGGGGTGAATTTGAGAGATGTTATGAAGACAAAATTGACAAGCCTTGGCAACAAGATTGGATATGGTGAGTCAGAGGTGAGGAAGGAATATTCTAGGCATGAAGAACAGCTATTGCAAAGGAAAAGTGAAGATAATGTGTTGCATGAAGAATGTATGAATTACATAAATTTGGCAGGATTACAGAGTACAGGAAAGGAAAATGATGTACATTAAGTCTGGAAATAAAGAAATGTACATTAAGTCTAGGGCCTGGTTTAAAAGCTAAACAAATTTATATTTGGTCTTAGAGCTAATTGGGAACCCTTGGAATTTATTGAAAAGGCGACTGACATGGTTAGATCTGGGCAAAAGGAAAACCACTTTGGTATCTCTGGATAGATTGAAAGAGGAGAGATTTGAGGTGGAGGTGTTTGGTTTTTCTGCTATGGATGATTGGTTTTCTCAGTGTCTTTTATGTGGGGCAGTAGGCAGAGCAGCTCTTGGCTAGTATAGGTACATTGAAGTGGCTTGTTTCAGCTTTGTGTTAGCTTTTTACATCCTCCCTTAGCTGAATTAGTTGTACTCACTGGCTGTAGTCAGAATATAGCTTATACCAATCATTGTTTAATGTGGTGACTTTGGAGGTATTCACCTTTGTGGGAGTAGGCAGATGGGGTAGGGACAGATTATGAAACATGCCCTCAGGACTGTTTCTTATCAAATCTTCAATTTAAGTTCGTCTAAACTGAAGACTAAATATGGGAAACAGCAAGTCATAGATTATACTTTGTTCAGTACTTTCAGGGGTCTGTGACTTCCTTGGTATAGGTAGAGATAACCACTTGGAATAGATATCACCATCCCTTGATGCTTTACTATGTCTTTGTGAGTTGCTGTGGTGCAGAAGATTCGTTATTTGATGATTAGTTTCCTGGTAATAAGTAAATTTACATAGGCTGTCTGTGATGGCAGCTCTACCTTATTTGATGACCCTGAAGTTAACTGGGTAGGCCCTACCAGATTTTATTCTCTATTGGCCTAACTTTTGAAAAAATGAGATTCCTTTGTGGCATATTAAGACCTCAATAATATAATTTAACTGGAGGAATTTGCCTAATATTTTAAATTTTCCCTTTAAAATAATACATTTCTGATTTCGAGTCCAGTAGGTTACTTATTGCAAACCATTTAGTGCCTTTGATCTTCTTTAAAAGGAAATAGATTAACTTCAACATTAAAGATAGAGCTAAGGATGGAACCTGTGATTTCATTAGTACAGAGGACTCCCAAGTGAAGAAACTCCTCAGGGGCCTTGCCCAGGATTACCCAGCAAGTATGTTTTTTTAGAGGCAGGACTTGAACCCAGATCTTTCCGATTTTGGTGTTGTTTGTTCTTGCTTTACCATGCCACACTAACCTCAATAATGATAGTTAATATTTAATGGCAACTTAAAGTCTGCAAAGTACTTTGTTCCTTACAGCCACTCTGAGATCAAGGTTGTCATTATCTCAATTTTAGGGATGAGGAAACGATGAGGCAAAGAGAGGCTAAATGACCTCCCTAAAATTAGAGCTCAATTGATGAGAGAGGCCTCAGATTCCTAAGCTAACTTCTGTAGCATGAACCTGCCCTCAAGGGGTTTACATTTGGTATTTGGGATCCAACATATGTTTAGATAAATAAAATACAAATTAATTTGAGAAGGGGCAGTGTATTAACAACTGCAGAGATAGGGAAATTTTCAATCATTTATAAATATTATATTCTCAGTGTCAACTTTTCACACTTGGTTGACCGTACGTTTCAGAAATACTTAGTTTGACCAACAAATTCAATAGAAGCTCTTAACATCTCAGCTATGGTTTATTTGAGAAGTTGCTCTCTATTTCCATTTTCATAGCATAGATGATATGGACACACATTTATATTGGCTATATTAACATCATCATGGTTCAGGCCTGAATACACCCTGCTTGGAAAAAGCATACATTAAGAGTTGTAATGAGTTACTTTTCTGAGATACTGTCCCTTTGGTACACGCTTTTATTTCTTCGAGTGTGCTTTGTATTTTTGCCATTTTCATATTTTAGAGCTTTCTTTTTCATACAGAAGAGATAAAAAATAGAAACCTAAATCCAGCGGCATAATTTTTTATGTTTTGACATGATTATATTGAAGTGAGAGACTCCTTTCCCGCCCCTCCCCCCCATTAAAATAAAAGCAGCCAAGGTATTTATAAAGGACTTCTTATATAAACCTGTGATATTAAAAAAATACTTTTAAAAAGTTAATACATTATTGAGGACGTTTTTAATATTAAATAATAGAGCAATAGAACAGTTAACTAATTTCTCTTTTAAAAGAAATCTTCCAGCACTCTTTTAGATGTTTTGCCATAGTTCACTTAACTTAGTCCTTATACAACCATGTTAAAAATTTGGAGGGAGTAAAACCACATATAATTTGTGGATTATTAAGTTGTAACCTATAAGAGAAGGATACTTTCAAGTTAATAGTGTAACTTACAGTTTTTAAAAAAGATTTTCAAAGAAGCTAAAAACACAAACAAAACTACTTTGCCTGTAGTTGTGAGTTGAGGATGAGATTTGAGAAATGAACAGAAATGAACTTTTTGATGCAGATTTCAGAAATTCATAGATTTTTCTTCTCAAGTCTGATTACTATTATGTTATGGAATGCTCCTGTTCTGCGTGCAGAAACTTGTGCTGCCAAAAGTTGATCCGAGCTTGGACTAAAAAGCATAGTTAAGAGTTGTAGAGTCTGTTACATAGGGTTTAATGATAGAATTAGGCACATGGGGGGACTCAGAAACATTTTAGCTTTGCAAACAGTTGAAATGAACAAAACCCTCTGAAGGACGGCATGGATATTTCTTCCTATTTCTCAGTGATACTTTATTTTAAGCTTCCGGCCACTTCATTTCTTTCTCCATTTTAAATAGTTCTTTTAAGGAACAAAACAGTTCACCCTGAGTGTTCGGTTTGCTGGATGTTAAAGCGGGGTGGGAGGGTTGAGAAGAAAAGCCTGCCTCCAGTCTCCTCCGTTTGTTGTGGTTGTGACTGTGAAGGGAGGGAGAATGATGGCCAGCTGCCGGCTGCCCTCCCACTAGAGCCTTTACCTGGCTTAGGTTTGGGTCACGTGAGCCCCACATTTACTGGTGATCTAACTGCTCCACCTGCCTTTCAGTTTGTTTACCAGGAAATCAAGATGTGTAAACTGCAGGAAGTACTATTTGACCCTCTCCGACAGTATCTCATTACAATAATTGCTAATCTCTGAATAAGACAGCCATGTTTTGTGAGTAACAGAGGGAGAGGTGGTAGGAGAAGGAGTTTAGGGCTTGCCACAAACAGGGCATTGTACAGGCTGGCTTGGATCCTGTTTTCAGGAGGGCTGTTTCTGCTAGCCATGGAGGTGACCTTTGGGGTCAGCAGAGCTAGGGTACCATAGTATAGGTCCTTCTTTTGCTTTTAACTGAAAAAAAGCACCCCGGCTTGTTGTTCTGGAGTATGCTGTCAGTGCTCTGCATCGAAAGGATAATGGCTACTTCCTGATTAAATCCACTCTCCACAGTAAGCCGTTCATGTTCTGTTCTCTTTTCCTCCCCCGGTACAGGCAAGAGGGTTCGGTTTTTTGCTTCTTTACTTCTGACCAGGGTCTTGCTAGTTTTCCATGTTGTGTGCTGTTAAATATAAGCTGAACTAAAAAGCTTACATTGTAATAGAAACTACTGATTTAAGTTTGGAGATTTTTTTTTTAAATGAGGAAGTTTATCTGGGCGCTCTTTTATACAGCTAAAACATGCTTAACATAAATTTTGGTGAATTCGTTTGTATTTTTAGAAAATTTGAAAAGTTAAATTGATATGTAGAGGTTATTCTAATCGCATAGAACTTTTGTAGATACTCTGTTTAAAGCACTGCATTCTACCTATCAGATTTTTTTTCTCCAACTACTATGTGAATAAGCACTTATATTTTGTTTTGCTGTATTCCTATGTAAATTTGTAGCTCCATTGCGCTTGCTACAGTGTCGCATGCTTTTTACATGTTGGAAAAGAATATGATATTGGCAGTTGTTTTGGTTAAGTTTTGCGATTAGATTAGTTAAGAGACTTAGCTCCTAAAAAAAATTGCCATCTAAGTAGTTTGAGTATAAGGGAGTAATGAGCTTCTTAGCATTAATCTTAGAGCTGACACCCCATCTGTAGTGTTGGGAAAATCACTTAAACTGCTTACCTATTTTCTTGTTTACAAAATTACATTTTTATTATACCTACCATTCTGTGAGTGTTTGTAGAAATACCAAGTAAATTGTTGTGTTGTGTGTATTTTACTCCAAGGACCCTGCCTAAAGAGGACAAATAAGTTCTAAAGAGATATAGTATGTATCAACTATGTACAGCTACAACAGAAAAAGATCCGACAAGCATAGCTGATTGTGAACTAGTATTGTAGCTTAACAGCACAAACATAGCAGTATTTACTAGGATGTTGTATATAGCACGAAGGAATTAGTTCCATTTCAATTTTTTTTTTTGGTGTGGCTATAACAAAGTTTGCAAGCTCACTTTACCAGAGATTGTGCTGATTCTCAGATCAGTAACGAATAAATGGTCCATTGAGACCTGAGAGATGTGTACATAGGTAGAGAATCTCTAAGATAACTTTGGTAGATTGAACAATAAGAGCTATGTAAAAAAAAAAAACTTTAAAAATGAGATTCTTCAAACTAAAAAATTTAGCTAATTTATAAATATATATGAGTAGTTGATCAATAAATCCCTAAAGAAATGGTGGTCAGTTGATACTCCTTTTTATACATACCAAGGAGAGAACAAGATGAAATTAATTCGAAGTTTAGCATAAATATTAGTTAGATGTCAAGAAGAATCTTATATAATTATTAATTATTATAATGGGTTATTGAATTAAGTTGTGGTACTCAAGTCTCAGACATAATTTAAAAATATAAGATTCTTAACCTGTTGAGGATGATTTAAATATGGTTATTCCAGAAGATGTGCCCTTGATAACCTCTTAAGGTCACTTCGCCTTCAGTGTCAGACTGTATATCTAAGCAATTCTACATTACAAAAAATACTTTATTGATTTTTGATAGATTAAGCTAATCCCTGTTAACTAAATTAGCCTATTTTAAGAAAATTCAATGATGTTTTCTAGAATGATATAGACCTCACGTGTTTTTTAATCCTTAGCCAAGTCATACATTTAAAAATCTATTACGGTATCATAGAATGTGGGCCTGTGATGATATGAGTATGGAGAACTCCCAGGTGAGGAAACTTGCTCTACTAATGCAGGTTGGCAACTTCTAGACTTAGAGAGTTACTTGGGGATCTGAAGTTTAAGCCTGGAGATATATAGATAGAATGTATCAGAGAGGACTTGAACCCATGTGTCCCAGGATTTTGAGGCCCTTTTTCTATGCCTTTATACTTTAATGCATTTCTGTTGGATTATATGCAACCAAAATATTTTAAAGTGCTTATAGACCTCTTATAAAATGATCAAATGAGATATCTGTAAAGGGCTTAATTAGCACAGTGCTTGGTAAATAGTAGGTGCTTAATAACTGTTTGTCCCCCTTGTTCTCTTCCCCTTATAACTTTGGGAATATAGTAAAAGGATGCTTACAGATGAGATTTAGAAACAGTTTACCTAGAAATCTGAAAAAAATTTGTTTTAATCATTGGGCTACTTTTTTCTAACCACAAATTGGGAGGTTGGGTCTAGTTGGACCAAAATTCTGTGACTGATTTTAATACCTAAATAGCCAGATGTTGGCTATTCAAAGTCTTTGTATAAATAGTTCTAGATAGTGATTGCTTTTGTTTTGTTTTGTTTTGCCAGATAGCTGGGATAGAAATTGGGATAAAAATATTTCTAAAATGCAATTCTTTTTCCTTAACTTTAGAGCAACCAAGTGCTCTGTTAATCAAGTAGAGTGTAATTTTTTAATGACTCTGGGTCATTATTATAAGCATAAATTATACTTTTATTTTTGAACACAGTAACATTCCTCAGTATTTATTTAAATCTGAAAGGAATTTTAGCAGACATGTAGTCCAGTTGCCTCATTTTAAAGATGAGAAAACTAGGTCCCTGAAAAAGATCACATATATGCTAAAAGTAACTGAGCAAAGATTTTGACCCAAGTTTCCTAATTCCAAATTCTGTGCCTATTCCAATAGTCCAGACTACTTTACGTATAAGGGGGACTGTTTGATTCTGTATTAAATTGCCTTAAGATACTGTACTTTTTGAGAACCTGTATCTTTTTCTGTTGTATTTTTCTTTCTCTGATTTTGCTATGAGACGACCATGTGGCAGTATTTCCTCTGCCATCCCCCACCTTTCACTTATTTATTCTTTTAATCTTCTTTGGGCTTCAAAATTAAATAACCAGTCTTGTTAGAACTCTGTATACAGTAATGAATGAGGGTTTGAGAGACTTCCTTGCGAATAAAGTCCATGACTCCTGTGATGCCTATTTTGACCCCGAAGGGGCCTAAAAATATTTTTTCTGTGGTTTGTTTCTGTCTTTCAAACAGGTGAAATTGACAGTTTTGAAAAGGGAAAGTGTTACTAAATAAAAGTAAACAGTTGATATTTGTCCAATTGGAAAATTTATGATGTATAAAATTGATAGTATATTGAATGTATTTACTTCAATTAATAATAAACCTGGTGTTTTTCAGTGAAACAGAATAATATTTAGGTAAACATTCCAATTTCTAAAATACTGACCACAGCCTTCTAACTTAAAATCGTACATTTAAAGCTGGAAGAGATCTTAGAAATCATCCAGTCTAGTCATCTCTTTTTACAGATTAAAAAACTGAGATCAAGAGGGAATGAAAAATTTTACAGAAAAGTTCACAGGTAGGAAGTAGAAGTAGAAGAGCTGGAATTTGAACCCAGGTCGTCTTCTCAAAATTCAGAACTGTTTTCACTTTACCCCTCTTAAACTCACTTAGTTTTTTAGAAGTTATATGAATTCATTTTGCCTTTATTTTAACAAAAGACCAAAAATGAATGCTATACACTACAGAAGAATAAGAAAATTAGGGTTGATTTCTTCTTGTGAACATTATCTATATCAGAATTTATATTCTTAGAGGTTGTATCTGCAAGGCAGCCCTAGGAAAAAGAACCTTTATTTTGACTTGATTTCTCTTAAAACCAAAAAGTCAATCCACCTAGAAGCTAGAAGATATAGAGATACAGGGTAATTAGTAACCCTGCTTGTCCTTCATATTCCACATACAAATAAATGATATCTCTGTGGGGTTATTTGGGCCTTTTAAAATAATCTTAAATCCACTTGCTTTTTATATTATTAAGGAAAGAATAAACTATGATTTTGAGGATCTTGTCCCTTTTTTTTCCTGTCAAAAGTTCTTAACCTGTAAACTGTTGTCTATGAAATTAAAAAATATTTTGGTAAATGTATTTTATTACAGTTGGTTTCCTTTGTAGTTCTATGTGGTTTATTTTAGATATTTAAAAACATTATTCTGAAAGGGGATCCATGGACTTCACTAAATTGTCAAAGGAATCCCTGACCCTTGCTCTGGAATCTTTATGTCACTTCACTGTTGTTCCTTCAAGCTTTAAGTGTAATTTATTTTTTACTGTACTTAATTATTGCATGAGATTTCTAAATTAAACACAGTCATCTTTGGTACTCTAAAACAATAATTTTTACTGTAACCAAATTCATGCTTTTGTGTGATTTACCAATCCTGTTCAAAATTATCTATGCTGAACATTTGTACTTATTGAATACTAAAAGACTACATAGAGAATTAGTGCCAATGTATCCTTATCTCTTGTTTCATTTTATTTTTATGTTGTTTTTCATGAACTCTGTACCTTTTTTCATTTAGTAGTAAGCAACATAAAAAAGTACCTTGGCAGTTAGAAATATTTCTACCATTTTGATGATTGCATTCTTTTTGCATATAAATGTTTATGTGTGAATAACTATGCTAGAATAAATTACAGCTACCTAGAATGTTTGGAAGGTAGGCTTGCTTATTAACCTAATTTTCTGATTAACTGAGTGCTAACCAGAAATATGGTTTTTAAGTCTCCATTGTTGAATTTTCAAAAATAGCCTTAGTAAGTAGTGTATAAGAGTGAATTTCCTTTGTTATAAGCTTCATATAGTAGTACCTCAGAGCATCCATTTTAGATCAAATTAACAAATATTTATTGTATTTCCACTGTTCTAGGTGCTCTGATTTGATACAAAGACTTAATGAGACCTAGTCCTTCCCCTTGAGGAGGTAATAATTTATTTGGGGATAACCACTTGAAAATTAAATGACAGGAAGGGAAAACTTACATAATCTTGCCCTGATAACCAAATTGTTTTGAAATAATACATTATGCCCAAGTCCATCCATAAGTCATTTGGCTGATTGCCAGGGAAACTGATTGGACGGTATAAATGATAATCTGAGCTAGAGTTCAAGACATTAGCAACAGCGTCATTAACTAATTCTTATAAACATCAGTTTGTTTACTGCTGCCATATTGCCTACTATACATAGACAAAAATTGTTCTTATGGCAGTAACCATCCTGATGGTGTTAGGTCTTTGAGTTCCAAGGATTTTCTAGAGAATATAACAAACTCCATGATGTAGGGACTTTCGTTGGAATTCTTCGGATATGTCGTAGAGAGAATTTTTGAGGATTAATTAATAGGAGGAGGAGGAAGAGGAAGAATAGCTGCAGTAGTGGTGAAACAACTATCATTTTATATTGCATTTATTATGTGCCAGACACCGTGCTAAGATGCTCTCTGTAGTTGTTATCTCATTTGATCCCTGTGACAACAGTGGAAGGTAGGTGCTGTTATCCTCGTTTTACAGGTGAGGAAACTGAAACAGTTTAAATGACCAGGATCACACAGTTAAGTGTCTTAGGCCAGATTTTAATGTATCTTCCTGACTCCAGACCTGGCCCTGGACCCACTCTGCCATTTAGGTATGGGTTAGACTAGGTGTCAGTTTAGTTTATTTCAAATTTGAAATTCTATGAAAGTTGCTGTACTAGAGTCAGGAAAACTCTGGATTCAAATCCTTCCTTGGTAACTCTTTGACTTTGGGCAAGTAACACAATGTCTCTGAGCCTCAGTTTCCTTATCTGCAAAATGGAGATAAGAATACCCATAGTGCTTGCTTCACAGTGCTGTTGGGAGGATTATTGAGATGATGTGTTTAAAAGACCTTTGAAGACCTTAAATTTTGCTTTAATCGTTGAATATTTTGATTATTACTGTCTCTCTAAAGAATAAAAGTTGAGAGTCGTTCAAATGTTATGTATGTTAGATATGAAAGCCTGCATCACGTCACTGACTGTTCGAGAGGAGCCATGTAAAGAGTGTCATCAGAGAATTTTGGTGGAAAAGATGGCAGACTAGTCATGGGGTGAGATGAGGGCGAAGAGGACGACCTTAATACTAGATTGATATCACGGTGATGTCAAGAGGAGAGGGAGGTGTCAAGAATTTGGTTGGCTCACTGGGGAATTAATACACATGAGGAAGACAAGACCAGAGTTGCAGTCTGCCCCGTGAGAGGGAATACCCATTGATTTCAGATCTGTGAAAGACTTTAAGATAGAGAATATGTCAAAGTGCTGAACTTTTATTTCTTGTTATCTAAGCTGTTTCTATAGAAGAAGTGAGGCTGACGTTGACGGTAAAACTTAGGAGGTGGTGGTTGTTGTCAGGAAAAAGTTCTGTCATGTTAAAAAAAAAAAAAGTGTACACTTTGGTGGGATTCCAGCAAGTAAGAACAGTGTTCTAGCCAGTCAATTAACAAGCATTTATTAAGCACTTGCTATTTGCTTAATAAATAGGCTTAAAATATTGTGGCATTCCATATCATTTGTCCATGTTTGGGTGAGCAACAGTTGTTATTGTAGCATAAATGTTCTATGGACAATTTTATTTGGGTTAACTTGACAGTAAAAATCAAATTACACTTTTCTATTGAATTGCTTTAGAATCTGATGTAGGAGGTGATATTTTGAAAACTGCCACTTATAGTACTGTCAACTTTATACAGAAACTAAGTTCAGCATGTTCAAACATGCAGTAATAGGAGTATGTAGGAATGAGCACGTAATAAGATGATATCTGTGTTGAATGTCAGTTCTCTTATACCCTCTAAAATGGAGTACACTTAGATCTGAATAAGAATTGGGGCACAAAGAAGGAGTGAATCTAACAAATGGAAAATGAGAATATTTAGAATTAAAGAGAGATTAAGGTAATGACATTTTGAATCTAAGGAATTTTCTAATGCTTTCTTCTAAACCTTACTCCATTGTGGGATAGTAATTCAGTTTAGAAGGCATTTATTAATCTTTTACTAATGTGCAGCAGCTCAGGGTGATATTGGAAGCAGAGAAATGTTGGAGAAGTGATTTTAACAAAGCGTAGCATCTATAATGTCCGGGAAATGTGCTAGGACTGAAGGATACAAAGAGAAAAAAAGTCAGAGTCCTTTGACTCAGCTTAGATTCTGTTAGGGAGATGATAAAATATATCCCCTGATAAGTAAATACTTGTTAATTTGATGAGAGAGTATTAACAACTGGAGGTAGAATGGAAGACTTAACATAGGAGATGGCAGTTGACCTGAAATTTGAAGGAATAAAAGAGTCAGAAATGATAAGATCTGGGACAAAAGTGGTGGTAGTAGGGAGGAGAGTAATGTGGAATAAATCTGAAAAATTAGATTGTGGAAGCATTTGAATGCTAGACTAAAGAAAAATCCCTTGTGTTCCAGAGAACTGAAACCAATGAAGGTTATTGGGAGATGGGAGAAACATTGTAGTAATCACAGTTGTGACTGCAATGCAGATAATGGATTGAAGGAAGGAGAGACTAGAAGAACTGGAAGAGAATTATTTGAAAGCTATTAAAATAGTCCAGGTCTGTGTTGGAGGTTTTGTAGACTCTTGTACAACAAAAACTTCTCAACAATGTTATATTAAATTGTAATGGGTTGTTTTTGAAGGAAGTTAGTGGTTTCCTCTTACCTAGTGGTCTTTTAACAAAAGTTAGATGACCATTTGTTGGTTAATTTTGTAGAAGGGGTGCCTAATTCTGCTGTAGGTTGGACTAAATGGACTCAGATTTCTTCTAATGCTGAGATCATGTTTCTGATTGGAGATGACTGATGGTGCAGGGTCTTAGAAAGGATGAAATCTTAGGCATTTATCCTTAGAAAAGAAAAGATCATTTCAGCCTCTGAAAATGGAGAGAAAATTAGTAGAGTTATGATAGAGGGGAAATGATTGCTTTCTTGAATAATAACTTCAGTCTAAAAAAAGGAGGAAAGGGAGGTCATTGCCAAAAGAGACGTCTCAAATAGGAAGATTGAGGAGAGAGAAAGAAGTTCAGAAAAGAGTCAAGATGAATAAAAGGATAGCTTCCTAGTAGTGAAGGCTCACTTGAAGTTTTGATATGATGTGGACAAATTGATATCTGTGCATGTGTAGAAATTTTAGCCTGTGATTCTATATTCTTTGGGACCCTACATTTTCAGTCATCCTCACTCAAAAACACGGAATCTCAAAGCTGTGGAAGGGTCCTCAGAAGTGATCTACTGTAATCCATACATAAGTCAGAAGCATGGGCTGGGTGAGAGAAGACAGTTTAGTTGCCCTTCCTGGAGAGAACTTAACTTCTGTCTAGTAGGAAGATAAGATACTTATAGTACATAATAATACTATATTATTGGGGTTATTCACTTAATATTCCTGAGCCTTAGTTTCCTCATCTATAAAATGAGGCAGGGCTGGATGCCCTCTGAGCACCCTTCTTCCTTTAGCTCTGTGATCCTATGAAATACAATAAAGTTACTCCTAGAGCATACTTATGAAGATAACTGATGAGGATAAAATCCTACCGAAATTAGAAAATAAAGTACTATATATATGTTACCTTGATAATGACCCATAAATGTACCAGACTCATTTCTACCTCCATAACTTCATGTGTAATTGGTCCAAAAGGAAATGCATTTTCCTTTCCCCATTTCTTCTTTCAAATCCTTTCCCTTGTTTAAGGCTGAATTCAGCCCTATCTTCTCCATAAACCTCCCTTAACTATTCCTCACTGACTTATATTCCCTTTGAAATTATGCAGCCCTAAAAACTTCAATTACACAGTTTCAAGGATGATTATCAAAAGTAGAATCAATAAACATTTATTAAGCGCCTACTACCTATCAGGCACTATGCTAATAAGCACAGAGGATATAAAGAGAGATCTAAGACAGCCCTTGCCCTCAAGGACCTTAGAGTCTGGTAGGAGAAGGCAACATATAACAAGAAGCTGAAAAGCTGTTGGGGGATGGAAAAAAAAAACCTGAGGGTACTCAGGGTTTGGAGACATGATAATGTCCTATTAACTGGGGTGCATGATCGGAGATGAACCGAGGAAGTATGAGTTGAATTCATATTACAGACTAAGTTTCTGAAAATCATAAAATCCAGGAGGTCAGATGGATGGTAAAAGAAATTCTGTGCTGATTTATTTTATTACTGGGGTTTCATATATATTCATTTCTTTTCCCAAGCCAGATTATTAACTCCATAAATGCATAGTTTAAAATCTTATATTTATATATTGTCCCCAGCCTGAATATACATATTCAAAATTTTAAAAAAATGACTGATTTACATTAGTTTGCCAAACTCTGATCTATGAAGTTCCAGAGTTCCATATAATTTGAATTGGAATTCAATGGGAAAATGTTAGTATTTTCCCCTTTAAAATATTTAATATGAAACCTTGTACATATCAAAAATACTTATTGTGTATACCAGTTCTTCACCAAGCTAAGCTTATTTCTTTCCATTTTACCCCAAAGTTGCCTTTCCCTTTTTCCTCCTGGGATTTTATATCTATATCAAAATTCCCCATAACATCATTTTTGTACTACATCTATTTTAAGTCCCCAAGTATGCTTCTTAACTTGATATATCCAGACTGATTAGGACAAAGAACACTTCAGACATATGAAAATATGACATTTCAGCACATCTTTGGGCTGATTGCACATGAATTTGTGTATTGTGTGGCATTTTAAAATATCCTCTTATTTTGTATTTTACAAAATGCGCATTTTGCTGTATAAACAGAATGAGAACCTTCCATTCCCTCTTATGTGGAGCTGCATTACATCTTTTAAGTCAATCTGACAACAGCAAGCTCTCATCAGAGAGTATATGGAGTGGTGTTTCCATGTTGAGATATTATACTGACTGTAAATGCATGCCTGTGCTGAATGTAAATAGTGGGAGAAAAGCTAAAAGGTCTACAAAGCAGTCTGGATACAGTAGAGATACAACAGAAGTCATGTGGTTGAGGTTACAGTAAACATGGATAAGGGAATGAAGATAGATCTTAAATTTAATAATGTATTAAGAACATATATTAGGAACAATAATGAGTTTACTGCATGCACAAAGGTATCTATCTGTAAGGAGATGGCTTGGAATCCGTAAGCCAAGAAAACTTTTATTTCCTAAAGTTCATCATTAAATGGTTGGAAACATTCAAATAGTTTTTAATGCTTGGTGAATATAGAGAATGCAGTACATACAGAGAAGCTGAAAGTGTTGTAGATTCTATGGGTAAACACACGTAAGTCTCACAGTAAACTTGCCTCTCTTGTGAATGTACACTTTGTGACCATGGAGAACGTACAAAGAACTGGTTGGCTGCTACCTATCCCTTTCCTCACAAGCCTTGATGACTCTCCAGATCCAATCAAACTTGAACTCATACATAATGAGAACCAGGGGTATTAGCTTCTAAAATCCCTTAAAATCCCCCAGTTTCTGTTTCATAATTCTTTCAAAAGTCTTCTCTTTATCCTTTGCATTATTAATCTGGTTTTGTCCAGTACTCATTTTTAGGTTAGTGTTCAATTTTATTGCTTTAAGTTTTGTTTAATTACTAGTATCACAACAGCATTTTAAAAAAGTTTTTATTGCAGCTGTACAATATTTCAGTTACAGTATAAACTACACAGGCTTTTGGAGGATACTGCCTACCATTTTATATCACTATCTGTGGGAAAATGTTTGAGATTCCTAACAATTTATTTACAGAACTTTAAAAACAGAATCCTATTCTAAATTGGTGAAGTATCTATAATACTCATCAAGGAAGATACTATGCTAAAAATAAAACATTTTATATGCACACCCACACGTATATTATGTATATATTTCTATTTACTATAATTATATAAGATCTTTTTAAAATTTAGGTACACCCTTTTTTATTTGACATGCAGAATTCCATTTTATACAACAAAAAGTATTTCAATGGGATTCTAACATTTTCTTCCTAGTTCAAAATCTATTTTTGATTAAACATAATTTTTGCATATTTTGAAGTCAGTTTATACACTGACAAGTTTTTATGTAATTGTCATAAATTAGAAGGTGAAGTAATTGGCATTAGTTTTGAATGTTTAATGTCTTTTCTTCTTTTTAAAACGCACACTTATTTTAGAATTAAAGAAAAAGTTAAATAGTGTTTAATATCTTAGTTTTAGTTGCAGGAATCCAAACAGTGATAGGAAATGGAAAACTGGGGGATGCAGGGGATTGTGCTACAGAATTGTACTATGGAATTCTTAAATTTCTTCAAAATGAAACATCCTATAGCAAACCTCTCCTGATTCCAAGAGTTATCACCTTCCTCAAATTATATTGAATTTGTTTTCCTCCAGTAATTCCTTGAGGGCACAGACTATTTGTTATTTTGTCTCTGTATTCCCAATGCCTAACAACACACCTTACACACATTAGGAGCTTTGTGAATGCTTGATGAGTTGAATTATATTATTTGATCTGAGAGCTGTGAGAGACCTTACAGATTAGCTCAACAAATCCCTTTATTTTACAGATAAGGAAATAGGCCTACAGAAATTGGGTTATTTATTGATGGTTATTCTTAGGAAAGCCAAAAACCAGTTATGGGATGGGTATTCAGCAGCTGACTCTCCCAACAGAATTATTTTTACTTCTAAAATAAAAATGATTTTAAACAAATTTGATGGTTTGAATAACCAACACATAAATATACATTTTGTTAGCTACCTTGCTGATAAAGATATTTGTGAAAATTATATTTAATTATGACTATCTCCATATGAGTTATACCAGTAGATAAGTTATAACACAAAGAGAAAGATACTTTATGTACATAAGAAATTTTTGTGAATCTAAAATCTTACCAGAATAACTCATTGTTTGTACATATAATATGTGTTGTGAATTATTACTTGGATTACTTTTAAATTCACAAAAGTTAAATATTGAGAAGAAATGTCTCATAAAGTAAGGAACCTGTTTTCTTACATGATTGAAATACTGTATGAGTTAAAATATTTAGTTCTTAAAGCCTCAAAAGTTCTATGTTAGGAAATGAAAATTAGTAAACAGATATAGTTAAGTCTTGCTCAAGTAATTGAGATATCCTTATTTTAAAAAGGGGGAAAATAGAAAAAGTGAACCATCACAATTTTTAAACTATCATTTTCAAATGACTGTTTGATTAGTATATATGACAATGGAATTTACATAGATTAATGTGGTTATTATTTAGTTTTATTATCTGTCTGCCTATCGTCAGTGATTATAAATTTGTCCATGATTCCATCTGTGGGCAAATTTACCACTTTACATGTCTGTTCAATATAATAGTCACCATTTTATGGTATGTATCCTCATGTAATAGTCACATCCAATGGCTAATAATTGAATCTGCATAAAATGAGTTTACTTTTCTTTATAAATTTAGAATACACATATATTTTTCCATGTATTTTTCAATTTAACAAACATATATTAGTTGCTATTATAGCCAGACAACTATGTCAGGCACTAGGTAACATAATGTGTTAACATAAGACTTAGTCCTTGCCCTCGAGGAACTTTTAGTCAAATAGAGGGCCTGTTACATATACACAAACAACTATGTTACAACATACATGTATCAGTGATTTGAAGGCCAAGTGCTCCATGAGATCTGGTGGGGAGAGGTGATTACTAATTAGAAGGATTAAGGAAGGTGTCTGGTAAGAAGTAGTATTTTAGTTGACATCTGAAGGAAAGATCTGAGAGATTATTTATTCCATGCTTCTCTATTTGATAATGATATCATCCTTTATGGGTGAATCATGTACCCATTTGGAGTTTATCTTAGTGCATGGTGTGAAATGCTGGTCTATACTTAGTTTCTGCCTGACTACTTTCCAGTTTTCCCAGCTTTTTTTTTGTTGTTGTTAGTAAATTCATGTCCCAACAGCTTGGATTATTGAATTTATCAAACACTAGATTATTGTATTCATTTATTTCTGTATATTTTGTGCCTAATCTGTTCCACTGATCAATATCTCTTCTTTCTTAGCTGGTACCAAACTGTTATATAGTTATTGCATCAATAAGTGTTGTTTTTTATGGTCCCCATACTGTGATAGGCATGAGAATAGAAGACAAAAATGAAACATGTCTCGTGTCTTGTCTTCAGGTAGTTTATATTCTATCAGAGAAGACATGGACATAAATAATTATATTCAGAATATATACAAAATAAATGCAAGGTAGTGTGGGAGGAAGGGTACTAGTGTTGAAGAGGGTCTTAAAAAGGGTTTCATGTAGTTGAGTTGCTTTTCTTGAGTCTTGAAGGAAGTAAGGGATTCTCAAGAGAGGAGATTAAATAGAGAATATGTTCTGGCCTGGAAATGGTAAATACAAAGGCAGAGACATGGGATGAGGTATCATGTGTGAAGTACAGCAAGAAGACTAGCATGGCTCTATTGCAGGAGGAATAACGTATAATGAGCCCAGAAAGGTACATTGGGGCCGGGTCTTCAGATGACAAATAAAGGGGCCTATATTTGATTCTATGGGCGGCTAGGTGTGTGTTCGTCCTTCGTTGCTGATGATGACCGTGCCATCAGAGAATTGATGACATGACTTGCACTTGACTTTGTTTTGAGTGAGGGAGGGCTGTGCAGGTTGCCAGCCTCACTTCTTCTCCAAAGCCATCTGAATTAAGAGGGCAGCTAGGTGGTGCAGTTGATAAGAGTGTAGAGTCAGGAAGTCTTGGATTCAAATATGACTTCAGACACTTACTAGCTTTGTGACCCTGGGCAAGTCACTTAATTCTGTCTCAGTTTCTTCACCTGTATAATGAACTGGAGAAGGAAATTACAAACAACTTCAGTATTTTTCCCCAGAAAACCCCAAATGAAGTCATGAAGAGTCAGATGCAGCTGAAAAAAAGGACTTTGCCTACCTTTCATTTGTCAAAAGTTACTGTGGAAATTTCCCTTGAGTAACCATTCAATAATAACTGAACAACAAAATAGTTGATTCTAGATTTAATAGAGAACCATGAGGGTTTAGTGAATAGGGGTATGATATGGACAGATCTGAACTTAAGGAAAATAACTTTCACATATATGTGAAGGCTAGAGTGTCAATGTGAAAAACGATGCAAGGAGATCAATTACTAAGGAGTTGTGTGATGGTTCAGGAAAAAGGTGATGAGGGCAGGGGATAAATTCAAGAGATGTTAAAGTGGCAAGATTTAGCAACTAATTTTATATGTGGGGGTTCATCAGGGGAGGAGAGGAAGGAATATTTTAGGATGACACTGAGCTTGCAAACCTTAGTGACTTTAAGTGCAGTGGTGTGCTGGACATAAATAGGGGTATTCAGAATAAGGTTAAGTTTAGAGGGAAAATGACTTTTGTTTTGCACGGGTTGACTTTGGGATATCTGTGGGATACTGTCGGAAATATCTGATAAACAGCTGATGATGGGCTGAGGGACTAGAGCTCAAGAAAAAGACTGGGACTGGATATATAGATCTATTAATCATATGCATAAAATGGTAATAAAACCCATGGAAGTCAATGAGGTTATTGACTAAAAGAGAGAAGACCCAGGACCCAGTCTTGGGGCACACCCATAGTTAGAGGATGGGATATAGATGATGACTTAGCAAAAGAAATTGAAGGAGAATTTTCAGGCAGGTTGAAGTGGGGAGAGTATTGTCATCAGAACCAAAGAAGACAGGGTATCCAAGAAAAGGGGATAGTAAATAGTGTCTAATACTGCAGAAATATCAAAAAGGTGCAGACTGAGAAAAGACCATCAGATTTGGCAATTAAGCAATCATTGGTAACTTTAGAAAGAGCAATTTCATTTGAGTGATTGAATTTGAAGCCAGATTGCAAAAGATTGAGAAAATGAATAAAAGGAGAAGTGGATACAATGAACATAGACAGGATTTTTGTTTTTGTTTGTTTTCTTTTGTTTTTAGTTTGTCAGAGAAAGAGAGGAGAGAGATAGGATGACAGTTTGAGCAAATTGTAGGGTCAGGAAGGGTATTTCAGTATGTGGTAGTTTTTTACTGCAGAGAGAGACTGAACCAAAAAAAATGAGGAAAAAGGGCAATTTGCTGAAGAAGAAATAGAATATGAGATCACAAGAGTTAGAAGGGTTAATTTTGGTGAAGAGAAGGGCCACTTCTTGAATGGAAACTATAGTAAAGAAGGAGCAAATGGTAGATGAAGTCAAAGGGCTGTGATGAGTTGTAGAGAAGAAATGAAATGGGATCTCATAGACAATGGGCTAGAAAGCAAGTTTTTTTAGCTGTTTAGAGTGGGTGCTGGGGGAGAGAGAAGGTGGTGAGGTAGGTTTGAGGAAAGAAGAGAAAGTTTGGCGTATCTGTCCTGGGGAGCAATATAAGAGAGTCATTTAGGAGGAGTAAAGGACTACATCTATCCAATTAAGATTGGACAGATATACTTGTTGTGGTCCCTTCTACACTATTACATGTCTTTTTCTAACTCCATTCAGGATCCCAATGGTAGTAGCTGAGGATTGAGAAGAATGCAAAAAAATGTAGGAATGAGGAGGGAAAATATTGAAGTCAGAAGGAACAGTACCAAGCAAAGATATGAAGGCTTGAAAATTTAGGGTGTGTGTGTGTGTGTGTGTGTGTAATCTAGTTTGACTGGGACTTAAAGTTTCATGGTGGGGTAATATAGCATGTCATAAAGAAGGAAAAGAAATATGGTGAGTCTTAGCAATTTGAACTTTGGACAAGACAATTGGTAACTTATTGGATGTGACAGGTGAGGGGGAAGTAGCAGTTAAAGATAACCCCAAGATTTCTAACTTAGGAGATGACAATGACAGTGCCACTGACAAAATTAGTGAAGTTAGGAGGAACAAGATTTGGAGAAAAGACTAGATATGCAAAGTTTTCAGCAGGGACTCCAGAGAGAAATGACATAAGCAGTTGGAGATGCATGACTTACACCTTGGGAGAAAGGTCAGGGTTGAGGATATTGAAAGTGTAGAAATGAAATAAATGAGATTTCCTAAGGGAGAGCATTGAGATTAAAAAAAAGTGGGGGGGGGGGCTGAGGACCAAACTTTAAGGAACAGTGCCTTAAGAGCTATTGAAGAAGTAAAGAAGTTTGTTGTCTTAGAGGCTAAGGGAAAAGAAAACCAGAAGGAAGAGGTGTTGAGTCATCAGCATCCAGGACTGCTTCAGAAATGAGGACCGAATAAACAATGTTGAATTTGGTGAGCAGATGCTGCTGATGACCCTTGACAGGGTAGTTGTGAGAATGTAAAGGAGATTATAAACTTTTAATGGATTTCTTGTTTTTGTGTGTGTATATATATATACAGATATGTGTGTGTGCATGCACACACACATATAGTATATAGCCTTCAGCTACCTTTTTCCACTTAATCAATTTACTGGTATATTCTAGTGTGAATAACTTCATATATTCCTTCTCTGGAAGTTATATTATTACTAACTTAATAGCTACTTTTGGCCAGGAGAGAAGGATGCAGGTGGGTATGGCTTTTCCATGTTTCATTAAGGTTAGCATGTGATATAACTAACTTTACACAAGTAGCTATGCATCTTTCATGACTGCAGTGTAAGTTGATAATCGAAAAACATTATGTATTAAAGTACACTTTTTAAAAAGACCCTTATGTGGTAAATGTGCCAAATTTTTAGTTTGGAAAATGGCTGTTATAAAACTATTGTAATATACAAAGTGTATGTGTGTATTCTTTTAATCTTTTAAATGATAAAGATGTTTGGAAGTATGATACAGGGGAACTACTTTGAACTTCCTCCTGTATTGCCCTTTGCTCCTCCTCCATCGCATATTGGAGCTTTTTAAAAGCTATTTTAAAGCTAAATTACATTAATGTAAAATTTGCGTGGTCAAAATATAGACTGTTTTCTATATTAATTTCTCTGGCAGGTTAATGTTATAAAATTGAGCTGACTACTTGGCTGTTGGGATTAACTTGTGTAACATTATCTGGTTTGTGTTTGAGGGCTTGTATAATGATTTCTAAACCTGTATTAATCTCTAGACTGAATTAATATATTTTCATCTAATGGAAATAATCTAGATGTATTTAAAATGTAGATTCAAGATTAACTGATGACTGACTGATCTGACCAAGAGACAGATTTGCAAAATTGCTTTCAAATTTTTGGGTGTAATATCTTGTAATATAAACTGCTAGATTTCATATTGGGAAGTTAGCACCCTTCAACCTGCATAAGCAAGGTGGGAAAGAGATATATTGAAGACAATTGCAGTAAGTTGAGTGCTCTGTTAACTGGCCCATAAGACCATGGCAGTGATTTTAGATAAGCATTTAACTTAGAATTTTACATGTCTATTTAAAAAGAAAAGTCACACTTCATATTTGTAAAGCTTTTGTGAATCCTATTATACTAAATAAATACTAGTTATTACCATCCAGTCTTGCCAAACCCATCTCTTTTTTTAAAAATTATTTTGTTTTCAGTGTTCTACAATCACTTCCATGTATCTTAGATTTTTTCCTCCTCTCTCTCCCTCCTTTCCCCCTTCCTCCCTCCCCCCCCAAGACAGTGTACAATCTTATATAGGTTCTACACATACGTTCCTATTAAATACATTTTCACCATATTCATTTTGCATAGAAGAATTAAAGTGAATGGGAGAAACCATAAAATAAAACAAAGCATAATATGAAAGAAAATGATTTGCTTAATTCTGCTATCAAATTCCATAGTTCTTTTTCTGGATGTGGAAGGCGTTTTGCCTCAAGAGTCCATTGGGAATTTTTTAGGTACTTGCATTGCTATGAAGGACTAAGTCTACCAGGAAAATTCTTCACACACTGTGGTTATTGCTATGTACAAAGTTCTCCTGGTTCTGCTCCTTTCACTCAGCATCAGTTCATAGAAGTCTTTCCGGGCCTCTCTGAAGTCTTCTTATAGCACAATAAGATTCCATTACATTTATGTGCCACAGCTTGTTCAGCCTTTCCCCAATTGATGGGTATCTCCTTGATTTCCAGTTTTTGACTACCACAAAGAGAACTGCTATAAATATTTTTGTACATGTGAGACAAACTCATCTCTTGCTATTGTACCAATACAACATTCCATCTCGTCTTCATGCCTCCTGTAGTATAGACTATTCCCATGTCCTGGAATGTACTCCTCTGCCTGTTTACATCCCTGATTTCTTTCAGATCTCATCTCAAGCACTTCCTCCTTTTGGAAGCATTTCTTGATTCTCTCCAGCTACTATTCCCCCTTCTCAATCTTCTTGTATTTATTTTGTATCTGTTTATTGTACATACTGTTTTTTCCCTATAGCATGTAAGTTGCTTGAGGGTGGGGACTTTGATTTATGTTTCTACAAGCCCAGTCTCTAACAGGGTATCTAGCACAAAGTAGACACTTAAATGAATATTTGTTGATTCACTTAAACTTTTAGTTTTGAGATGAATAACTACTTTTCCCATCACAATGGCTTCCTTGAGTTTACTGCAGAGTAGGCTATTTATGAAGAATGTTTTCAAGATGTTATTTTCTCTTTTCAGTTCTCGTCTATGTGTTCAGCAGCTTGGTTTTTTCATGTTGTGTGATCAGCTCCACTTTCTCCATTCATTGTTCTATTTCATTATGCAATTGTTAAATTCTGTTTAAGGACATGTTAAGGCCAGTTTCAGATGCATACTTAAGGCACTGTTTTGTAGAACAGGTAGCTGACAGATCCATGCAATCTGGTGTTAGGCATTCCGCCTTCTCTGCATGGCCAGGTGTATTATGCTAAGTTTGGGGCATGTCAGTACCAAGGAAAATGTAGACAAATTGGAGAGAGTTCAGAGAATGACAATAAAAATAATGAGTGAGTTGATGAAAGGACTTATTTATGAGGGTAGATTAAAGGTCCTAATATCTAATTTGGCCAGACTATATCACAAGTGGGACTATGAGAGTGCATCATCTTAACTGTCTAGATAACTTTGGAGACCATAGATATCATAGATGGAGAGGATTCATTTCTAGAATTACTGAAATGGAATAGAAAAAAGGAAACAGTAGGCTGAATATTAGGACAGAATTTCTGCATAAAACTATAAAACTTTGGATTAATCTTTCAGCATAAGAAATTTTATTGTCTGACCTATCTAAAATCAGAATTTATGTATTACTATTTTTCAGGACAGGTTGACAGGAGTATGAGCTAATTAACTAATTAGACCATTTTGAACATTATAGCTTCTGTTATCCTCAGTGTTTGGCACAAGACATGCCAGTAAATACAGCTAGATTTACCTTTGGCCTCCTTTGGCCATGTTTGGTATTCTTAGTGTCACTGGAAAAACTTAACAAAATATGCTTTATATGTGACAAGACATAGAATTGCCTTTTCAACTATCTCCCTTTAATCTGTTCAACAATATTTATTAAGCACTTATTCTGTACAAGTCACATTTTATGGTGCTGATGATACAAAAAAGAAAAGAAATTAGTTCTTGACTTAAAGGAGCATATATTTTACAACATGTCAATGGATCTGTAATGTGAATGGTCCCTTATACTGGGACAGAGTGCAACCCATTCCCATTTTCTTACCTTGTGTAACTCACTTCCAAGCCCTTAAGTCCTTTATGGAGTATTCAACCTATCAACTAGAGCCTTTCCCCTACATCTCATGACACTACATGTGTGCTGTGTCCTTCATTCTTCATTCTTTCCCTGTGATCAGTCCATTTCTTTTTCTGGTTATTTGACTCTTTGATAATATCCTTTATAATCACAATTGTAATTCACTTTGTATGTGCACACCATTGCTGAAAGTGTCTTGCAGTTTACTTATGCCTACAGTTAATCTCCCTGTTGACCTTTGGCTGACTTACATTGTTGAATTCTTGGAATCCCATGATTTTTAGCCATAGAGAGCTATCAAAAGAATATTCACACTAAAAAGATGGAATTTTGTTTTAGATAGAGACTTGGGGTAAATGAACGCACTGTATAATCATGTAGTTTCGTGACGTTGGGATTGGCCTTGATGACTTGCTCTTCCACAACCCAATTAGTCTTTTGCCAAATCTTGCAGTTTCTATGTCAATAATACCTTTCACGTTGATCTTACTACACACATAACTAACAGTCTAGTCTAGGCTTTCATTATTTCTTACTAGAATTATTTGGATATTCTCCTGAGACCTAAATGATGCTGTGCCCTCAAGTCTCTGGCTTTGCTTTTTATACCTGCCAACATGGTTTTTGTAAAAGACAAGTCTCACCATACTACTCCCCTTTTCTCACCAAACTCCAGTGGTTCCTTATTGTTTCTAGCATTGAACTTAAATTTGCAAACATATAGAAATAGAGAATAGAAGGGAGGAAGACACAGGGTCTCTGGTTTCCCCATGAGCTGCCTGCCATCATTTCCACTATATGTATTCTTCATCCATTTGATTTTTTGGATTATATAAATAGGCCAAAATCTTATGAGTGATTTTGACTCTTATTTAGGAAACTCTGCAGTGTTTTAGGGTGTAATGTGATCAGTAAAATGTCATTCATGAAAAGGAACATCTAAAGTAGTTCATTACCTGAATTCTTTCATTTGGAATTTGCGGTGAATATCTTCTGTGAGAATTAAAAATTCCTTTGGTGACATAAATGTTCCTGGTTTATGCCTTGCTTGCTTTGTAGTATCATAGGGTTATCAAGTCCTGTTATCAAATGTTGTTGTGTCTATTAAAGAATCTTATATGATTTTAACAAAAGAGTAGAAGATGCTTTATTGGAAAAGAGTCTTTGCAGTTGAATTTTACTTTATTCAGATATTAAGTGCTTTTTCATCGGCAGCAGTCATCATAGCAACAGCTTATATTTTCTTTGTCTTTGGTCAAACATCTTTAAAATTTTTATCTGTAGACTATTACTGTCAAACCCTACCTGTTTTTTTTCAATTTTCTTTAAGGATGTTTTTAATATGTGAACAAATTATTCTCCTAAAGGTGTGTGTGTGTGTGTGTGTGTGTGTGTACACACACACACACACACACACACACACATGCATCTACATACATAGTTACTATTTTAAAGTTCAAGATGAAAAGAATTTGTTGGCAAAGTGTTGAAAATTAGGTTTTCTTCATTAATTAACTAGGTCTTCTTAATAGTTTTAAACAATTCACGAGGTACAAATAGTGGAAAAGTGAGGATAAATATTACCCAGAACTTTCCCTTTAAAAATTTTGTTTTGTTTCAGGTCATCCAAATGAAATGATCAGAGGGGTAACATCAAAACAAAGTTTCTTGTTTCTGTTATCAGCTTTTCAAATCAGTGCGTAAATGAGACCACTCAGAAGACAATTTTGATTATTAATTGGCAGTTATTTTAAGTTTCAGTTGGCTGGGTAAATGTGTATTTTACAATATTAAATTTCAGAAAAGAGAATAAAACTGGATGTCAGAAGATACTGTTTTAGGAGGTTCTTTGTTGCTTCCCCTCCTCTTTGTCCATTGTGTAACATTCTTTTAAACTCTGTCCATAAATCAGGATTTCTTTCGTATTTAGAAATAAAAGAAAGACAATGTTAGCTCATTACTTTTATTCTTCTGTCATATTATCAATTTAATTATCCACTTAGTAGAAACTAAGTGGATATAGCCTAGATTATTTGCAGCTATATTAGATAGCCTATTTAGAGGCTCCTAAAATCTTTGTGTCTATCATGGACTCCTTTAGCAGTCTGGTGAAGGCTATGGACCTCTCTCCAGAAGGATATTTTTAAGTGCACAAAATACATACACAGTGCTACAAATTATAATTCATATATAGTTACCAAATTTTAAAAATTCATGGACCCCAGTTTAAGAACCCCTAATGTGCATCCATTAGTAAATATATTTTGAACAGATAATGAGTTAGTTGAGCTTAGAATTAAAAAGAAAGAAGAAAGGTTGGATTGTTTGGGGTGGAATGAGAATTGAAAAATTTAATGACTCTTAAGTTTCTCTTTGAATTTGAGGCCCGTCTTTTGAATGGCAGTGTTCTTCTGCTATTATTGTATAGCTTTGAGTCACAGAACAGTAAATTTTTCTGAAGAATTGAAATTAAGGAGCGCTCAGAGGACAGTGGACAATGCTATGTGTTGAGCAGGTTGTAATACATTCCAAACAAGGAGCTATGTCAAATCTATGGAAATCTATGGGTAAGAAGTAAGATTACTTGGTCACAGGGCAAGAATGAGAGATAACCAGTAGGCAGACTACATGCTTCATTGGTGTCCTCCTCATGTCAGGATATAGTAGCATCCAGTACTCTGGACAGTGGACAAAAGTTGAAAAGGATGAATAGGCATGAATCTATTGTGAGATATATTTTTGTGAAGAGTACCCTCTTCAGTGAGATCACAAATCCACTTGAGAATTCGCATAGCTATATTGCGATGGGAAGGAATCCTATTGTGAATTACAAATTTTAATTAACATAACTGATTTTACTTGTTAGTATATATTTACTGTGAATGTTTTAATTATCCAGCATGTTGAGGGAATTTGGAATCTTGGTTCTTAAAATAAATGTCTGTTAACTGAGAGTTAATTCATGTTTTCCCAAGAGGTTTCTCTTTAATTTTAAAACTTGTTTGGAATTATGGGGTTGGCATTCTCTATTAGAAAGGAGCCTCTCTGTCCAAATAATTGAAACAGTTTATCCCTTCTGGAGATGTCAGAGACTTCACTATCTTGAAGACTAGAAGCTTTGAAAGGGCAGTAGTTTACAAGTATAGATTTGATGAGATTTTCTGTACCCGGATTCAGAAAGGCTAATATTATTGCCAGAACCTGCCTTTTGAGAACTGAACTGCCTTAAGCAGCTAGGTACATTAACAAATGTATTTGTTACTAGACTGAAGATTCATATTAGACAAATAACAAAAATGCTGATTTTTAGAGCTAAACTAGAAAATAATGCAAAATCTATTCTGTATTCCACAATGAGCTCTATTTAAAATACTGTGTGATGGCTCATGATGGCAGAGGTGGCCCTGAGTTCTCTTTAAGTGTATAGTAGTAGAGACAATGAAGACCAGGATGTTGCTGTCCTCAACCTTTCTCAGTGGTCAAGGGAACTCAATGATGGCATAGTGATAAAGCTTGTTTCTCCTAGAGACATTTTCTATTGATATTCCTGCTGCCTTCAAAGCCTTAGTGTCTTAGGTTGCTGGAGGGTGGGGGAATATTTAAATCGTTTTTTGTGGCTAGGTCACTCTTCAACTTGGCCAACTTGACCTTCTTGGCCTTCAAGGCTTCTGCCTTGAGGGTGAGAATCACCAGTTCCTTTTTCACCTTTGATACTATCTTGGGGGAAAGGCGATTAAAAAAAGTAAACATTCTACTTTGTTTCTTGTGGAGTTGGATATCTCAACTTCTTTGTTGCCTTTTTTTGTATCAAGTTTTTTGTAATTGTATTTAAGCTTTAAAGAGATCTTGGAAGATGAACTCCCAGATTTGGATTTTGTAATTTGTTTTAATGGACTTTATATTGTTTCCTCCTGCTTTTGTTAGTTATGTATAGAAATGCTGATGATTGGGTATTTATTTGTATGGTGCTCCTTTCTGAACATATTAATCATCTGGATTAGTTTCTTCATTTATTCTCTGTGGCAGTCATTTACAACCATCAGGTCATTTGCAAAAAGGGATTAATTTTTCTCCTCTTTGCAAATACAAAAGCATTTGTCCTTAATTTCTTTCTCTTGATGCTATAGCATACCCAGCATTTTTAGTACAATGTCAGATAATTATAAATTGGGCAGTGGTCTTGCTTTTACCTGTGCTACTGAGAATGTTTCCAGTGTTTTTCATTGAAATAATAGTAGCTTTTGGTTTTAGAGATGCTTTTGAACCTTTTAAAATTTAAGAACCCCACATATTTTGTTCAAGGTCTTGATGTAACAATTCTTCCATATTCTTACATAAATACATTAAGTAAAATGCTCTGAGACTTTTAAAGAGATATACATGCTCAAATCTACTGTAATACTTCAATTATCTGAAAGCACTACTTTTGACAGTCTCTGCTGTTCCAAACACAAATCTACTTTTCAGTAGTGAGGAAAAAAATGTTGTAAACCAAATATACAGATTAGAAGAGTGAAGCTGCCCTGATGACATATTGCCTATTGATTTAGAATTCAACCTTAGTTGTGATTTTACAGGTTTGATTATTTAATTTCCACTAGAGATTTTCCTGAACAAAAATTTTAAAGGAAGGACTATTTTGTGGTGTCAGTCTGAAAAAATAACAACTTGTTTTGAAGGGAGACAGCAGCATCAGCCATAGTAAACCACAACCATTACTTACATACCTCAACATGCTCCTGACTAGGTTTAATTACTTTTAATATACTATGTGTTGGATATCAGTAAATTATATGCTATAATTTTTAAAACTTTCCATTGAAATGACAATTTTTACAATTTTCAAAGTTTTGGTCTGTATCTGGTAAGTAAACCCAATTCTGTTTAATACTTCATTTCCTGATAATTTGGAGTAAAAGAGTACTTATCATAAAATATATTCTTAAAATATCCTGCAATATGTATTTTTAAAGTTAGACATTTTTAAAACTAGTTTAGAGGCTAAGATAAACATATAAAAGTCAACTATCATTTAATCTTATTCAAAACTGTAGTAGATGTTACTGTCTCAATGTATGAATATTTATATATTATAATAATTTAACATTAGGCATAATAAGACATTAATTTTTAAGGGAGAATATTTAAGATAATAGTTCAGAAAAGGGAGAAATCTCTTTAGGTTGAAGGTAGGGAAACTTGATGTAAAAGAGATGATCTAAGATCAGTGTTCATTTAGTGTTGCACACTGAAACAGTACTTTTGGCTATATAGCAAAAATTTCCTATCTGATAGTATTTTGAAATAAAGCTAGAATAGTAGGCTAAAGCCAAATTGTGGATGGTGCTAAATAAAAGGGGCTAAGCTCAAAGTTTGAATTTATGGTCAACTATTAAAGGTTTTTAAAAAGAGGAATAATCATTCATGTCAAACAGGTTTTCACAATACCTGGCAAGTAATGAGCATTCAACAAATACTTACTGAATTACATTTTTTTTAGAGGAAGAAAAGTTTTAATATTGGTTTTAGGGAAAATAATTCATTTGGCCTGTATGTTTTTCTGCCTTCTAAAGCCAGCCTAAGAACTATTACTGTTATTTGGATTGTTATTAGTATTTAAAACCATGACCTTGTAATTGGTTTTGAATAGTCCTAAGGTTTTGTTTTTCATTTCCTTACTTCAATTTCTTAGCCCCTTTCTATTTGTTTGGAGACCCAAATTTGACTTAATAAAATGACAAATAACAAATTTGACTTAATAAAATGAATAGCATTTCTTTCTCTTGTCTAAACATATGCCTCTAAAAATCATGTAGGATATAGGTACAATGGCCAGTAGACATCTTACAGCACAAAATATTAAAGAGTCTAAAACCTTGATGGGTTGGATGAAGACGTCTTAAAATGGTCAAATATGTTACTAATTTTCACTAACACAACAGTAATATGAACTGCCTTTTGTCAGAAATAGAGAATTTAAGAGACAGAAAAGAATTTAATGACTATTTAGCTAGATGCTTCAGTTTTAAGGATGAGGAAATTGAGAGAAGCTGAAGTGTTTTGCCCAAATCATACAGCTGAAGAAAGGTAGTTCCAGGAGAGAATACCAAGTCTATTACCACCATCCCCACACCTCCCCTACAGAGTCCAGTAGTAGCTCCGTCAAACCAGTTGCCCCTCAGGAAACAGTGCAAACAGAGGAATAACATTAAAATGATCTGGGTAGCATATTACATGCTAAGTTATTTTAAAAAGAATTCTGTTTATCTTGACCTGTTTTTAAACAGACCAACTGTAAGCTCTCATAAATCTTCTGACCATAAATGATGGAAACTTGATAGTAATTAGGACTTTAAAAATTCACAAGTATGTGGAATAAAAAGGCATTTGCTGGTTTTTTAAAAATTCAGTTTATTTAATAGGTTCACAAATTTGGTGTTATCCTCAACTTTCATTCACCTCACATTTCCAGTCACTTGCTAAATTCTGTCATGTTTTTTTCTCCTCACTTCTTACCAGTAGCCTCATGGAAGCCCTCATCACCCCTCACTTGTGTGAAATCCAGTTTTCTCTTGGGGTAGAGATGGTCGGAGTGTAGGGCTGTGGTGATAAGACCATAAAAAAATGCAGTAGCATAGTCTCCTTTCAAAATAAAGGAAAAATCTGAGGGGAGAAGAGAGGTAAGAAACCAACTCTTGATAAAGAAAATGAGTACCTTAAACATGGTATTTTTTTAGGATCCATTTTGTTGTGTACAGTAGAAATGAAACTGGAACTGGAATCTAGGATGATATTAATCGTTTACTTTAATCTGAGAATTCTTCTTGGCATGTTGACTGAATTAGTGGTAGAATCACTTTTTACCTTTGAAGCATTAAGTAACTTTGAGAATTTTATCTGTACCCTGTAATATTTAATATAATAGAGATTTTTTAAAAAAAATAGCTTATTTTGCCAATATGTCACATTTTAAATGTGACTTTTGTTGAGGAGAGTGTGGCTGCATTAATGTTTCAGCTGCTTGACAGTTACTGTGATGCTGGATAAAGTATCAGATGTAAATTTTTTTCTGTGGCTACAAAATACAACATTAACAACAATTTTTTATTAAATTTATCCTGAATACTAAAGTCTGAAATGTGTCTATTGAAAATTTTCCTCCAGAAAAGTTTTGCAATTTAATGAAATTATGACTAGGTAGATTAATTTTACTTGCTAAATTCACCAGTATTAGATTGTAAATATTGCTAGTAAATATAGATGACATTTTTAAATTCATTTTTTTGTTTAAAACATTGTGAAAAAAATAGTCGTGTCATTGAAAATCAGAGTTCTAGTATGCTACTGTTGCATTATTTTCAATTACAGCTAGGTTTGTAACTTTAAAATACTATCACATATTAAATACTTTCTATTAGGCTTTCAGAACATTTATTTTCATCAGAAACCTAGATTTCTATAAAGTTCTATTTTGCAAACTTCTTTCAAGGCACTGGGTCTATTTAAAAAATTATTTCCTTTGTAAATATACAGCATTAATATGATAACTTATATTCATATAGCTCATTAAAATTTAAAAGATATTTTCTTTCAAAATAAATCTGTGAAACAAGTGAAAATGTGATTACTCCTGTAGTCCAGGTGAATAAAAACTAAGGTGTGAAGAGGATAAATGATTTTCCAAGAGTCATATAATTGTTGTGTATCAGAATTGAATGCAAGTCCAGTTCATTTTCCTTTGAACTACAGTGTCCACTGATTGAAAACGTTTAGCATAAATTCCTTTGTGGAGGATGTATGAGATGGGGACTCCGGAGCCCAAGCACTACTGACTCCTATAACTTCTAATTCTTGACTACCTGCTTGACTTTATTGCTTCCACATCTTCAAAATGGTGGGGAGAGAAGAGCAGAACTGGTTGATGTTGAATTAGATGGTCCTTTTCTGGTATATACCTCTGATCCTGTAGTACCTGATTATAAATTAACTTTAACCCTTCCTTGATTATTAAGTATGTTTGCCGTCCAGCAAGTAGAAATACTTGGTTTTAGAAAGGAATAGTACATTTTTTTTGCATCGAATTTTGAGATATTTCTGCCCCTTAAATATCAGTAACCTTGTTGCACCCTAACATCCAGCCATCCTCAAATGCTCAAACTTATTTGAGGCCCAGAATTAAGAGATTGGAAATGTGGTGGGCCAATTTGTGAGGGGCAAGTGGGGACACCTTCTTGCCTCCTATAAGTAGTAGGCTGCCCCAGGAGGGAGAAATGCTATCCAGAACCTAATAGTTCTTCATTGCAGTCTGTCCCAGGAGAAGAGAAGTTGGGGGAAAGGAATAAGATAGTAGAGGATGGGAGGCAGCAAGTCCCGAGCCATTGCCAGACAACTAATTCTTTTTTGAGAATGCCTCTGGCTCCTTCATCCTTGGGACTTCTCTTTCCCTCAAAGCCTTTTCTCTTATATAGCTTAAACTTTCCTGAAGAATGGGTATGGTGATGAGTTTAGGGAAGGCCCCAGTATTCAAGGTTTTTCCCCTTTGCTTTTTATCTTGAGTAATGAAATCCAGGAACCTCTAGTAGCCCCTCACCTCTCCTTTAACACCCTTCCTCCCCAACCACTAATTTTAGGCCTCTTTTTTCTCTAGATATACTCAAAGCAGTGGAATACACAAGGTTGGCCTCAAAGATCCTTTCTAGTTTGAACAGTTTGTGAGTTAATAAGATTTGGACCTCTTTGTAACTAAACCTTAGGTCAGTCTCAATTTCATGATTTGAATGAGCCTTCCTCTGTGATCTTGGGCAAGTTACTGCCCCTCTCTGAGGCCTCAATTGCTTCCCCTGTAAATTCAAGGAGATGACCTGCATGATCCCTAAGAGTTCTCCCTGTTCCCCAGAAGCACCTGTCTGTAAGAGGACCACTCTCCCTCTAACTCCACATCCTCCTTCTTGGATGTTAAAAGTCAAGATACAACTGACCATATGAGATTGTTATCAAGTTATTCTCAAGTGTATTTATTAATACCATCGATCTGTTTGTTCCCTCTAGTGATGCACATTATAAGCCATCCATGCCTGCTCATATACTTCCATAAGTTTACCACATGAAGGTCAGTGAAACATGTGAAACAGTGAAGCAAGGTTTTTCTTGATTTCTCCTGACATCATGAATTACCTAGGCTGATAATGATGGGTAATGTACTACACAAATGACATTGACACCATTTATAATAAGTTGTTACAGAAGTTTAATGTAAACTAGTGGCCTAAATAAGGAGACCAAAACTTCCTGTAGAACTTTGTAATCAGCAAACACTTGAATTAATTAGTTGTCAACAGAAAGATGGGGTGAAAGGCAGCACTGTATATTCTTGTTTATAAAATTTTTCCAAGGAAAAACGATGGATTTTCATCAATAGTATTTTCCCTACAAAGTAGAGAGGAATAGTGGATAGCAAAAACAACTTGAAGAAAGCTTGTCAGGAAATCCCATTAAGAAAAGTCAAACCAAGAACTTTAGGGGTGAAAATAGAACAAGAAGGAAAGAAAAAGAAGAAAAATTGAAAAGTATCTGCAAAGAATTTTACAAATGGTTTTACCCTCAAGAACAATAGACTGACTCCTCAAATTTGGGCTCTAATATCACAAGTCGTGAACCTGCTTGAATGAAAGAAGTAGAAATGACACAGAAACCCCCAAAAGAACAGTTATGCTGGAGGTGACACAGTCGTGAGGGCATTTGAGGGTCGATTCATAAGGTATCTAAAAGAGGGAAACATAACAGAAGTGTCAAATCTTATACCTTATTAATACAAAAAAGCAGTGACCAGGAGAATATAAAAAATTACTGGCCTTTAGACTTGCTTTCACATCTCTACAAAGATCTTTATGAATCACCTACCTACAAATTGGTAAATCCTTGCTTGAAGGTAGTAGTAAGGGGTAGGCAGCCTTTTGCAAGTAATAATCCACAACGGACCACATCTGTACCATTTCTCCTTTGAAAGCGATAGAGAATATGAGATTACATTGTGCCTGTTGTTTTATTACTATTATTATGTTAAAATAGTCCTTTAATTCAATAGAGCAAAAAGCTACATTATAGGCGGTCTTACAGCAAGGTATGTCTTGGCCATACATCAAAATCATTCTAAGTGCCTTGAAAGACCCTACAACAGAAATAACTTGCTCAGCCATGTTCTGGTGATAATTATTAGTTGTGGCATAAAACAAGGTATTGGATACTCATAAAAGATGATCGGCTGGGATGAAGATAATTCAGAGCAGCCTGAAATTAATGAAGGATTTCCTATTCATAGTAAGGTCCTCCAAATTATCTTCGTCTTGTTTTTAATAGCATTGTACCATTTTCATTGATCCCAGGATATCACACAGTTTTCTAGAAGAGAACTATAACCAGTTAAGAATTTGATTATCAAGATGGAAGACCAAGTGAATGAAAAATGGTTGTTGCCTGGATTGTGACATGAACTTGGAAGGACTATAGAAGTTGTCCACCATTACATATATATATCTGAGACAGAAAATACAAGTGGACAATGGTTTGGGTCAAGTAGGAGAATGCGCTGGATTGCATTTTAGGAAATTTCAAAGTTCCTTTAATTACCCTGTTTTCTCCAGGAAACAGATCCATGGCATAGCAGACAGAATACTAGACCTAAGAGTTAGGAAAACCTGAATTCATTCTGCCTCAGATACATATCAACTGGGCCGGCCATGTCACTTAACTTCTCTTGGACTCAGTTCCTCATTAAAAATCAATATTCTACTAGTGTTGTTTTGTGGTTAAACAGAGGAGTGGAATACAAGTCTCCAAAAAAATTGAAAAAGAATAACAGAGAGGGTGATGGAGAGGAACATGATTGGGTGTGAGTTTGAAGAATATTAAATTAGAATATCAACAGGAAAAGTAAATGCTAGAAATAGAAGATTGGCCGAGAGGGACAAGTTAATAAAGAAATAGGAAATGACCAGATGACTGTGGCAGCCTTGACTGCAAAGAAATGTCTAGTGGCATATTGTGTTTGGCTCAGCGTCTCTCTCCCCTTTCTCTAGTGATATTTCTGTGAATCTACGAGGATTCCTTTTCTTACCGTTGCCCACAGGATTTACTGTCCTTGCTGAAGACAAAAGAATTCCTAGTTAGGTTCTGATAGATGGAATGATCTTTGATACTCTGTGATTTGTTTATCAGGGATTGCCATCCCAGTTTTGAAACAGTTATAGAGATTACTTCAGATCTTACCAGATATGCAAGCACAGGCAAGAAATTCATAATTGCTTTTGTGAAATCTAATACTGAAGAATCTGGAATTTCCTCAGCTGGGGAGCTCCAGGTGTGTGAACTTGGAGATTACAATTTCTAATATTGATAGATTAATCCTAGAGAGTTGCCTCAGGCACATAGGTTAACCAGATGGGCAAGGCAAATCCATTACAAAATAGTTTAAGGGCTACCTATATTCTTTTCTAATTAAGGATTTTTTTCCCTTGGAATAGTAGTAGTACTTTCAGCTCTAGATGGAAACTTTCTCTAAGCAGTTCGTTTGTGGTGGATTTTGTTTGATTGGTATGTTGCATCTATGTGTAATATATTTTGCTTTAGACAAAATTATTGTAGTCGAGGCATTAAAATTTAAAGAAATACAGCAGGCAAGCAACTTAGCAAATTTTTTCTAAATCTGTTCACATTTATGAAATTTCAAGAATAGCCATCTGGTAACAAAGTGCTTTTTGGAAGTTAAATTTTTCTTCATTTATAGGAAGAAGATAATACTAGAGAATCCAATTTCCAAGTCACCCCCATCACTTTGAAGAAAAAGTCATTCTAAGAGCCAGTTGGTTTCTTTGATTCTGACTCTTTGTTTACATTTATGTCTCTGTTTCTCTTTCACATCTCTTTCCTTTTTCCCTAAAAGAGTCACTTGAAACTTTGGAAAATCGAGCTAAATACTCCATTGAAAATTCCGCATTGCTGCATTACTGCTTTGATTTTTGCTTTGGTTTAATGCCTTTCCAATTTATTTAGTTCTCAGAAATAACGCTCTGTTTATATAATCCTTTATTTTAACCTCCTAGGGCAGGGGTGGGGAACCTAAGGTCACATATGATCTTTTAGATCCTTATGTGTGGCCTTTTGACTGAACCCAAATTTGACAGAACAAGATGGCTCCCCACCCCTGTCCTAGAGGCAGTGTGGTGCAGTGGAGATAGCGCTGGATTTAGAATCCAGAGGACCTGGTTTGAATTTCAGTTCTGCCACTTACCACCATGTGACCTTGGGCAAGTGACTTAACCTCTCTCAGCCTCAGTTTCCTCATCTGTAAAATGAGAGGTTTGGACTAGATAACCTTCAAAGTCTCAGTTTATAGGCTCCCACCTGCTCTCTCTTCTTACACATTATTTTCTTATGTCTCGGGCATTTTTTGGTAAATGGGCATACATCTCATTTTCAGGTGTAAGTAAATAAAAAAATGGAATTGATATATGAAATTTCATTCTGTCTGTTTTCAAGAATTGTGCATATAAGTTTTAACTATATTTAAGCAAATCATAATTTATTAGTATGCAGGATTATTCCATAAGAATCAGCATTCGCATAAGAGAGAAATTCATTCTCGAGGGTGTGAAGAAGGGTTTAAACAGGCTTTAAAACACAGGAACTGAATTTGATTACTGCTCGATCAACTTCCGTATAAGTCAGGTGCATTTTAGAAACCAGCTTAATTTAATAATTTAATGATCCATTGTTACTAATTTCTAATGTTCTATGCAATAGAGTCACTTTACTCCAGTACAAATGTATTAGTATCTAACCTGTACAAAGCACTGTGACAAGCGCTAAGGGAGATGCAAGAGGCAGTGTGTTTAGTGACCACAGTGCTTTATTTAGTCTTGAAAGCCTGAATTCAGTTCATACTTTGGAGGATAGGCACGTCAGTTAACCTCTTACAGCCTCAAGTTTCTTCATCTGTACAGTGGACAAAATAATACCTGTTTGCAACCTTTGAAGCAGCAATATACACACCTATGTTGTCATTGATGTTGGGATTGTTGTTGTAATTGTGATTTCCCTGCTTTAAGAAAGTCCTGGTGAGGGAACTCCGTTTAACAGTTTAACAATACAGATTGACCGCTGCGGTCCAAGCGATAGTGCTAAAGAACAGTCTGGGAGGCTAAGGGTGAACCCAAGGGCAGACCGTTATAGGTCTGATGCAGACTTGCCTCTTTGTCTTTGACATTGCTCCCGCCCTCAGTGCTAATCTTATTTACAAGTGATTTTTCGTATTCTAAAGCACTCTCTATATTCTCATTTGGTCCACAAATGGAATTGGGAGGTAGCAGTTGCCTGAATTTGTTACTCCCATTATACAGATGAGGAAATGGAGAAACATAAGAGGTGAGTTGACTTTACTGAGGGCTGGACAGTTACCAAGATTCAGAGTCGTGATTGAAACTTACTTCTCCTGAAGTCAACTCTAGTGATCTTGGTGTCTTTCCACAGCTCCTTCAAGGAATATAAGATCTGGAAGAATAGATAACATATACAAGTAAACATAACAATGGTATATGATCATTGCTGCAGAGATATTATAAACATTTAAGTGTTATATTTCCTCAGTGATTTGTGTACACTGTCCCTAGAAGATAAGTTAGGGAAAATTCTGGTTTTGTCTTAGGTGGTCTTAATATCTTTACTGGTTCTAAAATTCTGAGATCCTAAATATTATAATCCAGATTTTATAAATAAAGTAACCAAGACTTAACAAGGCCACACATACAGAACTGGGATTTTAACTTCAGTCTTCTTCTTGTTTATGATTCTTCCTAGAGGCCTTTTTTAATACATAGCTGTATCGATGACTTTGCAGTCCGGTGAGGGAACTTTTTCTTTTCTATTCTTTGTTTTATTCTACACCCTGCAATTCCAGTGATTTAGAGAACTTCTGGTAAGGAAACTCCTTCTAACAATTCACATCATCATTGATTCTGCAACTTAGAGTCTTAGAGAGTTGCCCAGGACACTGAGAGATTAAACTACTTATGCAGGGTCACAAAGATGCTGTGTGTCAGAGGAAAGATTTGATTGGTAGACCTGCTCTCCAGGCACTGCTGGCTGTCTATACACAAATAAAGGGAATACAATATAGAATGTGATGATTAATCAAACCATCACCATGCATTTATTAAGCACTTACTCTGTGCCAGACACAACCCTTGGACAAAGAACAGAGCGATACTTGCTCTTATTCAAGAGCTTACATGATAACCCAAGAAAAGTAAAACAGACAACAGTTCCAAATAGGTAGAGATCACTCATGTTTTGAGGAAATGGAGGTTTGAACCAGGCTTTGAAGAAATTCATTAGGCACAGATGAATGGGCAGGAATTCCAAGCTTAAGAGCCAGTATAAACAAAGACACAGAGGTAGAAAATGACTGGACATTCTTGGAAAATAAACTAGCTCAGCACTATCAGGAAAGTAAATGAAAAAGTGTAGAGAAACAAAAGGGATTGTCAATGTGTGATCTGCAATTTCAGGGGGAATGATGATTGAGGAAAAAACCATTGAGTAAGTATGGCAGTTAGAAGGTTGGTGACCTTGGATATTAGAGTCCTTGCCTACAGTCATTTCCCTTTCCAGGTGCCTCCACACATGTGGTAAATTGATATTTCTAAAGCAAGGTCTGACCATTTCTCTTCCTTGCTTCAGAACCTTTTGTGACTTCCTACTGGATCCTCAACTTGGAATTAAAAGCCTTCAGAAATGGCACTACAATTTACTTTTCTAGATTAATTTCACACCACCACATTACACTTTGTGAACTGTATATTCCAGAGAAATTGACCTTCTTGCTGTTCCCTAAACACAGCATTCCATCTCTCAGTTTTTACTTTTCCTTAGTCTGTCTCTCATGCCTGAAATGCTCTTTCTTCCTTCTGTACTTCCATCTCTTGGCATCTCTAGCTCTTGTCCAGGCTCAATTCAAGTGCTACTTTCTTGTCTTTCTTGATTTTCCAGTTGTTAGAGCTTTCCTCATTGAAATTACGTTGTTTACGTTTTGTATTCACTTAGTTATATAAATATTTCCCCCTTAACCCCCACTCTCACCCAAGCTTCACTCCAGTACATCGTAAGCTCCTTGAAAGCAGGGACTGTTTCTTTTTTGTCTCTATATTCCTAGGACCTAGCATAGTGTCTGGGATCTATTGGTGCATAGTAATTGGTTGTTGAATTTAATTAATGTGTCACCTACTATAGCAGTAAGAAAGGTAAGGAGAGCTATGGGAACACCTCAACCATAGGCACAGAGTGATTGAGATTTTTTATTTAAGAGTAGAAGGGAGGGCCTAATACCAAATGATTATTAACCAATATTACCTTTAATTTTGTCCAAGCAATGATTTCTTATTGATCAGGTCTATGTGATAATCCTTTATATTCTTTCAGCCTCCCTCCTTGGCACAGACACTCAGTGATATAAGCTCAGTTCACGACCCCTTTTTTTGATCGCCTTTTGACTGTCCTTGGTTAGGTTTGACCAAAATCAGTTGCCTAAAATACTCCTATAAAGGTTTTCCCTGTTTAGACTTTCCTTTATCCATGCACTTCTAAATGATTCAGTTTGCCTATCAGAATTATTGGAGCACATTTGTGAGACTACAGTGGGATTTGTGAGAGACGGAGACATTGAAAGATTCAAGAAGGGAATAACTGATGAAGCAAGAGTCTTTGGTGTAGAGGTAGGAAGAGGTTGGGATGGGATGGGATGGTAGATAGCATGCTTAGTTTAGGAAAGGGTTAATCACTCCTCTCTAACATAGCAGGGAAAGAGAAGAGGGTCAGTGAACACATAAACATGTTTTGAGTATAGAGGAAGAAAGTTGAGCAAGCCCATCTTGGATGATTTGACTCTAAGGAGGTAGTAAGGTAGGAGGTGGAGTCATTAGGTAAGAATGAGGTTAACAAGGTAGTTATATATTTGGGAGAACCCACTGTCCAAGCAGCCTTTTGAGAGATGGTCAAGTGGCAGTCAAAAACAGTTTGAGCATAAAGCTAAATTAAGCTGTAGAGAGGAACAGGCCCAGAGAACCCAACAGAGCTACATTTCCAACAGGTAGATTGTGGGGGTGGGGGTGGGGAGGGAACAAGCAAGAGCTTTACAGATGTCTTATTTGAACCTCAGCAACTGAGGGAATTAGGTTCTATTAGTATTCCCATTTTGCAGTTGAGGAAACTAAGGAGACAGCATTTAAATGACTTGCCTACGATTATCCTGTTGGTAAGGATCTGAGGCTGAATTGGAACTTGAACTTTCTTGAAGTTAGGTCCAGCTGTCCCAGGCCACCTACTTGCCTTGGGAGAACAGTGCTGTTTGTCCTTGTGAGGATACCATGAAGACCTTGCAATGCTCCAGGTGGGAGCTGCTTTAATCATATATCATGTGTATGCTTCCATACAGATGTACTCCATTTATGAGGGTGGCACTCATGTGGCAAGGAGCATCAGAGAAAATAGTTCTGTGCTGGAACAGTTTCCATGCTTAATGCGAGAATGATGAACTAAATTAACAAGATAAATAATGGTTAAAAGGTAGTGAAGATGAAATGCTGGCTAAATACGGTGAAGTTGTTTAACTTTATAATTTTCTGTAATCTGCATGACATCAGACCATAGGAGAGGAAGAAGCAATACCCAAGTTTGTGAATTAGCAAGGTATGAGAATGGAAGAAAGTCAAAGGGTGATGAGATATTTTAGGGTAATGGCAAGCATGTAAAAAAGTACAGCTGGGTGGCATAGTTAATAGAGTGTCAGGCAGGGAGTCAGGAAGATGCTTCTTCCTGAGCTAAAATCTGGCCTCAGACACTTAACTATCTTTGTGGCCCTGGGCAAGTCATTTAACCCTGTTTGCCTCTGTTTCCTCATTTGTAAAATGAGTAGGAGAAGGAAATGCAAATCACTTTGCCAAGAAAACCCCAAATGGGGTCATGAAGAATTGGACATAACTGAAAAACAACTGAACAACAAAACATGTAAAGCTAGATTCCAGTTTCTGTAGAGTGACAATGGAAGCTAGACTGATGATCTGATAGGTCAAGAAAGGTAGCTCTGTCTAATGGAAAGAGGATTGTCTCTAGAGTCCGAGAATTTTGGTTGAAACTTTACCTCTGTGCTTATGATGCAACCTTGGATAAGTGGACTTGTTGGGCCTACTTTGAGCTTAGGGATAAATCAAGAAAAAAACCAGTTAATGAAAGAAAATGGAGAAGCTTTGCTAAGTGGGGATTTTAGTTTGTATACATTGAATTAACCTTGTGGTCAGACTCTATTTACATGCTTTCTTCTTCTACATGAAAGGTCTTTTCTTATCCCCCTTTACGTTCTGTTCCCCTTAGGGACTAGTGCCTCTCTTGTCAAAATTACGTTGTATCTGTTTGGTATGCACTTGTCTATCTACATGTTATGATGCCCGGTAAAATGTAAATTACTTGATGGCAGGAACTTTTTGGCTTCCGTTTTTGTATTCCATGTGCCTAACACAATGCTAGAGTTAAGCATATCCAAGCATAATAAATGTTTGGCAACTAAAATTCCCTGAAATTCTGATTTTTTTCCAACTTATCTGCTGAACAGTTCTTCCTTTGGTACTTTAGATTGAGGTTTTTCTTCTGTCCTTTCCATATTCCATATTGTCATATTCTTAAAGTACTTAAGGTGTTAATGATTGAAGAATAGGACTCCTTACAACAGAAACCTTGTGATAGAATTCTTTCTAAAGAAAGCTTTTTATAATACAAATAACCACCCACCCCCATTCATATTTGGGCCCTAGAACAGTGTGGATAATTATATATTTATAATTCCTTTTATTCAGTACTTTCCTAAAAAGTGAAATCCAGTATCCTTTTTATTGTATTAAGTTATCTTACTTTTAACTTCTATTTTATTTGAAAAGGAACATTTTACCTTTGTCATTTCAATTTCTATAGGAATTATTGCTTTTTCCTCCATCTTCCTCTCCTCTCATAAATAAGTGTTTTTTTGCAAATTTATCATTGATTTAGTTCTCTTCCAATTTTCTATTTTGGGGATTTATTGATAATTTACCTATAGGTTCAGTTCCCCACAAATGTGATACCACAAATGTGCAACTTAATTTAAAATAAACTATAGGTTCAGTTCCCCACAAATGTGATACCACAAATGTGCAACTTAATTTAATATACTTTCATTTAATGAAGTTTGTCTCAGAAATCTGATACATTATGTATATTGATTGCATCTTTATGATGTGTTTCTGCTTGTAGCTGACTCAAGAAATTTGGATGAATTTTTCGAGGTCTTTCAGATCTTTTCTCCCCACATTCCAATATTATTTGATTGGTCAGAGGCCAAAAGGTTTTTGTAAACTAATTTGTATGTTTTAGTGGAAAATCATTTATCAAAGAAAATTTATTTCTTCAATATGTAATTTATTCTCCCACAAAACTCCTTCAATGCCTAAGCACAGCAATGACCATTGTTTCTTGAAGGCTAAGCCAATAGAACATAGTTTGCTATTATGCTTGTTTTGCAAACATGAAGTTGTTCCAGTGCAACTGATTTATTAGGGAGCATTTTGACTTTGTGTTTACTGATGTGAAATTTCTTCCTCAAGAAACAAGGAGGATGCAGAAAACTCCACTACTTCATAGCAACCCACAACCTGCCACTCTTCCAACATCACCGCCTCAGTCAAACAGGTCTTTTTCAAGTTAGGGTGACATATCTGCCATATACATCTTCTGGAGCTTCAGTGGGAGTTGTGGATGGAGAAGAGCTGGTTTCCCTTACTTCCTCCATGGGCCCCAGAGGCTTGAAGTTTTGTGAGAGATATTGTTAGCCAGCTCTTTGGGAATTGTTTATTGTGGTGTTGTGTATTTCTTAACCATTTAACATATATAAAAATATACTAGTGTTTTTATGAGGTTCCTATCTTTTTTAATGTGTCACTTATGAAGTTTCAGAGCCTAGTACCCCAACATCATTTTCTCCATGAGCTCTGGTTTTTATTCCTCAGTTTTGCATAGCTTTTCAGGAACTTTTCAGGAACACTTGTCACAGCACATATGCCACACATGTAGCAGAACTAACTCTACAACCTCTGATAGGTTCTTTCGGTTTTGAAGATCTTCAGTTAAGGTTCCAGTGATGGTCTGTGTTTGGCTGCTTAAGGCTCAGCATAATTAATTGTGGGCAAACTCATAACCAGGAATTTAACCATGTAGAATTCAAATAGAACAAAATTGCCTGGAGTTTAATGCCAAGTACCCTTCTACTTACGTAGTAATGGTAGAAGTAGAAAAGGAAACTGCTGTACTAAGAACTAAAGGCAGCTAGATGGCTCAGTGGATAGAGTGAAGTCTGGAAGACTTTGAATTCAAATTCTGCCTCAGACACCTACTAGCTGTGTGACCTTGACAAGTTGCTTAACCTCTTTTTGCCTTAATCCTCTAGAGAAGGTAATGGTAACTTCAGCATCTTTATTAAAAAAACAAAAACCTCCTGGACATTATTGGTGTACCGTGTTCCATGGGGTCATGAAGAGGCCAGCATGACTGAACAATAAGAATATTAAGAGTCACTTTCTTAAAATTTGCTTTTGGTATTTTAAATGAGATTTTTGTCCAATGACTGTTGAGTTGGTATGCAATAGGAGAAACAAAACTATCCATACTGGCATCACTGTAAGTGAAATTTGATGATATAAAACTGCAGTTTAATGAAAGGAAGGTTCATAGATCCTTGATTTCAGAGAGATGACCTATTTGTGCCTCTCAAGGACAAGGGGCAATACTTTGTAAACTCCTGGTCATCAAACCTTGCAATATTCCAGATAAGCATAAGCAAATAGGTTACCATGCAGATAACTGCTGTTTATGTACCGACCGCCAACATCTTTTTCAGAGGATGAGGAAATGGAGAATCCTGTCATTCAAACAACAAGCATTTACTAAACAACTCCCACTGTATCAGGTACTGGAGATATACAGAAAAAAAAAATTGAACAACCCTGCCTTAAAAAAAAAAAGTCCTTCATTTTATCAAGAATGTGGCAGCATCTTTCGAACTAAGTCAGTACATACCTAGATACACAGTAACTTAAACTCCCCTCCCTCCCCCCAAAAAACCTAAATGCCTTCAAAAAGAATACTCTCCTTCATTTATATTAAAAAGTTAGGTCTATTCTTTAAAATTTCTTAAATTTTACTTTTTTATATATATATTTGGTGCCTTTTGTTTTTTTACATCACAGTTATTTCAGGATGTAACTCCTCCCTAGCCCCCTAAACAATGGACTGGTCTTTGTGACAAAGAAAGCACAAATTGGCAAAAAAAAAAAATAATATAGATATTACATATATATAATTTAAATTGTAATATGGATATGTCATACTTTACACAATAGATATAAATCTGCAACATTTTTTTCATGGAATTCTATAACAATAGAATATTAGCATTGAAGACACCTTAGATATCATTTAGTCCATTAATGTTAAACTCAGAAAGGAATCCTTGCAGACTATGTGTTGATTTAGAAAATCACAAATTAACATCTGTGTTCTATAGACACATAGTATTTTTACTTATTTGTTAAGTGTTTCACAATTACAATTTAATGTGGTTAGAATCCTCAAGTTTGACACACCTAATCTAGTCCGAACACTGGTTGTTTTTTTTTGTTTTTTAACAGATAAGGAAACTGAGACCTAGATAGGGAAAGGAAAATGACTAGTCTAAGTACGTAATAGCAACTTAGAGTCAGAGCCAGGAGTAGAATCTAAAACTCAAAACAGAACTTACCATCTTTATCCCCCAAACCCTTCACTTCTCCAAACTTTCCTATTATTTTCAAGGACCCTGTCATGATCCCAGGTATCTGGGTTTGTAATTCTAGGTTTTATTTTTTTACTCTCTTGTTTTATACAGTAGTCAGTTTAACTTTTTGTATCTATCTACTTTCACAGCCCTTCTCTCCACTCACACAGACTCTAGAGCAGGCCATGTTCACTCCTGACCTAGATTATTGCAACTGTCTTCTAATTACTCTCTTGGCCTCAAACCCTGTCTAACCCATCCCTACACAGGTATAAAAATGTAGATCTAACCCCTCAATTTAATAAACTTCAGTGGTCCCTTATTACCTTTAGGGTCAAATAGAAGGTTCTGTGTTTAACATTTAAGACCTTTTTCAGCCTGGCCCCTTCCTGCCTTTCCAATCTCCAGGCAGCAGGAATAGTGAAAAGAGAAAGAAAGGAATTTGGAATTGGATATTTAGACCTAAATCCTGCCTACTACCTATATGACCTTGGACATGTCATTTAACAGTTCCTCACATTTGTTGGTTGATTGATTGAGCCCTGTCCCATGTTTTCTGTACTATAAGCATCCCCATTCTGAGTTTATATTTTTCTTATTATCAGCTATTACACTTAATCAAGATAAGTATTAAATTCCCTTATTTAAAGTATTAATATTGTGACATCATTATCAGAATTTGAAGTAGAGTATGATACTTAAAGAATTTCCCTGCACATTTTTTCCAATAAAAATCAATGGTACCATTGTGACAGTTTACAGAAGTTTTCTTTTTTCTTTTCTTTTTTTTTTTTTTTGATTTTTGAGTCACTTGAGATTGTGTTAGCAAGAAAGCTTATATTCCACAGTTTAATTTTTAATGTTTGGACTCTGATAGGGAACTTATCCCATGGTTAGTTTAAGTAGGGGTGGGGAACCTCTGGCCCTCTTGGTTCTCAAGTGTTCTTCCCAGGATTTAGATTCAGTCAAAGGGCTGCACTTGAGGACCTAGAGGGCAACATGTGTTCTCCAGGTTGTAGGTTCCCCACCCCTGGTTTAAAGGGTTTTTGGGAAGTCATTCTTGGAGGTCTACCCTTAAGTATTTAAAGTGCTGATGGCGATGTGAACACAGGAGGCAGCTAACATACTATTTGCACATAGCAGCCAACATTGTTTGGTCTATCAGTTGTTACTGTTTGCACCTGTCCAATATTTCATTGACCAGCTGTCAGTATTCAGGATTTCCCTGGAAAGGAAAAGTGATAGATGTGAACATCAACAGATGTAAACCCAAAAGGGGATCAGTGGGCTTTTTGAAGAACAGATACCACTCTGGCAAAACAAAAATAAAAACTTTGCCATTTTAAAGTTTTCACTTTTATATATTTGATTATTATATTGTGGGAAATTATTTTTCTTTGAAAATTTTTCATAACATCATTATCTTTTCCCAATAAAGCCCTCCTCCAAAGTAACTCTCCTTTGAAACAAAGTTTTTTGTTTTGAGATGTTATTTGATTTGTTTTGGAAATTCCAGATGAGCAAACTTCCTCTACCAATGCTGCTCAGTAAATGCTCTTTAACTTATATTCTTAGAAAATTTTGAGCGTTTCTATTTTACCAACAAAACCCTGCAGGAATAGATAAGTAAGAGATACCCCACTTAAAGTAACTGTAGACTGTATAAAATATCTGGGAGCATATCTGCCAAGAAAAACCCAGGAACTACACGAACATAATTAAAAAAATCTTTTTTTTTTAAACAAATAAAGTTAGATTTAAATAATTTCAGAAATATTAATTGTTCATGGACAGGCAGAGCCAATATAATAAAAATCACAATTCTCCCTACACTGATCTATTTATTCAATGCCATCTGAATTAAACTACCAAAAATTATTTTATTGAGCTTGAAAAAATAATAAAATTCATTTGGAAGAATAAAAGGTGAAGAATACCAAGGGAATTAATGAAAAAAAAATGTAAAGGAAAGAAATTTAGCAGGGCCAGATCTTAAACTATATTCTAAGGTAGTAATTATCAAAACTATCTGGTACTGGCTAAGAAATAGAAAGATGAATCAGTGGAACAGAGTAGACATACGAGCCACAGTAGTAAATGTTTATAGTAATGTTGTGTTTGACAAATGTAAATATTTAAGCTTGGGGGATAAGAATTCACTGTTTGGTTAAAAAAAATGTTGGGAAAGCAGGCAGAAATTGAGTGTAGATTAATACCTTAACACCATTTACTTCACAATAAGACATAGCAAACTTAATTTAACTATTGTGTCTTAGTTTAGGTTCATAGTGATGATTCTGTAACTTTACTATAAATATATGGAAGGTTTGTTAAATAGAGAGATTTGGTTTAATGGTAGATAACATTTGATCAGAGAACACTTTTAATTTTGGGCAATAACCTGGAAAAAAATTTACAGGTATTAGAGTTAGAAGTTCAGGGTTAAAGTCCTTTCTTTTATGCTTAGTAGCCTTGCGACACTGACATGGCGCAACTTCTCTGAGAGTTTTCTCATTCATAAAATGAAAATAATATTTGTTCTTTATACCTGCATTCTTAGAGTAGGGTGAGAGAAGACATTTTATAGGGACCTGGATAAGGGAAGGCGTAGAAACAGAAGAATATAGGAATATTCAGGTGGATGGAAAATAGTTGATTTTGACTAGATTAGAGTATGGGAGAAGAGTAATAGAGAAAAGCCTAGAGATGGGAGGATACTAACTCATAGAATCCTTTCATGCCAAGTAGGGGAATGTAAATTTTATTCAATAAGCAGTAGGGGAGCTACTGAAAATTTTTCAGCAGAAAGATGGGACTAGATATATGAATAACTGTTATTCTGATAGGAGTCTGAAAGATGGATTGGGGATGGTGAGAGTATTGTGCCAGAAAGACTTACCTGTTAGAAAGCTATTAGAATATTTCAGGCAGGCTATAAGGAAAGAAGTTGTTTAGATGTTAGAAGTAAGAATGGAGAGGGTGGCACAGATACACAGGAGTGGAATAGATAAAACTTGTTACCTGTTTGGATATGTAATGTAATGGGGACTGAAGTCAAAGATTGCATTGATTTGTAAAGTAGGCAGCACAATTCTTTGACTTCTGCAGTATGAAGGAGTTAGAGTAAAGTAGGGGCAAGGGAAAAAGTAAGCCAACAGTGGGAGTTGCCCAGGGTTTGGAATTATCCAGGTACATCAGGAGAATCTAGGGGCTTAGGTGGACTGTCCTTTGCCAAAATAGATAACTCCACAGATAAGACTTTGATGATGGGGAGGGAGAAATTGAGGAAGTGGTGATAAGCTTAAAGAACACATTTGATTAGGAATGTGACCCTGAAAATGGGGAAGGACAGGAGATTATGATCAAAAGAATCTAAAAGATGATAGTATCCATTAGATGAGTAAGGAATTTCATCATAATATTGTTAATTTAAAGGAATGTAAGTAATTTATCTCTTAATTAAGATGTATATTATATATTCTACTAAGTGGGTTCGGTTATTTTGTGTAATGTAAGCAATTAAGCAGTATTTTTCCCTTTTAATTCTATTAAGAGATTTTATGTGTTTTTTGGTGTTTATACCAGAGTAATTTTTAGTAACGATTATTTGTAGATTTGTTCGGAAGCATATACAGACCCAGCTTGTCACCTTCTAGATCAAGAACACCTATTTATGAGCTGATTGGGATTAGGACTTAGGTATTTATAGAACAGCATTTTTCTCTCTATTCAGTCAAATGACTCATAGGATCAAATCCATGAATTTGATCTCTGTATATTTCTCCTCCCTGTGACAGTCAAACTTTGAGAAAATACTGTCTTCTCATTGCTTTCTCTGAAGTTACCATTTCTTAATTGCTCAGTTCACAAATGTGGACTTTTCTTAGTTCATGGAACTGGAAGATCGACTATATGAGAGGAGTGAATGTTTCACTTTTTGTAATTATTCACCCAATGTCTATCTAAGTGCTTGCCTCATCCTAGGCACTTAATAGGATCCTTTTTTCTTGATTGATTAACCCTGCTCATCTACTATAATTTCCTTTTCTGTGGGTTATATTCTGACACTGTTCTCTTTTTTTTCCTCCTATCTTTATGACCTCTCCATCTTAGTCTTCTTGGCTGGTTTACGTTGAGGACTTTATATCCTTTCAGCTACCAGATTTGAACCTTGGTGTAATCCTCAACTTCTCATTTTTTCCTCACATCCTATATCCATATGATTGTCACATCTTGTCTGTCACATCTAACCCTTCTCTCCAAGTTCCCATCAGTTTTGACTAGACTATAGCATTCATTTCCTAATTGATCTCTACCTTTAAAGTCTCCTTTTCAATCAATTGCACAGTTGCCAAGGTGATACTTCCAAAGAATAGGTCCGATCATATTACTCCAATGCTTAATAGACTCCAGTGGCTCCCTATTACTACTAAGATCCAATATAAGCTCCTCTATTTGACCTTTAGAGGGTTTCACAATCTGACTTCAATACACCTTGGTAGGTTTCTTTATATATTGTTCCCTTCAGTGTACTCCATGATCCAGCTCACTTGTCATTCTTTTTGTTCATCTTACATATTCCATCCCCAGCCTCCATGCCATTCATTATCTAGGCTCTCCCCAGTGACTGCAGAGCATTTGCTCCTCCTCTCCACCTCTTAGAATCCTAGTTCCCTTCAGTGCTCAACACTCATGTAGCCCTCTACATCAAACCTTTATTGATTTTCCCAACTACTATTTCCCTTCCTTCAAAAATCACCTGCATTTGTTTTGTTTATTTAATATGTACTTTGTAGATTGTTCATGTATGTTTTGAAAATATATGTATGTTATCTTTCCTAGTACAGTGTAAGTCAATTACGCAGAACTCTTTTCTTCATTGTATTTGCATGTCCAACACCCAGTATAGTGCCGGACACGCAGTAGGTCTTGAGTAAATGTTTATTGATTGATTAATTGATTACCACTCTCCTTTGTCTTTCTGATGGACTGATATGCAGCAGAATCCTTCTAAGTTTTTGTTCAGTAGAGTATCCATGTTTCTGCCTTTATACTACATTAAGAGATGCACTGTTATTTAACTGACAGTAAAAGCAGATTTATTGTATTATAAAGCACCTTATAATTAGATTTTACTATATATTTTTATTTTCTTTAATCTTCTCAATAACTTTTTTTAGGTAAAAATGATTAAAGATGATAGTGTGGGTTAGTAGGGAAAAAAATCTGAATTTGCTGTTATTAGATCTGGGTTCTTATTTGAGATCAGCTGCTTCACTGTCTGTGTGATCATAGTCAAATCTCTTAACCTCACTGGGTCTCTTCCTTAAGTTAAGATTGTTCATGATTTAGGTCATCTCTAAAATCCTATCCAGCTATCGATTTTATGATCTTTATGTATATGTAGTACAGAGGATATGGGGTAGCAGGGAAATAAAAATAAGATATTTACCTGGATACTTGAAGCCCTTTGCAATTTAGCTCCAATCTACATTTTTTCAGGCTCAGTAAACACATTTACTACTCTCTTCCATGCACTCTATATTCCAGCCAAATTGGCTTATGTACTAATCCCTGAACATAGCACTGTATCCCCTTCTGCCAAGCCTTTATAGATTATCTTTCCCCACCTCTGCCGTTTAGAATTCCTACCTTCCTTCAAGGTTTAGTTCAGTGCCTCCTGATGCTGTTACTGAAAGGATTGCTTTGTAATCCCTAGCCTTGAAAATCATACAAAGAACAAGGTTTTTATGTGTGCACAACGGTTTTGGCATGACCCCAGAGGAGAAAGTCTGACAGAGCTAGATCAAGTGATTTGAGGTGACCAAGCAAGCGTACCTCCTCTATCAATCTACCAGTCTAAGAAAGGGTCATCCAGAAATTATTGAACATGTAGTGCAAAATGGCAGGGTACGCCATCATTTCAAAATTAAAAAAAAAAATTCTTCAAAATTCACAAACCTAAGTAGGAAATGAAATTGTTAAATTTTTAAATGGCATTTTTGTGAGTTTGTAGTTTGTATACTTCACAAGTTATTAAAGCTTAAAACTGCACTAATACTTGTGGGGCATAATATATAAAAATTAGAATGAGATAGGTGTATAAGAGCTGTATAATCCCTAGAGATTTAATCCCCCAGCTGTGAGTGTTCATATGCATTTAATCAGGAGCCTGTTCAAATGGCATTTGAGCAGAGCCCTGAAGGAAAGTTATCAGGATATTGATTGGCAGAGAATGAGGGGAGAGGGGTATTACAATTATAGAAAATCTTGTGATGAACAGTCCAGAGGTGACGAAGAATTGAACATATTCAGAATAATATGTAATAGTGTAGAAAAATGCCTGACTTAGGTGATCCAAACATACCTATGATTTTTGAAAAATAATGTTTTACTGGGCTAAAAATAAATAAAATAAAAATTTTCTGTCTGTTTTTGTACTGTAGTTTCATCTATTGGCATATATAGAGAAACTTATTAACCACTGTATTGTAGGGATGTGAGATACTTTTTAATGATTCATTTCCAATTCTCAAGCTTTAAAATATTATTTAGATTATAAATAGTTGACTATGGACTGTGCAATGCAAATGTAACTTCCAGTCAATTAAATGTCCATAGTGATAGAAAGCAGCAGTGGTAAGGATAAACCCAAAATAATTTAACATATTATTTCCTGTCACTCTTAATCATTTTGAATCTAGTATAAATTCTGCTATGGTACTTAATCTGATAAAGTAATAAGGTGAAATTCTAAACAACTTTAGCTTTTGAAGACTAAAAGACATTTTACTATTTGGGTTTGTTTTTTCCATACTTCTTCCCTTGGGAGATTTAGATTTTGATATTGTAATTACTGATTGTATATTTGACTGCCAGATTTTCAAAATATAAAATAAGGTTACCTTATGTCTTCTTAGTGAAAGGCTATAATTTTACTATAGTTCTTTCTGCTTTGGGGGTTCATTTAGATTTGCACACTGCTATTTGCTTTGAAAGCGGAGCAGTCACCAAGTAGAAAGCTTCCCTTTCATATGAAATCTAGAATTTTGAAAATTGACTGAAATAATTAATATAAGCCTAAGAAATTAGAATAATTGTCTACTAAAACTAATTTGGTGGGTTCAAGTTACATGTTTCGGTATCAACTAGCTCAGTAAATATGTATTGATGGACCTATCAATATAGAATCATAGAATTAACAGAAGATAATGGCACAGTTTATTCTGTCAAAATTTTTATTTTTTTATTTTTGCTGATGAGAAAATTGAGGTGTATTGAAGTATGGTTTCTGAAACCATAGTAGCACATTTCCAAATTAGAAGTCAAGTCTAGACTTAAATCTAGGACCCTTGTCTCCCTCATCACCACAGGCATTTATTTTAGCAGTCCATGTATAACTTCCATGTACATAACATGTCTGAGAAATTAATGAAAGTTCATTTTTGTGTTATTTAAACCTCATAGAAACATTATGTTTTCCAAAGCCTTTTTTTTTGTATGGACTTTATATAATTTTTCATTTCATTGTTGATCCTCATTAATATTTGTCACAGAGAATTTATTTTAGTGCTAGCCATCTGTTGGGATTTAAGTAATACAGTGATCAAGTATATTTCAATTTTAATTTTAGGGGTAAAGTCACAGCTACATTATGTGTCTTATTAAATATTGTTATTTTTATTAGCAGACATATATATTCATAACGATCTCAAGTGTCAACATCAAAATTCAAAAATAGAAAAATTAAGAATAGATGAAAGGGAAGCACCAAATATAATTTAGTGTTTGAGAAGGTCATTTATAAGTGTTGACTCTGAATGGTGACATTTATTGTCACACTTTGTTGTCAATAGCATCCTTTTTTGTCCAGTGTAAAGAGTGCTAGTGTCTACCTGCTGAAATGTTAGATAAAACTGATAATAATTTTGAGACCTAGAAAAGTATATCCCTGTCTTGGTTACTTTATATAATATGAAAAGCTGAATCACTTTGAATATGCCATGGAAAGAGCACTGGTTTTGAAGAAAACAGACTTGGGTTCAGATCCCATCTCTGATGCTAACTGCCTTCATAACATTGGATCATTCACTTAACTTTCCTTTACTTTGACTTTCTCATTTCCAAAGTGAAAGTACTGGAGTAGATGACCTCTGAGGTTTCTTCCAGCCCTAGATTTATAGCAGGATCCTGGGAGCAAGAGCATTGTTCATGGACATGAATCTGGTGCAAAGATGTGAGATTGACAGGCTACAGATAAATGGGTACTTCTTTCAGTGGGGATTTGTGAAAAGTGTGGTTCCCCTTCACCCTTACCTAAGGAGTGCTGGAACCAATCTTGTTTAACATTTTTTAAAAATTCTGAAGGAATTAATGCACAGTAAGACTTTTTGGAGTGTTTATGGGTGCCAAGTTCAAAGTAATGAAATAAGCTACGATAAAATATTTGGGAAATTTTATGAATAAGAAGAAAAATTGTTTATGAATATGTGATTTTACGGTTCTGTGTTATACATAATAGGTTCCAAATCATCAGTTTAGATTTTTAAAAACATACAGAATTGTTATTAGAATTTATTTACCCTAGAGCATATTAATCAATCATGTGCTATATAACTATGTGGGTCCACAAAATACTCAGTATCATTAGGAAGGGCCTTGGAAACCCAATAAAAAAACTATTGTGAATATCCTATTGCTTCTGTACTACAGATAATATGTTAGCTATCATTGCTTTATCTTAAGACTGTTACAAGGATTGACATAATTATTCCATTATTGAGGATGTAGTCTAAGTGCTTTTTCTAAGCTATCTTTCAAAGATTTTCACTGGAGCTTAATTTATAATTGCAAAAACTAGAAGCCTAAATGTCTAACAATAAGGAATGGTAAAATAAATTTCAGTATATTAATAAAGTGGAGTACTGTAATACAATGAATATTGATAAGTATAAAGAAATAATAAACGAACTCAAGGGAATGTTACAAGTGGAAAAAAAAGCAAAGCCAGAAGAATTGCGAAACCATACCAAAAGACACATAAATGAGAATGATATCTTATAGGTTGAATTTCATTTATTTAAATGTAAGTAGTTGCAAAGCAAGTTTATTAGGTGTATTGATATTTAATTCTGTTTATTATAAACCAATATAAATACAAATGCAACAAAATCTATAATGGTCTTAAAGACTTAAAATAAGAAAATAGAGCACATCCTAGAGAAAGTTTAGAGAAAGGTATTAGAGTGATCAGATAGTTAAGGAATTGGCTGATACATGAGAACAAACTAAAAGAAATATTGTACTTTTCTGCTTGGAAAGACAAATTCGATTTAACAAGCTTTAAGCACCTATTGTGCTCAGGCAGGGAATTCAAAAACAAAATGAGAAATGGTCCCCACCCTCTGGGAGATTGATTACATTATATTGGAGGAGAGCTGTGTATGCAATATTTATATACACAGTTTTTGTCTGGAGAAAACACTGACAAATAAGGGCTCAAGAAAGGTTTTAGTAGCAGGTGACAAAATCTACTGAAGGGCATGACAAATCTACGTGGTAATTGTGTAAATTAATGTAAACACACATAATCAACCAGAATTTCTGAACTAGGAAAAACCCTTGAAGCGTACAGGCAAATTCAGGGCAAGTATATACATATTACACACTACACAGGTGTAAATTTTACAGGTCGTAAAATTTTGAAACTCGTTAACTACCTTAAGAAGTGATGCATTCCCAAAATATAAATCAGTTTAAAAATAGAATTTGTTCCTAACTGAGGTTCACTTGAGGAAGGACAACCATGCTCTCAGAAAGAGTATATGTTCTTTGTTGATATCAAAACATTGTCTCCCTGTGCCCAATTGATTGCTGTTTCCACATTTAGCTAGGTTAGTCCAAACAGTGCATAGTATTTTATTGGCCCATATTTAGTCATTTTCTACTTGGTAAATTTTACCAGAGATTGCATTTAATTCTAAAGCTAAGGGCCAACTCCACACTGTAATGATACATTGAACCATTTTGTCACAAAAGGCATAAGTAATTATGTGAACTTTATACAGAAATAGTTCTTTTCATAATGACATTTATTTAAATGGCAAGAACTTATTTGGCTCAGCTGTAAGTATTATAGACTTTGGGGAAGTTGAACTATCTAATTATTTTTGAGGACCTGACTCCACACTTTAACAGTGCAAAGGAATTTAATTTCTGTGATTTGTCACTTGTTCTATTTTACATTAACAGTAGGATATTCCAAAGCAAAAATCCCATACAAGGAGATAGTATAGGATATTTATTGTTCTTTTGAAATTTGAGCAATTTTTCACTTTTCTGCAGGAGAAAGGACTAGTGAAAAATGCCCCAATCTTGTATATCACATTTTGAAAAAGACTCATAAGATTATTTTTGTCCTTATAATTCAAAAGTAAGTGGAAAACAAACTTTTATAATAAAAATAGCTAGCAGTCATCAATATTAGGATGTTAATGGACAATGAACACTAAGCACCCAGAAAGAATGGGTAGTGTATCCCACAAATGATCCAGGTTCAGAATCAATATTTTTGCGTTTGGTGACACTAGACTTATTGATGAGAACACTTTGTAGTGAAAGGTGTCAGCCATCGGCTTTGTAATCAGACAACCACATGTCTCAAAGCTCATTAGTGACTGTCTAGTGACCCAAAGCCTGCCCTTAAAACAGAAGTGCCATGCAGCCATCATTAGCACATATGCCCTCACCATGGTGAATACTGATGAGGAGAATGAAAAATTCTACAAGGATATGGACAGACTCATCACAGCAATACCATTATCTGTTGATTGTCCGGAAAAATTCATCACTTGAATTGACAGCAGCGCCAAAACATAGAGAAAAGTAGCTAGACTTCGTGAGATTGGAAAGCTCAACAGTAAGGGTCTCGGCAAGTGTGCCAGGAAGTAACTTGTGATCATCCATGACACTGTCTGTGTAAAAGACAATGTGGATGCACACACTCAAGATTTAGAATTGAATTTCATTAATTATTTCTTAGCGTGACTGTCACTTCTGAAAGGAGGTTGAAATGGCCATAACTATGTTGCTGAGTATTAGAGTGACCATTGCAATAGATTCTAAACTTTTCCTTTTTAAAATACTCTTTATGTTGCAAGGTTGGTATAGACTGCCTATAGAAGCAGCCCAGCATTAAGTTTGTAAGGAATGAAGCCAGCTACTGTACTAAATAAGCTTCCTAAATAGACAGTAAGACTTGTGAGGTTAGGGATCCTGTCTTAATCTAAACTTCCTATCTCCCCTCAGCACTTAATGCCCTGGAATTGATTTGTCCTTTGGGGCCACAGGGTTGGAGTTTATTTCTCTTGACTGTCTGACTGAAGTATCTGTACTAATTCCTATGCCAGCAAGATCAGTCCTCCTGTGCACTTAGGTGTAGAACATTTCTGTCTTCAGTTTACTGTGGCAGGACAGTGGATATGTTTCCTTTCTTGGCATCTTCTTGGTCTTCTGTTTTCATAAAGTTTTACTTCCACTCCCAACCCCCACCTTGGACTACTCAGGAACAGTCTTCTCACCCTATCCCCATGGTGTCTTTCCTTCACCTGACTCAGTTTGTCTTTTTTGTTCAATCAGTGACCATCATGCATATTTCCATTAGGATGTGCCATATATGTATAGAATAAAACATTTAAGTTGAAATTACAAATGATTTATAGCACTCATATCATATATTATTAATATTTTAAGGACATAAATCATATCAATAGAGTTACAACAAATAAGTGGGTCAAGCCTATAACAAAATGAAGAAAGTGAAAAATAGCTGGTGATGGTAAGGAAAAGCCTAGGAGATGCTGTGTGCCAAAGGGGTTTCTAGACTGCCCTTTTTATTTCTTCCCTTAAGAAGCATTACAATATATTATATAAATTGGGCTCCTACGACTTTCCATGGGACACCTATATACTGTGTCATTATTCCTGAAGAATTTGTTCTCCTTTATAAACGAACCTATTCTCAAGGTGACTCCTTAAACTCCCTTTATTCCAATCACCTCTAAACTATGGCCCATGGATGGACTCATCTTACTCAATGTGAGGTTCCTCTGGATGGGAAGCAGAGGGAGGCGTGTTTAGGAACAGAATATTAGGTCAGTTCAGTTTGTGCCTATAAGCAAATTAATCTCTATAGGTATGGAGTTGGGAATTTATTTGATAGTGGTTAGCATTTCCTTGATTCATACTGCTGTCATATATCATTATTGGGAAGGGACAATGAGTGGTAAATGGAAATAGAAAGATATTGATTTAAAAAAATAATATAAGGATAATATCCTACTTTTATGGATGTATCTTTATATGTAGGTATACATTTAATTTATGTTTGCAAACCGCCTTCCTCTGAGTTGAACGTGTGGTGTGTTTAATGGACACACACATATCATGAATATGTAAATGTGTGAAGATTCGGCATATTTGTGCAGATTTTTCATTGTTACTATTTTTTCCACTGTAAATTTTACTATCTTGTTGTTCCAGTAGAAACATTTCTTAATGATCTGTATTTACAGCAGTGTTGCAAAAAAGCTTAAATAGTTTTTTTTGATTATATTCCTTAAGGTAAATAACAAGTAGTTCAGTCCTTTGTCTTAAAAATTCATAGTTTTGCTCTTTTTCTTTTAGATATGGAGTCTGGAGAGCGGTTAACATCAACAACATCCTCCTCGACTGCACCTTCTTCATCTTCTACATCTTCTCCACCTTCTGTAGCTTCAGCAGTTTCTAAAGGTGGCCTTTCCACTGGAGCTGCCTCACTCAGCTCCACAATCAACACGTGTGGTGAATACTTTTCTTTAACTTTGTTTTGAAGCATCATCTCTTTAGGATCGTGTTTGGGAATATTTTTTAAGTTCTGCATATTTTGGCATAAAATAGTATGTAAGCATGACAAGTTTTGCTAAGAGTCTAGGTGGTTAGTTTTAAACATTTCAGAAACGTAAATGTCATTAGAAAGTCACCCAAATCCTCTTGTTGCCACAACTCACAAATGAATATAATGAGTCAATTTTATATTGATAAGAGACAAAAACTATAAAGACTAATTGCCATTAATAGCTATTTATGGAATTAGAATTATGCTGAGAAACTTTTTTCAATTTGGTTCATTGTATTGAACTTTTAACACTCAAGCACACATGCATCCCATTTTTAAAATATTTTATAGCTAAATGACCTTTTGGACAAGGAGAAAAATTGAAACAGATTTTATAAGATAAAACCATGACTATTTAAAAAAAATTATTCTTAAAAATTACTTAAGAACTATTGAAATAAGGTAATATGTTTAGGGGAAATTTTCTTTTCATGGAAGCAAATGCAATGTTAGCCTTAAGTTCTTTCAAACTTCTTTGCATTAATCTATTAGTTATAGCATATTGTGGGTTCCTCTGCATTTGTGGGGAGCTATAATTACTTTAATTTCACTATATCATTTTATGTACGTCCTTACTCATATTGATTCTTTGAACTTTGGGTATAATAGTGAAAAATTACTTACTTTGAATTGATTTACATAAGCATTTACTTCAGTTATTGCTTTAGTTGTACATCTTAAATGCCCAACATCTCCACTTTAGGTAACATATTCAAAACAAAAGTCGTTATCTTTTTCCCTTAACTGATCTTGTCCCTACATTCCCTATTTCTATGGAGAACACCACCATTCTTCCAGTTCACCAGCTTTACAACATAGGAATTGTTCTCAATTCTTATATCTACAGCACTTCTCATATCTCATCGGTTTCCAAGCCTTGTTCAGTTCACTCCTCAATATCTCTCATATCTTTCATCTTTTTCTAGCAATACTATGGCTACCATTGTTCAATTCCCTCATTGCCTCCAGCAAAGATTATTGCAGTCTCCTAATGGTTTTTTCCAGCTTCTCTTCTCTACTCTGTTCCTTGTCTCTTCCACATATATGCAAAGTTAATATTTCTAAACCACAGGTCTGAACATATCATTCTTTTCCACTGGAAGCTTCTGTAGCTCTCTGTTGTCTTAGGATACGATATAAACACTTCTATTTGGACTTTAAAACCCCCTGCAATTTGGCAACTATCTGGTTGACTACATAAGACTCACCTTTCAGTACTCTCCTTTCTAGCCAAACTGACCTACATGAGGTTTTTTTAATTTATTTGGTATATATCCTATTTTTAAAAAAATTATCTATGAATCTGGTGTATCTCAACCTTGATTGAAAGTAATGAAATAGAACTTCCTCTTAAGGAGTTTACATCCTATCAAAAATATTTGTTTCTTTGATTTAAAGCTTCGTTTCCCTATCTCTCCAGTGTAGAAGTTCAGGGGCTATTCATCAGCCCAGTCCTTCTCTGATTGGCACAGCAACTTTGATCTCCATTTCTGACTTGGGCTAGTTCGCCTGTTCTTAGGCAACCCCTTATTTCTGGAGAATTACTCTATTAATGCCAATCTTAGTATGACACTCAATCAGCTTAATCCAGTGCTATTCAGAACTCCTAAGCTCAAGAAATCCTCCAACGTCAGCCTCCCCAGTAGCAGGGATCACAGGCATGTACCATCATTCCTGGCTCTGTAGTGTAAATCATTAAGAAAATCTGAGAAAGACATGTCCTTTAATTTCGTTTTTCTTTTAGAGCTCTTACTCCAAACCATACGTGGTATCTCAGATCACCATATCTGTTAGTTCTCAAAACTAATCCCCAAAAAAGTCTTTTATAAAGTTATAACCATTTTATTGACTGACTTATAAGGGGAATAGAGGAAACTGATGTGCTGCTGCTTCACAGAACTCGGCCATCCTGATTTTTTGAATTCTAATGGCACAAGTAGCAAGGATATGGAAACAAAAATGATTTTGAGATTCATGAGTCTCAAGTCTCATCACTCCCAGTGATGTTCCTAACTTTATTTTTGCTGAATCATTGACTGAAACTTTCCTTTTCCTACTTTCAAATTTGAGATGATTATTAGCTGTATTTACATATATTAAATTATTGGGTTTTAGTATTTCCTTTTATAAACCAGAGGAAAAGTATAATCACTTAAACTTAACAGTTATTTCTGTGATAACAGTTATTTCTGTGATATGTGATATAATTCCTAAAACAACTGTAGATTACTTCATTTGTATTTGCAAATAGGTCTAAAAAATCTGCATTCATGAATTTGTAATTTTTAATTGAAAGTAAACTTTTTTATATCAAACTTGAATTTATTTAGATGAAATTCCAAAGGCTATAAAATGGTTTTTTTTGTCCTTTGGGCAAACTATATACTCCTCCAGTTGATAATATTTAAAATGAAATATAGCAAAGTATGGATCCAATAAGAATAAAAAGAATTTAAAGCCACACAAAAATTACTGTAATAACTACCACCTCTCATTAAAATCTATTATATTATAAAGTCAAATTTAACAAGTGTATATGTATATATAAATTAAAAGGAAGTTTATATTTTTCTTGAATATTTCAGTGTTTGTGTGTTTACTCTCAATTATGGTGAAAAACATTTTACGTATTACTGCTAAAGTAGAAAGAATATTACCTTTAAAGATCAAATCCTATTTCTTTTCTTCCTACTTATTTGTTCACTAGCAATTCACTTGTCACCTCTCTAGAACTGAGCTTTCTTATCTGTAAAATGAGAAGGTTGGATTAGATTAACTCCCAGGTCCCTTCCCACTAACTCTATGATTCTATAGTTCTGTTCTATATAAAGTTTAAATCACAACTCACTTCTAAGAAGCTTTTCATTCCTGCCCCCATGGCTCATCTAACCGCCCCTTTCCTTTCTCTCGCATGAGAACTTAGAATAAGTTTTTCATGTATCTTGCATAGCTTCATGTATTCCTTTGTAATTTTCTCTAGTATGTATCTGTTTTCATTTCCCAAACCAGACTGTAAATTACTTAAGACTGGAGGCTCTGTCTTCGATTTCTTTTATACCTCCAAAGCACCCTCTGCTCTGAATGGTTAATAATATTTAGTCAGTAAGTGGTTGCTAAGTGAATGAATGTAGCTTCTTCAGATATAGGTTAAGTCAATAAGACAAAACATTTTCATTGAGTTTTTCTATGTAATGAAAAGAGCTTGTCAATGGCAAATATTTTTTCTTTTATAGGTTATTTTCAAATATTTTTTCTTTTATAGGTTATTCCATGAATTTGATTTATTTCCATGTATATTGAAAGATTTACATCAAACCGTAACAGAACTTTTATACAAAACAGGACAAATCATTTCTCTTTTTAAAGGCACGATTGTCTGGTTTCTTTTATGACCTGCTGATTGCCCTAAGGGCCCATAATCCTAGATGTGTCCTAATTACAGTCGATTACCGTTTATCTTATAAAAATCATTATATCACCAGTAACTGGGTTTGGAGAAAACATTTACAAGAAGGAAGATAGTGACTTGAATGTAGTAAGTCACTTGACACAATGTCAAAGAGGACTTTATTCCAACTATGCAGTATTTATAATGTGTTAGTCAAATCGCAGAACCTCAGAGGAAGACAAAAGTCTTTTACTTGGGAGGTGAGAAGGCGTAACTTTTGCTAATCGACATATTTTATTATTATTGATGAGTCATATAGTCCTACCATTATTTTATATCTGAGACCTTGAAATCTCAAAAAGTAACAGAAAGGCATCAGCATGTGGGAGGGAGGAATGAAACAAAACTAGAAGTAGGAAGAGTACGGTAAAAAAAAATTGTTCCTCACATGAGCTAAGAGATTCACAACTTACATAGTGAAGGTACCATTGACAACATCACATGGATAGGACATTTTACAGTTTTCAAAGTGCTTTCCTCCCAACATCCCTGAGAGGTAGATAGTGTAAATTATTATTTTCCCTGTTTTACAGATTAGGAAATTGATTCTCAGAGAAGTTAAGTGACTTGTCTAAGGTCACATGATTATTGTCAGTGCTGGGACTCCAACCCAAGTCTTCTGACTTCAAGTCCATGTAAGATAAGTACAAAATGTATAAAAAGTAATATAGTGCAGATTTCCTTTGCATTTTGCCACACCACCTTTCTATTATTACCTAATATCAGCATTGAAATGACCATGTGAAATCCTGTATCCTGCTAAGCACATACATATCTTCTGTGAGATGCCTCAAAGTCATTTCCAACCTCTATTTCAGCTTTTTCAGTGATGGAGAATTTGCTCTTTTGTGAGGCAGCTCATTAATTGTTAGATGATCTTCTCCAGACAGAGTCAAAAATCTGCCTCCTTGTAACTGCTACCCATGGTAGTTCTATATGGAGCTACATGGGATAAGTCAAATCCTAATACTTTTTATGGCAACCCTTCAAATTCTTGATTCTCTACATCATCCTAGTTGCCTTCCTCCCTATATACTCCTATCTTGGAGTACCTCCACCCCCTAAAATGTGGCACCCAAAATAATATTAAGTGAATGGTCCTAATAGCACAGAATACAGTATTTCCCTCTTATCATATTTCCAAGATTTAATAGCTTCTTTGGAAGATTACTTCCCACCATTGACTTATATTGAAAATATACCTAATTAAAACCTTGAATCTTTTCAACATACTATGCTGTTGAGCTGCTGTTCCCCTCCCCTTCCCATTATCTGCTTATACAATTAAACTTTACATTAAATGCTATATCATTCCATCTCTTAAGTTCATCTCTCATTTGTCTATCGAGGTAATTTGGGATCTTAATTATATCTTAGAACCAATTTGCTTCCAAGATTCATATATCTGCAAATTTGATTAACGTGCCATCCATGTTTGTTTGATTTTTAAAATTGTTCACAAAGAAAAACCCACAGGACTTTGGACGAAGCTCTAGAGATTGACTCTCAAATTCACATAGATCCACATTCTTCATCTAGGCTTAATTCTACAGCCTGTATCCCTCCAACTATACTGAGGAATATTATGAGAGATTTTTGTCATATACCTTGATGAATCCAGATATTCTTGGTCTATAACACTTCCCTCATTTAGTAACTGTGTGGTTGTCTAGCTTGATGTGATACATATATATATGTTACTTTATTCAATTTTCTCTTTAATTTAGAATCTCATACTTGGTCTTTTATACTAAATATTGTAATGGATTTAAGACTTGGCAAAAATATATTGAGCTTAGACTGTCTACCTGAAAAATATCATATCTTTATCTTGACATTATCATTGCCTGGTATGTAGTAGGTACCTGGTAAATGCTATTTCTCGGGTGGCCTGTTTTTAAGAACAATTTTTCATGTAGCCTAATGTCTACACTGTACTTGAGCCTATTTTATATATTTGCAGCACAAAAATAAGCCATAAGTGTCCAACTGAGTCAAGGGATTTGTAATAATTGATAGTATAAATATTTTGAAGGTCTTGGGTGACTTGTTCAATAATTTTGTAATTGTTAATAATCACATTCCAGGGATATTCTTGTATACCATTTTGCTCCTCAGTCAATATGTTGTTTTCTTGTAAACATTTATAGCTGTTTTTAGTAATACAAGCTGTGAATGCTTCATATACATTACATGAGCACATAAATGGCTTATGTTTGGAGAGATTGCTGGTAGTAGATATTTTATGCCTTCTGAAGAAAGATGGGAGCATCCTTGGATTTCAGGGGAAGCTGGCAGAGTGCTTACTTTGTATTTCATGTCTAAAGTAAAGAGTTTAAACCAATAATTATAAATCTTTTCCAACCCCACTGCCTTCCACTTTTGTAGATGAATGAGTGAAATGAATGAAAAACCATTTAAGAGCTTGCTGGGTACAAAATAAGCCCTGGGGATACAATCAGAAAAGCTAGAGTGTTCCTGCTGTTAAGAAATTCACATTTTTGTAGAAAAGATAATACATATAGGAAGTTACATTTGTCTTTAGGAGTATTCCTTGATATTGCAACCTTTCTTTATGATTCTTACTATGACATTGTCCACTGCTCAGTGTAGTGTACAGGTCCTGAAATATTTTTTACACTTTGTGGAAAACGTTGTGGGGAAAATGTGTTCGTTCCTGATGGTGATAACAAATGCCAGTTTTTAAAAAAGTATTCTGATTTAGTATAGTTATTGTTAGCTGGAGTAATGCCTTCAAATTCAACAAACGCTTTTCAGAATTCTAGGGAATGTATGTCCATTGCCTTTTCAAAACTGTTTTGAGATATAGGCATCATTTTCTGTCATCCATTTTATTGGTAGGTAGAGAATTTCTCAAAGTTTCATTTCAGTGTCCTTGGCTTCTTCAACTTTTGCCTCTTCAGGTTTTAGTAAACCTTTTTTCATTTTCATCTCTTATTTAATTTCACCTAGATTTCAGGATTAAATTATTTCATTTTTTTTACACTGTATTTCTATGACTTAATCATAACATTGGCAACACTCATTTTGCTGATACAGTGATTAAATTATTTCTAATGATTGTCCTGAAATGGTTAGCAGTATATTGTTGTGTAACATGAATATGAGGCATTGCCAAAAAACACTTCTAAAATATTTGAATTTTTGTAATTACATGCTAGTGCATATTGAAAGCTTTCACACATGTTCATAGTTTGCCAACTTTAGTGGTCTCCATTACACTGAAGCAATTCTAGGGAGTTGAGGTATCAGTATTTTTTTTTGTTTGGGGATGCCTTTCCTTCTCATGATATGAGAATGTGAAGCAACCCCACCCTTCTCCATGTTAAGCTGATAATGCTTTAGAATAAGATCAATTTATAGCCCTATTCTATCTTGTCTCTCCTTTAAAATTTCAAGGGCAGTTGTATCACACAGCCCAGTTTGCCAGCGTTTCAGGGTCCCTGTGAATGCTTTATTGATAACCTAATTGTCTCAGGGTTCATAAAGGGCCCCATTATACCTTGCTTTGGCTAGCATCCCCTACTTTGTGTATGGTGGTTTGGACTTTGAGGGGGCTGTTAGGATTATTGTTATTGTGAGCACAGTTATTATCAGTTTGTATATATCTTGTAAGAGTCTGAGCTCACCAGATGTGTCTTTTTTAAATTAACTTTTTGTTTTTATTGCAGCTGTGCTTTTGTGACCACATTGGACTCTTTAAATAGCTCCCTCTTTTCTTCACTAGAATCATTTGAAATTTTGTCAATAGATTTCTCCAGTGCCTCCCATTTCTCTTGAGCCATTCTTTTCTTTTATCCTAGCAAACCTATTTTTTAAACTTTTTTGAAAAGCACTTGACTAAAGTCTAGTCTGCAGCAAAATGTTTGTTTACTTCCCAGTGGGGTGTACTGGACAGATTGACATCCTGTGCAATAATAGGCTTTTAAGTACAGTAACTGGGGCTATCTTACCCTATTGTTCAATTACTGTTCTTAAATCTTCCAAAGTGGTAAAATTTAATGTCTTGACTGTCAGCCTCTCACCATTGTGGGGAACAGTCTTAGAAAACATATACATCCATCTTATTGGGGTTTTTGGTCATGTTGCAAAAAGGAAGAAAGAGGAACATTGAAGTATTTAAAAGAACACTCATGCTGGAGAGCAGGATGAATTTTATAAACACACACAAAAAGGCAGCTTTGAAAGCACATTGTGAATTGATTGTGTAGCTTTAAAAAAACCTAGTTGCATGTAATAGAGATTCACAGAGTTACATGTGATCCTCTTTTTTTCCCCTTTTCTACTTTATGCACAGAAGTGCTAATTTTTTTAAATGCAGAATTAAGAAAGAAAATGTGTTTATTTTACCCACTTTAGAAACATTATGTGGTGTATTTGGAAATATACACTTTTCAGAGTCATAGGATTATAAGAATTACTAGTTCAAAGCTTTTTAGAAAAAGAATATTATACTGTTTATAATTTCTGGCATCAAGAGTGAAATAGGTTTAATTTTTAGTGTTAATATGGAATTATTCTTTACAATATCATTTTGCATCTTTTTTACTTAAAAAATTTTTTTTATTAATTAAAGTCTGTACCTGGACGTAAAGGGAGGAGTGCATCTAATCATAGGGGACTACCTGTGCAAAATCTAGAAGTTAGAGATGAAATATCATGTAATAGTAGCATCTGATGCTTTGACTGCAGTGGAAGGTACATGAAGGATGGAGTTGGTGGTACATACCATCCACAAAAATCATTCTTTGGCTATGTGGGAATGGAGTTTGGGAGGAAAATTAGGAATCCGTTTTGGAGTATTTGTGCCCTATTTCACTTCCATATTATCAGTTACTCTTTGAGGTTTGAAAAAAGTAATTAAAGAGGATTGAATAGGTTCTCCTATTTATTTTATATCATCAGTGTGTTTCTTTTACATCACACTGATCAGTCTCCACAAGGGCTCACATTGGATGAAAAAGTATATTGGAGAAGTTAGAGCAGGTCCCAAGAGGCTGATGTGAAAGAAAGTGTGGAGATCTTGTGGAGATCTCAGAAGTACCTGGCTGACTCAGAAGGCAGCTCAGAAGACTTCTTACTCATGACAGCTGTTGGCATAAGGGTACAGTTGGTACAGTAACTCATCCCTCTGAAGATGTATGTTTCACAATTTTCTCCTTTTTTATACAGTGTCCTATCTCTGATACATGAAAGATGTATTCTGTTTTTTTTTTTCTAGTTTCTAGGACTCCAAGGCAAGTGATTGGCCAAATAGGATGGATAGACATCAGGGATTCATCTTTCTTAATGTTACTTATGGTTGTGACATGTTATATTGAAGAATAAAAATGCCAAAAGATTTCTTTACTTGGACTGAACCTAGCCTAGTTTTTTCCCCCCAAATAGTTTAGGAATGCAAGGCAGAATAGTGAAACCATATAGATGAATAGAAGACAAAGTATCCTAAGGAATTTTCCTTGTCTCTAATTGCTTGACCAGTGCCAGTGGAGAACAGACTTGATTTAGTTCTCAAGGAAGAACAACATTGCCTTTAATTTAAAGAATTGCCCTTCTTTTTCTCTTATATTCTGACATAGACAAGGGGTTAGGGGAGGGAACTTTCACAAGGATTTCAATCATCAGGAGAAAAAGGCCTCAATTTACCAGTAAATCTACCTGTTCTTGTATGTATCCTCTAGCAAACAACCTCCATTCTTTTGCTTTCACAGAAGGTTATCACTTTCACTTGCAAAAATTCTAAATAAAAAATATATCCTCTTGTATGTTATTAACAAGACTATGGAACTACAGGTACCAGAAATTATGGGAAATAGTATAGCCATTAAAATTTTGTTGACCAGGCCACATAGAATCATGTGGACACAAAAGATAATTGAATCCATGGGCATTGATGATATCACCAAGAGAGAGAATGTAAAGGGAAGAAAAGAAGACCTGTGACATAGCCCTATAAGATAGCAGCCAGATGATGATCCAATAAAGAAGACTGTTGAAGGTCAGGTAGTTGGAGCACCGGAGGAGAGAGCATGTGCTGCGTGTTACCAAAGCAAAGGAAGGAGAAAAGACGGTCGGTAGATCAAAAGCTATAGGAAAATCATGTAGTATGAAGTCTGAAATAAGATTTTTGAATTTGGCAGTCACAGGATCATTAATAAGTTTAGAGAAAGCAATTTCAGTCAAGTGGTGGCATTCAAGCCAGATTGCCAGGATTGACCAAAATGTGGGAATGAAAAATAGAGATAGAGTAGATGATCTTTTTTAAGATTATTTGTGAAAGGGAGGAGAAATATAAGTTGATAGTATGAGGAGATGGCATGGTCAAGTGAATTTTATTTTTTTATATTTTTTTAATATGGAGGAGACAAGTTCAGCATTCTTCCTCCATTTTCCTGTCTGTTCAACTCTTCTTTCTTCAGGGCCCCTACTTGATGCCACATCTAAAGCTTCCCTAGATGGTCCAAGTGGAAAATCATCTGTACTTTCCTCATTTTTTCTTATAGTGCTTTGTCCAAATTCTTCCCTTGGAGTTCATTGCATCCTAACTTAGATCATACTTATTTTATAAACAGCCCTAATCACTGAATAGGTGTTGCCTCAGTCAAAGTGAGAACTTGGAAAGACTTTAGTTTAAAAAGGCCAAGGTCTCCCACTACATCCTGGGCCATCTCTAGTTGTCCAATTGATGTCTAGCCAGTAGTCCCAGATGACTCTGGAGGAGAAGGTGAGGCTGGTGACTTTGCATAGCCCTCCCTCTCTCAGATCAGAGTCAATTGCAACTCATAGCTTTATCTTCCTGACATCATAGTCCTCTTTGAAAATGAAGGACAAACCACATAACAAAATACCCTTTTATATACTTATAAAGTCTTCATGTACTTATAAAGCCTTGAACATTTCTTCTGGTCTCCAAAAGGACTGGGTAGGACTGGACCTGCAGTGATATAAGTGACTCTCAGTGAGAAATTTCCCTCCATCAATTTAGATTTGTACTTACTTCCTAACTGAGAGTCTCAAAGAGTTGTTTGGGGACAACTTGCTTAGAGTTCTGCAGCCAGATTCCACAGTCAGAGATAGACTTGAACCCAGTCTTTCTGACTCCAAGACCAGGTCTTTGTTCACTGCCCTCTTGAACTGCTCTTGTATGCCTTCCATTAGTAGGCTTTTGATAAGTATCTGTTGAATTACATTTTTATAAAGGTCTTATTCAAATTAATAGTTTGCAAACTCCTTGCAAGGTCTGACTTATTTTTCATCTTTGTACCATCAGCACTGAACACAGTGCTTCTCTTGTATGACATAGCATTCTAGATTTAGAACTCCAGATCAAGTGCTATATTAGGCATTTATTAAATGCTGGGATGAATTCCATTCTTTGTTCTCATGAGTGTGTATATATACTGAAAGGAATTGTTGGAATCTGTTTACAATTCATGATGCGCATTACCTAAATGATTAATAAGTGCATGGTCTTGTTAATGCCTAAGCATAGTCTTAATAGTACTGATGGCAAGTTCTTCATGCGTTCTCATTCTCAGTGAGTCTTGTTCATGTTCTCTTGTGAGCCTTCAATGGGGGTATCTATTGAGTAAGCAGAGACTATTCTTCTAAGTCTCTTGCTGTTTTATGGATAAAAGTAAAGTGCCCAAGTTATCCTATCAGTTTTCCCTTACTCTCTACTTGACTGGAACCATCTCTTTTTAGGGTCACACATCTCTCAATTATATGACTCTTCTTTAAAGCATTTAACTTGTGCAGTTTATTATTTATATTGTGCAGTAACCTATTTGTAGCTAACACATGTCTTATGTGTTACCATAATAAATTTGAACACTCTAAATATGCGTATTATAAGAGACTTTAAGAGTTTTCGTATCAATAGTGTCAAATATTGCATAGTTCTTTATGCTTCCCTTGAAGTTATTCTGTTGTTTCAGACAATTTGATAATGTTTTTGGATTTATACATCTCATGTATTCCTATAGAAGTTTCGTAATTTGAATAATGAGTTAATGAATGAAAAAGCATTTATTAAACACCAAAAATGTTTCAGACACTGTACTAAGGATTAGGGATCAAAAAACAAGATAATCCCTATCCTCAAGGAACTCATATTCTATTATTAGGGAAAATAACAAAAATAGGAGTGGTGGCCAGAGAAGCATATGGTTGTGTGTCACAGAGGTGGTGAGTGGAGTCATAGGACAACTAATTGACACCAAGTTCTTTCCTAGAATAGTAGTATGGATTTGATTGCTGTTCCCAGAAGTAGTTAAAGGAGGGGTGGTGGTGAGAGGGAAATGGGAGGCATCCTACCTAGGTGGCAGCACAGCATGAAGATAGAGAATAACAGCATTGTGGTGGGGCTGGGCTATGATTGTTAGCCTAAATATTAACCAATTAAAAGTAGCCAATTTCATAATACCAGATCTAAGTGGAAGTTGGAGCATGGTAGCTGGTTGGGACTAGGCATGCTATGGTAAATGCTCACTAGTCACAAGCCCAGTGGGAGCAGAATTGTGGGATTGAATTGAAGTTTTGAGGCAAGTCAGAAAACAGCATGAAGATGTCTGGGAATGACCATAATGCATGTAAATCTAGCATATTCCAAAAACTTGAATAGTATATTTCACATCAACATTTCCAATTTTATTCATGTCCATACCACAGTGCTAATTAGTAACTTAGCAAAAGTATTTTATCTAATGTTACATCCAGTATAATTTGATGATATTTTCAGATTGATAATTGTTCTTTCTCTTTCATTAAGAATGTTTGACTGAGATAGACCTTGATACTTGAGAGCAGTAATTGCCAAAGTAGTTAAATTGGGCCAGAAATTAGCCAAATTTTCAGTTTTTAGGTATTATTCTTTTAAATATGTTTACACGATGGCCTGAACCTGTAAAAGTATATCTTACAGATATTTTATACAAACAAAAGTATACAAAATTTTCATTTGGAAAGTATACAGTTTTCTCTCCTTAAAAGAAGTCAGTACTTTTGAGTCTCTACCCATTATCTGTGTGATAAACCCAACAATTTTAAAAGATAGTTTGAGATTTTCATCCATATGATCATAACATGACCTAAAAATAATTTTATCTGGAGTTCAAGAAGTCCATTTTAGAGTTACTATCATTCAGTCTCTATTAGCTTTTGATTCTCCAGAAAGCATCATACTTTATCAGTTCAATATGCATTTGTATACAAGAACAGCTTTTACCCTGCCTTGTTGTTTAAAATACTTATAGGTGTCAAGTATGAGGCCAGTGATGGCAATATGAGGCAATAGCAGTAGCTTTGTGAGTTTTGAGACTGCCATCAGATTGGAGCTAATGTTGCATCACAGTTACAGAAATTTGCTGTATAAATCTTCTAGTGATAGCCTACTGATATTGCCTACTTCTGGGATATATACACCTGTATCAGTATAAGTATTTTGATATATCTATATGTCTATATATGCACACACATATGTATATATAATATCATTTTAGATTCATAAATATAAGTTTTCTTTAAAATAAAGCACAGTATTTTTTGGGATTCATTATGGCATAGTAGGTAGAAATATGGCCTCAGACTCAGGAAGACAACATGAATTCAAGTGATTCCTTTGACACGTAATGACTGTATGACTCTGGACAAGTCACTTTATTTCTCAGTGCTGGAGACAACCCTCTAAAACTATAAATTGCAGAGAAGGTGCTGACTTTCACTAGTGAAAAAGTTTTTCTTAGTATCTAAGAGTTTTACTGGAGAAATCACAGGTCCAGTCTCTAGCCTTAATTTTTTTCCAACACATCTAGAAACATATGCTAGTATGCTAAACTCTCTATGATAGTGATTTTTTTAGTTGTAAAATTATATTTAATATTAAATAACGTTAATAAATATATATCCTAGGGCTATTGTAGGTAATATTATAGGAAATTGTTCTTACAGCAGCAAGTGTCTAATTTTTTTTTTCCTTTTTAGCACTTCAAAGAATAGATCTTTAACCCCTTTGTATGTGGTGTCAGTAATAGCTACCCTTGTACTTGGAAATACCTTGCACCTTCTCACCTTCCCTGGTTCCTGTGGCCAATGTTATGTTAATCAAGGGTTGATCTGTTTTTTAGATGAAATCAGTGCTTGTTTTGATTACTAGAAGGGAACAACAGCATAGACAACTTTAAAATCTTATGTATGTATCTATATTTATTTTAACTTTGGAAAGTACTTCTTCAATTAAGATTAAATAGAGATATTTTTCAGCCTGGAATTCACAACACTTCAAAGAAAATAGTGAAATTATCCTTCTAGTTTTCTGCTCTTCCAACTTGTTCATCCTGTTTCTTTGATTAATTCCTCTCCTACTCCACACATCTGGGGGAATAGATGATACTCCCTTATATTTATAAGAGTTAATTTATCTCTGTAAACTGCTCAGACCTTCCTCCAAGACAAGCAAATATTTGCTTAGCTTTGGAGAGCTTTCCTCTCAACTTTTGATTTTACCCCAGGTTGCTGATTTAAGAAGAGCAATATTTTTAAAAATTTGGAAAGATGATGCGTTGCCATTGCTTGAAAACTGACTGCATTTTAAAGACGATGGCTTGGAAATTAGTGCTAAGTCCCCGCTAGCTACTGAGCATTTTTGATTTGTTTAATAGGGCTGAAGATCATGAGCGTCTTCCCTCCCCATCCTTAAAAATATCATCACTTGACCTTTGAGCTAATTGTCCACCATTATCTTTTCCCTCTTTCATAAATGAACTCCTCCATAAGGCAGTCTACATTTTTAACCTATACTTCTCAAGCCCTTAGTCTTCTGCCTTCTGGCGTTGTCACTGAAGGGAAAGTGTTCTCTTCAAAGTTCCTGCGGATCTTCCAGTTGGCAACTCCAATGGACTTTTTTCATTCCTTAACCTTCTTGATCTATTTGCCGCACTTGAAATTATTTGCAACTTCTCCAAGATAATTCTTTTCTCTGGCTTTTTGTGTCACTTTTCTTCTTGGTTCTTCTCAGATCAGCAACCATATCCTGCCTTATAATTGTAGATTTATACCTTAATTTTGTTCCTGGGACTCTTCTCTGTAGATGTGAGGGGTCTTTAGTTTGGGATTTGTGAACTTCAAAAAAATAAAAAACTATTTCAGTATAATTAGTTTCCCTTATACTTTTATGCACCTTTATTTTATGCATTTCCAAACATTAATCCTAGAAGGGATCCACAGACTTTACTAGACTGTCAAATAGTCCATTAAACAAAAAGTGTTGGGAACCCCTGCTGTATACTGCCTCAATTTTTTTATCTCATCAGCTATCATGGGTTCATTTGTCAGCATTATGGACATGACTCCCTGAATTATATGCCTAGTCCTATTGTCTTTCCTAATCTCCAATCCTGTATTACTGATTATCCACTGGATATTTAGATTAGATATCCTATATACATCTCCAACTCAACATTTAATGATAGCAAACATTGATATGGTTTTATATAGGTTTGCAAAAAGCTTTTCATGTAATTTCTCATTTGATCTTTGCAAAAATTCTAGGTAATCCTCTTTTTCCTGATAAGGAAACTGAGGTATAGATAGGCTAAGTGACTTCTTGGGGAGGGGGGTCACAGCCATATTTCTGTCATTTCTTGGGTCTCTTTTTTTGCTTTTGGGGGAGGTCATAGCTAACAGTTTGTCCTTTACTGGCCAAGATATATCCCATTGAGCTCTAGCCCTTGAGGCTCCTAGAAACTTGCTTGTCAGGCTCCTGAATTTTATCAGAACTAGTATCCTAGCCGTTTCCTTTCAAAGCTTTTAGGAGGGCAATCTTTGCTTTCCACACCTCTTTTCCATTTGGATGATTATGTAGGCAGACTAGAGTTGTAACCCCACAGTGTAAGGGGACCTTGGACTTTGCTGAAACTACTTCACTCATTGGTGACAAACTGTGGAACTGTTCAAGTACTTTTGGGGGAGGGTCATGCAGTTGTACTGCCGTCCTTGCCAAGTGAAAGCGACATTGTTCCTGGTTCTCTTCTCTGAGTGGCCGTTACAAAGAAAAGAAAAGAAAAATACAATTGCTAAGTCCATGACTACATACACTCTCCTTGTTTGTGTCCATCCTTTCGTTACTGGTCACTACTCTTGGGGGTGAAGGGGCAGCTCAAGGCTGTGACCTTTTTCAATTTCCTATAGTAGTCAAATGCCAGGTGCCATTGGCTTTCCTGACTGGCTAATCAGGTCTGTTCTAGTGGGTTACAAAATTCTTTCCTACTCTAATTCTAACATTAGGGCAGCAATATCCTTCCTGTTTGTCCCAGTGTTTGGTGCTATATGATTTGAATGATTCAAGCACATTGGAGAATTGGGGGTAGGGCATAGATGGGCAACCATAATCTTCCTAGTTACTGCATTGATGGCCAGTAATCTCAGAGTTGAGTAAGAATGAGGCTATTCCTGACAACCTGTTGGCATGGTCAGGTGTGATAATAAATCAGTATCTGTAATGCATTTATCAGTAAGGGAAGTGATGACTGTCTAGGAGGTTGGTAAAAGAACCTCAGAGAGGCTGGCTACGTGTGTGTGTGTGTGTATATACACACATATATGTATACACACACACACCATATAAGTGCCTCAGACAGATGGTCTACCTCCAAAACTATACAGGAGAAAGAAGGAAGGAAGCAAGCATTTAAGGACCTATTATGTACTAAATTCTTTACCAATATTGTCATATTTGATCCTCACAGGTGCCATTTTTATCCCTGTTTTTCAGCTGAGGAAACACAGACTAATAATGGTTAAGTGACTTGCCCAGGGTCACATAGAAAAGTATGTGTGTGATGCCCAGTTTGAGCCCAGATCTTCCTGACTCCAAATCTGGCTCTATCCATCCAATCTGGGAACTACCTGTGTGTTCGGGATATTGAGCAGTGCTGTCTCAAAGAGAATCCTTTCATACAGACTGTTTTATTTTCACTGGACTTTATGGAGGATCCCCAAGGGGAGAAGCCTCCAGAGTCATGTTTTTGTCCAAATTTGTCATAGCTTTTCAAGCAGCAAATAGATTCTGCCCCAACCTTAAGTTGGGTTTTTGAAAGTTGTAAAATCTGGATATAAGCTTGTCTTAGAATGTTTTAGGGATTCTATAAAGGGGGTTCCTGCATCTGGGTCCTTGTCTAGCTTAGAGAACAGAGGCACCATCGATGACCCGATCTGACCTAAGAGTTTAGATTGTTGTCTTTGGATTATAAGTGTGAACATCCAGAAGGAACTCTCTCCTGCTCTGGTCACAATGCTTGGATTTCCTCGAAGGGGACTGAGAGGCTTAGAATTTCCTCCTTCCTGGCTTTCCTCTTCACTTCCTCACCTCTGTTATCACTAATCACATTCTTCCTCATCCAGCTCTTCAAGTTCCTGCAGTTATTTGTGTACATCAGATATCTCTTAAGTTCTGGAAGGGGAAGGACCATGTAGCCTTTACAGTGCCTTGCATATAGCAAGCAATTCAAAATGACCAGGTTTTTTCAATTGAGTGAAGGTAACCTAGAACTCTAGCACTGGGCGATTTTGGGAAATTGACTTTGTTTCTCTGAATCTCATTTTCCTCATCTGAAAAATAAGAGGAAGATAGACTAGGTATCTCTGAGGTCCCTCTTAGTTCTATATCTATGATCAGAGAAGGTACACTATGTTGATACTACATATCATGTGTATTTGTCCCTGCTTTTAGCAGAACCAGAGATAAGAACCAGTGCTTTTATCAGATAGTCCATAGAATTGGGAAATCTGAATAAAGAAGGACTTTTGTTTGGAAATTAACCATCTCTGTGAGTTTCTTGACTGAGATCCTGTCATATTTCATTTCTGAAACATTTTTAGGGCTTAATGACAAAAATATAATTCAATAAATTCCTTATGAGGGTACTATAAGTAAATCCTTTAAATAGGGAAGAGTTTTTTGGGTTTTTTTAGTCAGGTCTACAATGCTTTTTCTAAAACCTTACTTCCATAATGTCTATGGAGTTAGTTAATTTGGAATATTAAAGTGGAATTGAGCTTTCCTCATTGAAAATGAATGACCCATAAGAGACATAAGGAAACACATCATGATGTTAAAGCAACAGCAATTACATTTGAATAAGAAAAAGTTTACTGAATTGTTTTTCTTATTAGTAGTCACATTTAAGAATTCCAACTTTTACTAATATAACTAGTAATTATTCATAACAATGTTACTAATAATTAGTAACATTTACTAATTTTACTAGTAAGATCAGTGTTACTATAATTAAGGGATGATTCCTATCTATGTGTGCTGCTTATATTGCCATTAAAAGACCATGTAAACTTCCCTGAAGTTAAAAAAAATTGTGGCATATCCTGCTAGTCATGTATGCCTTAGTTTTAAGGTTTCATTCATAATTATTGTAATAGAAATATAACTTTCATTTATTAAGTGTTTTAAGTTTGGTGAAACACTTTTCTCTCCAATTCTGTGTGACAGTAGTTCACCAGTTGTTATCCCCATTTTACGGTAGGGAACGGAGGCTTAAGGGCTGAAACTTAGCTCTTGAACATCCTTTCAGGAATAAATAGACCATATTTAGTTACACATTTCTAAATATGGTAAAAAAATAGAGACTAGCAAGTAATATAAAACTGACATTATTTACCCGACTCTTTCTCCCCTAAAAAACATTGTTTCTGATTTATTTAGGTTTTCAGATACATTTTATTTCAAGTTTTATAAAATGTAAAGTTCAAAAGTTACTCTAATATCAAAACCATGTGGATGTAAAGATGTTATTAGGAAGAAATGGTTATGATACTTTTGACTGGAGTCTTTTCCTAATCCTTCTTTCTCTAGAAAATCAGCCAATTAGGCTTTGTGAAGTAAGTGCCTACTGTATGCCACACCCTGTGCTAAAAGCTGTGCAGAAAAAAGCAAAAAGTTAGTCCCTGTTTGACGGAGTTCAGTTTAATAGGGGAGACAACATGCAAACAACTATGTACAAAGAAGCTAGATAGAGGATAAATTATATAGAATTAATAGAGGGAAGGTACTGATGTGAAGAGGAATGAGCAAAGCCTTCCTATACATGGTGGGATTTTAGCAGGTATTTGAAAGGAAGCCAGAGAAGCCAGGAAGCTAAAATGAGAGGGAGAAAGTTCTAAACATGGAGGACAGCTAGCGACAGTGCCCCCAGTTGGAGGTGGATTGCTTTGTGTGAAGAATGGCCGACAATGCTAATGTCACTGGGTTGCAGTGTATCCATTGTATTTCTTAAATAAGTTAACGTGTTTAAATGTTGTTTAAAATTTCCACATCACTTTAATTTACAGCCATTGTATTATTCGCTTTGGTTGTTATACTTAATGATCATCAGTATTAATTAAATTATTCCTCTGACTTTTATTTGGATTACTGTTGTTCTGATGATTCCCCACACTTTTCAGCTTGCTAAATACTGATTGCAAATTTTACAGTGTTATGAAATTATTGCACATACAGTTTGAAAGTACTTGAGATTAATGTTTGAAGATGTGTTGCAACAAGTTTATGTAGAGTTGCAAAGATTTTTTAAAAATTTACTACAGGAGAAAAAACAATATACATGAATTTCTGTCCCAGTAAGCACTCTTATATTTCCTAAAAGAGTGATTTTGTTTTTTATTTTTAACATCACTGGCACTTACATATTTTGTGTGTTCTGGGAAATGACTTTTTGGCTATTTCAGACTTTTCCTGATTGATAAAAGACTTTGTTAATTAATGCTTTATATTTAACGTATTAGCTGGATATTTATCCTTTTTAGTTCTTGTGAAAAGCCTTATTATATTGCAGCATGAAGTTCATTAATATTAATAAAGGCATTTGCAGTTATCCTTTCTTGTTACCAAGACACCAGTACTATAGAAACAGATGCTGGCCGTTTGGGTAATGCTTTCAATCATTTAGCTGTGTATTGGCTAGCAGAATTTAAAAAGCTTTGCTCAAAAATATTCAAGCCTTTTATATTGTAATTCAAGAATCCTAGATAGTGAAGTTTTATGTTTTTCATTATGCAAAATGTGCAAATTCAATATGATAAATTTCAATACAATTGAAAACTAAAGCAAACACAGTGTTAATAGCAGTTGAACTGTATTTGGATGTTAGTATCTGTTGAAAAGGAAATACTGTCTCCCCCCAAAATTGTTTTGATTTATATTGAGGTTTCTTGTTGCAGTGCTAGTTTTTAGGTTTTTTTTTTAACAATTAGTGAAAAATTTAAACCTAAATTTGTTTCAGCCATCTTTATAAAAAGTAGAATTTGAGATCTGGAGTAATTCAGAGTCAGGTCAATTAAACATTTAATGAAAATTCTATTTCTCTCACAAGCCTTTTATGTTGTGCCCTTAGTTAAGTCACATAATTTTGATTTATAGAAATTCATCTAAATTAATGGTAGTGTATTTTTGATGAGGGGTTGTTAAAAGAGTATTTTCTTTCCCATAACAGAATGATACTACTATTCTACATCCACAGGAGATAATTTCTTGAGCAGTTATTCTGTAATGCATATATTCACGTAGATAGAAGAATAGATTTTTAAGGCAGTTAGTTGGCCAAAGTTAAGGATATAGACTGATCGTGAAATCAAGTTGTTACTGTTGTTGTTTTAAAATCAAGACAAAATAAACCTCTTGTACCCTGCTTGTACTATAACCTTGGTCTCATAAAACCGCATAATCAGAACTCAAAGGGACTTCAGAGGTCATATGGTCCAATTGCCTTATGTTATAAAAGAGGAAATGGAAGGCAAAGAGATTAAGTGACTTGCCTCTGGTCATAGAGAAAGTGGCAGTCAGGATTCAAACCTAGGTCTTTTGACCCCATAATATACAATATTCTTTCCACTGTGCCATGCTGACTTTTTAAAATTATTCAGACTTAGAATATTTTTAATAAATCTAATGAACTGCTGTTAAATTTTCGGAAGAAAAAAAAGAGGTATTGAATTACCAATAAAGGCTCAAGATACCTGGCTATTTTAGCTTTTTAGAAATATGTTCACATTGGAGGCAGAAATGAAACTAAAGAACTGCTGTTTTAATATTACAACAGGTGGCAGTAAGCCTTGAATAACCTCTGCTGACTATGCAAATAACAGTTAACTCAGAGATCTGTTATTGGACTGACCGATTGATGAGATTGCAATGCAGTTTAAAATGTTTTAAATATGACAAGTTGCTAAATAAATTGCTTTTCTACAGATTTTTTTTAAGCTCTGTTCAGAATATATGAATAAATCAACATTTGAAAAAAGTTTGCTGGACATAATTTCAGAGTTTGACCTTATGTTTTCAGAACGATTCTAACAAATCTAAAGCAATTTATTCATAGCTTCCATTGAGCAAGATATTGTTTAGTTTTGGAAGGCTACTTGCTGATGACCAAATAAAAGCAAAAATGTATTCTGTGCTAAAGATCCTAAAAAGGATCTTGTTGAATAAATAGCAAATAGAACTTGGGAATTCGAGTCAGAAGAACCAGGTTCCAAAAGAAATGCAGGATTGCACAAATTTAAAGAATCCACCACAGATGTTCCCATGGACTATTTATGCCTGACCTGCAGTAGAGTTTTCTGAGCTCATATTGTTCTGATCAGCCACAGTTGGACACACTGAAACTTGACTGCCACAGTGATGTCATTTTGGTTCTCTTTAAGAACGGACATTAACCAACCGTTTACTCAATGTATGAGGTTGGTCAGCTGTTTCCCCATGTGCAGTATGGCAATGAGAATATCTTCTTTTTCTGTCCTGAGAGGTTGCTGTAAAGTCTAAAGCACTATACAAATCTATACTATTTAAATTATGTTCCTTTCTGATTGGTTATTCCCACTGCAAAAAGTGCTGTGTGTCTTAACCTGTCCCCTGAGTCCATCACATCTCTGTCAATAGGTAGGTAGCATATTCATCATGAAGTCTTTACAATGGTGATTGGTCTTTGCTTTTATCAAATTTCCTAAGTCTTTAAAAATTGTCTTTACAATTTTATTATGTATAAATTGCGCTCCAGGTACTCTTCCCTTCCTTCTCTATCAGTTCATATATGTCTTTCCCGGTTTCTCCAGAACCATTCCTTTCATCATTTCTTATACTTCAGTAGTATTTGATCACATTCAGATGGCATAATTTGTTCAGCCATATGCCATTTGATTGGCACTTCCTCAGTTTCCAATTCTTTGCTACCACATGAAGTTGTTATAAATATTTTTTACATGTGAGTCCTTTCTTTGATCTTTTTGGGTAGTAAACATATTAGTGGTATCACTGGCTCAAAAGAAGGTATGTACTGCTTAATGCCTTTTAGGGCATAGTTCCGATTTGCTTTCTAGAATAGCTGGACTGGTTCACAGCCCTTTGAAAAGTGCATTAATGCACCTTTTTCCCCATAGCTCCTCCAGCATTTATTATTTTCCGTTTTTGTCAACACAGAAAGAAGAAGGAAAGTCTTTTTTTCTTTTTTCTACATGACCTCTTATTGGGCTCTTCAATTCTCATGAGTCATTGATCATCAATATTAATAATAGTTATTACCATAGCTAATATTTATAAAGTACTGACTATGTGCCATGCACTGGGCTAAGCACTTGGCAATTGTTACTTCATGTGGTCCTCACAATAATCCTGGGCAGTAAGTAGTATTATTTTTGCTTTTTTATAAAGGGGGAAACTGCAGCAAACAGAGGTTAAGTGAGTTGCCCAGAGTCACACAGCTAATAAGTATCTGAGATCACATTTGAACTCAGGTCATCCTGACTCTAGGCTTACTGCTCTATTAACTGCACCACCTAACTTTGTCCTCCTGCTCCCCTCCCCTCTGTCCTCTTCCCTGTCATCTCTTTCTACTCTCTTCTCATCTCTCTCCTTCATTTCTTTCCTCCCCCCTCTCTCCTCTTATCTCTTAACTGTCTTTGTTGAGTTATTCTGTCTCGTATTGTCAGCTGTCTGGTGTCCCATTGTATCTGAAGAGCATCCATCTCATATCAGACTGAAGGTCAAGACCAAACTAAACTTATCCCTTAGAATAGCCCTCGGGAGCTCTACCATTGACTCAGTTACCCAGATTTATAACCTCAGAACTCTTGTTCATTATTGATCTACTCACTTCTGGTAATGTAGTTCTCCGAATGATCATCTCTGCAACGACCAAAATAATCTTCCTAATGATTAAGTCTGATAATGGCATTAAAAATCCTTTATTGACTTCCTGTTGGCTCTAGAATAAATTATGTACTGTTCAGGTAACAAGAACAACAAAAAGATAGGGAAGAGTAACAACTGGCCTTTATGCAGCACTATAAGGTTTGTAAAATGCCTTATAAATATTATTGCATTTTTTTTGGGGGGGTCACAACCCTGTGAGATAAGTACTACTACCTCCCCCCCCACCTTTTTTTTAACAGGTAAGGAAATTGAAGGAGATAGAAGTTAAGTGACTTATCCAGGGTCACACTGTAATAAGTATGTGAGGCCACACTTGGACTCAGGTCTTCCTGACTACAAGTCCAGTGCCATATCTAGTGCATTCCTTCTACTGTCCTATGGCTTGCTTTGTATACATTTGTTAACATGTTATCTTCCCCATCAGATTGTGAACTCCTTGAAGGCAGGGACTATCTTTTGCCTTTTTATGATCTCACAGCCTGAAACATAGTTGTTGCTATGTTGTTGTAAATGTTGATTAATTGATTGGCCATCCTGTTAGGCCAGCTAACTGCCCCTTAGGAGACTTTGAAGGTTCTCCACACTCTGGCACTTAACTTTTATTTCACTTTGCTCTCTTTCATGTGTTCCACATTCTGGCCAAACTGGAATGCTAACTTATTCCTAGAGGCAGCATTATACAGGGAAAAGAGCACTGGATTTGGCACCAGAGGACTTGGCTTCAGATCCTATGTCTCTTCCTCAGAGTCCTATGGGACAATGAGCTAGTCATTTAACCTCTCCAGGCATCAGGTTCCTCATCTGAAAAATGTGGGTATTGAGCTGTCTAGTGTCCAGTGCCCCTTTCAGATCTCAATCTATGTCCCAGTGATCTTGCAAAATTCTGTCTCTTAACTCTAAATATAATAAATGCCTGGAACGCATTTCTGCCCCTCAGGATCAGCTCAAATCCCACCTTCTCTTGCAACTTGCCCCAGTCGCCTAGTTGTTAATGTGCTTTCTGTCTCTCTCCAGATTTCTTTGGATTTACCCAGTAGAATATAAGCTGCTCAAGAGCAGGGAATTTCATTTTTGTCTTGTATCTCTAGCACCCTACACTGTTGCTGGCATTTAGACCATCACACTCTTTTTGTAGATTTGAAAATAATTGTTAAATGGAAAGAAGTGCACATGAATTCTTCACAAAATAGAAATGTTTAAAAATTGAAAATAAGATTAAGCCTTTGATTGCAGCATGATTCAACAATTTTCTTATTAAAACTAGAAGCTTTTTCCTCAGTTGTTGCTATTGCATCAGACATTCAAGTGACAGAAGCATAAATGAATTTAAGTAGCCCTTCTATACCATCTTAAATTTCTAATAAGTAAAAATGTCACAGATCTCTTAGAAAATCATTGTTGAAAAAGTAATTTTCCTTTCATTTGAGTGTGATCCTGGCTTAAGGAAGAAAGGAGCTAAATACACTTTTGCACTGTGATAAATAAGAATTATATTTGGGGACCTAGCATGCATGTGAATTGAGTTTAAAAGATAATAAATTTGATCTAGGGAGTGTTTTCTTGTCCTCCAGAAGACATGATTATATTGTCTGATTGATAGAAATCTTTGACTTGTGTTTTGGTTTCACGGTTTATTGTTTATTTGATCTAGTACATATCTGCAACTTCACTATAGAATATAGAGTAAGAAAAGTAAATATAATTCTATACATATTTATGCATATTCCTGTGAGATGTAACAGTAAACTCACTTTATAATAGTTCTTCAAACTAAAAATAGGAATGAATGTTCAGCTGTTGCTAGTATAGTGGCTACTAGATACTAGGTTTATGCTTTTTAATTTTAAAACAAACCTAGTAAAAAGGTATATTTTGTCTCTGATGCCTATCTTGACTAGATAAATTCTCATGCTGACATGTATTTATTTTTAATTATTTATTTCTTACATTTTTCTTTTTAGCAATACTATATTTTAATTATGCTATATATGAATGTTTGAGTAAAGAAAACTTTGTAGATTTTTTAGCAGTAGAGTTATTTTCTCCCCAAATTTGATTTGTATTCAAAATCTGTTATCTAGTCCTAAATAACGCTATGACAATTTGTAGGAAGACCTTTTAAAGGATTTTTCAACAGAGAATCATTTTGTAGCATTCATGGAATAATTGTAATTACCTTACCTGTTTGATATGCCCACTTTATGAGGCTGAACCCTGGTGCTGACTGGAATAAAAACCCACGTATTGAATTAGGTCATCTTTGTGTAGGGACAAGCTACTCTTTTTCATTAGATAAAACTTCACTCATTCCACCAGGGGAGAAAAAAATGACCTAAGTGAATGGTTCATCACTTTTAATTTAAAAATTTCAAGTGTATTAGTCCTCTTGGCTATTCTTTAAGATGCAAGAAATTGGGCAAGAAACTAAGAAATTCTTTTTCTTCAAATTCTATGTATTTTTACTAATATGGAGACAAATAGCTCATATCATTGTTTAGTAAAGGGAGAGTATTTAAGGGGGATGCGCAAAAAATATGAAATCATTTAAAGAATTGCAAGTAAATAATAGGCAGATTAACAATTCTTATAGCATTGATTTGGAATTTCAATAGTACTCATTGTGCTATATATATGTATGATGCTTGAGATTTTAAAAAATTTCACATATCTCATGTAGGCTCTGGGCTTGCTCTCCCTACTCACACTCTGACTAAATAATTCAGGTTCCTTGATGAAGACTATTGCTCTCATCAGGATTCAAAGGAGAACAAGTATTAGAAGGGTCTTCTCCCCTGCTATTGTGTATTCTCTCTATACCATCTAACCGGTGACCTAGTATTAACTGATCAGTTACCATCTAAACCAGTCATTTTCTCTCTTTACCATCAACAAACGTCGATTTGATTTTAGAAAGGAGTACAACTTTCTTCCCATCAGACTTACCTATACCACTTGAATAAGTCATGGTAGTAGGAAAGGTAAAGTCACATCTTGTTTTCCTGTCTGCAGGCTCTTGGATTTCTTCCATTCCATATATACATTCAGGAACTCCTAAAGCTGTGTTTTAGAACTTTAAAATTTAGGATCACATATCCCTTCCTCCAAGAGGTTGGTCATGTAGCTCTATGCACAGGCTGATTTGATTGAGAAAGTTTCTGACAGTGCTTTTCATTGCCATTTTTGGCTCCTCCCAAATCTAATTTAGCTCTGTTTCATTCTGGTCTGTGGTTAGCTCTTTCAGGATCTTCTGTGGTGGTTGTGGTGGTGATGGGGAGACAGTTGTAGAATTTGTCCCTTTTTTAGATATGGCATAAAAGTATAGCTGTGACCAGGGTGAATTCCTGGTGAATCTTTAACAATTGGCTTTCCAAAAAACAAACCAAAACCTGTACATGACATACTTTAATGTGAGCAATTAATATTTTGTTCTATCACTTTGTTCAATCTAGACAATCAACAAAATAATAAGTTAATCCTTAATTTGCAACATTTGATGATTTCTGAGGTGTAAATATTCATACTGACCATTTAAAAGTTGATTCTTATAAGCCAGTTTGAGCTGTGACTCAAAATATCGTGACCCAACTAAATCAAAGTCAATAAATATTTCCACAATATTCAGGCTCATCAATACATTGCTAATTACTGACACTTAGAGACATAAAGAGCCTTAGAAAGAGCTACTGAGCAGGTCCATACTCTCTATTTCTGAACAGTCTCACCTCCCTCCAAATTCAACAGATTGTTAACCTGTTTATGAAAAAAGTAGATGGTAGGTGAAGAAAAGAGAAGCTAATTCTTAAATCACTTTAAATGTTAATGGTGACATATTATTTTTTAGCTATATAATTCCTTGTACTTAAAGCATATAATTAGTTTTTACTTACTTAATTTGATTTAGCCTGGTACAGTAGGAAAATCATTAGTTTTTGTATCAAAAAACCTGAGTTCAAATCCCTTCTCTGATGCTTACTTCCTGTTACCTTGGGGAAATTGATCAACTTCCCTCTGTCTCAGTTTTTTCCTTTCTAAAATGAAGGGATTGAACTACTAGACTTCTGCGGTCCCTTCAAGGTCTAGGTCTTTTATCTTACGATCCTTAAAATTATGAGAGAATTAGAAGAGTTCTGGTCATCTTTGGAACCTGGTAACCACATTCAAAAATATTGTTTCCTATTTCCAGTGTCAAGTACAAATACTTCTTTCTTTGGGGAGTTCTTCATAACCCCTAGAATTATTCGGAACTTTTTACCCTTTTCCTCAATATATGAGAAGCAAGTTGTACGCTTCATATTCTAAAGATAGAAATTAGACTTCCCTCACTTCTTCTTGACACTCAACTTTTCCATACTGCTAGAAATGCCATGTGGTCAACCTGATATTCTCTTAGATCCCTTGAACCACTCCGAAGAGAAGGTTGGGGATTCTTTGACTGTGGATTCCAGGGTTATTAATTGATGGCCTATGTCACCAATTTTCAAGCCTGGATCAATATATTCTACTCTAAATATATATTCCTTTGACAGCATAACTAATGATTTTTTCCTTCTGACAAAAAATGTATTAATACTCTGGTATAAAGTTATTATGAGAAAACAGGTTTTGAACTTATTCAGCCAGTTGAATTTCATTAGTAAGAATTATTTCCCCAAATTAAACATCTACTCAGGTCTCAAAACACCCCAAAAAAAAAAAAAGAAAATTATATCATCCATTTTTATTAACTCTTCTTTGGATATTATTCTGTGTGTTTAAAAACACTTTGTTTTCACTAGTTTTTAAATAACTGAAATGCAGTAGAAAAATGTAAACTATATTTTGGAAACAGTAAAATCATAACATTTATCCAAACATGAAGGTTGAAATCACATAAACAACATCTGTTTTGATAGTACAATTTTAAGTGTTTTTTTTTCCCCCTCAGGACATTTATTCAGAGCAGCTGGGGATCAACCGTTTAACCTGTCCACAGTGTCGAGTGCCTTCCCAATGGTCAGCCACCCAGTCTTTGGTCTACATACAGCCAGCTCAGGGCATTCAGAATTTGGTGGTTTGGGGACACTTGGTACCCCTACAGCCTTAGCAGCACATCCCCAACTAGCACCTTTTCCAGGTAAACATCTGTTACAAAGAGTATTCAACTAAAGAAGAAACAATTGACATGTCCTAGTCCTAATGGGCATTTGATTGATAATTATTTTTATCAAGAAGTCAAAGAAAGAAAGACTAGACTAACCTTTGGTGTGCTAGGGGGAAAACGTGTATCTTCTGGCAGTAAACAATATGTAGAATATGCTTGATTCCTGTCTGTCATGTTCAGGAACAGGGAACTGACCCCTTCAGAGGCTATTGAAGTCGTTAAAATTAGAGAAATACACAGTTATACTAAAAGACTGGGAATAAGCCAAACTGACATGGGTTGCATGCTTTTTTTTGTTTGTTTTTCATTTAAAAATACTCCATTTAAAAAATAAGGATTTTTCTAAATGCTTTAGCTGGAAGCCAAAGTCCAATTCTCATAATGAATATATTTTTCTCTTTGGGGCACTTATTTCTTTTATGTTTAGGAAAGAAGATTATTTGCCTCTTGGGTCTGTCCTAACTCTAAAAGTCTCTAATTTTGCCTAGATTTTTCAGAGATTGACTTGATTGAATCTATGTCTTTCTTCACCTGTTTGTTTGCATCTATTCTATTCCAGAGTGCTTAACAAAATTTCATTGCAGGAATACATTATTTTCCCAGTTAGGAGAGCTGTTATTTCTTGTAATTTGCTTGTACGTTTTTATCCCTTCGCCTCCAAACCGTGTTGTCCTAATGAGCACATAACCTCCCTGGGCTTTAGTTTCCTCATTTGCCAAATGAGGTTAGACTGGATGACCTCTGAGTTTTCTTCCCATTCTGTATCTATGATCCTATGTTTTAATCATAATTTTAGAGGTGTGAGTTAGATTTGTGTGCACAAGACTATTTGAATTTTATTCGAGCTCCTCCATCAATATTTGTTCCTTCTCACATGGATGAATTATAAACTGTCAACAGTTTTAATCTTAGGAAAGAAGTACCTCTCTCAAAACAGACATGAAGGACAGAGGTTTAAAATGTGTATTTCTCATTCCTTTCTTTGTTGAATCAGATTGTATCACTGTAAAAAAAAATCACTAGAAAATCAGAATTAATAAAAATTAAGATCTGACAATAATACTGCATTTGTCTTATAAGACCCTTTCAAAAGAGCCAAGCTAGTAGTAACAAAAGTATTACATTTGTCATTTGACTGACTAATGGCCAGGTTTTCCTTTTGGGCATGATATCAGCATGTCCAAACCTTAGTATTCCCTTGATACTGTTAAAATCACATCTTTTGTAGTAGAATTATGCTTATTGTATCCATTGTAAGATTTTAGTAAGGTATTTCTTGAGCACAATTTCAATAAATTTCATAATACTTCTGTCAAATGATCTATCACTTTTTAGACTGTGTCTTATTAAAGAGTAGTGATTTAAAATAAATAAGATTGGGCTGATGTAAGGACTTAGCCAAAAATGTTACACTTTTGAAAATTTTTTAACAGATCAGAGGAAACAGTGTCAAAATACAAATAAAAAATTGTTAGGAAGTTTAAATGGAAACAGTTAATTTTCAGTGTGACTTTTTTGTCCATTTTTTTTGCTCCATTTTAGTGATTTGGTTGTTTGTTTGTGTTTTTTTGGAGGGGATGCAACCCATAGTGTTGGAAGGAAGAACCTTGAGGTTCAGATAAGTAGGAATTATTTGATTAAATAACCATTTATTTAATTTCTTTGGGTGTTAGGTTTGATTCTGTTTTCAATATTTAGTGTTTAGAAGCTTCTCCTTCATAGTTAAAATGGATAGGCAGTGGATACTCTGAAATTTTATATTATCTGAATCAGATGGGTTTCTACTACCAGACTTAACAGTGAAATTGTACTGATGCTACCCATGAATATAGTTTCAAATCTGTTGGTAAATTTATTCTTGGAATATTTATTGCATGCAATTTTTACTTTATTAGTAGACTATTGTGATAGTTTTAAAAATCCCATGTTTGATGTGAAAATTTCAGTAAAAAAGATTGACTTGAATAGATTTCATGCAATATGTAATTGAGGATTTTTTCCAGGGATCTGTAGAGTTGTTTTGAAACTTGAGTGTTACTATGGGTTAGATCTTGAGGGCTTTGTTTCAGGTAAAACACATTTTCACCATTAGGTGGTTTCATCTTAAACCAAAATACTGGATGCATATCTTTCTTTGCTTTTACTTATCTGTTCTTGGCGTAATGCAACCTCAACATTTTGATATTCCAGGTTTTATTTTTTATGATTCCTTTGACTTTTCTGGTATTTAAATTACTTGACTCCTTTTAGAAATTACAAATTCACAAAAGTCATCGTAGTGATGATGATGATGATATGTATATGTATGTGTATGTGTATTTTTTTCTGGAGTAGTCTTTTATGTTTTGTATTTAAATTCTATTCACTAAGTGATTTCTGTAAAGTTAATTCTTCCTCATCAACTGTTTTGAGCCTAATTTTCAATACATAATTCATAGTCAAATATAATTTATTAAAAACAAACTTTCACCTTCAGGAAATGAGAAAGGGACAGAAGTAGAAATATTTAATTCAACACTATTTCATAGGGAAGGTTAACTGATCAAATACAGTTGCCACATCCTCACCAAAAGAATTCTAAAATGACCTCCTCCAAGAGATACTGAATCTGGCTAAGAGACGACATGGAAGCCCTGAGTAACAATAGATTTATTTTACAATATAATCTTTAGAATTTTAGAAATAAAATTTACAATTTTAGAATACAGTCTCATTTGCAAAACATTTTAAAGAAGAATGTCAGAAAGAAGACTGTGAGCCATATCATCTTGCAAAATGGCCGAAAGCAATTAAGAAAATGAGCCTCCAGAAAAGTTATCATGCGATCCAGCCAAGCTAAATCATCGTAAGAATTTATAGATGAAACCATGAAGAATATCAAGAGACACAAAATGGGAAAGATCTACAGGTTTTCATTCTTTATATCAATTTCTTTTCATGGGCAACCACACTGTCATTTGTACTCTACTACCTTTGTACTAGATAAGGTAATGCCACTTAATAAAATTAAATCATAAGACCCAAGGAAATTGAAAAGGAGGTAGCATAATATTAAAGACACACAAGGGACCATTACTGAGAATATTTAAAATGAGGGGAAAATGCCAAAATAGTGGAGAAAACAATAGACAATGCTTTTACCAAAAATAAACAAAGCAAAAACAAAATTGAAAAAAATCAGCACAAGCTACTTTAAAATTAGACTCAAAACACTCATCAGAAATTAGTATTTCAAAAAAGTATTTATATTATTCAATTTCCAGTTTAGAAACAAAAAAACTCCATAGATTTATAAAGAATTAGCACCCATATATCTACTTTTTCATCTTGATACTTTTTATGAAACCGTTCTATACAGACCTCACAAGCATCTGTGTTGAAAACATGAGAAGAGAGAAGTAGATATTTCTGCTGAAGACCACATCTTTATAGTCATACTTGTGACTGAGAAATAGAAAGAAAATAAAATCTCTACAAAATCTTTCTGTTAATTGTTGATATTTGAAAAGCATGTAACTCAGCAGAGCAAAATGCAGCCCTGAAATTTCTCCTAAAACAAGCTGTCTTTCACTCACACACACACACACACACACACTTAAGTTATACAAGATCCTTTGACCAAAAAACCCTGAAAAGTCACTGTGCACAAACCCTTGAATTTTGATGTAAAATTGAGATGTAGATTGTCATATGCTCATCTAAATGGTTCACCTGGGTCACAGATGTTCTCTGTTGAATCTAAACCAAAAAAAAAAGGATTACTTATTGACTGGAGGCTTCTCCAAGTGCTTCTCTTCTCAGATAACATTATTTTGGTTGCTTTGGACTCCAGAACATTACAAAGCTGCCTTGCTGAAATATGCAGCAATGCAAGAGATGCTTAATCATCCACAGTAGAGGGGAAAAAGTACATTCAAAATGCATATTGCTAAGACTGTGTCAAGAAATTAGATGGGCAATGAATCAAATTTGCCTACTTATTCACCTATCTATGCATCATTGACAGGCACTGCAGATGAACAGTGAGCTGGGCTCACAGTTGAGTAGGAAGAGGAGGTCTAGATGATTTGCATTTGGGAACTTGTCAGTTTCCCCATTGATCCCAAATTCTTTCAAAAGTCCTTTTAACACCAGTATTCTAGTGATGCAATATGATTAAAAATCATTGAATATCACAGCCTGAGAAGAATCAAAATTATATTACCTTAAAAAAATAAAATATACTCTATAAATATTGCCATCAAGCTGACACAAGACTAAAGAGAGATAGCCCAGTTCTGTAGTGGAAATAACAAGACTATATAAGAACAGTACAGCTACTACAATTGTAGGATCAAGTTTAGAAAACGTAGATTCAAATTCTACCTCTGGGATGACTACCTGTTGAGCATGGGCAAATCATTTAATGTCCCTATGTCCTTTAAGGATGCTTCCAGCTTTAAAAATCATCATCTTATTTTCATATTTTGCTAACCCCTGGTGACATAAAAATAACTAAAGGAAAGTTTCAAGCATTTTATATAAAACCTCTGTGGAGGTTTTTGGAAAAATAATCACAAAGAATACAAATATGTAAGGGGCTTGAAATTTTAGATACATCTAATTATCAAGGAATTGTGTAGCCATAGACATTACAGATGCCAGTTTGAAGATAGTTTACCTAACACACATTTCCCCTTTGTTTCTGAACAGTCTTAATTCAATTACTCAGGGTTATGCCTTAAAAAGAGATTTTTGGGTCAATTTCATATTAGCATCATTTAAAGAGGGAAGTATTCCTATGATGTGTGCTGGAAAAAAGTTGTACTCAGTTTAGACTCATAAAAAAGTCCTTTCAAAGTGGCAATTGTGGTTAATAATTTACTTTTATAAGATTTCTGATTCTTACATTCAGAAAACAGGTAGACTTTGGTTTCTTTTTACATGTTCTTTCATAGGCATATTCTATGCCTAGAATTTAGACCAAAAGGCTGTTAGAACATGTAGTGTATCTCATTTATGTATTTTTCAACATTATTACATTCTTCAACAATTTCCATAATTTATTAACAATGGAGAGATCACTATTTTGCTTGCAATATTAGGCAACAAACCAGTGTTTTGACAGTGTAATAGATTATCCAAATAAGGAGAAAAATTTTTTCAGGGAGATTTTGGACAGAGGTTTACTTGGTTTCTTTCTTACTATTTTCAAATAATTTATCACAGAAATTTCAGAGCTGGAAGTGGCATTTATTCCACTTGAAAAACCAATCTTCACTATGACACACCTGGATAAATAGTTATTTAGTCTCTGTCTGAAACAGCTTTAGTAAATGGGGGCCTCACTGAAACATCCCAATTTTACTTTTGGATAACATTCTTCTTTCGGAAATTTTTCCTTGCGTCAAAACTAAATTTATATATTTGCACTTCTACTCATTACTGCTATGTCTGTCTTCTATGGATAAACAAAATAAGTTTATATCCCTCTTTCACCTGACAGTCTTTCAAATTCTTAACGATATCTATCCTGTTCTTCATCATTTCTTCTTTGGGCTAAACATACACCATTCCTTTTGTCAATCTGCATATGAATAAATGCCATTTTGGTTGCCTTTGACTCAATTTTCTTTGACTTATCATTGTTCTTCCTGAACTTTGGTATCCAGGACTGAACCTAAAATTCCAGAAATGGTCTGAACAGGGATGAGTACTGTGGGACTACCAATTCTTCATTCCCAGAAGGGGAAGGACTCTTTTATCTCCAACCAAGATTATATTAACTTTTTTTTTATTGCCCTAGATAGTACTGTTGTCTCAGTGAGTCTACAGTCCATTTAAATCTCAGATTTTGTTCAAACTACTACCTTGCCATACCTAATCTGTTTTGTGCTTATAATTGTAATTTGTTTTAATCCAAATGCTATATTTTACAATTGTCCCTATTAAATTTCGTCTTATTAGATTCAGCCCTAATGTTCTAGTCTGTCAAGATGATTTTGGATGTTCACTGTTACCCCGTTGTATTAGCTCTCCCTCCATCTTTGTGTCACCTGAAAATTTCATAAGAATGCTGTTACTCTTTTATTCAGTCATTGATCCGAATATTAGGCAGCCTAGAGGCAAGAACAAACCCATCGGGCATCCTTCCAACTTGACTTTGAACCATTTATGACTAATCTTTGATCCTGTCCAGTTCTGAATCCATCTATTTGGGCTGCTGTCTAGTCCACACTTTTTTCTAGGTAGATATTTAGTATCTATAATATTCTTCTAATTTACCAGTTTTGTAACCCTGACCTGAAAAAGGCAATAGGTGCACACATCAGCAACACATATGTGAAAAAAAAGTTGTTACTATGGCATTTTTTATTCATTATGCTGGAGCTTTGTGATCACAACTTTCTTAGGAGTTCACTAACCATTTCATTAATAATACATTTTATAACTTTTTGTAGGAATTAAAAGTCAGGCTAGTGAGCCTGTAGTTCGCAGATTCCATTTTTTCCCCTTGTTTTAAAAATCAGGACATTTATCCTTCTCCAACTCTGCAGCACTTCTCCTGTTCATACTAACCAAATCTATAAGCAGGTAAGGATGTAATTCGCTTGGGCCGGCAGATTTGAATTCATCAAGGTTAGCTAGGGTCTATCTTACTTCTTTTGGTTAGCTGATCCCAAATAGCCTCTTGTTTTATCTTTCAAAGAGTATTCTCTTTGGCAGAGAAAACAGAAATAAAACAAGAGTTGAGCAACTTAACTGTCATCAATTATTGTCCTCCTGCAAACCTAGAGGAATAATCCCAACTCTTCTTTGATACTCCTCCTTTTCTCGTAATAACTCTGAAAACAACCCTGTTTGTTAGTGTTCATTTTCCTTGCTAGCTTCAGCTCCTTTTGAGTTTTAGCATCCTGACACCTTTTTTTATATTATCCTACCATGCTTCTGTACATAATTCTGTTTTCTCCCTTCCATCTTCTCTACCCATCGTTAAAAAGTCTAAGTTGTTCAGTGAGTTTTCTGTGCACGTTGATCTTTTTATAAAACTCCTTTTTTCTTCTTCATTAGTAGTGTTTCTCTTTTTGTCTAAAGAGCCTTGAGCTATGAAACTACTTTAGTCACTGCTCTGAAAATGCAATTAAAAAAAACACTTGTCTTTTTCTCCAGAGATTTGGCATATCTTTTAAAAGGAGTTATTTAAAGAGTTAAATTCTAGCTGTTGAGGTATTGATTTCAACCTTTTAGTTTGATAGAGAGTAATTGTTTTCTAATATTTGTTAAGAGATATAGAAGAAAATTCATGCTTTTCATATTGACTTTTAAGGAGAGACTAATATTCTTAAGGTGGTATTAAAATCATGTAACTTGAGAAAATTTCCATGAGTAGTGCCATTCCTTTACAATGACATTAAAAGACTTTTTTGGGCTATGTGAATGAGTATATGTGGGAGTATACATGTACATACATGTATGTGATATGTATGTATTAAATTGTATAATGTTTTCATTCTAAAAGGATTTCAAGAAGACATAATTAGCATTTGTATGAATATTATTTATACCATTTGAACTATAATGGTACAAATTTGCATTCTACATAACTTGAGAGACTTCTTCATGTTTTATGTGAATCTGACCATTAATTTTGGAGTAAGAAAAGAGGCAAGTATAGTACCAAACATTTTAGTCATTTTATTTTTTTGAAAAGTCATTGAAGAATTCAATAATTGCTACGTTTTTCAGGTTTTCCATGTTTTTAAAACTCAAAACCCTTCTCTTTAAATTCTCATTCGGTGAGGAGATGCTGATACACATATTAGTGAAGAGCTTGATGTGATGTTGTCTAAGGTCAGAAGAGTAAAATCAAAAGCACAATCCATAATTATACCTGATGTGTCTTATGTTTCATTTGTTTTCTTTTCCTGTAAGTTTGTCAGAGGCAGAGGTCAATATAACAATTTTGCTTTGTTAAATGCACACTGTTCTTTTTTTAGATGTTGTTCTGGCCTGACTTTAATTACAGAAATAATAGATATGTTTCTTTATTTGAGGTGCAGAATGGTGGAGAACAGCAGATGTACATGCTCGATCAGGGGCAACCTTCTTTTCACCACTCTTGGGGATTCCGCCACTGTTTGCTTCTACAGCTCAGAATCACGATTCATCTTCATTCCATTCGAGGAATACAGGAAAAAATAATCGAGGTGGTCTAGAAAAAGGTAATAGTACAGAAATGTTAAAAGAATATTACAAACCCTGTCCTATGATAGCAATTTTCAGGGGTGTCTATGATTTTTATTCTCAAGCATCACCATGTGTATAGGGTGTTCTTTGTCAAACATTAATATCTCTCCAAAAAGTTACTTGTATTTGAATTTAATCTCACAGTAAAATATTTAGTTGTAAAGTACGGATTTTTATCTTATATATAAATGCTGTGGTTAAGTTTAGTTGGATCTTAATTTATTTAGTTTGGTGAATAAAAGTGATGCCTTTTATGATAATGTTCACTTAAAATAAACAACATTGCTTGCATGGACAGCCTGATGACATATGGTTCACTATGCTACGGCATTAAGTAATCATTATCCCCGTCAGTTCTGATGTAATTGAGATTCACTCACAGAGCCAGTCCTGGGGGTAGGCAAGAGGAGGAAGTACTAAGAAGTTCAAGAAAGGACTCTTTTATTTTATTTCTTTTTTTAAATGGACTTTGTATGCCAGAAAATTATTTTCTTCATCTGTGTAAATACATGTTTTGTGGTAAATGAAGTCACAAACAGACAATATGACATAGTGGATGGAGAGCCAACATCAGAAAATCTCAAATTTAAGTTCTGACTCTTGAGATATACTGACTTTATGACCTTGGAGAAGTCATTTGTTTCTCAATGCCCCTAAGCAACTCTCTTACGCAGGTGCGTTTGGTAGAGGGAGTTTTCTCAATGAAGTCACAGATCTGGGTCAAAAAAGAAAAGCCACAAGTGCTACAGTAGAAATTCTCAGCTTCCCTTCAACAATTTTGAATCCTTGATTAGGATTTACTTCTCTCAACTCCAGTCACTTACAATAACAATAGCATCTCAGTGGACTACTTTTGTCAAATTACTTTTTGACATTTTGGAAATTATTGTCAGTTTTGTATGGAGGTTTTCTTCAGGTTTAAAATGATTTCTGAAAATCTTCCCTGTAAATGGTGAAAGATTTCATAACCTAACTTCTTTTCAAAGGGAAAAATATTTCTATAATTGTTTTTTGAGATGCTTATTTTTTTTTTCAGGTGTAAATGGGTCAGTAAATGGAAACAGTCCATCACCTGTCTCTGGCATCAGTACATCTGTATTAGCCGCCACAGCTTCAAGTTCTACGGGACAGACAAAAGCTATGACTCCTGGAGGAGGAAGTCGCAAATGTAATCAGGATCAAACGAAAAATCAGCTTTTGGATGCCAGAGCTGACAAAATCAAAGATAAGGTAAATTGCAGTTTGAAAAATATAATATATAGTTACATGGCATAAAGTAGACAAAAGACTAATTATCTACAAGTTAACTTTGTTATTGGATGCTATGTGTTGTAGTTTTACCAAAATAAATGACTTTTTATCATGCTAGTGATAGATATCTTCTGTTATACCACAAAGGTAAATGATTGTATGGATCTGAATTAAAGAAGAAGCTATGTCAGCTCGATCCAAATATAGTATTGTACTTATCAATAATAAGTAATGACGCAAGAAGCGGATGTGAATTCACCCGAGTCATGTATCATTAGGCAGGAGATATTATGATTTTTTTGATCTCTGAAAACCTGCTGGCTCCTCTTAAGTGCTTTGAATTATTTCCACTTGGGTCTGTCTACTTTACCTTATATACTTACAAGGTCATCATCTTCACCAAAAAGCCTGCATGAAGGACCTGTTCTCTACAAAGTGTGCCATAGACCTGAATCTTGCCATTAAAATCTAAGACAGACTTGCAAATAGATATGAATAAAATCAACGAGTGGTAGAATAAAACATTGTAACAGTAATTAAATGAAGGCGTAGGTATACTTTATTTTTATGTTTGAAATACATGAAAAAATTATTTATTTTTAGTTTTCAACATTCATTTCCATAAGATTTTGAATTCCAAATTTTCTCCCCATCTCTCCCCTCCCCCACCCCAAAACACCATGCATTCTGTTTACCCCTTCCCCAAATCTGCCCTCCCTTCCCTTATCCGCATCTTCTCTCTTTTCTTGTAGGGCAAGATAGATTTCTATACCCCATTACTGTATTTCTTATTTCTCAGTTGCATGCAAAAACAGTTCTAAACATTCCTTTCTACAACTTTGTGTTCCAACTTCTCTCCCTTCCTACCTTCCCACCTATCCCCACTGAGAAAGGAAGCAATTCAATATAGGCTATGTGCCGTTTTGCTAAAGACTTTCATAATAGTCATGTTGTGAAAGACTAACTATATTTCCCTCCATCCTATCCTGCCCCCCATTTATTCTGTTCTCTCTTTTGATCTTGTTCCTCCCTTAAAGTGTTTACTTCTATTTTTTCCCTCCTCCCATTTGCTCTCCCTTCTATCATCTCCCAACCCACTTATCCCCTTCTCCCCTACTTTCCTGTAGTGTAAGATAGATTTTCATACCAAATTGAGTGTGCATGTTATTCCTTTCTTAAGCCAAATATGATGAAAGTAAGCTTCACTTTTCCCCTCTTACCTCCTCCCCACTTTTCCTCTCCATTGAATAAAGCTTTTTGTTGCCTCTTTTATGAGAGATAATTTACCCCATTCCATTTCTCCCTTTCTCCTCCCAATGTATTCCTCTCTCACCCCTTAATTTTATTTTTTTAGATATCATTCCTTCTTATTCAACTCACCCTGTGTTCTGAAGTAGGAATGTAAACAGTTCAACTTTAGAAAGTCCCTTATGATTTTTCTTTCCTGTTTACCTTTTCATGCTTCTCTTGATTCTTGTGTTTGGAAGTTTGAACATTTTCCCCCCTGCAGTATTATACTTAGTTTTGTTGGGTAGGTGATTCTTGGTTTTAATCCTAGTTCCTTTGACTTCTGGAATATCATATTCCAAGCTCTTGGATTCCTTAGTATAGAAGCTGGTAGATCTTCTGTTATCCTGATTGTATTTCCACAGTATTCAAATTGTTTCTTTCTGTCTGCTTGCATATTTTCTCCTTGACCTGGGAACTCTGGAATTTGACTACGATATTCCTGTGAGTTTTTCTACTCCACCATCTTGGCTCCAACCCCTGAAATACATTTTTTTTGTTCAGTCATTTTCAGTTGTGTCCAACTCTCTGTGACCCCAGTAGTTTATTTTATAGATGAGGGAACTGAGGGAAAACAGGGTTAAATGACTTGCCCAGGGTCACACAGTTAGTATCTGAGATCAGATTTGAACTTAGGGAAATGAGTCTTCATTGACTCCAGGCCCAGTACTCTATTGTGCTGCATCACCTCCATTCCCTAATACATTTGCATGTAGCATTTGTTATATAATGTGTCCTATCTAGGGCAGCTAGGTGGCACAGCATTTACTACTTCCTTTTCTAGAGGCTCACCAATCATACTTTAATAATATATTCTAGAATTTTGCCAACTATCAAAGTCAGTATCATGGTCCTGTAATGGTGCCCAATTCCTTTTTAAAAAAAAACTCCTGGGATAGTGTTCCCTCCCCAGTCCCAACACCATTTTTCTTCTTTCCACAGTCTTTCAAAATCACTGAGCAGTTTTACCTCTCAGTTCTTTCAGTAGCCTGGGATGGAATTCCTTTTTGCCCAGTGACTTGGTAGTCTCTTGCTATCTCTTTGTCTTTTTCTTTTAGTTTTTACTTCATTTATCTATTTTCATCTAGCTTCCTAATCCAAAGAACGTTTTCCTTGGCAGGGAATATCAAAACAGAATATTAGCTGAGTAATCCTGCCTTCTTTGTGTTACAAATTCATTGTCAGCATTCCATTCCAGCGTGGAATGCTTGTCCTATCTGTTCTTTGACCTGCTTGTACTTGCACATAATTTTCATGATGTGATCATACCATCATGGCATCAGTACCATTCTTGGTATTCATCACCAGTCATACCCCTGGTCTTTCTGAACTTTGATATTCAATATAGACTTGTTCAATTTGCCTCTTTTTTCCTTAAAGGTTTTATTGCTCCATTTTTATATGTGTGTGTTTATATATACACACATGCACATAAACACACATGTATTTATATATGCACAATGCAGACACATATATATCTACATATGTATGCATATATACATGTATATGCACATACATATACACACATATATGTCACTTCTCAGATATATTCTCCTACCTACATTAGAACCCTCCCTTTTTAGGAGTACAATCAAATCAAGCAAATCAATACCTATCTATACTGTCTTCCTTTATTTACCTTTTACCCAACAATCTTGCATTCATACCATTGCCACAGTAATCTTCTTTTTGTCACTCTTTTAGTCTAAAAATCTTCAATAGATTTGTATTTCTTGATGAGTAAATTCTCAGATTTATTTGTCTGGCGTTCAAGCATTCCACAGTCTGGTCCCAACTAGCTTTTTCCCTAGCACATTCCATGCTCTAGCAAATCTAGTCAACTCTCTATCCCCAGAGAATGCTCTGTACTTTCCTATATTTTTTCTTTTGTTAATGCTATACTCTTTGCCTGGAATATCTTTTCTCTCTCTCTTTCCTACTGAATTCCTATCCATCTTCTAAACAGTATTTTGAATTCCATCCACTGCAGGAAACCTTCCCTGATGTCCCTATTGACAATGAATGTTTCTTACCCCTCAGACCTAGTAGTATTTTATTTTATACCTCTTTAATATAACTATTAGACATTATTGTCTGTTACAGTTATGTGTGTATGCATTATCTCTTTTTTCCAATGTAAACTCTGAGGGTGTCTCCTCTAAACTTTGCATCAATCCCAGTACCTAGCACAGTACTCTGCACATATCCAAGAATAGTTTTTTTGAATTGACTCTTTTCCCCATTGCTTACACTCTTCCTGCTTATGGAAATCTTGTATTTTCACTGCTCTATTCTCCTTGTCTTCTTTGTCTTTATTTCCTCCCAGGTCAATTTATTCTTCCTTATTTTGTCGCTTTCTTCTAAATTCTTCCCCCTTGCCTTCTCTCATTCAGTTCTTGTACAGTTATCTCACAAAAATCTGTCACCCATTTTCTTTCTAGAGGAAACCTCGAAGATGTAAAAAACCCTTGTGATCCTCTTTTTAAATTGATAACAGATCTCTGTGTGGTTCTAGTAGTCACATTGGGAAATCTCAGTAACTCCTATTGATTTTGACTGAAAGGGAGAAACTTTTGCTTTGTCTGAGTGCTGGGGTTGTTCCTGTATTGTCCTGTAATACTGTCCTCCTTCGATCTCTACTGCAGTTTCCGCCCTTGTACTAATACAGTTATCCCTGAAGTTCTTTACTCTTTATAATTTTCAGCCAGTTATCTGGTATTCCTAGAGCTGTCAGTGCTTTTTTTATCATTGCTATTGTTATTAAATTCATTAATGGTTAATGTCTTTATTTGGATTTATACTGTAATCTAGCAATCACTTTTGTAAACACATTCCAGGTGGCATAGTGGATAGAATGCCAGGCTTGGAGTCAGAACAGCATTCAAATCCAGCCTCAGACATTTACTAGCTGTGTGACCCTGGGCAAGTCACTTAACCCTGTTTGCCTTAGTTTTGTCATCTGTGAAATGAGTTGGAGAAGAAAATGGCAAATCATGCCAGTATCTTTGCCAAGAAAACTCCCAATGAGGTCATGAAGAGTTGGACATGGTTAATAAAATGACTGCCTGTCTTTCATTTGTCAAAAAATAGAGTGGATGTTTCCCCTGAGTAACCATTTGATTGGTTTTAGGCTTGTTACTCTATTTCTGAGAGGTTTCTTTCTATTTACACATTAATCTTAACATTGTTATTTCACTATTTCATCATTTTAGTCTGCCTGCCATTTGGCAGCTTTTTGATGGTTCCATTTCCCTTAGTGCAGTTTTCACAGCCCTTATTTCACTGTAAGTATCACTTCCTTATGTGCTACATTATTATTTGAGACCCCCAAAATTCTTTTTTTACCTAGGAATTACCTCATCCATTGAACTTTGTATTTTCATTTTCCAAAAGGGACTTTTGTTTTAGAGACTAACTTCTGGCCCTTCTGTCCCTTTACTTCTCTTTCTATCTTAAATATCAATTATGTCATCGTATGCAGACTTTCACTATTTGTCTAGTTCCATACATCAATGTTTTGTGGGAGTTTTTAGTACCATGTGCTCATTTATTAAAGTGAGGCATACCATCTACTCTGAGGAAGAATTTTTAGAAGTTTTACTTTTTTGGTTGTAAGAATAACTTAAGTGCCCAAAACACACTGACTTTTTATTTAACAATTTAGGATAGATGAAACTTTAACACTGCCTTCCTGTTAGGAATTAACAGCTGCTTACCAGTCCCTTGGACCTCACTGTGAAATACGTTAAGCCAAGCATTTTTCCTAGGAGGGGTGAGTTATTCCTGACCATGAAGTTGTTAGAGGTATTCAAGACCAAATTCATAATGATAATGAAATAATTTGAAAGGTATATGTCAGGTCAGGCTCATAATTTTGGTTATTTAACTAAATTTAATTATTCATTACAGAAGCTAATTACATAGAAACACAGTGGGTACTCAAAAATTTCTCGTTATATCAAATTCAGTTAGTTTATTTGTATCAGGGAGTAAGGTAATAAGCATTTATATAGTGCCTGCTGTTTGGCAGGTATATGCCAAGGTTTTTACAGATTTCTCATTTGATCCTCACAAAAACCCTTCATGGGAGGAGCTGTCAGTTTTTCCCATTTTACAGTTGATAAAACTTGTAAAGACGACCATTTATGCTTAAATGATAATGAAACCATATTTTTCTTTGTAACTTTCTCCATAGTTCTTACCTGCTTTTCAGAGTTTTCTGTTTTAAAATCATCAAAACACAAAAATGGAAAAAAATGGGGCTTGGATCTACTGAGTTCAGATACTCAGATGATTATTCTCAATCCCTCTGAAAGTATTTCCTTAACCAGTATAATGGAGATAAGAATCTAGCTAGATAAGACTGTACCTGACTCTCCGAGCCGTTTTGGACAAATCTGTTAAGGATAAAGGAAGCGTTTGTTATGCAGATTTGAGTTTTAATATTAGTAAACTAGTTGATGATGATTTTCTAAATTTTTTATACGACGATGCCTCTTCAAAAAGTCAACTCTAGAATGTAGTCCTTGTATCAAAATCTTTCTTGACCCAGAGACTCAACCCCTGGAAACCCCTTATCTGATCCCTTTTGCTTCCACCTAACTAAGTTTTGGAAAAAAACCACTACCTAATATTTTCTGGATACCCCCAAGCCCTTGATGAGCAGTGCTCAGGGTTACCGGCTTCAAACCATAATAATTTTATTTGCCAAGTGATCATTACAAGAAAGGCCACCACACAACCTTTTATGGTCAAGCAGCCAACCTCTCAGGGAATTTCCTCCCTCCCCTTCCCTGCCCTCTTGACTCCCCCCAGATAGGGGGAGATGAGGGTTTGCTCCTCCAGGTAACTTTCACTTTCCATCACAGCTCTGCCTCATTTTGCTCCCTGCTGTGGCTTTATGTCCTCCAGCGATAAAGGCAGTGACCCTAGGTTTTTAAAGGCTACATCTGGGGAACGCAGTCTTGAGCATCTCATCACCATGGATGGCCCAGGGTTGGATAGTCTTCACTTTCTCAAATCACTCTCAGCTGATTCTTTCTCTTGCTCTTTAGCTTTACTGTGGTGTGTTGACTTCCTCATTAAGCTCCTTGAGGGAGTGTCTCTTTTTCTTTTTGGTATCTCCTGGGTTTAGCACACTTCCTAGCATATAATAGGTGCTTAATGTTTATTGAATTGAATTGAAATTGCACACTAGAATTCTTCTGAGTCAGAAAAGTTTCACGTTGAATCCTGTTGACAAGCTATATCTTTGCTGGCTGAGACTAGCCTAAGAAATAGAGAAACTCTTGATCAGCTGGTTGAAAGGCAATTGATCAATTCTTTGTCCACAGCAACCCATTAAACCAGGAAAAATACAAAAATCACTCGGTTTTATGGATCTGCTTTTGTCTCTGCCTCGATGGTGGTAGAGGACTAGAAAACACAATGGGGATTAAGAAGCACGCAGTTTTAGAACATCCAAAAACATTAGTCTGGTTGTTGGTATTCACAATGTGAGATCTTTCTTTAATGATAAATGAGTTGGAGGAACTGAAATTATTGCTGACATTTTCACCCTAAATGATATGGGAATTTGCAGCTAAATTACTGCACATCATTTAAAGGAGTAGTTCCTAAATAGAGTACTTTTATTAGTAACTAGGAAAGCTCACAAGTTCTCAGAAAAACACATAAAGGAGTTGGCAGAGTTGATTTCATTACGTGCCCCAATGCTACAAGAAACATTATTTTAATCTGTTAATCAACATGCGAACAACTATGTACAAACAAGATATATATAGGATAAATGCTAGCTATAAATTGGAGATAATCACTGAGGGAAGGTACTAGCTTTAAGGGGAATAGGAAAGGCTTCTTGAAAAAGTGAGAGTGTAGCTGAACCCTGACAGAAGCCAGGAAAGCCAGGAAGTGGAGACAAGGGAGGAAAGAATTCTAGGCATGCGGGTCACCTAATAAAAAGGCACATTGTTTGGAGATGGGAGGTCTTATTTGAGTAATAGCAAACAGACTAGGGTGCCATTGGAGTGCATGGTAGTGAAGTAGATAGTAGTAAAGTGTAAGAAAACTGGAAATGTAGGAAGAGCGGTAAGGTTGTGAAAAGCTTTGATGAATGCCAAATAAAATAAAATAGGGAAGTTAGGAAGAGAGTGGGATTTAGGGAAAAGATGATATCAGTTTTGGACAAGCAGGATAGTTTTGAAAGTAACGTGTAGAATTTATTATACTTTTTTTTAAAAAGCAAGCAATATGAAATGGAAATTCATGGTTTCATATAGTATTGTCTAACATGCTCTGTATTATGGAAATGCTTTCTTTTTTTGGTGTTTAAGTTCACAGTAAAGAAATTCCTCCCCCACCCAATTGAGAATATTCTTTATAACTCTCTGGAGATATGGTATTCAAACTTGTATCCAAATTGAGATGATGGTCTGGCATTTCCCCAGATTGGGTAAGCTATGTGGTATCTCTAACAAAGATGGTTTCCTAGCCATGCTCACACACAAACACACACACACACAAATGCATTTATATACATTTACGTATATGCATGAAAATATCCTTTAGCAAGTGGTAATGAATCATCTGTATTCCCCAGGAAGTAAACAGTCTTTTCATATATCAAGTGAAAGGGACAGAAATCACAAGCCCCACACTTATAAAACTTGAATAAAGGTATAGATGGCTTGTTTATCAAGTTGTCCATTGACACACAAGATCTAAGATTGTCCAGTGACACACAAGATTGTTTCCTGCCTTCTAAAATAGGTACACACTTAATACGTTGAAATATTCAGTGAATGGAATGATTTTAGTAATAATAGTAAAGTTATAGAGCACATTGGCAGGAAAGATAATTATTTTTATTTTAAGATGTGGGTGCCAAATATTGGAGAAGTTAAGTGACTTTTTCAAGGTGTTGTGATCATGCAGTTGCAGTTCAGACCTCAAATCCATGTCCTCTGACTCCCATTCTGTTGTGCTTTCTACTTTATATCCTGCATAAAAATGATGTTTTTAATATTATAAGACATTTTCCCCTTTATGTATTGTTTTGCTTCTGTTACCAAATTTGTAATTTTAATTAGAACATACACAATTATCTTACAAAACTTTTTAGTTTCAAAAATTGCATTTGAATATTTTAAAAGAAAAAACCCCAAACAGCAGCATTACATTGAAGACTGAGAAAAATAGGAAAACAAAATTATTTCATTAAATATGAATCCAGGTCCTACTGGTTTGTTGATTTGCTATTTGTGCTTGTTTGTGTATATGTGCATGTAAGAGTGTGTATTTGTGAGTATTTTTTGTGTCTATGTTATGTATCTGTATGAATGTATGGATATCTTTGATAGTTTTTAAAAGGGAGGATGAGGGAATCTGAACTCTTCTCTGTATAGATGACATACTGTTAAAGAAATAATAAATAGTTTTCAATGATAACAATGATGCTTGTAATGAATACCGAATATATTTCTGCAATATTCATGGGAATTAGGCTTCCTTAAAGCCATGGCAGAGTTGGTGACCATATAGCTTCAGTGATTCTTTCTAAGTCTTGTGCTATTGGATATCCCTTAGAGGACAAAAACTGTGTCTTGCTAGATCAGGAATTCAAACCCCAATGGGTACAAAAAATTTTGTCAAGGGAGCAAGGGAATACTATGATTGGGTTTTGGGGACTATTTTCCAAACAGTGAAGTTAAAAAATTTTTTTTTGCTATGTCTTTGGAGAAGCATATCCCACTCTTACTAAGTATGTTAACAAGGCTTTAATTCCATTTATAATAACGGTTCTGTGAATCAGGATGCTTGTCTCTGTTCTCAATCAAATCAAAAGCAAAAAACAAATTGGAGATGAAACATGATAGGTAGGCATCTCAGTCAGAAACTATAGTGAGAATAGAATTGTTTTTGATAAGAAACAGAACCACGGATATTTATTTGACTACGTTTTGATATACATTAAACAATTTTGTAATGGTGAAATATTATTATATAATGAATAATATTTTCTTTGTGTAAAAAATAATTAGCATCTTTCTTTCTTACGTGCATATGCCTGGTCAATCATTTCTTTCCTTTCATATTGAAAAGATGACATGACAAGGTAAAGCATATGGGAATTAAACACAATTGAGCACCACTGTGCTAGAAAAATGGAGCATTTCCCTAATTTTAGCATTCCTAAGAGCTTCAGTTATCTAAGTTCTTAGCCTCTTCAAGCAATTGCTATCCTTTGCACAGAAAAAGGAATAGAACTGAATTTGTAATTTCAATATATTCCAAACACAAATTATAGTAAGGAAATTAAAACTTAAATATATTTCAAAATGTTCATTTGTCAGCTTTCTTTGCATATCCACCAGACAATACACATTTCACTTTTTTTTGTTTCAGAAACATAGTAGAAAACCAGAAATGTGTCCTTGATACTGATACTTGATCCTTTCCTAATGTCCTGCTGGCTGTTCTGGACTAGATTTAGGGCTTCCCAGTGTGTGAGGTTCAGTTGCATCAGTTTGTTCAGATCGTTACCTTTATCACTTGTGTGATTTTCTTCTTTCATTTTGAGAACGAAACATTATTTGAAACCACATTTAGGTACTAAAAATTTGATTCCATTTTGAAAAGAAAGTCTGGATAAACTGTTTGTCTTTTCCCAGAAACCAAGAAAGAAAGCCATGGAAAGTTCAAGCAACAGTGACAGTGACTCAGGCACATCCTCAGACACCTCAAGTGAAGGCATCAGTAGCAGTGACTCTGATGATTTAGAGGAAGAGGAAGAGGAAGAAGAAGACCAAACTGTTGAAGAAAGTGAAGATGATGATTCCGATTCAGAAACTGAAGCACAACATAAAAATAAAACCAAGGTACAACCACCAAGTCTAGATTTGAGTACTTTTAATTTTCAATTAACAGATTCATGTTTACTGTAAATCAATCATACAAATATTGTTTTTAAAATAAAATTTTCCCCCTTATTTTTACAAACATTTACTATAAACATGAAATCGTGAGTAGAGGTCCAGTCTTGGAGTCAGGGAGATCTGGCTTCAAGTCCTGCCTCTTACATCTGTTATCCATGGGCAGGTCACTTAACCTCTAAGTGGTCCTAGCCTAGGCAATGCACTGAGACTATAGGTTAACCTACAAAATGTGAATCCATTTAAGGAGAGCAAGGTTTCCATGGGGATTCAATTATAGATGAAGACACAGGATTTTCGTTCTCCCTCCTCCCACCTCCAGACTTAACATTTTCTCCATTCCAGAAGCTGTAGTTTTTTTCAAGTAGGTAAAAAAAGGAGATTGAGTAGAAAACATATGAACAAGAGAATCATGAACTTCTTGTGAAATATTTTTACACATTTTTTTACATATTTACATAAATATATATTTACAATATTTTTCATTTGATTGTTAGGATTTTTTTAAAAGTACCTTCTATTTGGTCATATTCTATGTGATTACCTTGTGGTCTCTGTTCTAGAGCTGTAGAGAAATTTTTAAAAAAATATCTCCTTACAGGTGCTATTGCATGGTATTATGGACCTGAAGTCAGATGGACAAAAAGTAACTGAAAAGTCCCAAGAAAAAAGAATACACCAGCCAATACCTCTTGTGTCTGAACCTCAGACCCACTCATCATTCCAATCCCAGCAGAAGCAGCCTCAGGTTTTGTCACAGCAGCTTCCCTTTATTTTCCAAAGCTCTCAGGCAAAGGAGGAATCTGTGAACAAACACACCAGTGTAATACAGTCTACGGGATTGGTGTCCAATGTGAAACCTTTGTCTTTGGTAAATCAAGCCAAAAAGGAAACTTATATGAAACTTGTAGTTCCTTCTCCTGATATACCCAAAGCAGGGAATAAAAATACCTCTGAAGACTCTAACCCTTTGACCAGTGAATTGAGATCCAAACGGGTAAGCAAAACTTAATGGATTGGGTGTCAGTCTTGAGACTGAAATTGTAGCTGATGAAATATTTTTTGAATTGTTTAATGTGTAACTAGAATTCAGTTATTGGAATTTTGCCCCACACACTTTCAGGAAAATTGTTTTGTAGATTGAAGAAAAATTTTAAATATTTACAAAAATTTTTAATTTATGGAAAAACCAAAAAGATTTTATGATAAATCATTACTCTTTGATTTAAGGAAAGATTAAAAACAATTCTGTTGCCTCATTCTGCAGCATCTAAAGAGAAGCTTAATATATGTGTTGTACTGGGGATATATCAAATAAAGTGAAGACAATAAGGACACAAAAAATGTTCCAATAAACCACTGTATTCTGAGAATCAGCATAAGATACCTTCTACTTAAATATTTTTTTTTAAAAAATGAAGATCAGAAATGTGAAGAAATTTATGCTGTTGGAATTTGCATATAGGAAACTAATATTAGCCATCCTTAACCATTTTATACTATATCTAAATTTATGGAACCCATACTCCCTATATTCAAGACATGACAATCTATATTGTGAGGGATTGAAAGACTTCTTTCTCTCTGATATAAAGGCATTTATGATATGGTAATAAATAGATTTTTTTTTAGATAAGAGTTTAAGCCCAAACTAAAATTCTGAGTTGGAAAATCCCCTGGTTTGTCTCCTCATTCATTCTATAGCCATGTAAGCTCTTTGATTTTTTTTTTTCTTAATCCCCATAGCTCCATGTGGAAGTAGGCTTGTTAATTACTAAAGAAATTATACAAGAGTCTCTGGTTGCTTCTCAGTACTCATGTTTTATTATGTAAAGGTTCATTGCAAAATGAAATCAAGTTATACCACATAGTCAAATTTGCCGCTGTGCCAACCTGTGCCAGGAGCCTGGGCATGATTCATAACTGACTAGAGTATCACAAGGTTTTGTTTTTGTTACTCACTGTTTTCCATATCAAAGCTATTTCCATATTTGCAGGAAGAATTTAACTTCAGAAATTCAAGTTCTTCTTTAGATTTAAAATGTATTAATAATTTTATTTGGGAATTAAAATTCTCATATACTCATGTATACTTCATATACACTTTTGATGATGGTTTAATGAAATTTAATTTGTTTTACTTGTACTGGAGACATCTTCTAGATGTAACAGTGTTTTCCCCCATCATGTACAGAAATAAATTGCATGGTACAGTTATAATTACTGATTCCCCATACCCTTACCAGTTCACAGAAAATTTTTTGTAAGGGTACATTATTGAGTAAATAAAGTGGCATGTGCCACTATGTAACCCAACTAATTTTCTTAACTTTGTCTTCTAAGTGTATTTGTCCCTCTTGCTTCCAATGTGTCACAAATACTTACTATCTAGTGGGGTAAAGCATTAGATAAGGTGCTCTGATGGGATAGAAAAATGAATGGAGCTTAGCTCCTTCCCTCAGGAAGTTTTCTCTCTAATAAAGGAGATGACAGATATATTAGTTATTGCAGTGAAATGGTTTGCAATATGTGGTAAGCAACCAACAAAAGGAGCACTATGAGTAAAGAGGCAGGAGAACAAATGAGGAAGATAGTGCTTCCCTTTCGGATTATCAGAAAAGGTTTAATGGAAGATGACAGTTTAACTGTGCCTTGAAGAATGGGCAACATTTCAAATAGTATAGAGGATTCCCTCCATGTGAACAATTGCAAACATTCTAGAAGAAATACATGGAAAACAGCAAGTGATCACATTTTGCTGAAATATCAAACATTATAGCTACGGAAGGGTAAATTAGGGCTAGATGGCAAAAGGGCCTTGAGTGACAGAATATACAATAGATTTTTATTTTGCTCGGCAGTAGTGAATAACTGGGAGGTTTTTCATCGTGGACATGACAAGGTTAAAACAGATCTGAAAGAGGATTAATCTGGCAAGTGGAAAGTGCCAGGAGGACTTCAGCTTGAATATTACATCATAACACTAACTGACTGTGACCATGGCCCTCAGCTTCTTATGGAGATAATAGTATCTATAATACTTATCTCACAGGATTGTTGTGAAGTTCTCAAGAGATAGCTAGCAATTATATAGCTAGAATATATCTAGTACTTTAAGGTTTGCAAAGCATTTTACAAATGTTGTCTTATTTTTCTTTATAACAACTTCTAAACAGTAGGTGTGACTGTTATCCTCACTTTATAATTGATAAAACTGAGGCAGGTAGAGGCTAATTGACTTGCCCAGGGTCACATGGCTAAAAGTCACTTGGCTATGTGAGGTAGGATGTGAACTCAGGTCTTCCTGACTCTAGGTCCACCACTCTAGCTGGTGAGCCACCTGGCTGCCTCTGACAGAAATTATTTACATAAAACATTTTGAAAACCTTAAAGCACAATATAAAAGCTGGTGAAAAGGGAGAGATTTGAAGTACAAGCATATGTCGATAAAAGAAAAACTCATTAAGGGGGGATATAAAGTAGTTAGGTAGTGAGATAATGAGGATCTGAACCAAAGAGTTGACAATGGATATGAGAAGGGAAAATGGATTCAGAGGGGAAATGTGAAGAAAAAAATGGTAGAAGTTTTGATGAATAGATATGGTCTCTAAAGGGAGGAGGATTTAAGATGTCAGGCCTGGACAAAGACAGTAGGAAAGGAAGGCCAACTTCAGACATGATCAGGCTACATTCAGTTCTATAGACCAAGCTCTATCTCCCACTACCTTTTCCCTTAAGGTGATTCAAATATTGCCATATATGCATTCCTAAGTCTCAAATACTGAAGGAAAAACCAAAAATTTCTTGATAGGAGGAAGCATGGTACATTGTAGTATTGACTTTTTATGTTTCAACAGGAACAGTTCAAACAGACATTCCCAGCACAAATAAAGAAACAAGAATCATCTAAAAGCCTGAAGAAGGTTATTGCAGCTTTGTCAAGTCCAAAAGCAATCTCTAGCTCACCAGCTCATCCCAAACAAACAACATTAGAAAATAACCACTCTAATCCATTCTTGACAAATGCACTTTTAGGTAATCACCAACCAAATGGAGTTATTCAGAGTGTCATCCAAGAAGCTCCTTTAGCACTAACCACCAAAAGTAAAAGTCAGAGCAAGATAAATGAAAATGTACCTACTTCAAGTAATATCCCTTTTTCTTCACCTGTAAATTTAAGTACATGTGGAAGAAAAACATCGGGCAGTCGGACCCCTGTAATGTCCTCTACCTCTCCTGTACTGCATGGTCCAGGGAAGGAAAAATCGGTCAGCAATAATGTTATAACCACAGTAAATCCACAGCATCACCTTCCTTCTGCAAAATCCATAGTGGAACAATTTAGAGGAACAGATTCAGACATTCCCAGTAGTAAAGACTCTGATGACTCCAATGATGAGGATGATGAGGATGATGAGGATGAAGAAGATGATGATGAAGATGATGAAGATGATGATTCTGATGACAGCCAATCAGGTTATTTTCTATTTTTAAATGGTTAAAAGTTTTACTATGACAGCTCTTTGAATGCAGATATTTCCCAGAGTCTTTTAGCTTGACAGAGCTCACAATTGTAAATCACTATAAATATTTTGTCATTCAAATGTCTAGATAGCAGTATATTTTTAATCCTGTATAACTCCAAAAAGTATGTCTTCCTGATGCATCAGTTTTATCTTCAGCTTTGTCACTGGGTTGATACTGAGCAAATTAACAACCTGAAAATTGATTCGCCTCATGCACATATCCACACACAATTGTCAGCTAGCTTATGCTGCATCTAGACATAATCTCTTAGTTACTATTTCCTCTCATTCCACTATTGTTTATCATATCACTGAGATATAAAAAACAAAAACCAACAGCAAACCAGTGGCTCAGCGTCAATTATATTTAATCAGAACTTAACCATGAACACAAATTTCTATGAAAATCTACCAGATAGTTTCACAAATTTACTTGTGTAAACCACCTGCTTTTATTAGTTTACCATGTCATTGAGACACTTTCCATTCATTTGATTATGAATATTTCTGTGCCTTAGTTTCTCCATTGGATAAAATGACTTTGCACTCTGTAAACTGAGTTTATCATATGTAAAGTGCAACATAAAAAAGTAATGTGTTGGTTTAAAAACTAATATTAACAATATTTTAAATGTGGCTATTTAAGTTATACACTGAAAACACTGGCAGCTCAGTGGTGCAGGGGACTGACTACGGTACTTGGAGTCAGGAAGATCTGAGCTTCAATCCTGCCTCGATCTTTTCTAGCTGTGTAGCATTGGGCAAATCATTTACCCACTGTTTGCCTCACTTTTCTGCGTCTATAACATCTGGCTCCCAGGATTGCTGTGAGATTAGAATAAGAAAAACATTTGTAAAGCACTTTGCAAACCTTGGAGTGCTACATAAATGCTGGCTATTGTTACTGTTGTTTACTCTCATTATTATCAAATAGACCCCAAGAGTATAATTTCGATAGCTGAGTGATCCAGTGGATAGAGTACAGTACTGTGCCTGAGTCCGGAAGATCCAAGTTCAAATCCGGCCTTACACACTTAGCTTGTGACCCTGGGCAAGTCAATTAACCTCAGTTTTTCCCCTGGAGAAGGCAAACCACTCTAGTATCTTTGCCAAGAAAGCCCCGTAGACAGTATTGGCATGTTGGGGTCCACGGGGTCACAGAGAGTTGGACATGACTGAATATCTGAACAACAGCAAAGCATGATTTTAAATGATAGAGTGGTCAAGGGAAAGAGTACACATTGATATAACACCTTTTCCATGTTCTAGGGACTGTGCTATGCATTAAACTAAACAATTTTGCATGGCAAACATCCCCATGTGTTAAGTTTCTTTCCTACAAATACTGGCTATTCACGCATTTCATTTGGTATGAGAATGGCCAAGCTGAAATCTGGAGGTCATGGGCCCATTGTAATCTAACTGCTTTTTCTTTCCCCTTTGTAGAATCAGATAGTAATTCTGAATCCGATACAGAAGGGTCAGAAGATGATGATGACGAGGAAGATAAGGATGAAGATGAATCAGATAGTGATACTGAAGGAGAGAAACCCCCAATGCCGTTGAATAAAGCAACTTCCTCTGTCCAAAGCTCTTCTGTCAGTCTCACGGCTCACTCAGCACCACTTAATCTCCAAGTAACCAAACCTCCAGGCTCTGCTCCTGCTGCCTTATGTCCTGAATCCCAGTCACCTGTTTTCCTCAGCACTCCTTCTTCTACACTTACTTCAAGTCCACACTGTGGTACTTAAACTTTATTTTTATCATTGTAAAATACAGCGTCAAAACTGAGGCAAGAATATTTATTTGTAAAAATGTTTAGTGGAATAAAATGTAACTGGACGAGTGTTGGCTAGTTCAGATCAAGACTATTTATTGTCTAAAATTAAGAACTTTTACCTTATGATGCACTAATTTAAGAATGTGAACATTTTTCAGCTCCTGCTTTAGATTTTAGTAACTGAAGAGTTTGTGCTGTTATAGATTCAGATTTCTTTATATTTCTAAAGGAGAATTTGAATTGTTACTTGAGATTTAGTTGGCCAACTCCCCAGATAATTGGAAAAGGCTCTGATTTTTCTGTATGTGTGTGTATGCATGTATATATACACACACATACATATATGCATATATGTCATGGACATAAATCGAACCACTAAAGTGATAAACATTTATCCATATAATCATATTCCTTTTCATTTTATTAAGACAAGGCCCTGTTATGCTGTTTTTTACCTCAGATTCATGTAACTTAAAATGTTTTTAACTTTGGGGACTGCTTTCTAAAATATTTGTACATTAAACTATTGAATAAGAAGACAGTAAAATAATGTCTTAGGTAAAAAGTTGCTTTATAATCTAGTCTCAGTTTAGACATTTTAATGTTCCTTAATATGTCCTGCATCCTGTCTCAGTGATTTCTTCCATAGCAGACTAAGTAGGAGAAGTCAATACATTCTTTAGGTTGTATTATGTTCCTTTTTCTAGAGAGTAATGATAGACTCATAGACCCTTTAAGTCAAAAGGGATCTTACAGGTCTTTCTTTCAGTCTCCCATTCTCTTGAACATAGCTTTAACAGATGGTTTGCTCTTTTGAAAAACTTTGCTATACAAGAATTCCATGAAACTTGTATAAAACTCATGAAATAACATAACAAAATTATACTCTTTCCAAATTGACCAAACAAAAAGAAAATATTTCATATAAGTTTTAAAAATTTAAATTGTTGACCTTTCTCTAAACTTTTTCTTATATTAATCAGTTGGATTTTCTCTAAGGTACTTCCAAAAGGAGGAGAGTAACAGATGAGCGGGAACTTCGCATTCCTTTGGAATATGGGTATGCTTAATGAACTTGCTCTTTTTTCCCCCAAATATTTTTTTAAAATATTGTTTCGTAGACAGAATGCCTGCGTTCCTTTTCTTGCTCATTAGTAAAAAGAAACAAAAAGGTTTTACAAAGTGAGTCAGAGATGTTAGGGAAATGTTAGTTGATGTATCTGAAACGTACTGGAATAGAAATGCTAGTGTTTATGAAGCTGATACTGGAATCAAACTGTAAAATATGAACAAACATGGAACAATACAGTGCGGTGTTAACGCAACAAAATGGCAAGAGAGCTGAAAATGAGTCAATATGGCTAAAGGCAAAATCGCAGGAAAGTCGTACCAGGAGTAGTAAAAATCAGCAAATAGAAATGGGTGACAGAACAAAACCAAATGGTAATGAGTAGAGCAGGATTGAGATATACCACCAGCTAATTATTAAAAGTATGAGATAACTGATCAATACAGTCATCTGTGACAACTCCAAAGAACTCATGTTGAGAAATGCTGTCCACCTTCAGAGGGGAAAATGATGGATTTTGAGTGCAGATTGAAGGATTTTTTCCTCCTTTTTTTGCTTTTTTTAATTTTTTTTACCTATTTTTACCTTTTTTAAAAATCTCTTATTAATGGCTAATGTGGAACTGTATTTTACATGACTTTATATGTATAAGGGGTATTGAATTTTTGCCTTCTCAGTGGGTGGGGAAAGGAATAGAGAGAAGGAAAGAATTTGTAACTGAAAAGAAATGTAAAGTACATGAGCTACAGAGAAAAAGTAACTGAAGGGTAAATTTTTCTCTTTTAACATTGAAACTTCCGATGTCAAATACCATGACTTATCTATAGGAAGCTAAGGTATTGAAAAGTATTCGTTCCTATGAGAAGTCATAATTAAGCAGATTCCTATTTGTAAATTAAATATCAGATTAAAATTTAATGACTTAAAATGTTGAAATACTGTTCTAAGTAAGGTATTTCTTAACTCATATTTCTGTTACATATAGCTGGCAAAGGGAGACACGAATAAGGAACTTTGGAGGGCGCCTACAAGGAGAAGTAGCATATTATGCTCCATGTGGAAAGAAACTTAGACAGTATCCTGAAGTAATAAAGGTAGGTGCTTTTCTTTCACCGGTTAATATATTCAGTATCTATTAAGCATGCTTACAATGACATAATGTGTACTCATTCCTCAAATAAAGTTCCTTGATACAAAATTATCCTCTCATGTGAGTCTAATCTACCTTAACCTATTTCTAAATTGACCACTTAAAACGGCATATCCCCTTGATAGAATATGCAAAACATGACTCCTGAAGATAGCTGTACATCAAAGCTGAGTTGTAATTATTAAAACCTGAAGTGGAAAAATATGTGATTTTTTCAGTATCTCAGCAGAAATGGAATAATGGATATCTCAAGGGACAATTTCAGCTTCAGTGCAAAAGTAAGAGTGGGCGACTTCTATGACGCCAGAGACGGACCGCAGGTATCCACTTTGTAAAAGAGTAAAGTCTTTGATCCGCGGAGTAGTAACAATCTAGATGGAGTGAATTTCACTGCACTCTGCAACATTCCCTCTTGTTAGGTAATTCATAAAGCTCTACTTTATGCTGAACACTTAAGGACTCAAACTACTATCTTATAGTAACAAGGAGCTTTGAGATTATATTTTCTTAAAAAATAGAACTTTTCTTCTACTAGTATTTTGGTTTTTTTAATCATGATTAAGGAATTTTTGTAAGTATAATTTCGGTGTTGCTAAAATGTCTTGTTTTCTCGGTGTGGTGTTAAAATAACTAAGGAGATTTGAAATAATCAGTAAAGAATATTAGATTCATAATAGCTGGAGAATTTATTAACTTAATTGGAATATCTCTGCTTCAAAGAGGATAAGATAATCATGAAAAGACAACAGTTTTAATGGAAGAATACTACCTGCAATGCTGTGGGACTTCTTCACAAATTTGATAATTTTCTACTATTATTATTTTTTTCTTGGTTTCTTAAACTCATTAGGTAAGTTTCCTGTCCAGATTTACTCAACTTAAGGCATTCTGAGTTTTCTTAAATGTCGGTGTTGTCATACCTTTTCTTGACCAAGATAGTTGGGCGGAGTAGGTGACCACCTCAGATAATCAGCCAATATGTATTTATTAAATGTGTTCAATCGACCTACCCTGTAAACTAGTCACATCACTATCATTTCTGTTCTTGTATTTCAATATTTTGTGTTTACTTATTTTTTTCATATTATTTTCAAGTCTTTAACATTTGATGTATATTTTTCTGTCTTATGCTGCCTTTTCCCTTCATTAATACATTCTTTTTATATTCTTTTGTTATTATAATTTTTAGTGTTACATGTTTATTATTAGAATGAATATAAAATTAAAAGTGAGAATTAATATAAAGTAAGAAGGGTCAAAAAAGGCTTTGTAATGCATGATGTGTTTATCCGGATCCTATAACAACTTGCATTGACATACACCAGCCCCTCCTTTTGGATGAAGATGTACCATCTCCTAGGAAACTGGAAATATGAGCCTTGAAGGAGACTGCACCTCAGGGACAGACACACTAACCCCTGTGGTTCAGGATACCACCTATGTACCACATGTGAATAATAGGAAACAGATTGCTTGGCTCATGCTGCTCAGTTGTCCATGCAGCCCTGCCCCCTTGGTGCCTCCTTTGCTTGGTTCTCATTCTCAGTCTTTGCCATGCATAGAAATCACAACCACTCAAAAGAATATGCCCACAGTGTTTACTTCTCTTAATTAAGAGAAATCCAATTGTGTCATTTTTCCAATATACCATTCTAAACACTGGTCTTGCAATCAGATGACTCTCACATTTATTAGCTATGTGATCTTGGAAAACTTAACTTTAAACAGCCCCCCTAAAAAACTAACCAGATTTCTCAGTTATCTTACTTTGACCTTCCAAATATTTATCCCTTCGACATTATGAGCCATTTTCTCAGGATATACTAGCAACCTTCTGAGTGTTAATTTCCCTTACTTGAGAGAGACAGTGTCTTGAAAAGTTACATTAATCTTAAAGTCAAAAGAAAGAGTTTTAAGTTTGACTTTTATTCTTACTAGTTGTGTGACCTTAGGCAAACAACTTAATCTTTGAGTCTTTGGGAAAAAACAACATTTTTTACTACCTATTTCACAGGGTTACAGAGAAATTACTTTGTAAAGCTTTATATAAAGCATTGTATAAATGTGAGTCTTCATCAAGTGTCCACCTCAGACAAAGCAGCCAGCTTTCTGGAGATGCAGACAGTGGAAGCCACTCAAGAGATGACTCTTCCATCCTTTGGAAGCACTCTTCCAATTCAGCTTTACTGCATTACTTTCTTCCATCTTCCTTTCATTGTAGTTTTTGGAAGGTTTTTGTTTTGTTTTGTTTTGCAGGGGTGAGGGGTATAGTGGGAGAAAGAGGGACATCATCATGATAGGTGAAATTGGCCATTGCTCATTACATGGTAAGACATCTACCATGAATGCAGTATGATTCATCAGTCTTCCAGCTGTCATTCCCTCTTGAAGTAATCTCTAACTTCCATTCCCTTGTTTACCAGGTTTAGGCAGAAGCAATGAATCAGGCAGAGCTAAAGAAACCAATTATATATAGATCTTTCTTGCATGTTCTATGAGCAAATTGTTAATGGAACAATTTATTTTCTTTCATTTATCTTCTTTACAAGTCTTCTTTAAAAAAATACTACTTAGAATATTTATAGGCAAGATGTTGGAGCATAGGCTGGGACCCAGTTGAATTCTCCCAACATTCCCCTCCAAAAATTTTTAAAATAACGTTTCAAATCAAATTTTGGGGCAGTAGATCCAATTAAAGATAAAAGGGAGGCATTTTTCCAGTTTAAGACAACTTAGGAGGTCTGCAGGCAAGGTCTGTAACATTGGGATGGGTACAGTCCTAGAGTGCAGTAGGAGTAGCCTTAGAGATAGTTGTGACAGCAGAACAGTAGTAGCAGTAGCTCCACAAAGTCTTTTCCCAAAGAGGGTAAGGGGCTTAGATAGCTAGTCTAAGATTATATTATATTATGAGATTATAGAGTAGTCTTTGTTAGCATTGGGTACAGCTGGTGCTGATTAACAACACTATTGCCCATAAACAATTCGGAGTTGCAGTTCCAGGGTGGAGAGGTACATTTGTCGTTGGTCACAAGGGAGCAGGGTCCTGATCACATTTCCAGGGTGGAGAGATATGTTTGTCATTAGTCAGAAGGGTGCAGGACCCTGGTCAGAGTTCCAGTGTGGTGAGCAGCCCTTGTGGCTTCAGGAAAACAGAGGACCAAGTAACCAAGGACCAAGAGGAGCACCACTACTTTTGGCTACAGAAGAGTAAAAACTTAATAAAAAAAAAAACAAAAAAACTTAATAACTTCCTGAGTAAAAACCAGAGTGAAGACTAAAATAGCAGTGACCATGCCTTGGAATCACTGAAAACTTACAGACCTCTCTTCCCCCCTTCCCACCCCACACTGGCTCTGAAAACAGCAGCAAAAGAAAGTCTGAAGGTTGGCACAGTGTTTCCCCAACCCAAGGTGAGAAAAGCCCAACTTTAACTTAAAGTTCAAAGTGAAGACATAGGCTAGGAAAATGAATTAGCAGCAAAAGAGAACTTGACCATCAAAAGCTACAAGGGAAGCAGGAAAGACCCAGATACAAATTAAAAAGAAGATGACAATGTGAAGACAGCTATAAAAAAAAGCCTCAAAGAAAAAGGTTAATTTCACCCAAGGCCAGCAAATATTCCTGAAAGAGTTAAAGAAAGAGATGAGTGGCAAAGGAAAAATTGGGGAGAGAAATGAGTGTGATGCAAGAAAATTATGAAAAGATCATTAACAGCTTGGTGGAAGAAAGAAACACCTTAAAAAATTGAATTTACCTACTGGTTTTAAAAAATGGTACAAAAAATTGGTTAATACTGTATCTTGCAAATGACTTTTATTTATTTTGTGCTCTTTATATACTTGTACAAGTATATATTTTCTCCCCAGGTGGAATATCAGCTCCCTGAGGGTCAGGGATTCGATTTTTGTTTTTGTATCCCCAGGATCTAGCATAGTGCCTAGCATGTTGTAGGTGCTTAGTAAATGGTTTTTGAATGATGGAAATGACTCCAATGTCTATACCCTCTTATTTCCTCTTATTTAAATTGTTGTTTGTGATGTTGTTTGGTGCTCAACCAAGTCCACTGTCTTCTAGTTCTATTAAAACGAAGTATTCATGATTTACAGGAATGAAATGTCTAAACCTACATTTTGTCCTTTTCATTATTTAAGAATGTATTATCTTTTCCATCGTTGTTTTCGCTGTCCTCTTCCACCTGTACTGAGGTGGCTTGGAGTAGTGGATAGAATGCTGGCTAGACTTGGAGTGAAGAAGAATTGGATTCAGATATTGGCAATTTATAGTGATGTGAGCCTCATGCAGCTTTCCAAGACTAAATTATAGATAGGTTGCAATCCACATTGATGAACAGAATTGCCATATTGGTGAAATCACAGATCCTTAATGTACCTAACCTGTGCTCATCTTTGCATTAAAGATTACCATTGAACATATTGTCTTGTTTTGAAGGATCTTTTCAAGTTCTTAAAGAATTCATTTATGTATTCATGTTCTACTACAAATAGTGGTTCATAAACTTCAATTATGTTCAGTTTTTTAAAAAAATCATGTTGCTTACACTTAATAGAAAACATTCTAGTTAAATGTAGGTTTCAGACACAACATAACTATAAATTTTTGATATAAAGAATAGAGCTTTCCTTTGGATGTCTAAATCCTTTTTAAAAGTGTTTATTCATATATTCTTCTGAATTGTAGACTTCATTGTTTCTGCTTTCACTTAGTGATTAATTATAGTTCTCTTAGTGATTATTATTAATAGTTAATAAATTGGCATTTAAACAAAATTGCTTTGAGTAGACTAATTTATGGAACTAGAGGATAGCTTAAAGAATAGTTTAACACCTACAGTTTTCACCTTAAGAAATAGTCCCAGCGTGGCTAATTGAATTTCCCATGGAATGTAAGGAGTGATTGGCAGAGTGGAGGATAGATTTCTGGTCTCTTAGCTCTGACTTCAGTGTTCTTTCCACTATAACTTAATGTCTTCTTGTCCAATTGAGCCTTACATGACTTAATTCACACCATGTTAGAATGAGAAAACATATATATTAAAAGTAAAAATAAACGTTGGAGTAGAAGAATGCATTGTTTCTGATTCCTGACCTCATTGTAATCCACTCAGTCCTGCCACATAATCTCTTATGGGAGTCATTGTGGTATGATGGGAAAAAATGACAAATTTAGAGTCAGAGAACCTGGGTTCAAGTTCTAAATCTTCCATTTACCACCGTATCACTTTGGGCAGATCCTTTCCCCTCTCTAGCCATCAATTTCCTCATCTGTAAGGTAAGAGGGTTCTAATAGGTGAATCCCTTCTTGCTTTCACTCTGATCCCGTGATGATTCTGTAGTTGGGGATGTGCTGCAAGTTCAGCTGACCAAGGATTCCCTGAAACAATGTGAGCCCTCTTTATATTTAACTGCACCTTTAGAGCAAGCATGGCAGTGTTGATAATGATTTGCCTCTTGTGCTTTTTTAGCTTTTTGGTCGTTGGCTAAAGATCATATTTAGATGCCAGTATGGTAAAATTATAGATTTTTAGGTAGTCTGGAAACTGGATGGGTTTCTGCCTTTCTACCAGTTTTCAGGCCTGGCCTAATCAGGTGGGGTTAAACAGATCCAAGCTCTAGTTTGTATTTTCTTTGCTTTCTGGGTTGCCAAACCTAAGTTGAGTTAAGAATATTCTGTTGTGAAGGTCTAGGTTTTTCTGATATATGTGAAGAAATAATAAGTTTTTTATTTCCTTTTCAAAATGGAAATCTTTTGAGATAAAGATTAATTCATTTCTTGTATATCCTTGAAAAAATAGAAATGTTTTAGTGCAATAGAATTTTCACATCTCTGAAATAAATGATGTGGGATTTACTCCTAATTTCTTGAACTATCTGGTTCCTTTTTCCCCCTCCTTTTCTAGAATTGAACTTTGGGTTTTTTTGCATTCCATTTATTATACTTTTAGTCAGAAGGCACTGTATATAATTAATATAGAGTACTGAATTTTTAAACATTGAGGTTGAAATTTAAAATAATGAGTGACTTCATAATTTGCCGGGAAAATTTTTTGTGCCTATGGTCTATGTTCAGTTTTTGCCATGGGTGTTTTTTTCCTATTTGTTTGGTAGCTGGGTAAAATATAACTTTGTACAAAATTGTATCTCTGAAAAAAAGGAAGTGGCTTCCAATAGCTCTTTTAAAACTTGGCCTAAAATTGATTTTATTATTAATAAAGTAGTTTTAAAGTAGAATGTAGATTGGTTTACAGTCTGTTTTATTGGGCTCTTTCTTCTACTCCAAGCACCACAAATGTCACTTTTATATTTTTCAATTTATGTGATGCATGCTGCCTTGGTACCTAAGTGCATGATACAGAAATGAAAACCTAAACTAATCAAAAGCTTCCCATGCTGGGGAGCATAAAACTCTTGTGATGGCTTGCCTCTCAAGGCTTTATAGCCTTAGAATGCCTTTGGTGCAGCAACTGTTCTTATTGACTTTAAGTTCAGGTAAAGAATTCTCATATTATTCAGAATTAACTTCATTTTGCCTTCTGAAATTGACAATTAATGAAAAGAATCAAGGTAGATACTATACTATATAAGCATAACTGGATTAATTGGTGTTTTCCTTTGCACAGTCTTCTGCCTAGCAGAGTCTTTGATGGGTTTTCATTGGTATGTAATGGTTCACTTTGGAAATAACTCCATCTGCCATGTTCTAAATCACTTATAAAAAAAAACCTTAGATTAAGAGACTTACCTATCATTGGCATAAGTAGATCAAACAACTACTCATGCTATTTAATGACAAGGGAGACCACCCAGTATGAGGTCTCTTTTATGTCAGCTAAATGAAAGCTATCCCGCACTTGACATACAGAGTAGCAGTAGTGATCTATATTCAATGGTAGATAGAAAATTTAAAAGGCTTTAACTTTTTCACTTCCTTTTTCAGTAATACTTTTCACAGTCAGTTGCTTAAATTGTCACTTAAGAATTAAGATTGCTTTTTAATTCTTATTTGCTGAAATAAATTAATATCCTCTGAAGGTTTTATATTATACTTATTTTGAATAAAACAACAATAAAGCAATTCATCCCTTCAAAAAAAAAGTGATCACCGTAGACTTAGCAATTTAGGAAAAGTAACATAAAACCATAAAAAAATTCTGGAAAGTATCACCCCTCCTTTGTTTTAGCACTTCAACTTTTCAGGTTTTGTCCTTGTTTTATGCCAACCTGAGAAGAGGAAAAAGATGAGAAAAATGATTCATATCCCTTTGATATATAAATATTTATATATTCATTTTTATTGAAGCTTACAGAGTAGGAGAAAATCAATGCTAAGGTCTTTGTCTTTCATAATATTGTAGCTCCCAAACTACCATATAGTGGTTCCTAAACCACTCTTCCATTAACTTCCATTTGAACAGTAAGCTAGAATCTTCCTATTCCTTGTAATCCTTAAATATATTAATGTGTTTGAACAGCTAGTGCTGCCAATGCTGTGACAGTAATCACACTGTTGACAAACTGCAGCAAATCAATTCAACCAGAAGTTACTTTCACAGTGTTTAGAGAGTTTATTTCAATAATATGTGTATGCAGACTCCAAAAGCAGAAATAATTATGTATGATTTGAAATATAAATTGTATAAAATGGTTTCCAGTTGTGTACATTTGAAAATTTCTATGAAATTACCCTAGCTCTGTCAACTAGCTGAATTTTGTATACCTAGACATATTGCTGTTTTTCACCTATGTATATTGGCATTTTGTGTTCATTTTGTTCATCATATATTTCTGTAAAATATTAATTAAAAGGGAATGCAGTGGTGTCTTCTGAAGGAAGAGGAAGTCATGCCCCGAATAAGGGCCATGGAAGGTCGTAGAGGACGGCCACCCAATCCAGATAGACAGCGTGCTAGAGAGGAATCCAGGATGAGACGGCGCAAAGGTCGACCTCCAAATGTTGGCAGCAGTGAATTTCTTGATAATACAGATGCCAAACTCTTAAGGAAACTGCAAGCCCAAGGTAAGACATATAGTATGTATAATTTAAATTTTAATTTAGTATGTTTGAAAAGTTATCTACTTTTTGAAGGCAAGTATTTTTTATATCTTTACCTTAATACATTTTGTATGCGTGTGAGCTAGACTTGGGAATGCTAATTTAGCTCTACATCCACACCTCCTTAGAGTGCCACTTCTAGTTTCCAAAGAGTGGAGGATGTGGAAGAGAACAAAACAATGGGAAAAATTAAGGATTACCTACTAGTAACTGGAGTTCTTTGATTGGGTAATCTCCTTTTAAGAGCCACTCTCACAACATACCCAGCCTTGTGCACTTAGAATATGTGTCCCAGCCATATAATTCAAATTACAGAGTTGGGGGTCAAGCTGCTATGGCTTGCACAGGGAGGGAATCGACCAGCACTTGGCACATGCTACAAAGCACGTGCCAACCTTCTGGAAATTCTCATTTCAACAGCTCCCGATTCCTTGAGGTGGTACATGTGAATAACTCCAATATGTATGGATCTGTGGAGTAAATTTTCAGTCAGAGAACTCCCATTACTGGTAAGTAACCCAGTCTTTTAGTTTGGATTCTTGTCTAGTCCTCTAAATTAGTTTTATTTGAGCTTTTACAGGTAGTTTTATAATCATAATTACAAGGCACACTTCCTCTATATTTTTTTCATAATGCCCAAGTAGCCCAAGATTAGAATCAAGAGCTATTTTTAGTGCTTCAGAGGATATTTCTTTGTGACTGCTGCCTTCTTATCAAACTGAAAAGAGCTCATAATGACATTGGATCTTGTTTTTATTCTAAATGATATGTAGTGGCTTATTATGATAAAGGAAAAGTTTCCATGTCATCCCTGACATATAGAAAGGTAACTGAAATAAGCATTTCTGTTCTGAGATTTTAATTCTCAACCATCAGAAATAATTTCAAAAGTTTCTGATAACAGATATTCTGTGCTCTATGAGCAAAGCAGAATTGAGACAGCACAAAGTAAATGTAGGATGCACAAATATGGGATATCTTCTCCAAATATTCACACAGACTGTCTGTGTCCAACCTGTGGTAGAGCATTCTGAGCTTGTATTGGTCTGATCAGCTACAGTTGGACACACTGAAATTTCACTTTGTCATGGTGATGTCATTTTGGTCCTCTTTGATAACGAAGGACAACAACCAGCCACCACCATGTGCAGTGTACAGTATATACACATATGTATATACAATGAAGTTTTTATACCTAAAAACTGAAACAGTTGTGGAATTTAATTATCTTTGATGAGTATTTGTAAAAAAAAGAATCTTCCACCCCCTAATGAAAACCAGAATGTTGAGGGAACCTTTTAAAAAAAAAAAACCTCTCAGTATACTTTATAACATGGACTACTCAATTTTTTTCTGCCTATTCCACTAGTATAGTAATTTTATTACCTTGTTTATACTTTGATTTTAAACTCTTTTAAGAAGGCATATGCCTGAATAAATAAATATTAGAACAAGTGAAAGTTAATACTTGAACAAGTATAAATGATGGGTAAGTGCAAACTTTAGTTTCCCATTATGTAATTAGGCAACTGGATAGAGTGAAGGATGTGTGAAAGGATGGATGGTGTGTATTGATGGTTTGCATAAACTGTATTATGAGAACTTAAGATATGCTTCATGGATGGACTTTACTTTTTATGCTTAATATGCCTCCGTGATATTATGAAGTATGTAAATGATGCTGTTAGATAATTAGAATTTCTTAAAATAGAAAAAGTAACTGCTATTAGAGTACAAACATTTGTGTTGCTTTGTCCTTCTTCATTGTGCATTGTCTTGTAAATCCATCATTTGTATTCTTTGTAATCCTTGTAAAATATGTATGATGATATTTATTTAATGCCTTTTTGGTAAGAATTAAATTTTAAGCAGCATTTAATACTGTTGATTTTATCCTCCTTGACAGTTCATCCTGTTTTGGTTTCAGTGACATGATGCTTCTAATTCTTTTTTTATTTCTGACTAATCCTTCTCCATTTTCTCAATTGACAACTTTTTTTTATCACTGACTCCTTAAAGTATGTGTTTTGCATCACCTTATTCTTGGACTTCTTTCTTCCCTCTTCAGTTTCTTTCTTGATAACTTAATCTCCAGTGTTTCATTTATACAGGTCATATCCAAATTTCTGTCTCCAACCCACCTTCCCGACCAAAAATTTCTATTGCATATCTGTCTCAACCTGAATCATTCATTGCTACTCCAAATTTGATCTCTTCAGAACATGTCAAGTAGTTCAAGGATATATTTTCATCATTTCTTTCCTTACTTCCTGTAAAGGTGCTCATGTCTTCCCCATCCCTTAAAAACTTGCACCTGATTCCACAATGCACCTCAAGCGGTCATTCACAGTGTCTCTCCTTTTCACTGACAAACTCCTATAATATCACCTCCATTTCCACTTTCCCTGTTCACTACTGTACTGAAAATAGTTTTAACAAGGTTTTCAACTATCTCTTAATTGCTAGGTCCTCTGGCTTATTCTTAGATATCCACCTTTTTTTTTCTTTTTACTTTTCTGTAGCATTTGTTATTGTTGCCACACTCCTCCTCCTGAATATGCCTTTCTTGTCCTCTTTCTACCTGCCTCACCACTCCTTAGTTCTCATCTGTGTCCTTTACCTGAACCCATGGTATCTTAAGACTCAAGCTCTGCCCTTTTGCTCTCTATACCTTTTCTTAGTCTCTTATCTCCAGTCATACAGCTACCTTATCAGCTACCTTAAGCTCAGGACCTTATCACTTGTCACCTAGACCAGTGCTGTCAAATAGAAACTGCGAGCCACTCCCCTTAAGAATAAGGATCCCTGTGGATTTCATGTTGACATTTTAATCTAGTTTAGGCTGCACAGCTTCATGTTTGACACTTCTGAACTAGACTTTTGTAAGGTCCTGCTAATAGTTTTCCATTCTTCCAGACATTTCCCTCTCCTACTCTCTCCAAATAGTGGCCAAAATAGTCTTTCTATGTTTCAGAACTTACCCTGTCACTCTCCTACTCAGAAATCTTTAGCATTTAAAGCCTTCCAGTCTGGCTCTAGGCCATCTTTGGAAACATTACATACAGTTCCCCTTTATGATTCTGCATTCCAACCAAACTAGCATACTTATTACAAAATTCAGTACTTCTGTACGTTTGCAAAGGCTATCCTCATGTCTCAGATGCATTTTTATGCCATTTAGAATCTGTAGCTTCCTTTACAAGTTCATGTACTGAATTCTACTAAAAAAAATTCCTGATCACCTCAATTTTTAATATTCTCTACATCCTCAAACCATCATATGTATTTTAAATTTGTTTAAATGTTATATGCCTCCCATAAAACATAACCTTCAGAATAAGGATACAAGTACCAAGAATTATTGTAGAAAGCATATTAGAGTTTTTAAAAAATAAGTTAGCACATTTTAGAATGTAATGCTATCTAGGTTGCAAAATTCAAGGAATACTTTTGGTTCTGTGTTTTTAATGAACACCTTTCCCTGATGCTGTTTTATGTATTACCATAGTTTTTCAGACATCATTTATCATATGGCCCCCACCGAGTAGCTTCAGAGTAGTTCAAGAAACGATTAATAAGCACCTGGTCTTGTGCAAGGAGGTGAATATAGAGATAAAAAATAGTTGAAAGAATCTTAAAGTCTTCTGACAGATAAAATACATATACAGGTAATTATCATGCAACGTAAAGTATGAAAAGGGAAAAGAAGACATCTGGCCACAGTGCTATAAGAAAATTCAAAGAAAGAGAGAATTTGGAGCTGGAGAGTTAGAGAAGGGATCATTTATGAGGAAATGCATAAATTGAACCTTGAAGGAAGTGGAAAATTTTGAAGGACAGAGATGAGGCAGGAGTACATTTCTGGTATTACTGGATACAATAGTGTTACACTGGGAAACTGTGGGTCAACAAGGGAGGTTACACTTGTAGCATTTCTAAAACAGGCTGCTGCACCCTAGAGTAGCTGTGTTTTAGGCTCCTGAGGTTTTGTTGATGTTGTTACTTTCTGTTTCAAATGGGGCATAAAAATAACTCAACCCCACCATCAGCTCCAGCCAGGACAGTAGGTAATGGAGGAGGGGTAGCTATGGTCTACATGAAACTGATAGCCCTCCCCTCAGTTTACAGTCTTTTTTAATATGACCTCTTGAGTGTTTTTACAAGGCTTAGTCAACAGCATCCAAAAAATTACCTACCCAATGTTTGAGGTAGTTTTGATGAAGCTTTTAGTCTCTTGAGTTGGAAGATTTTTTTTTTTGAAGAATTGAAACTGTATTTTAGTGCTAGCTTTTACATAGATGGAATAAAATTATATCCTCTTTTGCAATATTGGTATTGAGGAATGGTTAAAATATATACCACCAATTCTAAAAAAAATACAAAACTAGCCTTTATCACAAGAGTACAACCTTATAAGATCTTATTTAAAATCTTTGATCAATCAAATCTGCTTAATATTTAAGCTCTTGGCGCTAGCAGATGCTTGCCATGATTAATTAGTACAGTGTTGGAAAGTTGATTTTGTTTCTTGAACCTACAGATTTACCACATAGTAAAATCCATGCCACTGTAATGTCCTGGGTTCTGAAACTCAACTTAAAATGTCAGGCAGAGAATTACAGTGTCTGGTTCAGAATAACTTTTCCCAAGGTTTTGTTAGGAAAAAATGCAATTCCATGATAGTTATCAAAAATAACATTTCTTCTTGAGGAGAATTAGATTGATTGTGATGTTGTCTTTGAAATTATGTGATATTTCTTCCATAATTCTTTTGTCATGGAGAAACTTTGTACTGATATCTAATTGGTCCCTACCTTCTATGTGTGAAAAACCTCAAATCTGTTGGATTTAGGAACTTCACCATTTTAAAGATAATAACTAGGTCTATATTGTTATGTTTTAACTTAATTGTTATGTTAATATGTTATGTTTTAACTGAGCCTATTCATAATGGAAAAATGTATATTTAAGTGAACACTGAATTATGATATCCAATTCTTTAAGATTTCCTTGCTCCTTGTGAAAAATTTGAGTGAGTTACAATTCTGTAGTATTTTATGGAATCGTATGCAATACAGATGACTATGGAAGTCTTGAGTTTAATAGTTGCCTAAGTGTCTCTAGATGTCTTTGGCCAGTATCTTGTGTCCCTTTTCTCATTCTGATTTAGAGAGAGAGAGATGGATGGATAGATATCTTTATATTGAAAGAGCAGGTTCTATAATCAACCCTTTCATCAGTAATATAAATGGATTTTTAAAGATGTAGTCTACTTTTTCAGATTTATTCTTATCAAAATGGCAAAGTAGTTGTTGAACTTGAACTCATCATTTTAACTCCTAACTCCATGCCTATTATTTCTGTGACTTCAGATAGAATTCTTCAGAATGATAGACAGACTCAGAGACAGACAGATAGATAAATAGATGCTATATGCCAAATTCTAGGAATACAAATACTAAGAAGACACTTTTTATCTTGAAGAACTTAACATTTTAATAGTAGAAGAGAATACATAAAGGGGAAGGTGGAATTGTGTGGAACTCACTAGTGTTGGTGTGGAAGCTTGCCTGATGAAGTGAAAGCCCAGAACAGAGTCCAAGTTTCTGGTGTAACACATATGGTGATGATGGCCAAAGTGGAGATGGCATGTTTTGGATATGTACAGGTAGATTCCACCTGAAATGAAAATTCTCTTTCCTCACTTCCATCTTTTATTACTCTTATTTTCCTTAAAGGCTCAGCTCAAGTACCCCTTCCTTTGAGCCTTTCCTGTTTTTTTTTTTTCTTGTTTCTCTCAAGTTGTGAGTACTCTCTCCTTCCTCAGGTCATTTTATATTTATTTGTCTTTATATATGTTGGATCCTCAAGATAACATAAGCTCAGTGCAGAAACTATTTTTATTTAAATTTTAAAAGCCTATTCAGCATCAAAGAGTATTTTGTATTTTTGTATTTTAAAATGCTTAATAAATGAGTAAAACAGACTATTACTTTGCTAAAAATTATTCTTTATTCTGTGCATAGTAGTAGTCCTATCAATTGTGAGTACATTGTTTCATGGTGTCTGCTGTGCCCAGCGTACTATTTGATAGATGTTAGCTCAAAGGATGAATCACTCCAGTATTCTTATTCATATCATATTCAGTTTATTCAAATAAGAGTGCTGCTACAAAGTTATGTGGACATTTTTATCTTTCAAAAGAACTCTCTAATAATTCTTTGGTTACATTGCTCTCTAGAGCTTAGAGTTTTTCAAGAAATAGTTTCTAGTACCATAACATACCTACAATCAGAAAAGTATATTAATTATTTACTTTGGTCTTTAGACTCTTTTGCAAGCGAAGTTATAATTATATGCCACATGTATATCAGTGTTTTATCTGCTTTTTGCTGGGCTGAAAATGGTGTAAATAATATGCTGATGTTTTGCAAACTTTCCACCCAGAGGGCCTAATGACTGACTTCTGTATAAATTAGCAATGTTGCTGACATTTTCACAGAAATGATCAGCTTATCAAACTCTGATGTACAGTGAGTTTGTCTAAATTACTATTCTTTGATCCAGTGACATTTTTGCTTAAACATAGTTGTTCATTTGTGAAATCTACTCAACATCATCAGTCATTACAACCATCATGTTGATTATTGTACTGTTAAGATATTCAAAACACCCCTTTGTTTATATCCATTTCATGGTTGTTTTGGCATGGCATATACAGTGTGGAAAATATACCACTATAAACCTTGTATATTGCCCGAGAGGGAGCAGCGTCTGGCCTATTCCTACGATCCTATTCAGGTAGTCTAACACAATGCTATTATGACAGTTTCATCTATTTTGGGGAGGAGGTTGAGTTCGTTTTTTTTTTTTTCCTTTCAAGAGGAAAATGAGCTTTTTTCATGATTCTAGCCACTAAGAGGATAGATTAGAGAAGTATTGGTTTTCTAGTTCTTCTCAGAAATGCTATGTGGCCATTTAAAGGTGTTCTGGAAAAAGAATAAGCAGAAGAATTAATCAATTTCAGGAGAACTCATGGTTTATGACAAACACCAAGAAGAATTGGCAAGAGATGTGTTAAGTAATCATGAAAAGAATCAGAGATCCTTTCACACAGGAATTGGCAAAAAGGGAGGAACATTCCAAGGAGTTAGTGAGTATCACCCTGAACCGCTGACTGTGATTTACTCTTTTTAAAAGTTTTTTTCTGTGTATTCACTGATTTGACAATATCAGATGTCACTGACACTTTTCCAAGTCCTCCTCTTTAACCTTTGCAGAGTAAAATGCATGAGTAACATTGGTGTATTATGTCTCTACTTTTCATTTCAAAGGACATTTGGAACAGGTTTCCTTATTCCTGTTCATGCTTAAAGCCTTCCCATCCTTTCAGGTATTACAGCTTTCCATGCTGCCCCTGGGAATCAGATCCTTTGACTATAGTATTTTCTGGACCATCTGTCAGCATGAAAGGCCTTTGAAGAGTATGTGAGCTTTTGTAAATTTCTGAAGCAGAGACCAGTAAAATTTTAAGGAGGTAGAGAGTTCTAACTGCAAGACCATGGTGCTGATATGTTGTGAGATCCCCTATCTTCTGATTTTTGAGAGAGGTAGTTATAACAAGAACATGTTATTCTGAAGGCTGCATACTTGGTTCCCAGGATTTCACTCTGTGTCCAGTGACGATTCATCTCTTGCTCAGTTGATCATGATGGAGTTCTAAGTGCCCTGGAGGTCTGCCTGAGCAGCCTCAAGTTGCCTCCATTGCTCTCAATGGAGGCTGGCTGTCATTATAACCCTCTGTCAGGTTTCTGTATGATCAGGAAAGAAATAAGGGCAAGATCATAATTAGTGGGGAGGGGTGTATCTTGGTGAATATGTGCTTCAAGTTGTTGAGAGGAAAAAGTAGTCCAGGTGTGTTAGTGATGGGAAGTGTAGAGAGGTGTGTCTGAGAATCTTATTAGTCGTTTACATGCAGACATTGGGCTAGGAGATGGTATGTGATTGATACCTGAATTAATATAGCAGTGATCAGTACCATCCAGAACCAAAATAGTGACTTCCTTTTGTCAGACATAAGATGCTCTGGAAAGCTGTGGAAATATAAAAATTCCCTAAAAGAAGAGATGGGCAATTTCATTGTTTGTGGAAAATTTGTCACGGTAGAAGAATTGAACCATTTTCTTGGAGAATGTCCATTATCACCATGAAATCACTGTCTTTGGGTAGGAGTAGATCTCTAGAAAAGTCTAGGGATATTTCTGTCAAAGTACTTCATGAAAGGGAGCAAAGGCAAGAACCCATAACATCCCCATCCTGTCTTTGATCTCAACACATAAGTCTTGTAGTCATTGGCTGATGTCATATCAAGTCAAGGTTAACTAGAAAAGCCCAGGTTGAAGGTCACCTGGAAGACCAGATGAAGGGCCATAGTCTTAGGTGAACCACAGCTAACCTGTCATGGAAGAGACTGTTGTATACTTATACTTTCCTGCAAAAGCACAAATAGGTGGGGAGCCTGCATTAGTACTTCATCAGATAGGAATTTCCCCTCTAGGGAGTGAACAATTCCATTTACAAAGCCATGCTTGAATGATTCATGTTTCTGGTGGCTGTCAAATGCTTTTGATCCCTTACAGCCAGCTCTGGCTGACTGAAATTCTCTGATCACATAGTTTCTGGGAGGAGGCTAGTTTGGGTGTCCTAAAATATGCCCAAACTCAGGCTTCCATGATAGGCTGTAGACCATAAATAAAACAACTTAAGGCAATGGCTTACCTAACCTGTCACTGATTCAGCTCTAGGGCTGCCCCCAAGTTAATAATTGTACAATGATGGGATATGGATCTCCTTCCAGCTGGTAGTACCAGATTTTGAAAAGTTGTCCAGTATCTCCATTCAGACTGTAGCTACACTTTGTAACCAAAAGCTTTCAGGATAAGAAAGCTCAGGAGTGATGAGATCATGTACTGATTTGGATTTTAGGGGTGGGGTGGTGGTGGTGAGATTAGAGGTAGAACCACAGAATCTCAAAATTTGAAGGGACTTTTAAGACCCTGTAGTCCAACCAGTATCTGAATCAGAACTCCCTCTCATCAAGCTCTGGCAGAAAGTCTTCCAACTTTTGCTAGAATACCCCCAGTGAGGAGAAACCCACTTGCTCCATTCCACTTTTGTATAACTCCTTTTATTAGGAATTTCTTGAGCTGAAGTTCCTCCATGCCTGGGATTCTCTTCCTCCTCACTCATGCCTCCTGGCTTCCCTGGTTACAGCTAACATTTCACATCCTACAAGAAGCCTTTCCCAATCCTTCTTAATGCTTATTTATTATCCCCAATTTATTCTGGGCACAGTGTTCTTGAATATGTTCCAGTATGTATTATTTTTGAGAGCTGTTGTTTTCTGGTTGTTTCCCCCAACAGACTAAACTCTTTGAGAGTGGGGACTTAGTGCAGTACCTGGCATGAACAACCTGGTTGTTGTTCAGTCATTCAGTCATGTCCAATTCTTTGTGACCCCATGGACCATAGCATGCCAATAATTTCCATGGGGTTTTCTTGGCAAAGATACTCGAGTGATTTGCCATTTCCTTCTCCAGTTGATTAAGGCAGACAGAGGTTAGGTGACTTGCCCAAGGTTATCTGTCTAGAAATGTCTGAGACCAAATTTGAATTTAGGTCTTCCTAACCTGTTAGCCCAGCGCTCTATCCACTAAGTCACCTATCTGCCTTACCTAGCACATAGTAGTCATCTAATTTCTTGACTGACTGAAATCTTCCTTTTAACAGTTTTCTGTATTTAGTCATAGTTCTGATCTTGAAGGCCAAATAGACTAAATGTAATCCTTCTTCCCCATGATGGTCTTTTCAGATATTTTATAGGCTGCTATTCTTTCCCAACTCTCCTTTCCCATCCTCTCTTTTCCAGTCTAAGCATCCCTAGTTCCTTCAATCTGTACTTGTATGGTTCACCCAACATATTGCCCTTTACCATTCTAGAAAATGACAACTCACACTGACAACAACATTCTAAATATGGTCCGATCAGGGCAGAGTACAGGGAAATGTTCCTGAATATCTGATGAAATTTGATATCAGTTTAGATTTCTTGGCTCCCTGTCATTCTCTTCAGAGAATGCCAAGATCAAGGATTACTTAGCTAGTCATATTGCCTATGGTACATTTATGTAGTTGATTCTTTTTTAACATAAAGGTATCACTTATTATTTGTGCCCTCATTAAGTTTCATCTTATTAGATTCAGCTTAACCTTCTTCGGTCTTGGAATTACTGACTTCTACAACAAAGAGATTATATTGATTAGAGGTTAGAAAATGCTTGATGATGCTTTACTGCTTAAGTTTTTGAACTGCCCCCTCTGGGGTGTTAGGACTTTTGAATATCATAAAGAACTAATCTTCAAAAACATTTGATAGGAGAGGGGAAATAGCAAACTAGGGTAGTGGATCAGCTCTAAATAAGTAATAATCAGAAAAAAAATAAAAAACTCAGTAGTTCAGTATTCAATGTAACATAACTGAGAACATATATTATTTAGGGAAGAATTCATTATTTGGAAAAACTGGTAGTTTTCAAAACTGGAGAACAGTTTGGCAGCAATTAGGTTTAATTGACACACACCATATATCCTAAGGTATTCAACATGGTGTCCTAAATTGGAAAAGTCACACCATAAAAAAGTTAGAGAGAGAATTTTAAACTAAAGTGATAAAGTTTATCACAAGAAATAAAATAGGTAATTTCATTTATGTGAAATTGAAAAATATTTGCATGAACAAAATCAGTTCAGCTAGGATAAGAAGGAAAAACTACTAAAAAAAAATTGGATCAAATATCTCGGGTAAGGGTTATGATAACTGTGAATTAACAGAAACTAGATGCCATGCCCTAGTGGTCAAAGAATATAAACCAATGTTTGCCATGTGAATCATTGCTCCATATTATTAATCACAAGAGAAATACAAGTCTCACTAAGTATTAGATTTTATTTCACACTTGAAAAATTTGCAAAGATGTGAAAAGTAGGAAATAGTCTGTGTTGGAGCAGCTGGCTGTAAAGGGACAGGGGCACTAATATACTCACTGTTATTGAAACTGTGAATGGTTCCAATTGTTTTGGAAGGCAATTTGGTATTGAACTGTTTTAAAAAGCAACCAAAGTGGCTGTGTCCTTTGACCCAGGAATCACTCTGTTAGACATATGTCTAACCTTAAGGAAAACTGAGACAGAAATAAAGGTCTGTTACACCTCAAAATATTAGTAGAAATGAATCTAGACATTTACTTGAATTTCTTATGGTACGTGAACGTAGTGGAATATTAATGTACCATATAGAAGGACTGAATATAAAGAATTAAGAGAAACATAGGAAGTACTCTATGCACTAATGCAGAATAAAGTAAACAGAGCTAGGAAGATAACATACATAATGACTATAATAATATAAATGGAAAGAAGACCAACAAAAGAAAGAAACTGAATGCTGTGTAATTATTATGGCTAAAAAGAATGCTTTAGAACACTTGAGAAAATTTACTTTCCTGCCTTCTTTGCAGAAGTGGGGGTCTGTGAGTGTAGAAGCTTTCGTATACTGTTACAGTGAATGTGTTGGTTTCTTTTGTTGGACTGTTTTTTTGGTCTTTGTTGTAAGGGATGGCCTACGGGGTGGAGGGAGGAGATATATATTGACATAAAAAGATTACATCAATAAAAATTTTTAAAGTTATGCCCCTTATGTTATAGGAGGAATTTGTATAAATTCTTAAGTTTTTTCATTCGGATTGGTGAACGGAAAAGTCAAGGAGAACTCAGGAATAAGCTGTCAGGAGTGTGTGGCAAAACCATGCTAAGGCCAATACATTCATGAGTCTTGTGATAGAATTCATACCTACCTTCTGACATTGTTAGCCCGCCCCTCAGAAATTAATCTCTTTGCCACACAAAAATTGTCATTTTTATTCTGATGATCATTGGAATGCCAAGAATTATTCAACTAGGCTGAATTCCACTGTGGAACCTTCTCCTTTCATCCCTTTGTAAGATGTGGGTGTTGCAGTTTTCCTAGGAGTGATTAGGCTGACCTAACCCAATACAAACAGAAACTCCACCCACTCACTTGCCTTGCCCCTTCCTTAGAGGTCAACTGAGTTTTGACCCAGTGAGCTTGAATAGATTACCTTCAAGTCAAGGTCCTGGGCCTTCATAAATCTCTAGAATGTGAAATGAGTCTTCCAGCCCACTTTAGTGCATGATTACATTCAGTTTTCAATTCAAGGAGCATGAAAGCTGGCCCAGGTGAAAGCCATCTCTACCCTTTGAACTTGGCTCACATGGTTTGGAATACTCCTTCCCTGAATCAGCCTTTTAGGGCGTCTTCATTCCAGGCTAATTCCCTGCTTTGAATCTAGATGAGTATGATTTTTTTTTTTGGTAATTTCTTAATATACTTCATTTCCATTAATTTGACATTCTTTCTACAGTGTACTAACTTTTATTATTCCACTGCCATGCCAGCATTGATTTTTCACTTACAATATTTTTTTTTCATATTTGAGATGGAGACTTCATTTTTTAAAATTTTCTTTTTTTATTATTAATGTTTTAAAATCATTTTTAAGATGTTAAATTTTTACCTATTATATTTGTCACAGAGAAAGCATGATATAATTGTAGATAGAGAACTGGTCTCAGACACTTGAAGAACAGAACTGAATTCATTTGTCTGACATATGTGCTGATTGTGTTACCAAGATCAAGTCAGTCCTCATTGCGTTAGGTTTATGACTATATAAATGACTGAGAATGTACTTCTCTGCTTTGGTAAAAGTAGATCTCCATACCAATCAAATCACGGGACCAGTTCCATTCCCATAATTTGCAATAAATGCTTTACCAATCTGTTCTTTTTTATCTATCTTCACTATATTATGTTTTGGTTTTTTGTAATTTAGTATATCAACATTGCCCCTACTAATTTCCTTTAATAAATGAGCAACTCATCTATATTTATATAATTTCTTCTAAATCATCTTAAACATGATAAATGTGCTTTAATAGATAAAATTTATCTTTATACCACAATTAAGATAAACATTATTCTTTTTCCATCTTAGTATCATTTTTATATTTACATCTATAATCCAGCTGAAATTTATGTATTATGTATTACAATATAAATCTAAATTTATCATCTACCATACTGCTAGCCACTCTTTTTTTTCGTCAATTTTTCAATCCTTGTATACATTTGGTTATATTTCTAAGATCTATTGTGTCTCATTGATTTCTTTTCTGTTTTTTCCCTTATGCTAAATAGTTTTCATAAATAAATATTTAAAGTCTGAAAATGCAAGTCTACTTTAGTCACCTCTTTAAAAAGTGTCCCTTGATTTTCTTGCCTGTTTCTTTCTACATGTAAATTGTGTTATGGTTTTATCCAGGTCTATAAACTCATTGGTGTTGTGATTGCTATTTCATTGTCTATAAATTAAGTTTTTGATAACACTATCATCTTTACTATGTTAATCTTGTTTGCGAACATTGCATGAACTTCCTATTATTTAGCTCTTTGTTTCCACCAGTTTCGTATATGTCAAGGTAAATTAATTCCCAAATAGTAAATTTCTTTGTTGCTGTAAACTAGATTCTTTTTTATGCTGTTTCTAAAACCTTATTGCAACATTATTGTTAGAGTATACTTTTTCCCCTGTCATATACAAAAATAAGACACCTATGATTTCATTATATAAAAAAAGAAAAATCATTCCACATGTGCAAAACAAATTTGGATATTTTCATTAAATACTTCTTATAAAAGCAAAATTATTTGAGACCATTCAAATTAGGTGTGGTGTGAAACTCTCATTTATATATTCTGCCTTTCTGTATCTTTCAGAAATAGCAAGGCAAGCAGCACAAATAAAGCTTTTAAGGAAACTTCAGAAGCAGGAACAGGCTCGAGTTGCCAAAGAAGCAAAGAAGCAACAAGGTAACTGATCAATTCTAGAAGATGGTGAATTTTTGTAGTGTCAGTATCGAACTTCTTAATAGGAGGGTTTGATGCCTTATTCCATTTTGGGTGACACCTGCCTTGGATTTTTTTCTCATAGCAATAATGGCCGCTGAAGAGAAACGAAAACAAAAGGAACAGATCAAGATAATGAAACAGCAGGTATGTTTGGACACCCAATTAATTTTCCATAATGAAGGCTATGTTTTTGATTCTGTGTTTGTACTAGTTTTCATTTGAATTTCATAAATAACTACTTCTTAGATTAATGTTTTACTTATTATTTTGTATGTACATAACCTTTTATTTCTTTAAACAAAATTTGCTTCCTTTTTGGAAGGCCAGTACATCTGTGATTTCTTAGAAATAGTTGCAGATAAGTGAGATATATAATAAGTTTGCTAATGTGGTTATTTAAGAATAAATTTTAATTTAAAAGCTTTTAAATATTTAATAGAATTTTGAGTGTGTATTCAAATCTTGAATGTCAAGTAATATACTTTCATGTAGAAAAAACAGTCAGATGTAGCTACTTACAAAATGTGATTTGCATCAGCTTCCACACTGTTTTAATTGATATTCTAGCAGATGTTTTTGTAACTCTATTTTAGTATTGTTTTTATCCCTTAAAAGTTTTATGTGAAAACTTTTTTCTGATATAAGCTTATAAAATATTTAGAAAAGCTAAAATTTTAAAAATATATGGGTATAAATCATTGTCAAATATTTTGCTCTAGTCTCATTACCTAACTACCTTTAGAGTTGCTTAAAAGACTTCAGCAATAGAAAAGGAAAATCTTGGAAACACTCCAGGTTAAAAAAGGCTTTCTTTTAGCACATTTGGAGTTCTATCTTCCTGTAATATCCTATCTATATAAAGTTAAAAGGTAACTTTCAAACTAAGCTTGCATAAGCAAAATACTATAATTGACAGGGTTTTCATCTTTGGAAATAAAGGATTGTATGAAACATTTTCCCATCTCCCTTTTAGGGATTATCATACATAAGGCTTTTCATTCTTTATCATTCCCTTCCCCTCCCTTGTTTTTCTGTGTGACTAGTCCACTTCGCTTTTGGGTCATATGTCTTGATGATGACACATTTTATGCTGCTTTTTTTGTACACTGAAACAACCTGAATGGAGATAAGTAAGTATAAAGTTATTTTGAGGAAATTGGGAGAACCGTGAGGAATAAAAGGTATTAAGAAAGACTTCCCAGAGTAGTTGCCACCTGAACTCAGGCTTGAAAAAAGATGAGTATTAGAGAGGCATAGGGAGTTTGTGAGAATGGATGGGACATGGAACATCAAATTTCAAAACAGCTCATAGTTCATCTTCTGGAATATAAAGTGCAAATGGGGGGGGGGGGGGAACTATAGCCAGAAGTTCTTTAATAACAAGGCTATTGTATAAGCCCTGCAAATTAATTGTGAACCATTTTGGACAGTTAAAACTGAACTGGTTCTGAAGTAAGGAGAAACCTGAACACAGAGTAGGTCCCTAACTTACCTGCCTACCCGTAGGAAACCTGTGTATAACCAATACTTTTTGTGATTCATATTACAGAACCTCCTCTCTCAAAAAATAATCCTTCACTCAGTTCCACTTCTGGATATATTCCTCAAGGAGATGAAAGACACAATGAAAAGTCCTATCCATACCTAAATAGTCATACAACTGGTTTTGCGTTTTTTTTTGTAGTAGCAAAAACTAGAAATATAGTGGGTCGCCTTTGATAGGGAAAGGGCTGTACAAATCTTGGCATATAAATTATACAATATGAAATAATATGAGAAATTAAGAGAATTATGTGATGACTGTTATTAACTGATTAGAAGAATTACAATAATGTAAATAATAATATAAAGGCAATTAGAATGACCAATATTGATCCCAGAGAATGGTTGATCAGATATTCTCCTTAGAATGTTGTATATACAGTTAGGCATATTACTGTGTTTGTTAATTTAAAAGTAAGGGTTCATTGAGGAGGAATTATGTCAAGAAATGTTTTTGATATAAAAATAAAAGGAGTCACTAAAACTTAAAACCTATCCTAAGAATTCCCCACTTTGCACACCCATTCAAAGCCTCAGAGACATGATATTTGGCATCTTCTCCTAGTCAGTGAGTGTTCTAATGCTTGTTGTGGCAAAGCTTTCTGGCAGATGTAGTCCAGAGAGTCTTTGCCTATCCAGACACAAATCCTTTATTTCTAGAAACCATGACCTTGAACAAGATGTTAGGATCCCTACACTAAAGTCTTGGGATGTAGTCTACCTGTCAGCTTCTAAAGATTAATTGGTGAAGTACAAATCTACTCTTGTAGATGTGTGCAGAAAACAAAATATAGCAATGTACTACAATAGTTACTTTATAAGCATAGTGAAGAAACCAAAAGTGGATCAGGAAAAGTCACATAGAAGCACAGTTTCCAAATATACAACATACATATGCCTTGCTAAAAAAAAAAAAACAAACAACAGGGGGGGTTGAGATGGTTCTGGATAGAACAGGAGACAAAGGTTCATAATTACAAACATGTTAGAGCCACAAACTTGGTGTGCAGACTGGAAAGACTACTAGAGGTGCATCTATCATTTCATTTTCAAATAGTATTCACCATTAATAAAATCATCTTCAATCCTGATATATGATGATGCACACGCAAATGAGGAGATTATGGCTTTTTGGACACTAATCTTCCTAGACCAATGAGTTTTGTATTTCACCCTTATCTGTCTTTTTTTCCCTGTGGAATATTAGCATATAAATGGATGTTTATTCAGAATTAAAATTCTAAGACTAATGGTGAAATTTCCAACATCTTTTTTGATATGCTTATTAGGCTATTGTTGATAATTTAAATACTTAACATATGCGTATGAAATTATATATACATATTTATATATTTATTCCTTGGAATCCCCAAATAGAAAGTTCTTACAATTTACTAATAAAATAAATGTAATAAAGAATATAATTAAGAGTTAAACATACAAATTTAAGGTATATGCATTTTGATAGAACATTGCTTCCTGTTGAATGAATTTTCAGTTATGAATACTCAATAGTTTCAGAAATTGATTGATGATCAGTAATTAGATTTAAAGACATTTTATTTATCAAGTGAAAACAAAATCTATGGAAATTTTCTTTACTAGTCCCTTTTATTTGTACAGAGCTTTATACTTTTAAAAATATTTGTGATTTGATCCTCACAACATCCCAGTGAAACAGGGCAGGCATTATTTTACAGATGAGAAAACTGAGGTCTAGAGAATTTACTTGATGAAGGTTACACTGTTAATAACAGATCCAGGATGGGAACTCAGCTTTCCTGATGCATGGTATATTCCTCTTTGTATTATTCCTTGTTGTATCTCTTTTATCTTTCTTATTACTTGTTTTACTTATTACTTACAAAGAATGGTCAGCTGTGTATAGTATTTTGCTTGTATGTTTCCTCTGGCACTTAACTCCATTCTGTCAAATTATTTCTTTACATGTTTTATTTTCACTACTAGATTATAAGTTCCTTGAAGGCAAGGGCCATGACTATTTCATTTTTATGTACTCTAAAGCACATTGAATATTAGGAACTGTTTTATTTTTGTCTTTGTATCCTCAGTGCCTGGGACATAGTAGGTGCTTAGTAAATGCTTGTTAATTGGTTCATGGATTGATTGAATAGTTCCTTGCATGTAGTAGGTCCTGCTCCGTGTTTTTGTAATTTACTTTTTCATTAAATTTTATACAGATAATTAAGTGTTTACATTTTATAAACCATTTTTGAAAAAGCCATCCTTTAGTGGTGTAAAATGTGCAATTGTGTGTGTGTGGATTGAAGTGTGTATAGTTGAAGTGTATATTTTTCCATCTACTTAAGCTATTTTTGAAAAAGGTAGACTTTAAAATCTTTTTAAAGATGGATTATCCTGTCTAAACAGTTTTTTGTTGATTTTAATGTCATTTTAATATCTTACATATTTAAAAAATTTCCTACAGGAGAAAATTAAGAGAATACAGCAAATCAGAATGGAAAAAGAACTTCGAGCCCAGCAAATTCTTGAGGTAGACCTTTCAGATTTAATACAATTAAAATGTTATTCATACTTTTCAAAGTTTTTATGAAAAGAAATTATAGTTGCATGCTTTATGAAAAGTCCAAATCAGTCTGTCCTTCAAAATGCTCTTAAGCTCCTGTTCACATATGGTAACATCTCATAAGTCAGCCTAATCCATATAGATCATGGTTGAGAATGAAGAAACAATCATAAAAGACCTTTGAGCAGCTGAAATAAAAGACACAAAGTTCATGTGGTTTGTTACTCAATAGAGAAGTCCCTTAGCAACACAGTTAAAATCTACTTGTTAGTTCAATAATACAAATAGTACTAGTAATAAGTCTCTTTATTTGATTTTCAGGAAGCACAGAGGCAATTAAAAGTAATTAACTTGATGCTGGAGATGGGTTGTTAGTCAACCACAGTGACAACAGTGAAAGCTGACAGCTATGAAAAAAGGACATAAAAATGATTAAAAAAAAAAAAGAAATGTGCAATAACTCAGAAAGGATAGCATTGGGGGCCCCAAAACAAAAACAAAACAGTTCAAATAACCAAACTGGCTACAAGTGCCTACGGTACTACAGTAGATTTCCTCATTGATATTCATAATATAAAGTATGAATCCATAAGAAAAGGTTACATGATATTCACTATCCTCTGTTCTGGAGATAAGGGAAAGTAGATAATGCATTTAAGGAAAGTTTCCATAGAAAGTGATTAAATAAAATAAATTGTAATATCCAAAAGCGTAAACCCTCAACAGAAACTCAGCCATTTAGAATGACTCATTTTTCTAGTGTCAAAAACAGCAAAGTTTAATTCTGTTATTCATTTTCATTTAGAAATATCAATTTAGTCAATATTTATCTAACTATATAGTCAAATTTATTTTGAATTTAGCAATTATTTTTGAAAAAAATGATGGGTTGAAAATAGTGGATATTTTAAAATTTGAGTTTAAAGCTCAATTATCTTGGTAACTCAAACTGCATGTGTAAAGAAATTTAACAATTTCTGTAAAATGGAAAAACTTTTTCATAATTTAACTTTGTTTCAGGTATAGAAAATTTTAAAATTCTGTTTTCGGTTTCAAATATTCATGTCTGATCTGTAAATCTATAGATGTTAAAATATATCAAACAGATAATACTAAATATTCAAATCCAAATCACTGGAAAGTTTCCAATTATAGTGATAATATCAGCACACTTTCTATAGTGATTTAAAACTTGCAGAGCCCTTTACATACATTATCTACATACACTGGGTTGTTACTTTTTTAAGACTTAAAAGCACCAAATTTTAAAACCTCACCTTGACTAGATAAAAAGTTTTTTATTCTTAATTTAGAAATTGTAGCTTTAAGAATTTTTGGTATATTTTAATTCTTTACTATATGGCTCCAAATAAAATCTTAATTCTTTACTATGTGGCTATATAATTCTTTACTATATGACTTCACGTAAAATAAATATACTTTGTTACATAAAGGAACTATAATTTTGTTCATGTGGTCCTGACTTTCCTAAAAACAGTAGGAAGAGATGACATTTATATAGTGCCTTAAGGTTTGCAAAGTGCTTTATGTAAATTACCTCAATGCAGATTTCAGTCTTCTCCCCATTTCATAAGTTTCTTCAGAAAAAAATAATCTCTAGACTTCATTTTTAGTTGGTCATCAGAAGATAGCTATAGAGTGGGGTTGGCTCATCCCTGAAATCTTGCCAACTTAGTGGGACCTGCCAAAGCTTCCACTCTACTCACATGGTCTTGAAGGTCACAAGATTGTTTCTGTGGTACACTTTACTGGAGGAAATACATTTTAAATGTGTCACTTCCAAATTACAAGCTGAAACATCTAATGTATACCGGTGAAGAACTCTGTTATAATATCATGTGTCATGTGTTGTTTTACACCTTGTGAGGCATATAGCTTCCTTTCACTTCTAAGATTCTTTTCAAGTTCTAGTGGTGCTGTTGCATGACTTTGAGACCTGTTTTGCATGCACAGGCTAAAAAGAAAAAGAAGGAAGAAGCGGCAAATGCCAAATTATTGGAGGCCGAGAAACGAATAAAGGTTAGTTTAGCTGAGCATCAGAGTTTTTATTTTTTGAAAAATAAAAACCATGTGACTGTCTATGATGTGTAAATTTTTGAGAATTATAGTTCTCAAAATTCTCTGAAAATGTTTAGCAAACATTTGTGTGGATTATATGAATTGGAATGTGTGGATTATATGGATGTTTCTGCCTAGAGTAACATAAATGTTTTTGTTGTACGTGCTTTGTCTGATGCTTGGTTTGAGCAAAAGTAGACATTTATTTTCAATACAAACTGTTATGTAAAACCTGTGAACAATTTTATTTGGGTCAAGGGCTTCCCACTGCCCCCACGAGTCTCATTTTCCTTACCACATTGTATGTTATGATCTGTCACCTACCCTCACGCCTGTCTTGCTCTCCTCTTGCTTATTAGTATTCTTTGTCCTAGTGACCAAACCAGGAACAAACCAGAATCTTGACCACCATTTTCATTTATTTAAAATAACATATCTCCACAGGGAAAAGTAGTAAAAAAAAAAAAAAAGAAAAAGTCCTGGGGAAAAAGTTAGGTAGCCCAGGTTCAAATTAGGGTTCTGACAGTCACTAGGTATGTGCCCAAGGGCAGAATATTTAACCTATCTGAGCTTAATCTTTCTCATATGTTAAAAGGACATACATAATAACTAACGCATTACCTGTCTCCTAGAGTTGTTATGATAGTGCTTTGGTAAACCTTAAAGCACTATATAAATGTGAGTTTTTAATATTCCTTTGACAGTACACCAAGCCATTGATAACAGTAGTTATTAATTAGGAATTGTTATCATTTATTTATGTATTTGGGATATTTAGTTATATTTGTGTGGTGTGTTGTAAGTATCCTGTAGAAATAGTTGTATGGGGTTTGTTGAATATCAGTTTGGGGGGCACAAAGTGATACTCCTAGTAGTAGAAGTGTTACTCTAGCAGGAAGCCAAATATAAAAGAGAAGAATAATAGTTCTACCAACTGATACTAAGAAACTCTGAAGTTCCTGTGTACTTTAATGATCAGCCTCACTGGAGGGAACGAATGGTACTGCCTTTCTCCTCTTTCACATGTATCTCTCAGACTTTTCCCTTTATGTTGCTCTGTTCTTTCCTTTTACCTAATTTCAATAAGATAAAAAGTTTTGGGAACATAGTTTGGAGCCCACACTGTAACTCACCCTGCCTTCTGAAAAGTGGAGTAGCATGGGAAGAACAGTGGCTTTGATAAGAGAGAACATGGCTTTCACTCACTGCTTACCATTTTGTGTCAACTTGGGCAAGTCACTTCATCTCTTGGGAAATCAGTTTTCCTCTATTTGAAAATGAAAAGGGACAGACTCAATTACAGATGAGTTCCCTCCTAGCCCTCAAGCCTGTGATCCTCCTATGTGCTTCTCACTTTAAACAGCTAATACTGGAAACTCTTTTAATGTCAGTATTTTTGGAGATTCAAATAAAACTCATCATGTTTGTTTTGATCTCAGTCTGTCAAAGAGTAAAAAGCCTTCATCATTTTAAATAGACCCAGATTTGAGTCCTGGTCCCTAGCAGTTGTTTCACTTATCACCTTGCTAAAGCATATAACTGATACTTTCAGTACTACCAAAGAGTTGTATTTGGGATGTCCTGATATTCTGGAAAGTTCCTATAATAAATATGCTATTGAGAATTGATATAAGGACATGTCATCTTAGTGCAGGATAAAAATGACTTAATGACTCTAGGTCATATAATTTTTATTCAAGGTAGAGTCAAACATAAATAATACTGCTTTCAGTGTTTTCTAAAATGCTCTTGGTAACACTTGCATATTACACTTTTTTCTTATTTTTAAGGAAAAAGAAATGAGAAGACAACAAGCTGTTCTTTTGAAGCATCAGGTCTGTATACATGCAGTTAGCCCAACTGTTGCAAATGCTAATTTTTAACTACTTCTTGAGCTATTTTGGGGAAAATCTTCAAAATATTTTCTTTAAAAATTTCTGATAAGATTCCTGCTTAAGTTTTTTTTTTCTTTATCTTACAGTGTATTGCCTGCTTTGGTATTGGGGTCTTTTGGGAATTATAAAATGGTTTTATGACTTTGTGATTTCTGTTTCATAATGTTGTGCCAACTCTTTCTACCAGGAGTTGGAGAGGCATAGACTAGATATGGTATGGGTATGTTTATTTTTGTACATCTAACACCGCATTGTGATTTGGTTGTGATATGGTTGTCATAGCAATGCATAAAGTGTAGCACTGGCTGCTGTCATATTACATACTGCTGCATGGCTTTACAGCACAGTGCATTGCATACATCTGCTTGTCTGTCTATAAAGAAAGTATGACTTGTCTCAAATGTTTATAAATTGAATTCATTTATGAGGCTGCTTATGAGAAATCTATATTACTGATGTCACTATATAAAGTTGAACCCCTTGTAAAATTAGGTATTCAGTTACTATGAACCATATTCTCCCATCATCCTAGATGCAAAACTGCCATTAAAAGCAATGGGAATTTTGGATACAGCTTGATGGGAGGTTAATGAAATTTACATTACTTCTAAGACCTAATTTTGCAGATAAATTTGTTTAGCGAAGTTATATGAAATATATCCCTTCTGTGGGGAGGGAATTGAAATTTTGGATAAAATTTTTGATTGCCTACTATAAAAATGTATAATAATATTTTGATCTGAAAATAAAACCAGACTTTCAAATTCACTGGGGCAAACTTCATTTTAATATTTTATTACTTGTAGCTCAGGTTCCACTTAATAATTACTAACAGAGCCCCTGGTGCAGCATTTGTCACCTTATGTAGTGCACCAAGGGACAGACATCAGTAAATAAGAAAATCCTCTTCCATTCATGTTTGTGTATAAACTGTGACTAGTGTAATTAAATTGCTATAAAAACTGAGAAAATTCAGCATTCTAATTTGTTGGTGCCTTATTGGCTTTACAAATTAGATATTGCTACTCAAAGAAAATTATCATCTTCTCTAAAACCACAAAATTGAAATGATCACATATCATCTTATATCTGCTCTCAAAAATGACCAGAAGTCCAGTCTTCTGTTTAATTGGCAATATGTAAGTACCTGCAGGCTTTCGAATAGCAGATGTAAGGTAACTGACCTGTTCCAGCCAACCATTATGCTTTTCGTTCTGCCAGCTTTGGAAGGAGCATCACAACTGACCATAAGTAAATCCTGTATGCTTATGTTTTACACTGTCTCCATGTTCATTGCTTTACCTTTTTGCTTTTGATTGTTCTTGTATTTGCTTTCTAAACCTGAACTAAAACATGCACAGACTTGGCCATTCTTGTCTTCTATTTAGTATTTACCATGACTTGTCTATTAATGCTAAACATGCTCTACCAAGTTTAAAATTACAAGTCATATTGCTAACTGTGGTTGAGGTTTTTCCTAATTTTATCTGCTCTAATAGGAAAGAGAGAGACGACGACAACATATGATGCTTATGAAAGCTATGGAGGCTCGTAAAAAAGCAGAAGTAAGTGCATATGGCTGAAAAAAACTCCTTGCAATTTAAGGTTTTTTTTTAATCTATGAAACGGATCTTACATTGAAATAAAGTTATGCCTGATTCATCAGTTCCACAAAGCAAACTGAAAAGTAAAACTAGTAACTGAATTTTAGAGTACAAAAGGGCATGGGAATGCTCCTACAACTTCTTAGTTTTTTGGTTTTTTTTTTTCTGGCTCACATTGACATTTCTTTCTTAGAACTGTTCCAATTTGTTTGGATGAAAGTGCAGTGGTAAGGCCAGTGGCTAGAGTTTTAGTAGATAATATATATCCGAGTCTTAATTTGCTCTATACTGGTCTTTTGATATATTCATGATTAAAAAAACAATTTACTCAGGATAAGTTTTTCTATTAATAGAATAACCCAAACTAATCATGCCATATAAACCATCACACAAATTAGGTATACGCTGGGCAGTAGTTTGTAACAGTGTTCTGTGATAAGAGTAGACTTACTTTGTTGTTTAGTCATTCAATCATTGCTGATTCTTCATGATCTCAGGGACCATAACATTCTAGGTCCACATTTCGTTGCTTCCATGACATTATCTCTCCATCTCATTCTCTGCCATCCCCTTTTGTTTTTTCTTTCAATCTTTCCCATCATCAGGATCTTTTCAAATGAGTCTTGTCTTCTTATTATGTGGCCAAAATTTTTAAGTATTGGAAATGTTTAAAATATTTAAGCTTCAGTATTTGACCTTGCAGTGAATAGTCTGAATTATTTCTTTAAGTGTTGACTGATTTGATCCCTTTGTTCTCCAAGGACTCTCAAAAGTCTTCTCTAGCACCAGAATTCAAAAGCTTCAATTTTGTGGTGCTCAGCTTTCCTTATAGTTCAACTAGGAGGAAGGTATTTAAAGAAAGATCTCTTAAATTTATTGTGTATGTATATTTATTCAGTTGGGTTAAAGAAACAACAACAATATATAAATGGGCCATCTATACTTGCCCAGCAATTTACTTAGAATACCGAATAATTGATTTTCTCATTGTGAGTACTTGCTACACTGATGTAGATCATAATCTCTGCACATCCTGTCATCCTGTTTTGTGATTACACTTCTATAATGCGCTGTAAACCTTTTCTTCTTGTAAACCTTTGAAAAACTTACTGTTTTTCAAATATATCAAGGATAACAATATACTACCTGGATAGATTATACTACCTGTTAGATTAAATTCTTAATACATGATAGGTCATACATATCCTTACTCTTTTTATATGCAAGTTGTTATTAGTTGTAGACTTGAACCTGCTAATGCCCAGCATGCGTCTTTCAATTGCAGTCGTTCATTATTTTACTTCTGCCACTGTTGCATTCCACAATTCACAGTGGTAGTGTAACTGGGGGACTGTTAAATGTTTTTTTGAACGACCCTTCATAGCAGTTGTTTAACAGGAACAACAAAACCTCAGCAAAGTTAATTAAAATGTCATTAAATGCTTTTTAAAGGCGTCAGTTCTGAACATCGTTATTTGTGGCAGAAATAAAAGTGTGGGTATTCTCTTTCTACAGATTACATAAGACCTGCTTACTGATTCCTTGGGCTAACATTTCATTGGGTCACATTTTCAAAATCATTGTTTTTTTTAATTATTAGTTTAACCAATAAGAACTCTCAAAACTCTCCCCGCAGATCTTTCACTTCCTAAGATTGTGATGTACATAAGAATGCCTTGTAGCAGCTCAAATATTTTCAGTAAATGTGACTTTGGGATGGTTTTGTGATCAAGTTAAAAAAAAAAGTCATGCATATGAATTCATTAGTTTAAAAAGATGACTTCTGAATCGTTTATGAGTCATTTTTTCCCCCACCTTAACAATCATTTATACTGAGAGATCTAAGCCATTTGAATAAATTGTTAAGGGCCTGCTGCTGAATGTGCTAAGTTGAAAGCACAACTCTTTTCCAGAGAACCAACTTCTATTTAAATTGTTGTAGAAAATAAAACTGGATTCATTCCGCAGTTATTAAATTGTATGCTATTTGTTGATACATGATGACTTGAGTAATAAGCACAGCTCTTACCCTCATGAATTTACAATCTAAATGAAGATATTTGAACATATATTGTGTTAAACTTAGAATTATGAAGCAGCATTTCTGTTTGCTGGGTGTTTACCCTCTCCTTTTCAAGGTCTTTTCTTGCCTGCATTTTTTGTGCCTTTATTTGCCCATTTCTTCCTTTTATTGGTAGCCTTTTCCTTCCTACAATGGAAAATTGTCTGTCAAAACCCATTGACAGCAATGTATTTACATTCATAGGTGCTTCACTACTTGACACTAATTATTCTCATTTACAATCTCTGGGTCTCTTGACTTCCCAGGCGCTCAGAACTGAGAGGTTAAAACTATGTTTTGCACAGTTAGATCACAAACTCATCATTCTTTCTGATTTAATTGACAAATTGCTTCATGCCTTATGCTAAGATTGTCCTCATTTTGTCCATACTCCATCACAAACACCCAGAAATTAGTTTCCAACCAGTCATCAGTGACAAAAGAGGGGAAAGGTTTTGGAGAGAAGTCTTGGTAGGAAGAAAGCTTAGTTTTACTCTACCTATACCAAGATAAAGTCACGTGCTGGTGCCTGGTCTTTAGACAATAGACTGCCCTGAATAACACTGTGCTAGCCAATGTTGTTTAGCTTTAATATTGTTAATAATTTTAACCACATTTCACCTAAAGCTAGAGCAACACGATTGTAATGCTGTTTGGCCAATCATTCATTTGTTATGTTCCATTGGAACTATTTATTTGTTGTTGCATTGTTTTGCCTAACATGATTTCATGGAGCCTTTTAACTATACTTCTTTCCCTGACTTTTTTTTTCCTATGCTCCTTCCCCATTTCCATCCCATGCCAGCATTCCAATGGCAACAGCAGTAAATGAAAACATACCTGTGTGCTTTCAAATAATGAGATTCTGTGCTGATTAATTTTTAATGTGGGGAAAAATAAGTGAAGTTGAAGCTGACTGAGGGGACAGCTTTTTATTTCCTTACCTATATATACAATAGACAAATTTTTAGATCCACATTAAAATGCTATATTTTTAGAAAAAAATCCTTTTGATGAGGGTGAATTATAAAATAGAGAACTATCTTAGGGTTGGTAAGTTGACCATTTTGCCACAGATGTCATTAAAGTTTATTCTAGATTTATGTAAATTATTAGAATACTTACTAAAACCATGCCTTTATAGCTATTTTGTATTCACGAATTTCATTAGATTTAATGGAATGTATCTGTGTAGGTATAGTAGATGTCAATTTAGACAAGTAAAAATAACCAGGATTGTCAGAACTTGCATGTCATGTAATTATATTCATAGCAGTCCTTTTGTAATGCTTATGCTCTAAAAATAATTTCATCTTAGTTCAGTTATTCTTATAAAAGCCCAAAACAATTATAATTAATATCAGAATAAAAAAATCAAATAAAATTAGACTGCTAAATCAATATACGATATGCTCTAATTCTCAATTTGTTGACAAAAAAAATTACCACTAAATTAATCACAAAAAAATCTAAACTTTTTTTCTTCAAATTATCCCTACAATCATGATAATCTTGGAAAGTAACATAGGAAAACAAAAAAACAAAGTATATTATTAAATAGTTTACTATATTGAATATTATATATGTGTGTGCTTAAGTTTATTCTCTATAAACTATTTAAAATTACATTAATATTCAGCTCAAGTTTTCCTCTTTTATTTTTTCATTGTGCAATGACATACCAGCTTTTAGAACCTTAGAAAGAATGCTAAATTCAACATTAGAGGAATTAATTTTGAAGCCTGGCTAAATCACTTATTATCTGTATGAGTTTGCCAAATTAGTTAACTTTTCTAGGCTTGGTGAAGATACTTTCCAATTCTAAATCTATGATTCTGTGGTCCATTTAGGGAAGAAAACTTTCTATCAGCTCTTGTTTAAAGTACGAAAATCATTCTCTCATCCTGATCATACATCCAAACTTCACTTTGGCTTATTTTCTGCCTAATACCTTTTCCCCAAAGCTTGTCTTTTTCAGTAAGTATGTGACCTCAGTCTGAATTATGTTCTGCCCTGGTCCATCAGGCTCACTCCTTGCCTTATGTTCAACTTATATTAACCCCCAACCTGTTTGTCTGACTAATTCTCTTAGACTTTCATCTGAATTTGTAAACCTGTCTTTATCTCTAAGAACCTTTTTTCTAAGAGGAAATATATCACCATTCATCCCTTGCCTCTTCAGGTATCCTCCAGGGCCCTGTCCTCTGCCCTGTTTACTTTCCTCTCTACAGTCTTGCTCTTGTTGACTTCATCTGCCCATGGGTTCAAGTATTATTTCTATACAGTTGACCCCAAAATCTGCATTTCTAGCCCTATCTCTCTCTCTCATTAGCTGCTGCTATGTTTCATTTCCCAGATATCCCAAAGGTATCTCAAACTCACTACGCCTCCAGCAAACTCATTGTCTGCCATCCCACACTCACCCTTCCTTATAAGATTCCTGATTCCTATTGAGGCATCACTACCCTTTCAGTGACCCAGTTCAGAATCTTAGAGTCATCCTTGATTCTTTCCTTTCTTCCACATCCCTTAATCATTTGCCCAGTCCTGCTGTTCTTCCTTCACAGCACATCTCACATGACTCACCTTCTTCCCTCCCACTACTGCCACCCCCATCAATCCTCATCTAGATTACAGTACTACAATATCTTCCTGATTGGTCTCCTCTCTTCAGTTCATACGCCAAGCCCAAGTAGAACCAAGGCAAACTATGTTGAAGAAATGTGGGGAGAAAAGGGGTAGATGAAAATCAGTCTCTTTCTTCAAGTAGCTTCCATTATTCACACCTATAATTGGCCTTGCACCAAACTTCCCGGCCTTATGCCCACTACTCCCCACCAGAGTTCCAGTTGAAATAGACTGCCACTCCCTGAACTTTGGCTGTTGTTTCCCATGACTGGAATGTATATCTTTCTCCTCATCTCTGCTTCTCAGAATTCTTATCCTCCCTCCTTACTATAAAAAGCTTTCCATGATAACTAGTCACCTCAGTTTTCCATTATAATTAAAGCTATCAATTTCCTCCTGGTTTTAGACCTAGTGACACAGAAGACACAAAACCTCTGTCATTGTCAGGAATATTCCAAGAGGCAGCTGCTCTTTCCAAGAGGATCTCAGAATCCATTGGAAAGTTCTCAGATTTGTTCAGTCCTCTTGTCCAGTGCATAGCACAGTGTCTGACACATATTAGGTACTTAATAAATGATTAATGAATTGATTCGATCTGTTGTCAGGATATTTCTGTCCCCTTTATGGCTATACAATTGAAGTAACGTTTGAGATATTAATCCTAGTAGAAGCCATTAATCCTTATAGAGCTAAAGATAAGGACCATCTAGGAATTTATTGAGACAAATTTGCATTAATTATTTGTTAATTTATTTCATCTTCTAAGGGCTTGATTGTCTTTCTTAAAGAAAAATAATTAGGCATTTATTATGGGACTTCCAGTTTTCTTGACAAGTGGTCCCAGTTTTCCAGAAGAACTTCAGGATGCCATAGTCAACATGACACTGGATCTCTAGACACATAGATCAGAAAAGGGTAGAATATTGACTTCCAAGCTCAATATTATCATTGTCAATCTCCTATGCTTCCTGTAACCATTTTATGACCTTGTGCATAATTTTTCCCTCAGTTCACTCACAGAATCTAAGAGCTTTAAGGGACCTGGCCAACTTATAGGTGACCAAAGAATCCCCTCTGTAAAATCCCCTCAAAGTACATCTTCTCCTCTATTAAGGGGAGACCACTACCTGCTAAGCCAGCCTGCTCTACTTTCTCATGCCTTTTCTAAGTCTTCCTCTTTTCCAGACTCAGTATTACCAGATCCTCCTATGACTTGTTCTCCAATCTTCTTAACATCCTAGTCTATTTTTGCCATGGTGTAGTAGAAAGAGTGTTGTACTTGGAATCACAAGACTTGGGTTCAAATTCTTGGTTTTTCTGCATACAATCTGGATGGCTTTTAGTGAGTTATTTAGTCATTAGGCCTTAGGCCTTAGTTTCCTTCTTTGTAAAACAAAGGGGTTGGATTCATTGGATTTTGAGGGTTTTTTCCAGATATAAATCCCATGAAAATCTTATGGACCCACTCCAGATTGTTAATCTTTCCTAAAATGTTGTTCCCAAAACTGAATATAATTGTGGTCCCAGGACATGGTAGAATGTAGTGGAGTTATTACTAACATCTTTTTGGATGCTGTTTTCTTCCCTGTGTAATCTATTTTGCAACAATCATAATACAGAGCACATTGAGGCCAACCCAAACTCGAATTCATATCTTCTGGTCATTTCTCACCCATTTAAGTTCAATTCAGCAAGCATTTATTAAGTGCCTACTGTGTGTCAGGGATTAAAACAAAGCAGCCTTTGCTCTCCAGGAGCTTTCCTTCTCCTGGGGGTGTTCACAAGTTTCTCCATCTTTATTACATTCTGAGCCTTACTTCCCAGCACAAAGGCTCTTATATGTGAGATTTAGGAGTACAGACCATGGTTTTCACATTTATTACATTTATATAGTTCCTCTGCTATTTCTGTACATCTGTTTTGTGATGATAAATGAGAACTGAAGAGTGAAATCCTTCTCAACATTTGTTAAATTCGCATGGTTTCTGTCCACTCTGAATTACGTGATAGCAAAGTTTGAGCTTTGGCCAAAGATTTTCCACACATTTATTACATTCACAAGATTTCTCTCTGATGTTTAAAGAGAGATGAGTAATGGATGTTCCATCATATGTATAAAGGTTTCTCTTCGTTGTGCGTGCCCTGATGCTTAATAAAAGGAAAGGCGTCAATGAATGCTTTCTCATAGTCATTGTACTGATAGGGGTTTGCCCCAGGATAAATTTTCTTGTACTGAATTTTAAGATCTAAAATAGCCTGAGTCTCCATAACTGATAAGCCAATTCCATATTATAAAATTCCAAATAATTGACCCTCTCTAACCCAATAGAGCCAAACTCATCATGCTCTTATACCAGGAAAATCATGTAGGTTGGATTTCATGTCTCATCAGAGAACAGCAAGTAGCACTCATGTATTTTTATAAGTAGTCACAAAAAAAGATTATAATCCTCTGTTCAGTTTCTGTCTCAGCACCAAAGGAACATTCTCTACTCAGCGAATTGCTAAAATGAGATTCCTACCTCTCTAATCCCTTCCAGCTACCTGAATGGTACCATCTACTCTAGTCTCTTTGGCCTATGCAAGACAAATATTCCATGACCTCGGACTTCAAAGGACCTTAGGTGCAGTATGACATGTTCTAGAGATGGGTGAACTGTGTGCCCAGGCCAAGCACCAGTCTGTGAGATCTAAAGATTTCTTTCCAACTTTCTCCAGTCCCCAAAGGAGTACTTAAAGAACTTAAAATCTAGTGATCTAAAGATAATCCTTGGGCCCCAGAGAGCATGGATAACAGCAAAAATATAAGTATATTCTCATGTATATAACTGTTTGCTTCCTTAGTATGTCACAGAGAGGCATGGTGGATAGAGGGCTGGTCTTACAGCCAGGAAGTGATCCTGAACACTTAACCCCTTAGTGCCCTTGGTCAAGGAGAACAAAAGACATGAACCAACCTTGGTAAAGGGAGTTTTCCTCACCTGAGAGTTCCCTATATTAATGAAATCACAGGTGCCATTCCCCATCCCTATTGTATATCTAGCCTGCTAAGTGACATATGAAAGCTAAACCATATAACTTCTATAATCACAAGTGAAAAGAAGAACACAGAATGAGGAGGGGCATGTCTTGACAAAACCACTGCCTACCTTCTGTTAATCAGAGAAGATTCAATTAAGTACATAGAACTGTATAATTTATTTTAACCTGAGCCATTGAAGAAGCTATCAATAAAGAACCAATAGACCAACTCATAAGCAATATTCTTAGGCTAAATGTAGTTGAAGTCCTTAGAGGACTCAACTACCTAATACAAAATTTGTGATTGAATCTTTTCCCTTTAATTCCTTGATTCAATTCAAAGGAAAAAATATTAAGTGCCTGTTTTGTGCCTTGTACTGGGTTGTTGTAAATAGGAAACAACAAAACCCAATTTAGCTGGAAGTCAGTAAAGAAGAGTAATATCTGAGAAAATAGACTGGAGCTATATTGTGAGATTTTAAATGATGAACAGAGCTGATTGTATTTAACCTAAAGGTGACAGGTTACCTACAGGTAACCTAAAGAAGCCACTGTAGCTTCTTAAGGACTGGACTGGCATAGTCAGACCTGTGCTTTGGCTCCAAGTGTTTGTGTGAGTAGATGTAAAGCATGAAGGACAAATAGCTGCACCTTTTCTGTATTAAACCACTCATGAATGCCTTAAATTTGGTGCTGTTGTTGAGTCAAAACTCTTCAATACCCTGTGGATCAACTGTCCATGAGTTTTTTTTGGCAAAGATATAGAAGTGGTTTGCCATTTCCTTCAGCTTTATGTAGGCAGGGATTAAGCGGCTTATTCAGGGTTATACAGTTAGTAAGAATCCAAGGTCAAATTTGAACTATGTTCTTTCTGACTCTACATCCAGTGCTCCACTTCATGGCCTAGCTGCCTCAAATGTTTTTAATAGGTTTCCCCAATTACTCTTAATTAAAATACCCAATTACCCATCCATGAAGATATAGACACAGTATTAGCAGGATATCTCTGAGGTGTTTTTATACAATAGGATAACTATTATTGAATTATTTTCTACTTCCCAAAGTATATTGTCCCCAAATTGTTATATATAAAATATAATTATCATCCCTATTTTTATTCCTTATGTGAAAATCCTGTTAGTTAAAAAATAACTAAAGTTTGTCTATTTGTTTCTGTTGCCATGCTGTTGTATTTTTTTAAATCCAAAATTAGTTTAAAAGTATTAGGGAAATGCAGCCTTGTTGTTTTCGGCATGTTGTGAAAATAGCTAATTGTTTTTGGTGATTTGACGTATGACTTATCTTTTAATAATCCATGGATACTTAGTGGTTTGAACAAACAGTTGTAGGGAAAGTTACAATAAGTCCAGAATCTCAATTTCATCTATTAGGACTGGCAATTATGTCATGCACAGATTTGTAATCTCTTTATTTGTATAAACTGAATAACAGACTAGAGTAATTGTAGTAGAGTTCTTTATGCCTCCCTGAGGCCCAATAAACAACAAAAGGTTGTTAAACATGCATCTCTCACAAAATGACTATGTCAGCATTTTAGTAGGCATAACCATAATCTAGAAGACCATACTTGAGCTTACAGAAGCCATCTAAATAAGCAGTTTGAAAACAGAGGGAAATTCACAACCCCCCAGTGATTCAAGGGATGAGAATATTTCATCAATCTGGATTTATAGCAGTCCTTTCTTAGTGAAAATATTATGTTATAAAACCCAGATATTCATGCTTAAGCAAATCTACTTTTCACTGAGACATACAGCATCCTTAAATTTTTATGTATTAAGAATCTTTCAGTTCAGAAGAAATTTAATTTGAAAAATTACTTGGTATAATATGATTAGTGTAGTGCTGAAAGATAAATTTAAGATAAAAATAAAAGAAATTAACTAGAGGTTAATAATTATTTATGACTACATTTTAGCAGTTTTTTTTTACCTTATAAAAGAAACTATAATTTATCACAAATATTTATCATATTAATAAAATAGAAAAATGAAGGCACATTTTTAAAAAGTCAGCTCTTCTTGTACAGTGCTAGATAAATTCAACATAATCAACATATGCCCTTAACTTTTTTCCCCTCTTTGGATCTGTCTTCTAGAAATAGTTTGTTTTATTAATCTCATTTACACTTTTATTCTTCCTGTACCCTGAGGTAATCCTGTGCCTCTTAAATTATATTTATGCCTTTTAAAATTAAGTACTAGTTGCTGTCATAAGAAATGTATTCTCACTTCTAATTATGCCCAGAACAAACTTGTAAGGCACCCAATAGAATTATAAAATGCAAAAATGGACGAATTGTTACAACATAATCTCAGGAAAATAGCCTGCCCCAAAATTTCCTGGTCCCCTAAGTTGTAAAGCTTTACAATAATAGCTCAAAGCCATCTGAGTTTTGTTCTGTCACATTTTTTTTCATTATTACAACACTGCCTTACATAAGAGAAAGAAGAGAACTTTTCTCATATAATCATAATAGCAACAATTCATAGACTACTTTAGTGTTTATGGTTTCCCTACAACAACCCTGTGATCTAATGTAAGTGTAATAAGGTAATGTAAAAATAAACTAATCCTGTTTAATAATCACTTTCATCGTCCAACCCTTTCATGGTACAAAGATAAAGAATTTTGTTTTATATTTTCATATTATTTTGCACTCTTAGGACCATATATATAGTATATATATATAGGATATAGTATATGTGTATATATATATATATTTATAGGAATATACATGTATATTGTATAAAATTTATGCTTACATTTGAGCATCAATTTTTCATTAAGGTGTTTAAACATAAAATAAGACTTTAAAATTGATTCCTAACAAAGGTAGTAGTTAGAGAGGAAAAGCCTATAGTTATATTTGTAATTAGTTAATGAGAAACACAGAGAATTTATTGAGTTGGAAGATTTCAGAACCTACAAGAAATCCTGCTATCCAAGGAAGGAAGATTCTCTCACTTTCCCAAAGCAACTCATTCCATTTTGGGACCACTTTCACTTGTCAAGAAGTTCGTTCCAAAAGCAATTTTAAATTTCAGGGGTAACTTCATTTCTATTTAAACCTGTATATTTTCTAAAAATTCACCTGTATTGTGCACATAAGTAGAATGACTATATATGAAACATTTTGAAATTAGGATAAAGAAAATTTTTTGATGACCACCAGATTGCTAAGAATTATGTGTAGCCTAGCCTACACTATAACCAACACTAATCCTATCTAGGAATAGAGAATACTGAAATTTTTTTTACATCTTACAAAATATTTTGAGAGCAATTTGATAGGGACAGTTTCTAATGATCATCTGTTATTCATCTACATAAGAGTCTCTATCAGATGCTGCTACTCTAGAGTCATGGCCACTGCCATACACCATTAAGCATTTAGGAGATGCTCACTACTTTTAGCTTCTAGCTTCAGTTGAAATCCTTAGCTTACTATGCCCTCACTCAGTTATATAATGCACTCAGTGAGTGCATTGCAATGTATTTTAATTTTTGTGTATGCAGTTAAGTAGATTTGCAGATTATATTTTGCAGTTTTTAACCAAATTGGCCATCACAGAATCAGCAAATGTTCTAAAAAGAAACTACAGATTGTGTAAGCATTTGTGAACAAGGATGTGGCGTGGCTGACACTTCTTATCATACAGCCTCTGCATTCTTCACATTATGATAGAAAAACAGTTGGCTACCTACCTAATCACATTTGGCAAGAAGTCTGTCCAAGAAAGTCAAAATTACCAAGAAGATGATTTCAAATGAGATTATTATTTATTTTCATCCATAGGGCAGCACATATAGTGTGCCTTGAGATATTAGCTGATGATAGTACAGGTAGCAAGACTTAAAAAAACAGTTTTTTCCAAATTCATATGAAAATTCTTAATATTCGGTTTTTAAATTTTATGTTTCAAATTCTCTCCCTTCCATCCTAATCTCCCCTCTCATTGAGAAGGCAAGCAGTTTTATATAGGTTATACATATGTAGTCATGTAAAATGTATTTCCATATTAGTGAGGTTGCGAAAGAAAATACAAACTAAAAAAAAAAAAGAAAAAATAAAGTTTAAAAAATATGATTTGAGCTGTATTTAGACTCTATCAGTGCTTTTTCTGGGGGCAGATAGAATTTTTCATTATCGGTCCTTCAGAAATGTCTTAGATCACTGTATTGCTGAAAATAGCTAAGTCATACAATATTGATTTTACTATGTACCATATTCTCTTGGCTCACTCCACTTTACATCAATTCATGTAGGTCTTTCAAAGTTTTTCTGAAAGCATCCTGCTCATCATTTCTTGTAACACAATAGGATTCCATTGCTGTCATAAACCACAACTTGTTCAGCCATTTCCCAGTTGATCGCTATGGTCTCATTTTCACAAAAAAATCTGCTGTAAATAGTTTTATACCTGTAGTACACTTGTACATAGATAGGATTTTTAAAAAATCCTTTGAGATGCAGACCTAGTAATGCTCTTGCTGGGTCAAAGGGTTGCACAGTTTTACAACCTTTTGGGTACAGTTCCAAAATGGTACCAAAAAGTTTTTGTTGATAAAAAAAAAAGTCACCTGTAAAAATTCTCATATTTTCACCCTTAAAATTGGAATTTTCTAACTTTTAAAAAATCTTGTGGTTTTGAAAATCCATTTGTTGCAAATGTAAAACTGCAATACCTTCCCATTAGTTTGTTTTGTTGCTGTTCAATCATAGTGACCCCGTTTGGGAGTTTCTTGCCAGAGATAATGGAATGATTTGCCATTTCCTTCTCCAAGTTAGTTTGTAAGAATAGCTAATTATCAGGGAAGATGGAAATTTGCTAGCAGTATTTCAACAAAGAACCTTTGCATAATTCATAGATAGAATTGAAAAATAAGTATCATGATTTGTAGCTTCCTATCTTTTACACCTATGACAGCCATTGAATTACAGAATAACTGGATTTAATACCAAAGCATGGAATCACTGTATCACAAAGTGTTAAATCAAGATTTTCAAAACTAACATTCTTACTGTAATAATATTTTAGGAAGACATTAAGTGTTTTTTTTACTGTTGATAAAATTAATTTTAAAAAATGTTGAATCTCATGCTTGTAAAATTCCTATTTTATGTTTTATATTATACTAGGCCTACACAACACATAATTTATTAGTTCCGTTCACATACACACACACACACACACACACGTATATGTGTATGTTTATGTATATGTACAGTGCATATATTGGGATAGGTGCTCAAAAAGTGTTTACTTCGGGGTCCATACTCAAAGAAGTTTGGAGACCATTGAAGAGGCTACTTTGCCAACTAACTGCTACTCTGGAATTTGGATTCCCAATTTTCTCATTTCCAAAAACTCTTATATCCTCTCATGCAGATGATTGAGGGGGGAAGGGACATACAGGCAAAACTTAAGCCCTCATTGAGTCATCATGATTGTTCTGCCCTCTAGCAAAGCTTACAGTAGTTCTCCTACACAAAATTCGTAGTTTTAGGAATGAGAAATGTAGTTCTTTCAGAACAGTCTTTAAATTGTGGTCTCTTTTAAAATCATAAATACATACTTAGTTCTGTAAATGCTGGCAGCTCACACAAAAGAATCTGAAAAGAGGCCAAGATTTTTAGATGTGAATATGTTAGGCCACCATTTAGTGCTCTGATAAGCAGTCACATGAAATCTTTCCTGTTCTCAAAAACTTGTTTGTCTATTATGAACAGTATTTCATGCATTTAAGGATTGAACAATATTGCATTACTACAATCCACTTCTGAAAATGAAGAACTTGTGCTGATTTTCTGTGAGATTCTTAGTTGTAAGTATTAGTAATACTGTCTGCCTCTACTTAAGTGACCTTGGTCAAGTCACTTAACCTTTCTTCCTTGGTAAAATGAGAGGGCTCAAATAAATAACCTTTAAGAGTCCTTCCAGCTCTAGAGCTATGCTCCTGGGACTCAAATAGTATGAGAATTTGTCACGTATAATGACAATTTCTGAGACTGAATCATGCATAAATCCTGTCCCTGTACCCTCCTAGATTTTCTAAGTTCATAATTAGTAAGCATTATGATATGCTTCTTTAGTGTAAAACATCTGGCATGATAAATACCAGGAAAAAAATGTCCAAAAACAGTATCCACAGCATTTCTACCAACTAGAAGTGAATTTAAACAAAATCTGTTATACCAAACTTCCTTATGTTAACCTATCCAGTAAAGGAAGAGGATGAGATATAGAACTAGAAAGTTTAAGGGAAATAAGGTGAATGGGGGGAGAGGGGACAGTGAAGATACTTGGGGGGGTCAATTTGAGGACACATCTCTGAGTACGAATGAGCAACAGAGTGGAGTATGACAGTGAGTTCTGAGACTTTGCCTTTTTCATTTCCCTGTTTTTTTCTGCCTCCTTTCTCAAGTAGAAGTCAGTTCAACATGTAAGGCATTCAATGACTTACTTTTTATTATGCCTCAACATTGCATGGAGGTGACTCTGAGTTCTGAAAAGTTATGCCTATAGAATAGAAGCCCTCACAGGTTCTATCATGCTGAAGAGGCACTATCATCAGCTAATATTTCAAGGCACAGTATATAAGGTGCCATGTTCCAGCAGCACGAAGGAGGGCTCAGAGCCCCCACAGGAAGCACAGAGGGGCTCAGCATCAGTAGTCTTATCCCTTGATCAAAAATTCTCTGGCCATGGTAACTAGTGAAACAAAGAAAAATACAAAGTGGACCTCCATCCTTTTTGACTCCCTTTCATTTCTGCAGTGTGGATAGCAATGTGGCAAAAAATAGGAGCAGAGTCTATTACGATTAACTCAGTTTCTAGACTCACAGGGAAATCAGTGATTTGGCAGAGCTGGTTTTGGCACATGTCCACAGGCAACAAAAAACATAATAGCATTTGGTTATTGTATATTATGTTGCTTGAAATCCTATTTCTCTGAAGGATCGTTTTTTTCCCTTAATATACAATATGGTTAATTTTGCCAGCTAAGTGATTCTGGGTTGTAATCCTAGCTCTTTTGCCTTCTGAAATATCATGTTTCATGACCTTTAATGTTGCAACTGTATAATCCTGGTTGTGACTTCCTGATATTTGAATTGTTTTTTTTTCTTGACACTTGTAGTCTTTTTTTCCTTGACCTGATAATTCTGTAATTTGGCTAGAATGTCTCATGGGGTTTTTATTTTGAGATCTCTTTCCTGAGGTGATCAGTAGATACTTTCAAAGCCTATTTTGGCCTCTGGTCCCAAAATATTAGGACAGTTTTCCTTGATAATTCCATGTAAGATTCTGTCCAGGTCCTCTTTTTTGATGATGACTTTCAGGTAGTCCAGTGATTCTGATGTCTCTCTTGGATCTGTTTTCCAGGTCAGTTGTTTTTTAGTGAGATATTTTACATTTTCTTTTTTTAAATTCTTTTGAATTTGTCTGATTGATTCTTGATGTCTCATAGAGTCATTAACTTCCATTTGCCCAATTCTAACTAACTTTGAAGGAGTTGTTTTCCTAAGTTAGCTTTTGTACTCCCTTTTCCATTTGGCCTATTGTACTTTTTAAGGAGCTATTTTCTTCCACAAATTTTTTTTTAACCTTCCTTTCCATCAGGCCAATTCTACTTTTTAAGCAGTTTTCTTTTTCCAGTCTGTTTACTTTTTTTCATAATTATCTTGCATCACTCATTTCTTTTCCCACTTTTTCTTCTACCACTTTTATATGATTTTTAAGCTCCTTTTTAAGTTCTTGTGTGGGTTCTTTCTGGGCTTGAAACCATTTTTCTTTGACATTTTGCATATAGGTATTTTGACACTGATGTTCTCTTTTGAGTTTGTGTCTTGATCTTCTCTTGATAACTTTCTGTGGACAGATTATTTTTGTTGTTGGATTTTTGCTCATATTTTTTGGCCTTTTTCTTTCTTTTAAATTTCATCTCTGCTTCACAGAGTGGAAGGGGCACTGTCTTAGGCTTCTTGTGCCAGGGGCTGCAGGCCCTAGCTGTTACCTGGTGCTGTGCTGATGTTGCGCTGAGGTCCATGGAGGACCCTCACATCTGTGCTGCACTGAGAGGGTAGGGTTGGGGTAGCTGGCACTACTGGAGGCCATAGGGGTCCGGCAGCTTAACTGGTACTGAGCCAGGTCCTAATGCTGGTATCTGGCATATGCATTTCCTTGGGACCACGTTGAAGCACCTGGCTGTCTGGCAGCTGAAAGTTGCCTGTTTGCCCTGGGCTATGCTGAATCACATGGTGGCTCGTGGAGCTGGAATCTATCTACTTCCCTGCCTATGTTGAGGCATACTGTTCGTAGAGTAAGGGATAACAGTAGGAAATCTATTGTACAACATTTGGTATTAAAAAGCACCTAGTATTTTGTATGGACCTGATATGTAGAATTTAGATGAGTCAAGCTAGAATCATCTAAGCAGCTGCTAGGTGGCACAATGGATAGAGAGTATTGGCGTGAGGAAGACCTGAGTTCAAATTCTGCCTCAGAAACTAACTGTGTGACCTTGGGCAAGTTGCTTAACCTCTGTCTATTTCAATTTTCCTGTCTCTAAAATGTGGATAATAATAGCCCCCACCTCCCAGGATTATTGGGAGGATAAACTAAGATAATATTTCTAAAGAGCTCTGCAGACCTTAAAATGATGTATACACTATCTGTTGTTTTTATTAAATAGGATGATTGGCATTGATGGAGTGAATACCCACCTCATTGATGTTATCATACATTGTAGTAGGGAATACTTCATACCATTTTTTTGTATGCCTTGGTTATATTTTTTGTATTTAGAATAATGGGATATGGAGTAGGTCTTGTAAGCCTAATCCAGATGGACCACCTCTAATAGACAAAGGTATCTTAAGAGTGCTCATTTGAAACACAAGGTAGGACTAACAGGAAATCAAAATTACTCTTCAGATCTCATAAATAAATGTCCTAAGAGGGATTTGACCTGTGCTTTTGTTTATGAAATTAACAATAGTAATTCACATTCATTATTTATACATCTCTTTGTGATTTATAAAGCACATTTCCAAAAACCTTGAGAGATAAGCAGAGTGAATGTCATTATTCCCATGTTACAGTGGAGAAGACTGTGTGTTAAAGTGGTTGCAAGCCTTTCTCTGGGTCTCGCTCAACAGGCCAGGAATATCAGATCTATGTGCACTGTGTGTCCCTCTTTATTTCCATCAGAGCTTTTTCAAATGCCCATTTTACATTAAGGGAAATACATAGAGTTTTTTTTTCTTTTGTTAAAGGAAAAAGAAAGATTGAAGCAAGAAAAACGTGATGAAAAAAGATTAAATAAGGAACGCAAACTAGAACAACGAAGATTGGAATTAGAAATGGCAAAGGAACTAAAGAAGCCTAATGAAGATATGTGCTTAGCAGATCAAAAGGTAATCTTTAACATGTTTACCCTATTTAAAACATTTATGACCTTTTCCCCATTTTCCTGCTCCCCCCCCTTTTTTTTTTTTACCACAGATTGCCCATATTAAAGTTATCTGTTTTGTCTAGCTAAGCCTTTTCAGAGCTCAGTTGTAAGCAGGCTTTATCAGGAATTCCAATTTTTCTGAATATTTACCTTTCAGTTTTAGTGTTACATAACACAGAGGAGCATCAAACTTCTCTTGCCCCAGAGTCCTCCTAGAAAAGCTATCCCGGTACTTCAAGTAGTTCAACATCAACTCAAAAAACATAGCTTATGTGCCTCCGCTAATGTGTATACTTGTATTATTCAACCATAGAACACAGTTCATTCAAATCAAAAGAATTTAATGAAATGTATAGTAAAGAAATATTAATAGTACATTTCCCCCACAAACCTTGCACCCTATCCCACAAGTATAAATATTATCAGTGAGGAGAGTGAACACATCTAGAGATTACACATAGAGAGGCACACAGGTAAGAATCTGCAATTAGCAAACATACTAGCATGGTACATATTAGAGAAGCTGGGTTGCTGGGGCAACATCCAGAGCATCCAGGGGGCACACAGATGGGAAGTATGTGGAGCTGGAGCACAAATATTGTGGGGAAAACATACAGGTAACAAGCATGTGGAAGAGTATCTCTTTCATCTGATGCTCTACGGATCTTGATATCTTCTGATAATATTGCTTCTGTACTACAGTATTGAAATAATTGTTTTCCTTTGCAATTCTGAATATTTGATTTTATGTATTTAAAAACATTCTGGGGAGGAATTCAAACCCAGTTCAGGAAGACTACCCAAAAAACTCTTCAAAGCTGGGTGATTCTACTAAACATAATTTTTTTCTTCCATATCCCCCAATCACTTTGGGCCTTGACATATAAAACAAGCAGACACAACAGCTAAACCCAAAGAACAAGGTCATTATTCCTCTCTGATCATTCCTACCTTTATTATGTGTAAATGTCCTTCTGTAAACTGCCCTACACTTAAATGAATATTAGTGAATTATAGCATCAACCACTAATAAAGAAACAAAATTTTTTGTGGATTTAATTTCCCATTTAGTAGTAATGTTCCAAAAACCAACATACTTGGATAAATCTGTGATCTGTGACCCCATCCATTTCCATCATTGGTGTAGATGTTCCTGCCACTACAACAGTTTGTCTGTGTTCTCTCATAAATCTTTATTAAGAGACCTTTGTGACATGGTTGAAACTTTCTTCTAGATACTTTAAGATTTCATGAGTGCCGGTTAGGTTGTTTGCTCTCACTACATTACACGATCAGCTCATACCTCCTTTTCTCAGCAGGTATTTTCTTAATAATAACTTCTACACCATTTTTTACATACAAGTCAATACATGTGGCAGCCTGCTTACAGTTACTGTTTGTTACTTTATTGCCTTTTGGATCATCCGCAATTTTGAATCTTCAGAGATTGTATCCTTTGATGATTCTCAGCCATATGAGATCCTAGGAAGTGTATCAATGTTAAATACGTAGGAGTCCCAGGACTCTTCTGTTAGACTTCAAGAACTGTGATAACCTCCACCTCACTCAGAGGCATAAAAAGTATATACTCTAGTTCAGTAGGCACTGTATCTGGCAAACATTTTGTTTCATTATTGTTTTTATAGCTGTTTGGAAAGCAGCGATCCTTTAGAGCAGGGGTTCTTAACCCTTTTTAGTGTCACAGACCTTTGGCAGCCTGATGAAACCTATGAATCCCTTTGCAGAATAACATTTTTAGCATAAAATCAAATAGAGGATCATCAAGGAAACCAGTTGTTGAAATGCATGTATCAGCATATTTAAAAAAACAAGTTCACAGACTCCAGGTTAAGAACACCTGCTTTAGGACCATATTGGAAGTTCCTGTGTTTAATAAAAAATGTGCTGTTACCTGCTTTTCGTTTTGACTATAAGCTGTAATGATCAAAATTGCTGTAGTATTTCTTTGGTCACTGTCAGGTGTAGCATTCATGAAGCCAGCATCCTTTTGGTCAGCTTTGCTTTCTCCTGGGATCACAGGATCGTTGGTATAGCCTGTTGTCACAGATTGTACTCAGTACAAATCTAGATATCTTGTAAATGCATACCTCACCCCCAAAAAAGAATGTAGATGGATCAGTTCAAATCAGTCATCACAGTTAGAATGACAGTAGCATTTGCTGTGTAGACAGATGACAGCATTTTTGTTCTCATTTACTTTTCTGGAAAATAAAGTAGGGAATTAAGTTTCTCTGCTATATTTAATTCATACAAGCCACATGCTATTAAAATACGTTGGTATCTGAACAAGAACTCCATAATGTTCCTTTCGCAGAAGCTAAACTTCGTAGCAATGACTAAGTTCTGTTCAGAGTGCATGAACTCACTGGCATATGATTTTGTCCTTCTGTTTGCAGCCTTTGCCAGAGTTACCTCGCATTCCAGGACTTGTTCTCTCTGGAAGTACATTTTCAGATTGTCTCATGGTGGTACAATTCTTACGGAATTTTGGTAAAGTTCTAGGCTTCGATGTGAACCTTGATGTCCCAAACCTCAGTGTTCTTCAAGAGGGATTACTCAATATAGGAGACAGCATGGGTGAAGTACAGGACTTACTTGTAAGGCTCCTCTCTGCTGCTGTCTGTGATCCAGGCCTCATAACAGGATACAAGGTAAACACACACAGAATCCTTAAAAATTTTAACCAATTTAAATGTATTACTTTTTTGTGCATCAGCAGCTTTAGATATGGACTGAATAAGTAATTATTTTGATTAGTTCCTATAATTCTTAAGACCATGTCACAGAAAGCTAAATATTACTTGCTAAATAACTATTAGAATTACTTGATGTCTGAACCCAGACAAGGCTGTTCCAGAGCTTTTAAGGAGGGCAGTGATTCTCAAAGGGTTTATTTTCTAAGGAGACCTTTGCTGCCCCCCATCCAACCACTTCTCTACTCCTTCCCCCAGTCCCTTTCCTCTGAGATGTATATATGCATTCATAAATACATACATGTACATATATGTGTGTGCATATACACACAGAGAGAAAAATATATATACATAGTTATTTTTATGTTGTCTTACTCATTTTGGGAGGTGGAGTGAGGCAGTTGGGGTTAAATGACTTGCCTAGGGTCACACAACTAGTAAGTGCTAAGTGTCTGAGGCCAGCTTTGAACTCAGGTCTGGTTGACTCCAGGGTCAGTGTTCTATCCATTGCACCACGTAGCTGCCCCTGTCTGACCCATTTCAACATGAATTTCTGCATAGCAGGAACAATGTTATTTTTCCTTATTTTGTATCTCCAGCATTTATCCTAGTTTGTGGCACATAGTAATCACTTTAAATAAATGTTAACTGAACGCCTGCCTCAAATTCGTGTGCTGATGCCACACAGCCCTACTCTTTCACATTCCATAGAGCCCACCCCACACATCCTTCTCTGCTGCAAGCCTTGTGGGGAAGTTAAGAAGAAAATGAGGGGTTGGGGAAGAAAGGCCCAGATAAACAAATAGGTCTACATGTATATTGCCAGGAAACTTTCCTTCAGGGTGCTGCAGTTAATCACAGCGAAGAACAGTGTTCTATAAGCCAAAAAATAAAGTTAAATTAAAAAAATTAAGAAGTCTGATAAGGAATCCTGACTAAGTCTAATTGTAATGACCTTAAAATACCCTCTATAGATTTTATGCCCTTTAATTCAGTTAGCCCCCTTGGGAGGATGTATACTTAGTATGGAATCCCTTTGAATAATTGGGATAATCCATACACTCATGGGCCCTGTGCAAGGTTTGAAGAACAACTTTCTTCACTGGGACCTGACTTCCAGGGTTCAGTAAGAATTGTGACAACTTTAGATACACATAATTTACATAACATCTATGGGATTGACCAAATTTTAGCGTGGAGTCACATACTTGGTTGTATCTCAAACTCCATGTAAGCAGCATCTTAACATTCCAATAATATCCTTATGTTCTAATATTTTCAGCTATGAGCAGTATTCTGAAAAGGAGAAGCCAGGAGACCTAGTTTACAGATTTCTTTTTGATCTACCCAATTCATCTATCACTTCACTCTAGAGACTGAATGGGCAGTGAAGACATCACAGACTATCATGTGCCTAGCAAGTGCCAGTACCTACACCTAGGACAATGGAAAATAGAGAAACTTTATATGGCCACTGTGAATAATTAAAAGTGAATCCAGAAATTTACACACGGGAAGGTTTCTGACTTCTGCTTAATGAAGCACATGAGTGATCTCACTACATTTGTAGGGAGTAGAGAAAGCACAATCCTGTTTCTTGCTTTTCCCTGTGCCTCAGTCCCATCAAGAACATGTGACCCCTATCTAAAATATATGTTATAATCCTGATATTTTAACCTTGATGTGTTTATTGAAAAAGGTTATATTTTTAAATGGCTATGAATACTAAAATAAAAATAGTAAAAATTAAACTTTCACAGGCCAAAACAACTCTTGGGGAACACTTACTGAATGTTGGCGTCAACCGGGACAATGTTTCTGAGATCTTGCAGATTTTTATGGAAGCCCATTGTGGACAAACCGAACTTACAGAAAGCCTAAAGACGAAAGCTTTTCAGGCACATACTCCAGCTCAGAAAGCATCAGTACTTGCTTTCCTCATAAATGAGCTAGCATGTAGCAAGAGTGTTGTGAGGTGAGAGTATCCTAACCACTTTCTTATGATTTTATAATCCATTGTATTGGTTATTTCTTGTATTTCTTCTTTGACATTTATAGTGACTTGTAGGGGTTTTAAAAAAATATGGACTAAAATTAAAAGATGGTTAGCATGAATAAAATTACTTATAATATAATATTTCTGCTTACATTCATTGTGAACACTGACCATTCCAAGAACTGTCTTTCATTGTTATGAGATAGGACAACTGCACCTCCTGTCTCTTGACTTCTTAATTCCTTGATGTTTTATGAGACCTAATGACTATAATTATCCTCCCTTGGAGCATTTTCTTCAGCAACTGTGGGTGTTCTCCTATAATAGTCAAATAGGCTAGATATAAACCATCTCTTTAATATATCTATATATCTGACTTCTGTTATGTAGTCATAGTAACAAACAAGTTTGTACTCTAACTATGCTAAATTATTGATTACTTGGATTAATACTTTGTTAAGGTAATTAAAAGAAAATATTTCATTTCCTTGTTGCATGAGTTGTCAATGTGAAGTCTGAGTCATAGGTTCTGAAACATGGGAATTCCCTGCTGGATCAGAACTGTTGTCTTTTTAAGCCAGTACTCTTTTGCTAACACTATCATAAATACTTCATAGCATAGACCTAATGATTTTCTACCTTGACATCATTCTTCAATTTTTAATAATAATTTCTCTTAATTAGGCTTTTATGACTGTCATTCAAAAGTTTGTGTCAACCATCTGTAATCCACTGGCATTCTGCCATTGCTACCAATTTGTAGTAAACAGTTCCATTATCATTATTAGGACATTTAATGTAATTAAGATTATTACGCTAAGTATAGTCCTTTTGCTTGTTCAAATCTTCTCAAATTTCAGAGAACGCTTCTTCACCTTGATGGTCCATGCTTAGTGGCCAAGTCCCTATTCACTTTATCTTTTCCATTCATGATTTTTAGATTACTCAGGTCTTATCCCCCCATCCTTTGGTTTTCAGGCAAAAGATAATATCAAAGTATATAGGGCTAAATATGTATATCATTTTTTGTGAGTTTGAAATTTTGTGTAAATACCTTCTCAGTTACACTTTTGCATTTTCATAGTTTTTCATTTATTCCTATTACTATTGGACAATTATCCAAGCTCAGCACAGTTCATGACACATAGTAGGTATTAAATAAATGTCTCATCTCTAGGATAGTGTCTCATGTTATAAATGACAGCTGCTTAAATTCCAAAGAACATACAAAACTATTTTTTGTGTAGAAATACTTTCATTCTGTGCTGGACAGTTGCTTAGCAGCTGATGATAATACTATAGTATTGAATACAAATTGAAAAATGGATAGTATTCATTGTTGCTGTAGGGCAGTTGTAATCGGTGCATTAAGACTTTTATCCAAGAAGGAAAGCGATGTCACTAATTATTTTACCATCATTGCCCTTGCTTCTTGCAAAATTCTAGACTTAGGTTAAGCATGTAATTACATTTAAGAATTGACAACTTCTGATAGCACAAGTTTTATAGTACAGCATGCCAGTGCAAAAGAACACATGTGTGTATATGTGTGTGTGTGTGTGTGTGTGTGTGTGTGTGTGTGTGTGTAGAGACTGGATTCATGATTCATTGATAAAGGGAACTCTTAGAATTTCCAAGAATATTGAGATGTTAAGTGACTTGCCTAGGGTCTTGCAGTCACTATGATCTGAGGTAGGACTTCAACTCAGGTTGTCTGGGCTCTAACACCAGCTTCTCAGTATAAATTTAGTTTTAAGAAGAGTCTGAACATGTGCTCTCAACAGCATGGGGAACTCCCAATGTGGAAATTCACCAATAAAAATCATTAACTCCTCTGTTACTAATAGAGAATTGGCATTGGGTACTGAGAGTTAGTCGGAGACAGCATTTGAACTGAAGTCTTACTTATTACTTCAAGACTGACCCTTGAACCCACTATACCATGCTGCCTTTCAGCATTCAATATTGAAGTGTATCTAGGACATATGTGTGTGTATGTATATAGACATACAAAGGCACATACATAGGCAAAAATATATATCAATACACATATTTATGTATTTTTCAGAAGTTGAAAGTTTTTTTATATAGCAGAAAATATGTAGTAACATTTGTTATTATATTCCTAATTTTTTATATCTGCAGTGAAATTGACAAGAATATTGATTATATGTCAAACTTAAGGAGAGACAAATGGATGGTAGAAGGTAAACTTCGCAAGTAAGTTATATTTCCTTAAAATTCATATTTGGAGTTTTTATGCAAACTCTTCAATAAGGAGCAGTAAATCACTGAGAAAATTCAGCTGACTCACTTTGATGTAAAGATATAGAAATGTTTAATTTAAATGAGACATAAAATAAATATGGCCAAAACCCAGGAATTATTATACATAATTATATGATTAAATGAGGTCATATAATTATAGATTTACAGCTAAAAAGGGATATCACCTAGTCCAATTCCTCATTTTAAAGATAGAAAAAGTGAGGCGTAGGAAGATAAAATACCTGCCCAAGTTCATGAATATATTTATTAAATAGTAGTGAGAGGTATTTAACTCAAGCTATTTGAGTCCAAATCTAGGCCTTCCTACTGGGCCACTTCCTATATTTATTAATATTGACCTTCCTATCTTTAAATTCTTTTTTAAAAGTTAGTCTCATGTTTTAAAGTTTTAGGAATTTTGCAGTTCCTTTTGACATGAGTATTATCTCCTTGTAACAATTATATTTTCTTATTTTTCCCTTTGTTTTGCATTTAAAGTTTATTTTTGAGAGTTTCTACCAAAGTTCAAACTTAATTTAAAATTATAGCTTAATTTTCTACCTCATTATTAACAAAATGTTGGAAATTATCTTAAAAGGATAGGTCCTCTGCAGTAACTAAAGGGAATATTATTATTTCTTATTATAGAATAATATATAATCAGATAATATAGAATGGGAGTTAAGTTTGCTATTACTTTTTCATTGTTATAATTAGGGCCTTACAGAGTTTTCATCTGTTTTGTAATGTTCCCATAACCCTGACAGATAAAATGTGTCATGTTTTTAATATGTTTTAATTCAGTAAGTGCGATACCTCAAACAATAATGAATTTTAATAAGAGAATATTATCTACTGGTTATTTTCCAGCTCTTCATTTTCCATTCATCTAATTTTTAGTTGTAATTATTTATTCCTAATTGAGATAAGTACATTGAGATAAATGTCTCAAATGAATGACTTAAACTATTGAGTTTACAGATAGGGTTGCTCTTAATGATTTTTTTCTTTTACATTTCAAGGCTCAGAATCATTCATGCTAAGAAAACAGGGAAAAGAGACACTACAGGTGGAGGTGAACTTGGAGAAGAACCACATTCTTTGGGTACACCCACTACAGGACGCAAGCGAAGACGGAAAGGGGGAGATAGTGATGATGATGATGATGATGATGATGATAGTGATGACCAAGCTGATGAAGAGGATGAAGATGAAGAAGATAAAGATGACAAAAAAGGAAAGAAAATAGATCTTTGTGATGATGAGGTAAGAAAATTTAAATTCTCTGTACATTGAATATTTTTATAGGAATATAAAATATTTAAATATGTTTTAAAATGTTTAAATGTAAAATAAAAACATATAAATAAATACTACATTATACAAGTGTGATAATTCTTTTTATAGCTCTGTAAGCATTTGGTTTAGAGCTCCCCAGATTTATCTTCTGTTTTATTAACATAAATTATTTTTGTGTAGTGCTTTATACATTTTGAAAGCACTGTCACATATGTGCTGTCATGGTTATCACAGTTGATCTCTGGAGCAGAAAGACAACAACTCTTGCCAATAGTTCTAACTCATATGTCAATATCTCTCCTACTCTACGCCTCTCTCTAGACAATATAGAAATGGAGGAGAATTATTCGTCTTTTGACCAGTGTTTTAAGTTTTCCTATAATAAAACTTGGTGACTAGGTTGTGTTTTGCTTTCTTTAAGAAATAAGAGTTCACTTCTGGGTGGGGACTCTAGTTACCTGGGTTGTTCAACCCTGTGTTATGTGCTTTCCAAATAAAAGATTTGTTTTGGGCTGCTGTACTGGGAAGTGAACCAGTGAACCCACCTGGGTCAAGAATCACAGAGAACCCTTAACAAAAACAGTTTTCTGAGATGGAGCAAGGAGAAACTAGCATATGAAAAGCCTCTCCTAGGAATCAGTTCTAGCTCACCAGAAGTGATATTTTGGTAACTTGGATCTAGTAGTCCAGAAAACATCCAACCAAGGATGGGATGAGGAAGTAGGAGGAAGGAAGAGATAGTAGAAGGACTGCTAGGGGCAGGAAGAGAAGTCTCAGGGGTATAGAAAAGGCATCTTCATCGATTACATTCAAAATTATGTTTTAATAACTGATTACATAGTTGTGGGAGTTTATCATAAGAAATGTTAGCAGTGAATTAGGCATCCTCCTGATGAAGGAATCCCTGAGTAAGTTGTCAGGGTTTGGGGAAACGCCATTGTGTTAGTAAATGGCTTCAGTGACCAGGTAGGGAGTTGATGCTCAAGATGAACAGTCTTGAGAATAGCTGGTACAGTCATCAGGGTATGTTTGGGTTATAGCTGCACCAACAACCCAAATTCTGCTTAAGTTAGTGCTCAAATTCTCTCCATGAACCTGGCTCCCACTAGTATTCTACGTTCCTTCCTCAGACACCATGTTGGAGTCTTGAGTCAGGTTAGCTCAGAGAATGAAACCAACTACTGTCCTAGATAGAGTTCAGTCGAGGATACTTGCTTACAAAGGTGGGAAGTACTCATTTTGGATTTTTTTGAGCGCATTGTATTTGTTGAGGGGGTGAAGAATGGAGAAAGAGAAAAAGCAAAAGAATCTAAATCACTTCTTGGCTAACATTGAGCCTGTTTTTATAGAAGTAGATTTTGTTTTCATAACCTTGACAGGCCTCCAAAAGGGTTTCTTAGGGTCTAGGTCATCTGGAGCTTTTTAAAGCAAAATAAAGAATAAAACTGGCAATGTTTATTCATGGGTTCAATTTCACAATTAATTCAACCTTCCTGAGATAAATTCCAGATTCTAAATCACACTATATTAAACATATATTAAACAGTTAACATTCACTCTAGGCCTTTATTATTGTGTACTTCATTTATTTACGATAGCTTTTACCTTTGATTTGTTTACCAGCAAACAATTAGTGATGTATGTGGGCTTTTATACATTTTCTAGCAACCAGTGTCATTACATTTATATTCACAAAGGAAGGATTGCACTTGCACATACCAAAATCTTAAATAGAAAACATATTCTTACGGGAAGGGTCATATCCACAAACCAAATATTATGCAATGAAATAAATTCAGCAGGCTCTGACATAGCCATGTATTTTCTAATCTACTACAGAAAATTGAATGAAAATGAACTAGTTTAGGAGCTGTGACGCAAAGGTGAAGAAGCAATTATTAGAATACCGAGGTCTGAATTCTAGCTCGGCTTATTAGTGCTTAAGCAGTCCTCAGATAAGTCACAACCTCTCTGGAACTCAGTTGCCTCATTTGTAAAATGAATGCGGTAGACCCGATGATACTGAAGTTACCTTGCAGCTATGATCCTGTAGTTTTATACACAAAAGTGTGATAGAGGTATTGGTCACCTTCAGTTCTACAAGAGCATAAGGAGTGAGTAAGGCGGTAGAAAGGGGTTTCACAAGGCCTCTCTAGCTATCAAGCTCTTGTCCTTTGTGCTAGGACAAGTCTTTAGCAAAATAAGCAAAGGGATCAGTAGTCTTCCCCCCAACCCACCCCCAACTTCCTTCTTAGTTCTGATAGAGCATGTAGGGGGGAAAAGGTGGTTGTATGTATTTTCCCTATTGAGATCCAGAAGTATGGTTCTGGGTTTCTCTGAAGTGTTAAAAATCCAAGAGACTAAAACAAATAGCAAGTCATAACAAGTAGAAATTTAAGCCAAGGAATCAACACTGGATTAAGAAGTAAGACACGGGAAATGCTGATAACCTGATTCTGTACGATTCAACCTGCCTTTCTCTAATCTTAACTTTTTTATGGCAGTGAAATAATCTTTCTACCATCTACCTTGTGTTGATGTATTAATAATTAATTCACTTTGCCCTTTCCGGATTCTGCCATGTAAGAAAAGCCATGAACTTTATGCCACCTGGTCAGAACTAATAGTCCCTACTGGACGAAGCTTATATCTTAGAACTGTAAGACAAGCAGTGTATGAGTTTTTGTATTAAGTTCTTTCTTTAAGAAGGTAACAAATCTATAGAATTTCATTACAAAACCGTAAGAATTAAATATGTGCTATTTTAGATACCATTACAAAGAAACAGTTACTAAAACTACTAATATAAAAAGCATTAATGTGGATTTTCTTTCTCTATGGATTATCATTCCAAAAGGGACATTGCATCTTTGGGCTCTCTTGACCTCACTTTCCTCATCTCTTAAATGAACCAGTTAGACTAGCTCTCTTTTTACCATGAAGTACCCTGAAGAAACAAAATATTTCACAATATAGCACCACCGCTGAAACTACTTCTATCTTGTACTTTTGTTTTGTGATGTATAATGACTTATCATTTGTATAGCAGTTCACTACCCCCAAATGCCAGTACTGAAAAATAATTTTGCTTTTTATTTGACAAGCGCATGTATTATTGCGTAAAACAAAAATCACTTTTTGACCAACTCCAAATCACCTCTTTGCTAACAATCCTATTTTTTTGTAATTTAGTAGCACATAGGTTTTTAACATTTCCTTTTTTACTATGAACTCAATCATCAGTATAACTGTTTAGAAATAAAGATGAATAAAAAGGAAGAGATGACTGCTAGTGTTTAGTCCTGGAAGATGGAGGAAGGAATGGACTCAAGAAGCAATGATATTAACTTCAGTGGAGGAGCATGAGGGAAGGAAAGAATGTATTCTGATTCTGAGAAATTGAGGAGGGGGACTGAGGAAGTTCACTTTGGAATCATCCTTTTATCTCAGAGCAACAACCCATTTTATTCAGGTTTTATTTTTAACACTACGGTTCCAAAACTGCAGACTTTATCCTTTATATGAGCTTGGTTCTTTAGCAAATCAATGATAATCTTTCTCAGAGAAGATTTGTCAAAGTAATATTGTGGTTTATGATTTTTTAAATAAAACTAAAAAAAAATGTCCAATTGCTGTCATTCAAAATTTTTATAGTTATATCTTTGTGCCAATGTGGGGAAAAACATCCTTTGAATCCTGCTAAAAAGTATAGCAAACATCTAGCTCAAATTAACATATCCTCCCTTGTGTTTTATGTGAGTTATTTTTAAAGCAAAAACTGATAGCCACTTATGTTGGTGACTTTTGGTAGCTTACTCCTGCTAATAAGTAAAACCAGGGATTAAAAGGTTTTTTAAAAATAGTATTGGTGATACACTTCCCCTTTCTTCTTTCTAGTCCATATAACATGAAATTTCTGAAGTAACGCAGGCTATGGATATAGTTTAAACATCCTAGTACAGGGTACCTTACATATAAAAAATGTACAGTAATATTTGTTGATTATCAACAACTAGCCCACTGATGATATGAGTTAGCTTGTGCCAGAATTCCAACTCCTGTCTTCATGAAGCCTTTTGTTGCAGTAGCAAAATAAATACAAATCACCTTCCTAGACTTTTTGCTTTCATTTTATCTTCTAACACTTAGCTTTTAATGTATTTGCTAGTAAACATTGTGATAGCTGAAATGAAATTACAAAAGAGATTAAGAAAATCAAAGAGCATGAGTTACATGTAGGCTTAATAAGCAACTCCTCACTAAATCACGAATTTACTGTACTACGTAATCATTAATGTGGCTTGCATCATTCTGTGTCAGACTGACTCAGCTGCTCCTGGCCATTTGAATCTGATCATAATACTAGCTATGAATGTACTAGCTGTGCATGATTTTTAGAGTAATCTATCATTGTTTCCTAATATTTTATCTCCTTTTTAATCATTTTTCCTCCCTTTGTGGTTATGGCCATTTTACAATAGGAGGTAAAAGGTATGGTGAAAGAGCCAATAGCTTTTCACTGAATTTGATGAAAAGATATATTGGCCTTGGGAGAGCTATGCAGGGCATACTGACTGGCTGGCATGACATATTGTCTAAAGCGCTGAAACTGGATCAATAAGACCTTAGTTTAAAACCCCACTTCAAAATCTATTAGCAGCATGACCATGAGCAAGTCACTTAACTTTTCTGAGCCTTATTTTCTTCATCTGTGAAATAAGGATAACAGTACTATTTTACAAGTTTTGACATTTTATTATTTTAATGTAAATTATTATGTATTCCTCCTTTTCTTACATGTGTATTACACATTTTGTTATTAAGGATGATAAATATTCTATATAAGAAAGTATTTTTATCTAAAACATGGGAAAGAATATTTTTTTCTGCAAAAATCTTCTAAAGAAAAAAAATGAATGGGGAAGTACTTTATAATTTCCAACATGAATATTTTTATAATTTCACATAAAAATTTTGTATTTATAGCATAAGCACAAAGTTAAGTAGTCATTCTTTTTAGTTTGAGAAGAGATAAATAATGCTTTTTTTTGTCATAGGATGATGGTGATCAAGCAGCAAGTGTTGAAGAGCTAGAGAAACAGATTGAAAAACTGACTAAAGTAAGCACTTTTCAAATAAAGTTTTTCTGTTTTTCAAGTTGTAATTGTATAGAATTACCATTTCTGCATGCTAAATAAAGATATATAAAGCTCATTCCTTTTGAATAATGGAAATGGCTGACTATAAAAAAAGTATTCAAACATTTTAAATACAGGAAGTTTTAAACCCACGACTGAAATCCATACATGAGATGTGATGTCACCATTTTAAGGTTATTCAGCTGCAAATGATACTAAATTTAAAAACTTGAAATATAAAAAATAACCCACAAAAAAGCCACATTCATTTTTTTCTATTTTTTGTGTGTGTAAGTTTAAAGTATTTCTAAAGATAGCTTTAGAATTAACACCGTACAAATACTAGGAAATATTAAGTGCTATTGCATATTAATAGTTTTAATAGCTTCTATTATACTTTGCATTTATTTATTTATGAATTTTACTTCCTCGTGAATTTGAAATTTTGGTCTATTGGTTCTCTTGCTTGTCTTAACTTCAACTTCTGTAGTACGTTGGATACTAAGGTGAATCAAATTTAAAATGTAAGAATAAAGTACTGACTTATTAAATATGAGCATATGAAATTGGCCAACTCAGTAAAATAATAGTTAATATACAGACATTGCTGATATCACTGCTGTTTAATTTAGCTAAAATTCTACCAGTTTCTCATTAGTTCTGTATTATAGTGCTTCAGCTAGTTTTAACTCATCATGTACACATATTTCTATTGCATAATTGATAAGATTTTAACTGCCTTGTCTCAATAAAATATTCGATCCTGTTATATACATTCAAATATGAAAAATGCTTTACAGGATATTTGCCTAAATTAAATCAGTCTTTTTAATATTAGAAAGGACTAAGTTGGTCATTTAAAAGTAATTGCTTTCTTTAAGAGGTGATTGATAATGCCCAACTAAAACTGGGCAACCCTAATGCTTTGATTCAGTTCCCCCTTGGCTTTGTCTGCTAGTTTCAATGAAATAAATAGTAATTTATCCTTATGTTGATTTTAAAAACAATCGACTCCCATAATACTATATATACACATGATTTTTTTTTGAACAGCAACAGAGTCAGTACAGAAGGAAGCTCTTTGATGCTTCTCACTCATTACGGTCAATGATGTTTGGACAAGATCGTTATCGACGGAGATACTGGATTCTTCCTCAGTGTGGAGGTATTTTTGTGGAAGGCATGGAAAGTGGTGAAGGTAGGAGACATTAGCCTATTTGAAAAAAACTAAAGCAATAGTTATATTAATATAAGGTGGTAATTGCTTTAACCTATATTATGATTTTTGGATCTCGTACTTCTTGGAAAAGATTTATTAAGGTGTCTGTAGCCCGGATACTTTATTTTCTAAAAACAAGGAGACTTGTTTCTATGCTTATTCACTTCCTGTCCACTCTGCTCTTTTCTCTTGACTGCTTTCAAACATACAGATGTCACCTCCATTTAAAAAACAGTATTACCCATTTTTGATCTCATTTTCCTTTCACTTTCAATTTCTCAAGTATTTGTTCTGTATCATTTACTTTTATTTCCTCAACCATTCATTCCTTCTTTCCTCCTCTGCAATTTGGTTTCCATTCCAATTTTTCTATTGAAAGTGCTCACCCCAGGGTCACCAGCGTTCGTGCCAACCAATTACCTTTGCACAGTCTTTTGCATTTGATACTATTGACTGCCCTCTCAGTTAGTCAGTCGACAAGTATTTTGCTAACTGCTCGGGCTAGTACAAAAGTGCAATAGTCCCTGCCCTTAGGGAGCTTACATCCTTGCCCCTCCTTATTCAGATCTCCTCTTCTCTTGCCTCGGTGGTATCATAATGCATTAGTTCTCTGACCATTCCTTTCCTGTTTTCCTTTCATTCTCCTACTCCCTAACTGTGGACATTAACCAGGGCTGAGTCTTTAACCCTTTGCTTTTCTTAATTTTTACAGTATTTCCTTCAGAGAATTTATCTTACCTAATGGTATCACTTAGTTATAAGATTTAGAATTGGAAGGGATGTTAGAGATAGTTCATTCTAGTCCCTTCATGTTAAAAGTCAGAAACTGAAGTCTAGAGAAATTAAGCACCTTGCCCAAGGTGACTGAACTAGTACTTTAACCCAAATCCAGTGCTTCTTTTAACATATCACTGAGTCCTCTGAGAAAGAATAAACAATAAAAAATTTTTTCACTATGTGGAGCAGTGTTAGTCATTCTAGATGGAAATGTAGGAATTGAGCTGATCTTCAATAGAAGGACAAGTTTCAAACAGGTTAAGAACAAGGCAAATAACAAACAGCACCTTGGAGGGAGGCCTAGGAAAGCCCAGGCATAAGCAAAACTTCAGAAGCCAGATCATGAAGGGCATGCTGAATCATGATGTTTGGCTACAAAGCAGAAGAAAAGTAGTTGAGTGTAAAATTTTGGAAGGTCTTGAATATCAAACTAAGGAAGTTCAGCTTTATTCTATATGCAATGAGAAACCACAGAAAATTTTTTGCACCAGGGAGTGTCATGGTAAAGCAGTGAGTTAGGAAAACTAGTTTGGTACTTGAGTCAAAGAGTAAATAAGAGGGAATTCTCCAGGTCCGCTAGTCTACAGTCTAGGATAAGGAATCTCATGAAAGAAACAGTCTAACTTATAAGGTAACAGCCCCTAAATTTGTACCACTTTCATATTGCAGATGAGAAATGTAAGACCCAGGAACTTTGGGAAATGGAATAAGAATTTTCAAAGCAAATATATATTATACATTCTCATTTTCATCCTTTTTTTAAAATACATTTATAAAAGTATTTCCTCTTACAGGTATTTAATTTTAGGATTTGATTTTTTGTATTTAGGGGTAGCTTAATATTTGGCAGATTTTGGGCAAAACACTCCCTACACAGAGTAAACTTTTATTTTAGTTGGTAAGTTAAGACATACACATACAATAAATAGCAAAGGCAATCCATAATACAATGTTAATTTTTATAATAGAGGCATTTGGAAAAATAGAATTAATATGATGCTAATTTAGGTTGTATAGGCAAATGCAAAAGCAAGCAACTGTTTAGTAACTGCAAAGAAATAATACAGAAAATTATTATTATTATACACTATATCCATAAGTACTATTTTCATATACCATTAAGAAAAGACTGATTTTTAATAAAATACTATTGGATCAATACCTGTTAGCTATTGATTTAAAATGTATGTTCATAATTAAATTCATTCTCCCCTTGAGAAGCTATTGTTCTAATTTTTTGTTGCACTTATTTGGAATTTCAAAGGTTGCAAAATGTAAAACACCACGGCAGACCTTAGTTAGCTGTAATTATGTAGCTGCAATATGTGTCATGGAAATTAATCAGGAGTGGCTGCCACACTATTGTGTCTTTTCCTGGTCCTCACATTTTGCCTCTTTTTAATGAAAATATTTATTGATTACTGATCATTGACACATGCCATTGAAGGTAAGAAGAAGGAAAAAAGTGAAAAAGAGGAAAGTAATATGAGTTCGAACACTGATATATATTGTTTTCAAACTTAACCTTTCCTACACTGAAGATACTGGTTAAGTTTTCAGTATTTTCTTTTTTAAACTGTTTTTGGAAACTTAAAAGAGTTTCTGATTGAAAATTAAAATCAGCCATGAGCAAATGTAATTAAAATTCATCAGTTCAGTCTCTTTCATTACAAACAAATGAGAGATTACTGTTATATTTCAGCAACCTACAAGTAATACTATAACCTGCTCCGATTAGATAGATCAATCTTGCAGAATGGATAGGGTCTGCAGATTATCACTGACCAGTGAAAAGTATAACTTAAGGGTCTTTTCAAGTAAAAATGTAAATCTGTAAAGAGAAAATTTTTAAAAAGTGTTTATGAAAAGGAAGTCTCAGTCTCTCACAAAGTGATTAGGAAAAGTATAGAGGTCTATTAGAAATATGAATAATAATAACTGAGACAGAAGTTATTTTCAGTACATCAAGGAACCAGTGATATTATGTAGGTGTGGGAACATAGTCTATTTAGGCAGATCACAAGTCATCTAATCTCTAATTTAGGTAAGTGCTAAAGCATTGCCTGGCACCTGTCTGTGGGTCAGTGCCAGGAGAGTCAGAGGCGTGATGGGTATCGAGGTGTCCCTGATTTCATTTTGGCACTTTATCCACTACCCCGTGATGTTTCTAGGTAGGTTATGGCATGGGGGAGGAATAAAGGAGAAGGGATTAAGTCAAACTAATGAGCTTTTGAGTAAGTAGTTTCAAAACTTCTACTGTCATATGAGAGCTACTGTCACATGTGAAGAACTCATGTATTATCTGTATCATTTTTTGTTTTAATATGTTTTAAATTTTGATCTTCTGGTGAAAGGGTCATAATTCCTTTTAAAAAAAGAAGGCTGTCTGTGTCAGAAGCCATACCGTAAAAATGCTGTTGGGGAGTTATAGTCATTACTGAGTGAGTAATGAGTAAATATATGTTATTTTCAAATCTGAAAAGACAGTTATAGTGGCCAAAAGGCAACAGGCTGAAAAAGAAAGGTTAGCTGAGGGAAATCTGCTTCTGACTGGGGAAAGGATAGTAAATGAAGGAAGTATGTGATTCTTTGTTCTCAGAGAACAAAAAAGATTTTGTAACTGAACATTCAGAGACCATAGAAAAAGACCTCAACTTTTCCTGTTATTATCAAAACAAAGCCATAGATAAGGCAGGCCACAGCTGTAAAGGAAGGTGGTGGACAGAATCTTTATCTCCAAGTAAAACTATGGAATAAATGTTAATAAGTCCCAACAGTTTCATCCAGTAGAAGAGAGCATAGGAGCTAAAAGGCATATTAAGGCCCCCTTTAATTGTGGGGTATCAGCTTTTGATGGATGAGATAAGCTCTACAAAGATTGTTTTTTTTTTTTTTTAAATGCTAAACTGCCTGTCAGCCCAGTACCTCTGGTCAAAGTTAGTAGTATGTAGGTGTCCTTAGGAGAAGGTATTTTCAGAAATAGATATTAGCCAGGAATCAGGCAGAGTAGCCAGGAAATTATGGGAGCATAAGTTGAACACCTGTTGAAATATTTACTATGTGCAAGTCACTCTGCTAGATGCTAGGGAAATAAAGATTACTTTTGCCTTCAAGGAATTTACAATCTGGTAGAAGGGGATGAAACTTGAGAGGTGGTACTACAAATATGTAAATAACTATAATACAAGTTACAACAGGGTAATCAATCAAACAGCATTTATTTAGTGTCTACTGCATTCCACGTAGCAAGTAAGTAATACAGTAGATAGAGTGCTGGGCCTGAAATCAGGAAGACTTCATCAACCTGGGTTCAAATCTAATCTCAGACACTTATTAGCTGTGTGACCCTGGGCAAGTTACTCAGCCATATTTGCTTCAGTTTCCTCATCTGTAAAATGAGCAGGAGAAGGAAATGGCAAACTCCAGTATCTTTCCCAAGAAAACCCCAAATAGGGTCATGGAAAGTCAGACGTAGCTGAAACAGCAATGTTTTAGGTACTCTGTTAAAAGCTGAAATACAAAAAGAAAAGTGAAACAGTTCATACCATTAAAGAGGATACATCCCAAGAAGATAGGTCAGGTCAGGTCTGCAACCATTTCTTTAGTGCTTGCAGTGTGCCAAGATCTGTGCTAATCTCTGGGAATACAAAAGCAGAAACTGCTCTTGCCATCAAGGAAATCAAATTCTAACAGGAAAAACAATGTGCAAAGTCTTTGAACATACACATTTTATATGAATATATGGCAAATATAAATGTAAATACATATATAGTAAGCTGGAGGTAATCTCAGAGGGAAGGTCCTAACACTGGTGGAGCCAAGAGGCATGCACACTTACAGAATGTGACACTTCTGGACTGAGAATTGATGGAAGCCAAGAGGTGGAGAAAAAAAGGAGAGCATTCTAGGCATGGCAAACAGCCACTGAAAAGGCAAAGCATTAGGAGATGAATTGATATGCTGAAGGAGCAACAAGGAGGGCAGTATGAAAGGGCTAGAAAGATAGGAAGAGGCCAAGTCATGAAGGGCTTAAAAAACCAAACAGGATTTTATATTTGAACCCAAAGTTAACAGGAAGTCACCAGAGTCTATTAGCGGGGACATGATATGGTCAGACCTGAACTTTAGGAAGACCTTTATTTTGTAGCTATATGGGAGATGGGCAAGATTGGGGAGAAACTTGAGGCAGAGAGACCAACCAGAAGGTTACTTTCTAAGACTATAATTTATCCACTAACAAGCTGCTGATTTGCATTTGTGGAAGGAGTTTGCATACCTGGAGATCCCTACACAGATGAAATCACAAGCCCAGACCAAAAAAATTAGATGTAAGGGAATAAAAGCCTTCACCAATGTGGCTACTCTGTCAGAAAAGAAAAAAAAAGAACCTATCTGAGAGATGTTGGGAAGGCAGAATTGGCAGGACACAGCAATGGATTGGATGTAAGGGGTAAGAGAGAATGAGGAGCAGAGAATAACCCTAGCTTATAAGCCTGGGCTGTGCCATCAACACCAAGAGTATTAGGTGAAGGGAAGTTTTGGTGGCAAGGGGAGGGAAGGTTGTGAGTCAGTTTTGGACTTGTCCTTCCAAACATCAGCTACACTAAGCTTTAGTCTACAGTTGAAAATAAATGAAAAATAATAAGTGAAAAAATCTGTCTAATTATGTCTGTCTGTTTGTATTCTATTAAACTTGACTCTCAATTATATGTCCTGCTTAAAATATCTGCATAATTTGTGAAAATTGTGAAAAGAAGCACTAATTTGCTCATCTCAGGTTCACTTAAGGGAACCATAATTTGTTCAGACATGACCAAAGATCAGATGCAACTTATGGACCTGGTAGCAACTTACCTGAATTTTAAGCATTGTACTGAAAAAATATCAATAGCTTCCTTAACGCCATTCTTATAAAACTGAACTTGTAAAATAGTGGCATCACAACTAAGCTGACTATATTCAGGGAAATCACTTGATGATAAGGGCACAATAGTCTATATTGAAACCAAGTAGGAGATAACACTTCTAAAAAATCTTTTTGAAAAACTAAAATAAATCTCAAGAATTAAAGCTACCTAACTTAGATAGATCTTTCATAAAACCTTTTTTCTTCTCTTTTGTTAGTTGTTCATTATTGTTGCAGGTATGTCCAACTCTTTGTGATCCCATTTGGATTTTTCTTAGCAAAAATAGAGAAGTGGTTTGCCATTTACTCCTTTGGCTCATTTTACAGATGAGGAAACTAAAGCAAACAAGGTTAAGTGACTTGTCCAGGGTCACACAGCTGATGTCTGAGGCCACATTTGAACTCAGTTCTTCCTCACTGCAGTCCCTGTGCTCTATCCATTGTGCTCCCTAGCTACCTTTGAGTTGTTCAGACATCCATAAATATTAAAAATAAGCTGCAAAAAATGTTAAAAATTTCATTGATCTTTCACTTTATGTGGGTTTCATTTTCAACTCATGCAAGAAAGATCTAAAATATTAATCTAAAAAGAAAAAAAGGTTTTATGAACCTATATAACATGCAAAAGCTTAAAAAAAATTCTTTGGAGTTTCATGGTCCAGTGAAAGTAACTGTCATTTTTTCCTTAAGCGCTTCCTAGTTTTCCTTAGGCTCCCTCCTATGGTCCTGCCAGGTTTGACTTTCTCTTTGTTTCCTCGTTATCTGTCAGTTTCCACAAATACTTTTGGCACCTAAAGCCCTTGTGTAAACCTAGTGGCTGTAGTCTAGAACAGAGCACTGCAGCTAACGAACCCCAGAGGTGCAGTATGAAGATAGGCCACAGTGCAGAATTACTCCAGGGGCAGGGTGGATCTCTTTACTTAATCATACTCAAAGCCCCAGTTTTCATTAGGTGAAGGGTAATACTTTCCAATTCCAGAATTACAAATGAAGTGCTTTCTAACCATGCAGACAACAAGTTCTTGTCCCTAGTGAATCCCAGTGCCCATTAGGGACCTTACAGAACCCATTAGGGACCCCACAGTGCCCATTTGGGACCTCCTACATTTCTTTGCCCCCAATATCTTGAAGTGAGAGTTACTCGGCACTGCATTAAAGCACCTATCTAGCCCTCCTCTTTAGTGGGGTGAAGAGTCAAATGACTGATTTAATCATGATTTTAAAAAAATCACCAGAAATCCCTTTTTGAAGTAGTCAGCTATATGCAGTCACTTCACAAACACTTGTGATATCTGTATGTATGTGTGCTGTAAGTTTTATTCACATAAGTATCACAATTCACTTCAAACAGTAAACAAAATGATTTTCTTGTACTTGGAACATCATCATATTCAATAATACTAGGGGCAAAGGTGTTCCCGGTAGCCATCTTTACTTTGAGCTAAGCTTAAGGGAGAACATATTACATACATCACATATAATTTTTAATAATCATCATCAAGGACACCATAATCACCTTTGTCATATGTTTTTCCTATCTACAATCTACTGATAATATTGCTGTATTCATTCATGAAATCAAGAAAAGGGGGGCTAGTTCTAATATCAAATATAGAAGGACCAGCAACTGTATCCTATATATTTAAAATTCCCTGAGTATACCTTTAGTATGGTTAGGATTCATAAGCATGCTCAAGCAGTCCCAAATACAGCCTAAGTGAATGACAGTTGCAGTAATCTTCTGGAAAGATGGTGAACTGAAAGAGTTGAATAAGAAAAGATTAGAGGTGTAACTCTTTACATTTAAAGAGAATTAGCAATATTTAACAAGGGCTCTATATGTATTGTTTTCCTGAGAGCTTGTCCTATTATTAAAAAAAACCAAAACCTTTTTATCTTAGTGTCAATGATAAGAACAGGGGGAATAAAGAGATCCATTTTATTGAATTTTTTTTTTTTGGCTGAATGTACTGAAAGAAGATCAACAAAGCACATCAACTTCACTTTGGATTAGAACTGTTTTTTCATCAAACTGGTTATATCCCATTACAATAAACTCTGAGACTATTGTAATGATCTTGGTGTTCTAGAATCTTGTAGCATTACAGTGTTTTTTTTTAAGATAAGTTGCTAATCATCAGGAGTTTTTCTTCTTACTTTATCTGAACTTGTATATTTTCTCTTTTAATGGCATTATTTGTATATTCTTAACCTCTTTAATATGGAATTGTAAGTAAACGGGTAAAAGCATATAATTTATTGAGTAACAATGATGTTGATAAAATTATAATTACAGAAGGTCAAAATGTAGTTGGCCCTTCATGAAATTTTTCTCTTGTGTAGGTCTAGAAGAAATTGCAAAAGAGAAAGAAAAATTGAAAAAAGCTGAAATCATTCAAATCAAAGAAGAAATGTTTGAGACCTCTGATGATACATTAAACTGTTTAAATACAGGCCACTGTGAGCAAAAAGAAGACCTTAAGGAAAAAGACAACACTAACCTATTTCTCCAAAAACCTAGTTCCTTCTCCAAATTAAGCAAATTGTTAGAAGTAGCTAAAATGCCTCCTGAATCAGATATTATGAACCCCAAACCAAATGGTGGTGCAACCAATGGTTGCACATTATCTTACCAGAATGGTGCAAAAAATTCTCTCTGCAGCCTTCAACCAGCAGTATCACAAAGCAACAAGGAAAAGGCAGATTCTAGCCTATTTAATCCAGTCTCAAGTGGTCAAGGGAAGTTTTATAGCCCTCCATTAATTGCCAGTGACCAGTTGTTAAAAACCTTGACAGAAAAGAATAGACAGTGGTTCAGTCTTTTACCCAGAACACCCTGTGATGACACTTCCCTGACCCATGCAGACGGATCTGTGGCTGCTTCGCTGGCTCCTCATTCTCAGCCTCCTTCTAAATCACCTTCACCTGTTCCATCACCCCTTCTTGGGTCTTCCTCTGCACAGAATACAATGGGCCTCAGTCCATTTGCTTTATCACCACTTCAGGTTAGTTCCAGTAGCAACTGCAGCATTTTATTGTTTTTTTTTTTTTATTTTAAACCTATCCTCACTGCATTTTCAGTTAAAATGTTATACTTTGCTCAGTTTGAAAACTAGAAATAGAATTAAATGACATATTCCTAAAAATTTACTTGAAGTACATATAGATTCTGAAATTACAACACCTTCATACTCCCCAAAAGTTATAGCAGATATACTGCTATATCTTCCTAAGTTATTGTATATACTTATTACTAATAAAGAAGTTTTGAAATTTATATATATAAAGAGGTTTGACCATCTTCAGCATTTCACAGTTTTACTGCTTTAAGTTATATGTTTAAAATGTATATTTTGGTTACTATATAACTATGCCATCATTTTCAGAACTTAACAAATAATTTTGGATCTTCTATCATTTCTACTAAAGTTTCTCAACGATTTTCCAATGTTTTGGTGTTTATAGATGAAGAGTGGATTACCTATAATGGGACTTCAGTTTTGTGGATGGCCAACAGGAGTTCTCACTTCAAATGTTCCCTTTACATCTTCTTTACCTAGTCTGGGATCAGGGTTGGGATTATCAGAAGGAAATGGTAATTCATTCTTGACCCCAAATGTTTCTTCATGTAAAAGTGAATCACCAGTGCCACAGAATGAAAAGGCATCTTCGGCTACCCCTGGAACGGTTGAAGTAGCAAAGCCAGTAGATTTTCCTAGTCCAAAACCCATTCCAGAAGGTAGGCACATTCAGATGATTTTTGACCAATAATTTTTATCTTTTTAAAATGTCTGTAGTATACCATAATGATCCAAATATATGGGATACCATAAAATATAGGTTACATACCTAAAATAGACTCTTGCTGAAAAGAAAAAAATAATGGAAAGATGTTGAATAATAACATCATAAACTGTTCTCATATTCTATCCAGATTTTGGGGCAAAAGATTAAATGCAATCTGTATCTGACTCAATATGGTAACTGGATCTCAGAATGGTTATATGTAGTTGGGTAAGCCTTTTGATTTGAGTTATACTAGAATATCATTCAAAATGTTTGTAAAAGATTTACATACTTATTTTGACTTAGAAATGCAGTTTGGTTGGTGGAGAATTATTGACCCAGAGGACCTAAAAGCTTTGCTTAAAGTGCTACATCTCAGGGGGATAAGGGAAAAGGCTTTGCAGAAGCAAATACAGAAACACTTGGATTATATTACTCAGGCCTGCATCAAAAATAAGGATGGTATGTAAATAAATCATTTTCATTATTTTTCTTAGGATAACCTAATTGATTTATTTAAATGAAAAATCTGCTGGAACATATCCTCATTCATTAACAAAAGATTGATATTGATGTTTAGAGTATTTTTATTCAGAGAAAACTACTAACATTATCAGATTAGTATAGATTTTTTATAATTCTTAATCATTATCTACAGTTTGTAGTTGAACAGAAGCCATACTTCTTTAAATAATTTGTATATAAAAACAAACAGTAATTCAGTGTTTAAATTGGATATGGTTAAAGTAACTGTTGGGGGAGAAATCCTATATTTATACAATTCAAAAACAGTATTCTCTTTTTTTTATATTTCATTTTCAAATATAGTCGCTATTATTGAAATAAATGAAAACGAAGACAACCAAGTAACTCGAGATATTGTAGAGAACTGGTCGGTGGATGAGCAGGCAATGGAGATGGACTTGACCATTCTTCAGCAGGTAGAAGATTTAGAAAGGAGAGTTGCATCAGCAAGTTTACAAGTGAAGGTAAAAGGGACTAAAAACTATTTTAAAATATCATTCCAATAAAGATTTATGTTGTGAATAAGTACTAATTGTGAAAGAGTTAAAAGTACAACTTCCACTTATAATGGCTTTTGTTTTCTTTCAAAATAGCCAAGCTAAATTAGATTTTACACTCTGTATTTAGATTCTGGAGGACATTATTTGGTACACTGTACATTCAAATGCATGATGAAACTTAATGATAGGATGGAATTTTGGAAAGGAGTAGTTTCAGTAGAATGCTGAAAACCAAAGGTAGATTCAAGGTATTGTGGGACAAGAGAAATTGGAGGAAGCACATGTAGACACTTCTTTTTAGAAGTCTGCCAGTGAAGCAGAGGAGAAGGGATCACGAGAGAGTCAAAGAAAGAAGTGGTTTTTGTTTTGTTTTAGAACAGAAAGGATCTGAGCATGTATGTAACTGAGTGAAAGGCATCCTTAGAGACAGAGACTTCACTTCAGACTGGAGGAGTGTGAAGTGTACTAGAGTGTAAACTGTTTATGTGCAGGGAGCTTGCTTTATTTGTCTTTTTATCTCCCTCAGTGCTTACATATGTTGTACATAGTAAGTGCTCAATAAAGGTTTTTTTAATGAATGAATGATTGAGTATTTCAGTTTAAATTGTGGCTACTACTTGGGTGCAGCTGTGATCAGCAATAGAGATATAATAGACACATAATATGGTATGGCAACTGGCAGTTGGCAGTCTTAGCAGCTAGGTGGCACAGAGGATAGAATGCAAGACCATACCATCTTGTAGTTCAGAAGTAAGGAATAAAAGAATCCAATGACTTGTAACCTATTTGATCAGAAACTTTACACAAATACCTTACGAATATATTCTTCAGGAAAAGAATTGAAAGGATCTTCATGTAGCAAGCATCAAATAACATCCCAAAGAAATGAAATTGATTACATTTTAACATATAGGTGACTTGTTACTGATATGGGAGTCAAGCTTGTGCCAGTTGTCTGCATGCAGTCAGTCCACTGATTTATTTGAGCAAAAATCAAAATGATCACAAAACTAGGAATAAGAATGAGGAAAAAAATGTGGTATGCAATTAAAACAATTATTAATATTAAAAATGGAAAAATAGAAAAAGTCTTCCTGTTTTCTTCTAATTCTCTTATCAAGTGTGTACTCCTCTGTGTATATGCCATTTATTCTTATGAACTAAGTAGTAAAAAGTTGGACTATTACTATATTTGGGCTCTTTTCTCCATTGATCTGAACACTACTGCTACTTATATAGCTTGAGATAGAACTAGCTCTTTTAGCAGTTGTGTGTTATAATTGTCTCCTACTGAATTTTGCTATTTACAAAACTTTCTAGTTTTTCTCACAAATTGCTATTAAGCTAATTTTTTAAAATTCTGCAATTTTTCAAAAGTATTTGTAGGCTTTTACACTTATTTTTATTATATTGAATGTTCTTAAACAGTTTTTATAGTATTGTTAAAGAATTTTTAAATCTTAATTATGTCATGAAATATGTGCAGTTCCCTTTTTAGCTTTCTGTTTCCTATTTGATAATCATGCCTTTGGGTTTACCAGGTTAGAAAGGAAAAAAATGACTTGTTTGTGAACCCATATTGGCTTCTAGTGATCACTTCATTCTTTATGTATATACCACATATTTAATAATCCATTCTAGATTTTATGTGATATAAAAAACAGAATTCTCTTACTCTTTAACACTGTCCTATATTTTCTAAATTTGTAACATCTAAAAGGGGGTACAATCCCTTATAGGAAAATGTTTGGCAACTCCGTATATCTACTTGCTCTCTCTACACTCATTCTGAGATAAGTAGTTTAACCTTAAGTATTGTATCTGAAGATTATTGGGTTTGAGAAGCAACTGGTCCTAATAAAGGGCCCCCTAGCTAGAAGACATAGATTTGAACACTGATTTTATCACTGACTCCCTTAGTGACTTTGCTTAAGTCATTTAACCTCCCTGCATCTTATTTTATTGTCTATAAAATGTGTAATGGTGACTACACCACTCACAGGGATGTTGTGAGGATGAAATTATGTAACTTAAAGTTCTTTGCAAACTGTACAGCATGATAAAGGTCAGCAGTTAATTAGTATTGGCATTCTTCTAAAGGGTTTAATCTCTTTCAATATTGCAAAGGATATACTGATGGTATTTCTACTGAGCACAAGAGGTAAATAGAGTCCTGACACTTCAAAGTGTTAAATGTGTCTTAAGCTAATTCTCTTCTGCCCAACAAAGCAGATGATATCCAGAAATTCCAGAGGATGTTTCATTTTCACAGTCCATAAACTTAACCAGTTATTTCCAACTAAAATCTTGTTTAATGCTTTGTAGATCACTCTGATCACATTTGTTTAGAATTTTCAGAGTTGTAATGGATAGGTATTTCTTTTCACATTTTCCATTTTTGTTTTCTGGCTAGCACTAGGAAAGCACAAGGTAAAAGCTTATTAGTGATCATTAAGATTTGTTGTTGACAAAAACTCCAAGTAGTTAGTGCAGAAAATAATTTTTTTTTCTTGATAATATAGGGTTGGATGTGTCCAGAGCCTGCATCAGAAAGGGAAGACTTGGTATATTTTGAGCATAAGTCAGTTACTAAATTGTGCAAGGAGCATGATGGAGAGTATACTAGAGGAGAAGAAAGCAGTGCCAGCCCTCTAGAACGGAAGAGTGACAACCCTCTAGATATAGCTGTAACCAGGCTGGCTGATTTGGAGCGGAACATAGAGCGAAGGTATCTGAAGAGCCCCTTAAGTACCACCATTCAGATCAAACTGGATAATGTGGGCACAGTTACTGTCCCTGCTCCTGCACCATCCATTAGTGGTGATGGTGACGGGTAGGTTATTGAGATTAACTTGAAAAATTATTGTGCTTCTTTGCTAATTGGAGCCTATTTTCTATTGCCTGTTATCTATGTATCTTCTTGTATGTCTGTGATCCATATGGATCATGCTATTCTGCATGATGCTTTGTAAAGATATTTTTTGTTATGTTTGTTGATTATCCTGCAAAGTGATCTTACATTTACCTGGTTGTGACTAAGCTTTGAGGCACGTAGCCACAGTCTGTGCACTACATCAAATTTAGTTGCTTAAACCTTATACTTATTGGCTGTATACGTGTTTTTGTCATTGCTTGGCTTTCAGTGTGATGATGATTGTTTCACATTCAAAACCTAGTAAAATATGGATATGACCTACTTAATTTCTCTATATTTCAATGCAGAATTGAAGAGGATATTGCTCCAGGGCTCAGGGTATGGAGAAGGGCATTATCAGAAGCTCGCAGTGCTGCACAGGTAGCTCTGTGCATTCAGCAGTTACAGAAATCAATAGCATGGGAAAAATCAATTATGAAAGTTGTAAGTGTTTTTACTTAAGAAATACTATAACTAATTTTACTTTGTCCCATTTCTTTCAATTTTCAGCTCTCTTAGCTTAATCATGAATTACTGATTATTGTCTATATTTATTATATGTTATAGCACTTGAGAGTTTGGCATCTTTTGTAAAGCAATGTGTAATCTGACATAGTCTCTCATAGATTTATTTCTAATCTTCATGAAACTCACAAGCCATATCTTTTTTTCCTATTACAGAATGGTTGACATGTGTGGTTTCCTCTTATTGTTTAGAAAATATAAACTATAACTGACATTTTCTTAAAGGTTTTATATGGATAGAGGTTGTTGACTGGCATATTTTAGAGATTTTTCCTCTTTTAAAGGGGATACAGAAGATAGGATGTACATAATATACTCATACAGTCTTAAAGGTTTTCATTATCTCCAACTCATTTCTACATCCTCTCATTCATCTGTATTTTTTTTCTCTCACTGTCAGAAATAAAGTAGCTGCTTTTAATTTCTGCCAAAAGTTAGATATCTGTCATTTCTAGCCTGCATTGAGTGTGCATTAATCACTATATGCTCACATTTAATGTCTTCCTATGCACCAAGTCTTAGGGATTCCTTAGTGCAATTTTCAAATTTCGCAGACTAGAAAACAGAGAAAGAAATTGATTTATCTGTAGCACAGGGAGCAAGTAGCAGAGTCTAGATTCAAACCCAGATCTTCCTGTAGGTAATTCAGCACTTTTCCCCACTGAACAATGAATTAGAATTTATCAGTAGTTTTGAAGCATCCAGTCTCAGATACTTACTAGCTGTGTAATCCTGAGCAAATCACTTCACCTCTATTTGCCTCAGTTTCCTCATCTGTAAAATGGATATAATAGCACCTAGCTCACAGGAGAGATGCACAGGTACCTGCCTACCTAAGGAAGCTGGATTTTATAGTAGAAAATGGTGGATTTGGAGTCACCCTGCTTTCAACTACTGTGGCCCCATTATCAAGTCACTTAACCTTTTAGGATCTCAGATTCTTCAAGCAAAAGTTTAACCGTGAAATTCCCCCCAAATCTCTAGTGGCTCCCTGGTTTCCCTAGAACATATTAGACTCATTCATAGTCCCTCACAACCTGGCTCTAACCTACCTCCCCTTCCCAGATTTATTTCACATTCCTCCCACCAAACTGAATACTCTGTCTTCTAACCAAGGTGACCATAATCCTGATCCTGAACAGCCTGAATTTGTGCCTTTGCTCAAATTCTCTTTCTTCCGCCTGCCAGAATTCACAGCTTCCGTAAAGGTTTCACCTGAAGGTTACCACCTCCTATGTGAAACTGAATCTCATCCTGACCATTTGTTGACCTTTTCTGCTTCCATGGAGATTTGTGTACCTGTATTTACCTAACTGTTTATGTGTTGAGTGGCAGCACAGTGTGTCAACTTCACGGCATCTTTATTATACATTTTTTAAATTTTTCAACACTTTTTGGTATTTGAAATCCCAGTAACTTTACAGTGTCCCTGATCTACATTTAACATATTTTATATTTCATCTTCCATAATTTAATTTCTCAGAAACATTTTCTTACTGTATATTTCTATTGCTTGCTATGAAGTTTTCTTTAAGAGTAGTTGGGTATCCTTTTACCACCTTCATAGCAGATCGGTTATTTCCTTTGGCAGATCCCTTGCACAGACTCTCTGTCTACATGTCCCTAAGGAATTGTACAGGAACTTAATATTTGCAGGGATATTATCTGGGCATATGACACTGAATAAGGGAAAATTGTAATTTGATATTTTTCTATTGTTAGCATGAGGAAAACCCCTGATGACCATTCAATTCAATGTTGTAATATGCTTTATTATTATAATATTAAAATGTAGATAGTATCTTCACCAATTATCTTTAATATACATGCACATATGCATCCATACATGCTACTTACATACATTATTTACAAGTATCCCCCAAGTTCCCAGGAAAATGTGTAATGGTAATTTTACTATATGGTACTGTGTGTTTCATTCTTTTTATAAATTGAAGTATAAGTAGGGAGAAGTTTTAGGCTGTTGAAACTACTGCTTTTAAACTAATGTTTCAAATTATCACTTGAACCTATCAGAGAAAGCACTTAGTACAGTGCCTGGCACGTAGTAAGTGCTTAGTAAATGTTTATGATTAAGACGAATCTTCATCTGAGGACTCAGAAGATTTTATTGTGTGACCTTGGAAAAAGTCACCCAACCTCTGTAAACTTCTTTTTGACATATGAAAGTGATCTCTGAGGTCCTTCCTGGGACTAACCAAAAGAACCAGTATCTCGCATTTATGTAACCCTTTAAATTTTATGAATATTTTTCATTTTGTCTTCACAACAACCGGAGGAGCAGGGATTATTATCCCTATTTTATAGATGAGAGAACAGAGGCAGAGAGTAAGTGACTTACCCAGAGTCATGCAGCTTAAATTGTATGATTTGTAAGGCAGGATGTGAACTCAGGTTTCCTGATTCCAAGTCTGTCATCCTATGCACTTTGCTGCGTAGCCCTAATAGTCTGATCCCTTAACTAGTAGTGTCCAGTTTCCCCACAACTGTTCTCTCATTGTTTTCCCCATGTCACTTTTTCTCTCTCCAACTGTTTTGTAACCTTGAGCATAAGATCTAATCCCTTATTCTTGTTGTATTGTGTACTCTCCTCTCCCTCTGTCTTTACAGCATTAATCAGCTTAGTTGATTGATTACTTTTGGCTCCCGATTCATAGGTAAAACTTAAGGTTAGAGTGCAACCGTTACAAAGTTGATTGCTATATACCCATAGATCTTAAAGTTTTATTAGGCTGTTGTCTCTGTCATGGTCACCTCTCCTCAGTTGATAGGGATACCCAAAAGGGAGAAGAATATGATCCATGTTAATGGCCCTTCTCTGTCTGAAAGGACCTACCCCTACTTCACAGAAAAGTAGGCCACCTCATTATAATGTTGGGAACCCATTCTCTCCTCTAGGATGCATTTACTTTCTAGTGTTTCAAAGAACTTATAAACTTTAAATTTCAACCAAATGTTTATGTACATGCTAACATGTAGTGACCATTTTCTAGTATAAATATCAAACTTGATTTTCACAAAATTGAAAACCTTATGTCTTTATCATCCTTCCCTAATATTACAGACAAATTTATTTTTAAAATCATAAATGTAGAAGCTATTTTGCAGTGTGTTTTAATTCTCCATTATAGAAGACAGCAGAAGTTTTCTTTATATGAATTATTTGACATCTGTAAGCTTTGTTTTTTAGAGATTTATATTTAATATTTATTGTGTTGGTATAGATTTTTTTTTACTCTATCTCTACAGTAGATTTTTTTTAAAAAAATGTGACTCAAATGTAGACATTTACATTACATTTTTGTTAAATAAATGTATTCTTGGATATGGTAGAAGACATACCTACTACCGAAAGAATATTGAATCATTTCTCATCTAGGTAATACATATGAGTTTTACCATTTTTAGTGTGTACATGAGATAATACAGTGGATCTGTGATATCACTGGTGTGGGTATTCCTTCCATCAGTGTAAATCACAGCTTTTCCATAGATTTTCATCTTCTACAATTCTTGTAAATATCTCCATAGGAAATACTTCACAAATCCTCCACAAAGCATCTTTTCAACCTACTTGAGACATTTTCTGGCTCTTTTAAAATTTAGGATGTTCCAGCAGCACTTGTACTCTTATCTTTCACTACTGACTAGTCCATTTACTTTTCTGATTGTGTCCTTGGTAATACTTTTTTAATGCCATTTCTTGAACACAAATCTGTATCTTATTTATGCCACCACAAATCTTATTGATTCACAGATGTTAATTTTAGAAATGACCAGTTGGAAGTGCTGCTTTTTTCAAAACATAATTTAACCTGATCTTCTATTTTAAGTAAATTCTGGATCTAGCTCATTGTCTACTGTATAAGTTCATGTTGCAATCTGGGCATTGTGTGTTTTTCTTTTCTTTTGTTTTATTTCACTTAATAAGCATTTGTAGTCTCTGTTTTTCATCCACTTTATTTTTCCATTGTGAATGGTTAGGCTGCTAACATTACACATTTAACAGATATTTACTGAATAGTAGCAGCAGGTTTACTGACAAAATTCATAAGTTGTATTTGCATTTTAAAAATGTGAGTACTCTACACATTATGTCATGAAACGTTTTGAATTATTTTAGATTCTCTGAGATTTTACTCCTGTATTAAATAAATGGGAACACGTAAATTAACTTGGTAATGAGATTGCAAATGCTATTCTAAATTAGTATTAATTTTTATGTTAAAATGTCCTTATTCTTTTAAATATTGATTGCAAGATGTTATCTGTTATGTGAGCAAAAATGTGTAAGAATATATAGGCATATAATAAGTCATTCAAAATAAGACTTTTAGTTCTGCTTTTAAAAATAATTTAAAAGTATTGTAATTTTACATTTTTTTACTTTTCTTCTTTCACTTGCTTATAGAGGTGGTATACTCATATTTAAATTTTAAGATTTTAACTTACTTATCACAATTTCAGTATAAAGATATCAGAAATTCATGAAAAAAGCAATAATAACATTTTAAGTTAGTCAAAGGAAAGAAATCATGAACTATTTAATTCTTTTTGTAGCCCCTTTTTCTCTTACTTTCAGTAAGAATCATGTTCATGGTAATTTGCATAATTGTAGCAAACATCTGATTTGGTTCAATTTTCATCCATTTTTAAGAAAGACACAAAGTTAAAGAGAAATGTGTTCTTTTAGTTAGAATAAAAATCTGGGCAAACCTTGAATCTTAATCCTATTTCTGGCACAGGTTCCTCTTTAATTTATTTTAATGTTTAACAGTAACCTTAACCCTTACTTCCTTCACAGGGTATTATGAAGATCATTATAAGATGGCCAAGAGAAAAATCATCCTAAAAAATATCATGTATTAAAGCTATTCATTGCTTTATGTGCTCTAATGTCATGTTAATTATTCCATATGTTAATGTGTACATGCTTCAGAAGTGTTTGCGGGCATTCAGCCTTTAGCTTTGGTCTTTGCAACGTACATAAAATATGCATTTTACACCCCTCCCCCCATAGATTTGCTCACCCTGTCATGTGGTCCATATCTGTGTAATGAGAGATACATAGATGTGTATGGCTATTGTATGTATGTTAGCAAGCGGAATGTTAATTATTAGTGCAAAATGTGAATTTTGGTATGTTTAATTTCCCAAGAAGAAATTTTCAAGATAGTATTGATTTTAAATGATTTTTCATGTATTGTAGTACTGCCAGATTTGCCGAAAGGGAGATAATGAGGAACTCCTTCTTCTTTGTGATGGCTGTGACAAAGGCTGCCATACTTACTGCCATAGGCCTAAGATTACTACCATTCCAGATGGGGACTGGTTTTGTCCAGCTTGCATTGCTAAGGTAATACTGACCTCAAAGTTGGGGTTTTTTGTTTTTGTTTTTGTTTTAACTTGTCATGAGTTAATTCAAATGTTCTGTGTTTTGGGCAATTAGTGAGTTTCCCTTACTATATAATGTCAGTACCAGGACATTCTGGCTGGTCCATCAGAAACTTCCATCGACTTCCTTCGATGCTGCAAATCTTGAAGTGCTATTATAAATAAGTAGCAGAAGTAGAAGTAGTAATCACAGTTAAAGTAACCTATCTATGCTCAGAGACAGTTAAGGGATGAAGAAAACCAGTTCCATTTAGTTTAAAATGCTTTCTCTTATCATTTAAAAACTAGAGACACAAATGTAATATTGTGGATTGATAGAAATGCATTTTTTAAAAGTTCTATGTATTTCAATATAGGCTATAATTAAAACCCAATTATGACTTACTAGTAGGATGGAAAGATCACTGGACTGCCAATTGGTCAGTGTGTCTGAGTTCTAATCCCAACACTGACTAGCTGTTTCTGGCTCTCATTTTCCTCTTCTACAAAAATTAGAGCCTTAGACTAAATGATTTCTATGATCCTTTACAGCTCCGGAGGGAGGGGCAGGGAGGGACATAGGCAGGGGGAGAAATGGGTGATTCTAAGCATTTAAGTATGCTTTCTTTTTCTTTGCGCCTGATAAAATAATTCAGGAATATTCATAGTAGATAGTTAATAAATGTTTATTAAGTTGGTAATTCTTATTTTGTCATATATTTATACTTTTTTCATGTATGTAAATATGTGGAGGGAGGTATTTGGGAGGAGGTATGTGGGTGTGTGCTGGCAAGTATAGTGGCTAGAGTGCTGGTCCTGGAATTAGAAAGAACTGAGTTCAAATCTGGTTTCAGATACTTCCTACATGTGTGGGCAAGTCACTTGACCTATTTGTCTCTGTTTGTTCATCTGTAAAATGGAAATAATAGACTCCATCTCAAAGGACTGTTGTAAGGATTAGATTAGATAATGATTTAAAGTACTTAGCACATTATCTGGCACATAATAAGCACTATATAAAGATAGCTATTATTATACTCACATGTATGCATGCATATACACATTTAAAGTTTATATCTAAGGCTTTCCCTATACATGTAAGTAGAATGCTAGCCTATCATACTGAGAAAGTGATTTTAAACTTAAGGACTGTATAGGAATCTTCAAAGAAACCCTACCTAAGTACAAATTAATTTTGCTTATTCATCAGTAATTTGTGTGGAGTTTTATATTACTTTTATGATTCTGTATTTTGTTTTTGTTCGTTTTCCGGTAAGATCTTTTTAGAGACACTGAGAATAAAAGCAAACACTACCCATTCTAGAAACACAATTCACTCAGCTCGTCAACTACATGCATGCGCGCACACACACACACACGCACCAGAAACTTCCATCAACTTCTTTCAGTGCTATTATGAATAAGTAGCAGGAGTAGAAGTAGTAACAACAATTAACTTAGTCTGTCTATGCTCAGAGATAGTTAAGGGATGAAGAAAACTCCAGAACTGGCAAGAGTTGATAGAAAACAATTGAAAAATGAACTGGGGGGAAGCAACTTAGGGCCGTGAAAGGTAACTGATAGCAATGCAAGTCCTAGGAAACGTCTACGATGACTTTAGAAGGCCAAGAAGCACAGCCAAACTGTCCCAAAGCAGAAAGTTTTCCTAGTTTTCTTTGTGAAGATACGAACAAAATCACAGCTGCCCTTTTCGAGTTTGCTAAAACTGACAGTTAACTTTGTTACTGTATACAATATGTGAAAAAGAACATCAATTTTATATACCTTCAGCTTTTAATCTTTGATTTTTTTTTTACACACCTATCATTTACCATGCATTTCTGAAGCTTTCAAAAAGGCATGCTTAGCCTACCATTCAGAACTCATTGTTAGATTCTAGCATAATTTAGTAGGAAGAATACTGGATGTGAAATATAATGTCTGGGTTTAAATCCTGTCCCTGCACTTATTCTGTGATCATGAACAAATAATTTCCACCAATTTGGGACTCAGTTTCCTTATCTGACAAATGAGGGAGATTCAAGGGTGTGTAATCTGTGCCCTCAAGTGCAACCCTTTGACTGAATCCAAACCTCACCCGTCAAAGGACCGCACTTGAAGATGTAGAGAGTCACAGGTTCCCCACTCCTGCCAATCCCCAATGTCTCTTCCAACATCAAATTCTTCGGTATGATCATTTGTTTTACAATTCTATTGGAATTAAAATATTTAATAAATTTATATAACTATGTTTACAGTGAATTCTAAGTAAGCTGATAAATATCCATTCAGAGGTTTTGTAAAATTCACTGTGCTTTAGGAAAACAATAAACATCACAATTATATAAATGAATTTCAAAATTCAGATTTCCTGAAGTCAAATTAAGTTTTTTAGGACATGAACTCAAATAACATTTAAGGCAATACAAAGTGATGATAGTAAGTAATTTCTGTCCATTATCTAAAGTTTGGGAATTACTTTTCTTATTTTCCCTACTCTTTTTCCTCCTCTGTTTTCCTAGAGTATAGAATTGCTTAAATTTTTAAACTTTTTAAAAAAAATTATCATTCAACTACTAAAACTACTAGTAAAATGAAGTTAAGAAAACCTCGGCTTGACTGCCATTCACTCGCTGGATGATCTTGGGGAGGTTACCTCCCTATTCTGGGCTTTTGTTTCATCATCTGTAGAATGAGGAAGCTGGAAGACATTGTCTTTAAGGTCCATTCAGGCTGGAAATCTATAATCTATAAGAAAATTAAAATTTGAAAGCATTTTCCCTTTCCATCAAATTATCAAACATGCTTTTTTAATGTTTTTAACTGAGGGACCCATACAATGGCTCATGAAATCAAAATGACCTAATTAATATAGAACTTTTTTATTAAATAAAAAGAAACAAAATAAATGAATAAATTTCAAGTGTAATTTTAAAGTTATAATTATTAATTAAAAGTCAAAATAATAGGAAATGTCACTCTTAAAATGCTTATGTCACCACCCATATAATGTTCATTTATAATTTCTTAGGCAACATGCTGCCCACAGGGTTCTGTTTTGTGTGAGTCTGATACCACACTGTATGACATCGGACATGGTAGAGTGTAAAGAACTCTGAATTTTGGAGTTCAAATCCTACCTGTTACATTATCTGTATGCCCTTGAGCAAGTCACTTAACCTGTCTAAGTCCTGGTTTCCTAATCAGTAAAACAGGTGGATTAGACTAGAGGCTCTCTGGGGACTCTTCCAGCTAACTATAATCTCATAGTCCTAGAATTCTCCACTTTACAGTTAACCCAGTGATAAGCCTTGTCACATCTACTTACATTGTTCTTGAACAACAATCTATTGCTGGGTCCCTATACAAAGCCTAGGAAGAACTTGTGTGCAGTGGAAGAGGCTTTAAGATTTTAGATTCACATGGCTTCACATCACAGGAGTCCTCCAAAAGAAGTCTGTGATGGGGAAGCCACTTTAAAATGTAAGGTTGTAAGAATTGTTAACTAGATTACCTTGGGGGAAACAACCCCTCAAGAAAGAGCCTTAAATGTACTTTAAAGGAAAGCTCTTCCCTGAAATTTTGTAAAAGAATACAACCAACTTTGAATTATTTGTTGGATTATTATTCAGTTTGTAAATTATCTGAGTCCTTTGCTTTTCTAGATTAACCCTTTGTTAGATGCTTGTTGGCTATTTTATTTCATTTGTCTATGCCATCTTCATCTCAAAGGAATTGATTTTCTATTGCTAAAGTTAGACTAAAATCCACTTTAAACTAGCCAAAGTGAATTTATTTGGTGTGTGCATGCATGCACTTATATCTATAGTCTCACTTGTTTTCTCACCATAGACTGCTGTCATAGTTATAAATTCCTCTCTTCATTATCTTACTGACATTGTCATCTATACCGTTTAATAGGATCGTTTCTGATTCCAGAGCTAATCAAAAAGCTTTCTTTTTTTTATACAAAATAATTTCCTCCCTAACTCAGAAAATGTGTATTATAGCAAGTTAATTTCTTCATGGAGTTGTTGTTTGGTCCTTTTATTCACATCTTCGTGACCCTTTTGGGGTTTTCTTGGCAAAGATACTTGAGCAGTTTGTCATTTCTTTCTCCAACTCATTTTACAGATGAGGAAACTGAGGCAAACAGGGTTACTTGTCCAGGGTCACACAGCTAGTAAAGTGCCTGAGGCCAGATTTGAACTCAGAATGATGAGTCTTTCTGATTCCCAGTCTAGTGCTCTATACATTTTGCCCCGCAGCTGCCCCTTTGTTTTAGAGGGAAGGTATGAATCATGAAGTCTGAGGATACTTCACTAGCCATAGAAATAAACATAGTAAACTAGTAAGCCAGGATTGGGAAGCAGGGGGACAGGATAGCAGTGCTGAACAGTTTTTCATTTTTCTCTTAAATGAGATTGACAGTAGAGTCTACTTTGTTAAAAATGCTGTAAATTCTCATAATACCTGGTACTTTTCAATGTAAATATAAATACCCTCCAAAATCAAATGTAAATGATTTTTTGGTTTGTGCACACTACATTATTCTATGAACAGGAATCTGCTTAAACAGTCATATACTTTTGTGAAGATCAGTGTAATCATTTTTCTTGTGTTTAAACAAACCTGGACTATATCACAATTTTGATAAGATGGTAAATATGGATTTGCAGCGGAGTATATTTTCTTATACTCGTGACCCCCTCCATTTTAACCACCACAGCATCGGTTGTGATATAGTACACAAAACTCAGAAAAAATTTTTTGGACTGCTTTAAGTGGGTATATTGCATTATAAGATTGTTTATGTTGATCTGTGAATCAAAATCCATACACATGACCATCTACATGTACCTACCTTTAATCATAAATAACAGATGCTCACATACATCCAAAACTGAAATTCAAGACACTTTTGAGAGCAGACCTTAATTCTCAGTTTGCAAGAAACAGAAGCAAAAAGTCCACTAGATTGAGTTCATTTCTTAATAAGTTTTGGAATCTTGTTTAAAAATATGAAGGAATGCAACTTTTTTATTTACTGTATATACATCATAGGGAAAATTAAATTGCTTTTGAACATTGCGTATATAACTAATTTTCAATATCTACAATAGTCTATGTATGGCCCAATGAAAACTCCTTGGAGCAATCTTTGGCCTTATAATGAAAAATAAAGCCCTTTAGCTCTGAAGTAACTTTTGAAATGATTAGAAATTTGATTTCACTCTTGGTCCCCTATTGTCATGAGAAGCTGAGAACTTGCTGTACCACCTTTTAAAAACTGCTGGGTTCTCAGAAAATGAGACTATAGCTACCTGTCACTCTTTCATATTTTCTAGTTAAAATTTATTGGCTTGAGAGGTCAATGCCTGACAGTTGAGAAATTTCCTCAAATTAGATTGTGGCTTTGAACTATTCTTGAAATGAGCTGAATCAATACTGTAATCTACTCAACTATTTCCTCATTATTGTAAAACTTATATACCTCAGTAGTTAAGAAAATAACTGTAAATAAGGGAGCTTAACATTATATTTTCTTTGAATTTAGATATATTAGTCACAGATTTTTGAATAGAATTGTTAAACTAAGAAACCTTAGAAATTATCTAGTTCATCCCCTTTATTCTATAGATGAGAAAACTGAGAAATGGTAATTGATTTGCCCAATATCATACAAACTAGTGTAAGAAATATAACCCATATTTGTAAATTCCTAGTCAAGTGTTCTTTCCTACCAAAACACATTGTCCCTCTTTTTCAAAAGAGAAGTCTTAGAATCCTCTCCTATTCTGCATCTCTCTGAGCATATTAAAGTTTCTTAGTCAACTATGTATGTGTTTCTGTACTTATCATATATTTGCATACATAGAAAATTCAGTATATGCATCGTACATAGAAAGTGCCATCATTTTTGTCCCTATAAAAAACAGAAACTGTCGCTATCCATATCTTATATATTTTCTTTTTAGGAACTATTTCTTCATAGTATGATTGTCATCTCCCTTTGGGATTTTAATAATCTCTGAACTCTGAGTAAAATTTCATGCTTTATTCACCCTGTTTTTTCTTAATTAAATTATATTCTAAATAAGAATCTTTTTATAATCTTTGAAAATTTTTTCACTTACTGCTTTAGAGAAATATCTCTGACTTGTTCTACAGTAAAAGTGATGATGTACAGTGGTGTTAGTGTACTCAAGTTCTCAGAATTCTGAAGATGAATTTGGTGGCAGAGTTTTCTTGTTGTATTAGCTTTTAGTCTTGTCATTAGAGCTGGCATAAGTACAGAATTCAATCTGAAAATGGAAAGAAAGTCGGATATAATTTACATTGTAAAATATATATTTATTATATATTTGTATTGATTTACATTTACATTGATTTACATTTACAAGTTCAGTAAGAAATAGTTTCAAGACTTCTCCAAAATTCATTTTTACTCTTATTATTTCTACTGGATATTTTAGTGGCTGTGTGATTCCCAGGTTTTTATATCACTTTGAAACAAACTTTTTATCACTTGCTTTGATCTATGTAATTCTTTCCTTTTACTAAGAATAGCTTAAAAAAAAGGATTTTTTGCATTGTTCCATTACTAGTTTTAGCATACAGAAAACATACATATATCAACCAAATTTCCACATTGTTTATACTATATTTACACTTTTCTGTTATAGGCAAGTGGTCAAACTCTAAAAATCAAAAAACTTAATATCAAAGGAAAAAAGAGTAATGAACAAAAGAAAGGGAGGAAATTATCTCTAACAGGTGATACTGAAGATGAAGATTCAGCAGCCACAAGTAGTTCGCAAAAGAAAGGAAATAAAGACCCCAAGAAAAGAAAAATGGAGGAAAATGTCTCTCTAAACTTGTTAAAACAAGAAAGTTTTACTTCCATTAAGAAACCTAAAAGAGATGATTCCAAGGACCTGGCTTTATGCAGGTAGGTTTTCTATTCTTCTTTACTTCAAAAAATTTTCAGTATGCTCTTAAATGTATTAGGAACTTTTTCAAAGTTTTTCAATAAATTCTAATTTTACCTATATTAGTAGAAAAGTTATTTTTAAAAGCCATCTTCTTTCAACCATATATTCTATTCAAATGTACTGTATTTATCAACAAATGCTTAACTGTGGATTTGTTTCAAACACTATTTTATTTAGCATGATCCTGACTGAAATGGAAACTCATGAGGATGCATGGCCATTTCTACTTCCTGTAAACTTGAAACTTGTCCCTGGTTATAAGAAGGTTATTAAGAAACCAATGGATTTTTCTACCATTAGAGAAAAACTAAGTAGTGGACAGTAAGTAAATATATTTGTAAAGCTATATGCTGTTGATAGCACCTTATATGACTTACTTAAAATGGCTTTATCATGCTTCTGGGTTATCACAAAATTCCAAAGGTAGTATATTATTAGAACTTTTAATTAAGGAATGCCTAAAAGCAGGGGTCTTGATTTTTCCTTTATTTCTTTGGGAATATAATATAAGCAATGCTTCCATTTGACTAAGAGAAGAAATAACCCTTTTTTATAGTGTTCTACCTAGTAAGCTGACTCCCTTTAGGAGAAAAGCTTCCTAGTAACTGGATGGTGCACTTTGCCATATCTTATCATAGTTCCTCCTGAGGACTATAGGGACACATATACATTCTATGAGTGTGTTTTGCTTCCCATGGACAGTGGGTACTTTTGGAGCTATACTGATGGGGCTGTTTACTGGCAGAACAAACCCATATAGAGCCATTCTACCTATGAAGTTACAAGTCACTTTCTCCCTTTTCTCCCTCCTAACCAGTTAATGGCTTTCCTTTGAGATCTTAATCTACAGTACCCTTCTGTAACCAGAGAAAGAACAACCAATAAATTTACCACCTATAATTGTAAGATTCTGAGCTATCAGACAAACCCCAAATAAATACATTAATTGGTTTATTCTGAGCATTTTTTCTCCTAAGAAGATAGCATGGGATTGAGTCAGGTTAAAAGAGTTGGTTGGAATTTTGTTTAGGGTTTATCTGTGTAATTATCATATTGGCCAAACATTTGCTATAGAGGTATCTTAAACTATTTTTGATGTCATAATTTTGCAAACATTATAACTAATGATTTTTTTAACTAAAAAAATTCTGATGACATTTGACAGATCCTACATTTAGAGTCCCTGCTGAGTTGCACATTTCCGATCCACATAAAATCTTCATGCCATATGGAAATCTAGTTTTAAACAGAGTGGCATCTCAAAACTGCCAAATTAACCAAGCCTAAGGATTGCGAGAGTTATTTGGGAAGTTACCTAATCCAGAAGGGGCTCTAGTAGAATTTGGAAGGAAAAGACCCAAGAGTGGACAGAAATGAAAGGGAAAGAAATGGGGCCTGAAAGATGAAAAGGCTAAAAAACTTAAAACAGCAAATAGATTGAAAGTTATGTTAGGGAACTGATGGCAGGCACTGGAGAAGGCATTTGGTAGAGAGCTGTACAGTCCATTGTGTAAAGCTTCACCTTTATGTGGGAAATAATTGAGAATTCTGAACCAGGGATCCTCTTTGTAAAATGTCAGAGAGGAGATGGGTTTGAAAGCAGAAAGGGGGCGGCCACCAAAATCCAGAACTGGGGTAATTGGGACTAAGACAAAGGTTATAGAATGTTCGTGTTTTTGTCCTTTGTTCTCAAAGAGGATCGTGACATTAGGACGTCTTGATTTGCAAATGAACTGGATTTAAGTGAGGCAAGGCTGTGCCAAGTCACTAGTGTCACTTTCTTCTCCGAAGTCATCTGGGTCCAGGAGTAAGACATAGGCAGGGTGACTGGAGATTACTCTGAAGTGGGAAACGTTAGCCTTTTTGAGATTAGTCCTAGTCTCTGTCACAGAAGTACTTTTTTAAAAAGGAAGCAATAATAGACGATCTCTGCCATTAAAAATCTTTCAGATGGTGACTGGGTTTTGTTAGGATGTTATAAATACAGAGATTCTATACTGCTTCATGTATAGGATGGATTTGGAAGCATTCAGTCAGTGACTTAGCTCTGACTCAAGATAGAGTAAATGATTCTGGTTTTTGAGGCTAGATTCCTCATAAGAAATTAAAAATCTCTGAAACTGCTAGAGAAACAGTAAAAATTTCTACTGCTTTGCTTTTCAGTGTTATCAAAGCATTATTCTCAAAACCTGAGAGTCCCCCTTCTGATGTATTCATTTTTTAAAATACTCTTCATCCCAAGTCAGAAATAATTTAGCATTTGCATTTCTAAAAGCCTTCTTTTGAAATATACTGGCACTTCATTTGGCTTTAATACTCACTTAGCTACTATTTATCAATTGGAGAAGTTTCATTCCCACTGTGCTTGCTCACAGATTATGAGCTTTTTCCTAGTGGAAACACTGAAAAACCGAGAGGCCTAACATGCCTTTTTCTGTTTAGAGGAAGTCTATTTCTTATGACTCATTATCACTTGCAAATAAGGTTTACATTGTTTCTTTTATTTGTATTGGTCTGTCTGGAACTGACTGGAAGAATAAGAAATGAAGGAGTTTGTTGCTGGGAGAGAAGAATGAACTTGGAAAATAGCAGAAGTTTACAAAGGGAGAAAATATACTGAGAAGATAGGAAAAAATCTCACATCTTAGGTAGCTAGGAACTACCTAAGGCACACTGGATATATGTATGCATATGTATATATGCATTTGAATAGATGACTATATATGGTTAAGTGCTTGAACATTAAAACAAAGTGTCTTGCTTAGGGGCTCTATTGTTCCTCTCCTTTGTGTAAAAAAAAAAAAAAAGTGTGCTGTAATCTTCAAGCAAAGGCTGTATTAGTCTTTTACCATGCTTAGAAATTTGAGGAGCACAAACCTGGAAACTGGAAGAAACCTTAAAATGAAGCCCAAGGAGTGGTTTCCTCAAGGTTATATTGGTAGTATCAAAGGTAGCATTTGAACCCAGGTTTTCTGACTCTGTAATGTTCTCTTTTCACAATACTACACTGCCTTTATTTAGATTACATAGGATGTTACAAGTCCTAAAGGGTAATTGTGATGCTTACACCAAAAACAAAACAAATAAAACTCATAATATGGCCTGCACACCTGAAAAAAAGTATACATCAGAAATACAGGGTTTTCTGGAAATATGATTTGCAAAGATCTGTGAAACTCTCCCCATTTAAATCCATTTATGCCATGAAACAAAAAAAAATGAATTTTTGTAGAATTCTATTTTCATATTTTATATTTAGAAATTACAGTTTGGACTTTCATGTAACCAACTTAAGTCTAGCATTTCTACTCAGTTTTTTCATGAATAAATGAAAAAAGGATGGAAAAATGTAAACGTTGTTAATATGCTCTGGCATTATATGAAAAGCCCTTGAAATACACCCATAAAAAAGTTCCCTTGAGCAAAGGAGTTTACATTATAGAAGAGAAGACAATACACATTGGGCAGCTAGCTAGGTGGTGCAGTAGATTGAGGGCCAGGCCTGCAGTGAGAAAGACCTGAGTTCAAATGCGACCTCAGATACTAGTTGTGAGAATGTGGGCAAGTCACTTACCCAAGTTTGCCTCAAGTTTCTCATCTGTGAAAATGAGCTGGAGAAGGAAAATGGCAAACCACTCCAGTATCTGCCAAGAAAACCAAATGGGGTCACAGAGAATTGGATGCTACAATGTGTAACAGTACACGCTGAGGAAGGGAGCTTTGGTCTAGGAATTTGCTGGAATAATGAGTTGATCTATAGGACAGTTGACTGATTGCCCTTTCTAGAAGCAATGATAATTAGTTGATTTCTGTACCCAGAGCAGGAGGTAGAAAGAGGGAACGGAAGAGTCAAAACCATCACAGAGGTATTTAGATCTTCTTATATGACAATCAAAATGACTTTGTTTCAGTGGGAGGGAAAAGATGACAAAAGTTGTCTGTCTTTCTTTTTTCTTCCAGGTACTCTAACCTCGAAACCTTTGCTCTAGATGTCAGGCTTGTTTTTGACAACTGTGAAACCTTTAATGAAGATGATTCTGACATAGGCAGAGCTGGCCACAACATGAGGAAGTATTTTGAAAAAAAATGGACAGATACTTTCAAAGTGAGCTGAAGTTTTCAGAACTACTCTTCCTCCTTTAAACAGGACAGATGAGACCAGCAATGTGAACTGTATTTACATAAAAGTGCAAGGCACATACATAAGACTTTTTTTTTTCCTTCAGTATCAGAAAAGTGATACTACTTCTAAAGGCTTCACTCCTACAGCAACCATGGCCCTTGGTTATTGGTTTGTATGTTTTATCAACTAATTTAGGTAGAACAGGGAAGCACACCCAAAGAATTTTCAAAGAGAGGGGTGTTAATAGTGCAATAGCAATGAAAATATATCAAAACGCACTGAATATTCAACCACCAGAGCTCTACTTGGGAAATGGTTCTCCTTTCCCAATCAATAAATATCTATTTTTCATTTTTTTACTTTGTAGTTTATTTTTTAGTGAATGTATTTAATTTTATGAATTATTTATGATTAAACTGCATCCAGAATCTTCGTTTTCTGTGAAAAGGAAGAATTAGAAAATTGCTTTAAATCTTGAAAATACAACAAGGAATGTTTTAAAATATAAAACAAAGCCAAGTAAAACTGTTTACACTGATGTGCTATAAAAGCACTAAAAATTAAATTTTACTGTAGAGTAACAAGTACATTTATATATATGTTGCTGCATCACTCGTGTAGTTAAATTGTATTTCAAGACAGTGAAGAAAAATTGACATGTATATACTGTTCATTATTGTTTATATTAAGTATTGTTTTAAATATGTATGATGTGTACATATTGTTTGCAGACATGATTGTTTATGCCTTAGAAGGACTGTAGCATTTTATTTTAGTCTTAAGGTAATTATAGCTATACAGCCTGTACAGTAATTATCCTCTACCAACACTGTGGAGTCTCCTTAATCTTGGTAGTGCCTGCCTTTGAAACAGGGTGTAGGGGATATTAGTTTTCCATTTTTTCTATTTTGTTATATAATTTCAAGCCACCAGGGCCTCAAATTCAAGTATATAATCATTTGTATCCATGTGGAATAAAATTGTGACAATTTCCTACGCACACAGTATTTTTTCATAGAAACATTTCCCTCCCATTTGCCTTGCCACAGAAATAAATTAAAAAAAAAAAAAGACATTTGTAACCACTGTGTTTTATCTACTGTGTGTTGTGGTGGCCTGTTGGAGGCAGATAGATCAGAATTTTTTTTGTACCTATGTAAGAGTACTTGAAGTTTTATTTAAAATAAAATGTTGTGGAAAAGGTAGCAATCTTTTTTCCCCCCCTTTTTTTTAGGAGTGTTATTTTTCACTAGTATGTGTGGCACGGATACAATAAAAGACTTTTGCAAACTAGTATAAGTTTTTTTTTTTTAGTAACCCTAAAGTTAGAATTTTTTTAAATTCTGATTTCTAAATGCTTTTATTGACATCCACATAGAAAACCAGAAGAAAAATGTGTTAAAAGTATAATATATCAAAATGATTAGATCCTTAATTTGGTTCATAGGATTCAACAAAAGGTGATAGGGGAGTTTCCATTATTTATAGCTAAATACAGGGAAAATAAAAAATTTCAAAAATGAAATGTTCTTAACTTAGAATTGAGAGCCACAAAATATATACAAAGTATCCCCTCAAATTCCTTAAATAGTGAGCTAACACTTGTATAACATCATCAGCATGCTTATTATGGTGTAAATGTCAGGTTTTAGTTAACTAAACATTGAACTAACACTTTAAAGGTTTCATTCAAAAAATACAAAATGGAGTTGAGAACTCAAATGTGTTTCTGTGTTTGAAAAATTGTCAGTTGTTCCATATGGGTTATTTGTGCTTTGTGCCTTAGCTACTTTCTTTTTATTGCTTATGCCAGGTTTCTTAACTTTTTGTGGGTCATGGACCCTTTTGGCAATTACATGAAGTCTATGGACCTTTTTTCAGAATCATGTTTTGAAATGCATAAAATAAAATGCATAAGCTTTTAAAGGAAACCAATAAATTGAAATAGTTATCAAAATATTTTTTTAAAAGTTCACAGATCTCAGGTTAATAATTCTTGATCTATGCATTTAAATTAACCTATATTACATGAGATGGAATATAAAGGGACTACATATGAGTATATTCCAGCATCCACCCAAGGATAATGAGGGAGAAATTTCAGAATAAAAAAACATAAAAATGCCAAATTTATTAAATATTATTAACTACATTTAAAAGGCAAAGGGGAAAAGGGACATTTTGGTAAAATATTAAATAGGGGTTCTTTTTTACTACTGTAAACTTATTTTCTTCAGAGCTAGATGTATCAATAAAATGCGAATGTTAATTTTTCTTCATGCATGTGATACATAAGTACAATACATTCTTGATTATAGTCATATTAAGCTGACACATATAATACTTCACAAAGCACTTACGTGAATTATTTCATTTGATTCTTAAGAGGTAATTACTACAGATAGTATGATTACCCCCATTTAATAAATGAGGAAACTGAAGCTGAGGAGATGCTCGTGGTGATGAAAATATTTTATGTTGAGAGTCTTATTCTGGCCCCTGCCTTTCTGATTCTTAAGTGAAATACTTTAAATATGACACCATGTTCTTGCCTCACAGTACCAAATGAGCTCATTAATTTAGGTATTCCAAGATAATAATTAAGCTGCCCCCAAAATCTTGCATTTCCCAAGAGATGTTATCTGCCTTCACAGATTCTATCAACAGTACTCAGATACAGCTATTCCCTGGGTTAGCTTCTGCCCTATTCTATTCAGAAATAACAATGTTAAGGGGAAAATGGGTACAATTCTATCACTGAGTCACCAAGTAGGTATGGTGAAAATATCACCCTGCATATGTGGAACATCTCTAATGTATTAAAACATCAAAAGTTTGTCACAAAGAGACATGATAGTATAGTGACAGAGGCTTAAGTAACCTGTCCATCTCTTAGGATCACTTTCCTTCCCAAAATCAGAGTCAATAATGTCTTGAACTGCCATAATAATTTGATTTTTCAAAATATGGAGGAACCAATAATGGAAACTTACTCTGAATCTGCATTTTTCAACAAGGAGGAGGAACTGGATCTTAAAGTACAAATTATATTAACTTTGGCAAGATGTAAACAGTCCACTTAGAATTTAGTTTAAAAGGAGAGAAAAACCAGGCATAGCTTGAAATCCATTCTAAAATTTTGAGAAAGCAGATTTCAAAAATTCAAGTTTAGGTATTTTGACCTAAAATTCTACAGGAGTAGTCAATTGAAGCTTTCAAGAATTCAAGCTACAAAGAGAATTGGTATGAGAATAAAAAATGGAGTTCACTAAAGAATTCAATGTGTACACACTAGGAAATCGCCAAGCAACTAAGTGTTTTAAAAGAAAATGAAAACAAGAAGGCAGGCAGTGGCACAACGGATAAAGCACGGGGCCCGGAGTCAAGAAGAACCAAATTCCAATCTGGCTGCAGACACATATTAACTGTGTGACCCTCAGCAAGTTGCTTGTTTGCCTCAGTTCCCTTGTCTGTAAAATAAGCACCTACCTACCTGTCAGGGTTGTTGTGAGGATGAAACGAGGTCACTGTTAAGTTAGCACAGTACTTGGCACGCTGTCATGTATTTGTTAGTATTATTATTTTGCTGTTATTATGGATAATTGCACAAGTGTGGCATAGTCCTGTAAGAATAATTTTAGAAATTTTACACATTAATGTGAATTGAAATGGGCAGGGAAAACTCAATGTTCGTTTAGCCGCTTGGAGAATAGATGAGTGTCCAAGAAGTAACTGGACCACAGTTGAGGGTAGATAGTACCATGATAACACAGGATATGGGGAAAACAGGTACTATTGCACACACATCTCTCACTTTGTTGCTCTTCTGTCAAAAATATCTGTACTGGAAAGGACACAAGTAGCCAAGTAGGGAGTTGATACTCAATATAAGCAGGTCAATAACTCACCTACTAGCTGCCTTTGTTGAATTTAAGTAATTTTAAGGCAAACTACATCTCAGGTTACAGTAGGAACTAGTAGATTTGATTACTGAATTATTGTCAGTGGTCACTGAAAGATCATGGGAAATGGGCCACAAGACTGTAAATGAGACAAATGCTCTGATTTTCAAATAAGAAATGGAGTATGTAATCTAAAATCCGGTGAGCTTCACTTTAATTTCTGACAAAATTCTTAACTATGATTATTAATTATTCTTACTGTTAATGAAGATTGTGATGGGTTAGTCCCATTGAGGACATAGAATATTTTCTTTTTGTTACCAACATTTAGAAGTGTCTGGGATATAGTATCAATAAATTTTTGTTGATTGATAGTTCTAGGTAACAGTAATCGCCAAGATCTGGCATGGCTTCAAGAATAATTTATACCAGACTAACCTTATTTCCTTTTTTGACAGCATTATGAAAGGTGGTCCACAAAAGTTCTACTCTTATCCCTCATCATGTTATCAAGGTGACCCTGGGTTCATTTAGGTCCCCCTATGTTTACTGTTTGTTGATTATTTTTAAAATGCTTCAGTTGAACCAAAGTCATCTGATAGATATTTTACAACAAGGTTTCTTCCATCTATATATCAAATTAATTCAAGATTCCTTGGAAGATGTCTTAACAGAAATAATACTTTCAGTGACCTCTTGATAGTAAATATCAGGTAAAGCATAAAAAAGAGAGATACATACTTATCAAGTGTTCTCCACTGTGATGGAGGATATATGACACAGGGTACTGTCATCACTCAAGATAATTTGGCATATAGATCTATGCAGGAAGGATCAAGTGGATAAAGAATGTCTATTACCCAGTTTTTAACATGCATCTGAATGGAAACCCTATTATATCCAAGAGTATGTTCCTCTGGGACAGATGCTATAGATGAACAGTGAACTAGGTCTTGGGTTGAAAAAGAGGAGGAGATTAGGCCTTACTGCTTTGGGTAAATTGCAGAGAACTTTTATTGATCCCAAACCTCCCATAACAAAAAAGGTCCAACTTTTCAATATAAACTTTTTGTCACTGTTACTGTAATATCTGGAACACCACACTGCCTTTTAAGAATTTAAGATGAACATTACATAGAGGTCAATTGAAAGGTATATGGTGGATATGAGCTGGCTGCAACCTATAATCATTGGACTATGAAGAACAGGTTAAAGGACGTTATTGAGGAACTGTATTATGGAAAGAGAATATGGGCCAGTCACATGGCAAGTGGAATAAATCAGAAGTAGACAGGCATAGTGTTCCACTGGTACACACTCCATGTCCGGAGAAACTGGGGAAGGCATCTGGCATGTTTGAGTAGGACCCCTTTTAGTTAACTTTTGGGAGGACATGAGTGAGAGTCATCTGGGCTGGACCTGACTCAAGCCAGTCCCCTGGTAGTTTAACATTGAAATAAAATGAGGCAGTCGTAATAAAAGGAAATTTACTTAGCCCATACATAGTAGGAGGATGTTAAACAAATACGTTTACAAAGTTGAACAAAGCTCCCCAGCCTCTGGGTTCTACTTCATGTTCCTTAAGCCAAGCATTAGAATGTACCTGGAGCTTCTTATCGTTGTTTTGACCTTAGCAGATGAGAAAACAATGTCAATAGCATGAGTTTTTAATTTCCTAAGTCAATCAGGTTGTGAAAATAGTCTCAATATATTATAAGGAAAAAACTATCCTAATTTACGTAGGGGCAATGAATTAGGATATTGCTTTGACTAAATAGGGGATGGGCAATTGTGGATGCATCTTTCATGGGATCTTCCAGATTGATGAGATACCAGGTCCATTTGAGTATTCAAGTACAAGACTAGTAGACTGGGGAAAATGCTTAGATTTTAACCAAACTGGTTTGACAAAAGGAGCAATTCCATTATCGTTATCAAGATAGATGGTGATAACAGAATTTTGAAACGGCTGAAGCAACAAGTAGTGAGAAACACAGCCAGGCACAATGAACAATTCATTAATGATTCAGTGTCATCCTGGAAGGAAGTACCCTAGGGATTGATTAACCCTCTGTTCTTTTAATATTTTTATCAGTAACTTGGATAAAAAGATACTAAGTTTACAAAATCTTCAGGTGACACAAAGCTAGATGGGGTAGTTTTACACAAGATTTTCTGGATTTTCAAAAATCTTGGATTATAGAAGCATACATTTAGAGCTGGAACTTCACTGACCAACTATTCTAATTGCACATTTTACAAATAAACTTGAGATCCAAGGAGATTATGAGGTATACAAGGTCACAGAGGTAGTAATCAGGAGTGGGATAGATAAGAACCCAGGTCCTGTGACCTCCAGAGCAAATGTTTGTTTTCTAGTGTACCACACTGCTACTGTAGGTGTCCCTCAATGCCCTGATCCTATGTCCAATGCACTCTACACCTGGTACTCTACATCAGGCCTCATGTATTTTAACAGCTCTGTGTAAATAACTCCAGATCTATATATCCAGCCCCAGTCTCCTTCCTGAGCTCTAGTCCTTCAGTATTGAATGCCCACTGAGAATTTCAAACTGTGTATCTTGTAAATGTCTCAAACTCACTATATCCAAAATAAAATCATCTTTCTCCCCAAAATAACTGTTCTTCCAAATTTACCTTTTTCTGTTGAAGGCACCACTCTGGTAACCAAGATTTGCAATTGTGATCCTCTACACACCCTCCCTTATCCTACATATCCATTTGCCAAGTCTTAACAATTTCACCTTTTTAATATTTTAATAAAATATTATTACTTTTTTTTATATTTTATAATATCTTTTGCAAATTTTTCCTCTCTACTTACAGCAACCTCTCTAAAAGAGGTCCTTATCTCTCTCCTGAACTATTTACAAAAGCTTCCTTATTGGAATGCCTGCCTCAAGTGTCTTCCCCTTTCTATGGTCAGCTCTATGTTTTAGCGATAACATAAGTAAACTACGTGATGAATATTCCCTTGCTCAAATTCCTTTTTGCCTGCAGGATCAAATATAGGCAGCTCTGTTTAGCATTTAAATCACTTCATATCTGCCTCAAAGCAACCTTTCTACTTTTATTATATATAACCCCCTTTTATGCATACTAGAGGCTTCTCATTCCACATATATGATACTTCGTCTCTTATACAGGCTCTTTCCCATGCTTGCAATGTACTCCTTCAATTGAAATAAGTGGCTGATTTCTTTCCAAGACCAGCTCTTGAGCTGGTCTCTCTGTGAGTCTTCCTAATCTTCAGGTTCTAATGTATGTCTCAGGTTGCTCAATTTAAAAAAAAAAAAAATTGAGGGCAGAAACTTTCATTTTTAAACGTCTGTTTATCCAGTACCTACCTACCGCAATACTGAACAGTATTTAATAAGTTTGCTGATTTGACTAAATAACGCAGTTACAAAGTCAAGATTCAAAAAAGATCTCGACAACCCAGAACAGTAGTCAAAATCCAACAAGATAAAATTTAATGATAATGTAAAATCTTAGGCTCATGGTGGTCCAATGATCTGATTTCACATAGGGAAATAGGTTTAGAGGGAATAAGTAACTTGCCCTAGGTCACACAGATAATGTGATGGAGCTGCAGTTTGCACCTGGGTCCTCTGATGTGAAATAAAGTTGGTGACATGAGTGACTAAACAACAGTTCATTTGAAAAAGACTACAAGCTCAAGACAAATCAGGAGGACATGGCAGCCCCCAAAGCCAGTGTCCAGGATTAGGAAGGTGATAAACCTATTGCCCTCTTACCAGGTCAGAGTATATCTGAATTACATTCAGTTCTGAATGTGACATCTTATGAAGGTTGTTAATGACTCTGAGGGAGAGAGCCACAAATTGGACTTCTTGGTTTTGAAGCATGCTACTTAGGACAAGTTCTGAGAATGCATGAAATTCAATTTCAAACCTGGAAAAACATTATATATATTATTCCAGTGCTGATATTCTGATAAGGGCTAAATTGGACCCTTTTGGCTAGAGCAGGTTTAAGCTTGTTCTTAAGTGGCACTGACCAACTATGAATTCTGTGTGCAAGACCATAGAGGATAAAATTCCCTGTTCCCAAAATGTCATGGGGCTAAATTTTTGGTGATTCCCATAAAAGAGGTGACCTGTTCGTGACAAAAAATGCTAGGGTGCTCATTTAAAGAAGTCCAGCTGAGAGCCTGGGTCTTCTACTGCAGTTCGTGTTACCAAAGACATAAATTTTGAAGGATCAACTATATCATCCTTAATCTATTGTCCTTGGAAGACTAGTGGCAAAAACAGCTACTTCACAAAAGTCTACAAGACTGGGAAAACTACTAATCTATAAAGTGGTCCCAAAGACAATGGTTTCATGACCAATTACTGCCAATAAGGAAACTAGCTTCCCTGGTTTCTGAGATGACCTGATATATATTTGTCCAAGACAATGCTGAGAAGAGCTGATTCAGGTGGACAAATGGAATTACATAATGGCCTATACAGAGAGAATAATTTGGAACTGGGCCCAAATGGTATAAAACTGTGCATACCTTTTGACTCAGTAATCCCACTACTAGGTCTGTATCCCAAAGAGACTGAAGAAAAAGGAAAAGAACCTATATACAAAAATGTTTATAGCAGCTCTTTTTTACAGTGGCAAAGGATTAGAAATGGAGAAGTTTAGCAGTTGGGGAATGGCTAAACAAGTTGTAGCATGTGACTGTGAAAGAGCACCATGGAAAATGATGAGGGAAGTGGTTTCAGAAAAGAACACAGCAAGACCCAGGTGAACTGATGCAAAGTGAAATGAAAAGAACCAAGAAGTCATTGTGCACAGTACCAGCTATGTTGTAATGATAATCAACTATGTAAGACTTGGCTATTCTGACCAATATAATAATCCAAAACAATTCCAAAGGATTCATTTTGAAAAAATGCTGTCAGTCTCCAGAGAGAAAATTGATGAACTCTGAGTGCAAACGGAAGTATAATTTTCATATTTTATTTTTCTTGTATTTTTTTAAAAATATAGTTAATATGGTAATGTTTTGGATGATTTCACATGTAAAACTGATATATTACTTGCCTTTTCAACAAGTAGGGGAGGAGACAAAACTTAAAATTTTAAAAGAATATTAAACATACATGATAAATTTTATAAATAATAAATTTTTTAAAATATTAAAACAGCGATGCAGAAAAAAGCCAATATCATTATGTTAGATATCACCATCAAAAAGTTAAGCTTGTTTCTTTTTAAATGAATTTTTAGTAATGTCCTTTGTTTTTGTATCACCTATACTTCCTAATAGAGTCTTTTCATCTCCTTCCAGAAAGTCATCCCTTAAAACAAAGAGAAAAAGAAGGGAAGTCCATTATTATTTCTCTTCTTTGAGACCAAGTGTGGTCACTTTAATTTCACATATTACTGTATATGAGAGAAGCTGAAGGTCATTAAAGGAGCTCTACAGTTTTCTGAAGGCCCTCCAGATCTTTTTTTCCTTTACATTAATTCTAGGCCCATCTTATTATCTATTTCAATATCTGCCCCAGATATGTACAAATGCAAACTTATACAGATGAACAAGGGACATAAACTGTTGATGCAACTGCATGTCTTAATCTAGGCAGTCCAATTTTCATCCACTTGATTTTTCAGTGTGGATTGTTTAGCCAAACTCTTTAGAATAGTTATAGATTTCATCCAGCAGGCTCTGCAATTTCCTGGGCTTGATGCAACCAGAATGATGTCATGCACAAACAGGTGAGGGTCCACATGTATAGGAAATCTTTTGGTGGAGTTATGTCTCCTTATTTTATGTCTGCTGTCTATTATCAGGTAGTAAATGAACAAGGTTATCTCTGTTTTATCTTCCATATAATCTTAAATTATTGTGACATGCATTGGGAGGCCCTTGTAACCAATATGCCTACAAAGTTAAGCAAAATAAATTCACAAATTCTCTGTCAAAAAATTTGTCTCTTTCTGCATATTTAAACTTTTACCTCTGTCCCAGAGTGGATAGCATTCTTCATTGATCCTCTATAACAATTGATCACTGAGTTGATCAGAGTTCTGATGTATTTCAAAATTGCTCATTTTCTAAATGTTATTATAGTATATAATTATTTTAAATCTTTTTCATAATGAACAAATATACATGGTGAAATTGTGTATTCTCTATTTCAGCAGTAAGTTGTGTGATGGTACTGATGTAGTCCACTGTGGAACATTGCTTGCAAGAGTGTGTCTTTTCTCTACTAATATTCTCATAGGGGATGTGTTTACTGCACACTGAAATGTTTTGTATAAAATTTTATAAAGAGAAGAAAGTAGTCACATAAGTTGGTAATTTTTAATGATCTATTGGTTGATTTATTTCAAGATCAGTAAGGCTTCCCCCACCCCGCCCTGGGCCTTTAGCATCTTCCTCTTTTTGATATTTTGTGAAGATTAGTTCAAATTTTAAAGTTTTTTTCTCTCTTTTCCCCACTCCCTACTCCCACCCTCACCAGCATTGTTGTCTTCCAAGGATATTCCCTTCATTTTCCAATTAAACAATTTGGGCTACCCCTCTTTGGGCATATATATTTGTTCCCCCCCCTCCAAGTTTAAATCCTACTTTTAAATAGTTTGTTGTTTCATAAGGAAAAAAAAATGAGTTGTGTGATTCAGAATGGAATCTAGCAAACTGTAACATGATTTGTTAAATATTTTTCCTTGATATTTTACTTTTGCTTTTAGAAAAAGCTGAGGAGAGTAAATGAAAAAAAGATATTTCTCTTTTTATTTTACCTAGAATTGTTCTACAAACAAGCATTTATTAAGCATCTGCTATGTGCCAGGTACTGTGAGAGGTGCTGGGAACGAAAAAAAAAAAAGAAAATCCCTTCCCTCAAAGAACTTACATTTGATCAGGAGAGATATCTATGATATAAATTCTGTCAAATTTGGGGAGAAGGCATTAGTAGCTTGGAGGATGAAGAAAGGTCTCATCTAAAAAATGGTATTTGAACTGAGATTTGAAGGAAACTAGGGATTTTAAAAGGTGGAGTACACTGAAGATGCCCTTGACAGAAGGAAACCTGGAAGACAGATGAGTTTCTCAGGACAGGTAAGTCTTCTTTTGGACATTTTGAATTTAAGATGCTTCCAGGACATCAAAATGTCCAATAGGCAGTTGATGATATAGGTACTAGAATTGAGGAGGGGCTAAGGCTTAGAAACTCATCTTCACAGAGAAAACTGATCCTATGGGAGCTGAAGGAATATAAGACCTAGACTCACAGCTGGGTGGTACAAAGTAGAGAATGCTGAGCCTGGAGTTAGAAAGACTCAGCTCTGTGAGTTCAAATCTGGCTTCAGACACTTATTAACTGTATAGTCCTAGGTAAGTCACTTTTAACTTTGTTTTGCTTCAGTTTCCTCATCTGTAAAATGAGCTGGAGAAAGAAATGACAAAGCACTCCACTGCCTTGCCAAGAAAATCCCAAATGGGGTCATGAAGCGTTGGGCATGACTAAAACAAGGCCTAGACCTACAGTAGAGGGATGAGCTAAAGGTGATTACCCAACAAAAAAGTTGAGGAATTGTGAAAGAGGCAGGTTAAGAACTAATGGAGTGTTGTTATAAAAACCCTGAGAGAAGAGTTATTTAGGAAGAGAGGTAAGTCAACTGCATTAAATGCAGTAGAGATGTCAAGAAGTGTGAGGACTGAGAAAAGTCTATGAAATTTGGCAATTATAAGATCATTGGGAGTAGCTATGAGCTCTCCCACCCAGTGTGCACTCACCTCTCCCCTGCTTCTAAGTGCGGCACCTACCTCCTCTCTCTCTTAAGGCTTTAAACCTGCCACTTCAAAGTTCACCATGGATGATGATATTGCTGCTCTCGTTGCTGACAATGGTTCTGGAATGTGCAAAGCTGGCTTTGCCGGAGATGTCGTCCCTCAGGCCATCTTTCCCTCCATTGTTGGGCGCCCCAGACATCAGGGTGTGATGGGGGGTATGGGCCAGAAGACAGCTTACCTGGGGGATGAGGCCCAGAGCAAGAGAGGTATTCTGACCCTGAAGTACCCCATTGAACATAGTATTGTCACCAACTGGGATGACGTAGAGAAGATCTGGCATCATACTTTCTACAATGAGCGTGTGGCCCCTGAAGAGCACCCTGTGCTGCTCACAGAAGCCCCCCTGAACCTCAAAGCCAACAAAGATGACTCAGATTACGTTTGAGACCTTCAACACCCCAGCCATGTACACTGCCATCCAGGCTGTGCTGTCCCTGTATACCTCTGGTTGTACCACTGGTATTGTGATGGACTCCAGTGATGGTGAGACCCACACTGTGCCCACCTATGAAGGTTATGCCCTTCCCCATGCCATCCTCTGTCTGGATTTGGCTAGCCATGATCTGATGGACTACCTCATGAAGATCCTGACTGAGAGGGTACAGTTTCACTATCACAGCTGAGAGGGAAATTGCATGTGACATCAAGGAGAAGCTGTGTAGGTTGCCCTAGACTTTGAGCAGGAGATGGCTACTGCTGCATCTAGCTCCTCTCTGGAAAAGAGCTATGAGCTCCCTGATGATCAGGTTATCACCACTGGCAACGAGAGGTTCCAGTGCCCAGCAGCTCTCTTCCAGCCATCTTTCTTAGGTATGAAATCCTGTGGAATCCATGAAACTACCTTCAACTCAATCAAGGAGTGTGATGTTGACATCTGAAAGGATTTGTACTACCATGTACCCAGGCATTGGTGACAGGATGCAAGAGATTACAGCCCTAGCTCCCAGCACAATGAAAATCAAGATCATTGCCCCAACTGAGTGCAAATACTCTGGATTGGAGGCTCCATCCTGGTGTCTTTTTCCACCTTCCAGCAGATGTGGATCAGCAAACAGGAGCATGATGAATCTGGGCCTTCCACTGTCCACCGCAAATGCTTCTAAATGGACTGTGTGGTGTTTTAAATTTTTTTTGTGGGTGATTTTGGGTGATTGCCCAAAAAAGAGATGAGATTGGCATAGCTTTGCTTATTTGGGTTTTTTTTTTGGCGCTTGACTCAGGATTTAAAAACTGAAATGGTGAAGGTGATGAGCAGTCTAAGTATGTTGGAGGCAAATATCCCCAAAGTTCTACAGTGCGTCTTCAGGACTCTTGATTGTACATTTGTGGTTTTTTTTAAGTCATTCCAAATATTGTACAATGCATTATTACAGAGTAATTAGCTCCATAAAAGGAGCTAAGTAACAAATCCAGATGGGGAGGCCGGGAGGGGGGAAGGTACTAATATTGCTTTACATGTAAATTAATGTAATCTTTTAAAAAAACTTTTTGTATCTTCTGCCTTAATACTTGTTCCTTTTTTTTTTTTAAATTATCAGCTATATTGAATGGCCCCCTAAATTCCCTCCTTGCCCCCAACATAGATGTGAATGAAAACTTCACAGTCTCTCTGCGAGTTTCATGAGACTGGTGCCAGTACTTAGTGAAGGGGAGGAGTTTTACCTGTACACTGACTTAAGACCAGTTCAAATAAAAGTGCACATGTTAAAGAAAAAGAAAAGATCATTGGTAACCTTAGAGAGAGAATGTTTTGTAGGAGTTTAACTATGAAAAAGAAGAGAGATATAGGAGAATAAACTGAGGGGCTGATTTTTTTAAGGATGAAAAATATTACACAAAATATTTGATACAATTTGAGGAAAAATAATAAAACTGAATGGTATCTGATTTAAGCGCACAGTGAGTTTTATGTCATATTAGGAAATACACGGTGGCCATGGGCAGCTAGGTGGTGTAGTGGATAGAGTAGGAGTCAGGAGGACCTGAGTTCAAATCTCATCTCAGACATTTGACACTCACTAGCTATGTGACCTTGGGCAAGTCACTTAACTGCAATTACCTCATCCTGGGTCATTTCCAGTCATCCTGAGGAATAAATACCTGGTCCCCAGATCCAGATGGCTCAGAAGTGAGGCTGGTGACCTGCACAGCCCTTCTTCACTCAAAACAAAGTCAAGTGCAAGTCATGTCATTATTTCTCTGATGGCATGGTCTTCTTTGGCAAAGAATGATAAACACACGGTAGCCACCTAGAAATACAAGATAGAAAGAAAAGACCTTGAAATACCAGATAAAAGACCATTTGTCTTGTTATAATGGAAATTTTTGCCTCAATGGATTGCAATCGATAGCTACTATCCTTCCAACTCTGAAATTCTGTGTGAAAGGAGAGATATAAAACTGAGAATCATCTGCCTATTAGAAACCATGGTGTTCTAGGAAGTATTCCTTGTATAGGGATAGCAGCTCTGTCCATTTACTCTAAAAGATTAAAAATTTTGCTTTGTCTCTATAGGCCTTATTTTTCCTACTTCAAAATGATAGGATTGGACTGTACTATTGGTTTTTAATTAAATTTTATTTTTACTTACCTAGTATTTTTTTCCCTCTGTTCCATCTCGCTTTCCCCGCTGAAAAAGAAAAACAAAATCTTTGGCACCAATAAGCAATAGTCAAGCAAAACCAATTCCCGGATTGGTCATGGGCAAAAAGGTAACTCATTCTGCATATATGGACTTGATTACTTCCAAAATTACTTAAAACACTGACCTTTTATAGAATAGTTATCTACCTGAAGAGTCCACAGAGTCAAGGAGAGATAGGCACTTAGGATGGTCACCCACAGTTACAGAAGGGGTGACAAGACAGCCAGAGATACCTGGGGGCCTTCTCTTTATAGGGGAAGGACCTGACCGCCCAGAGAGAAGCAGCCGCGCGTTTCCAGGGATGGGGGTGGGGGAGATCAGGTGCCTCCTGATCCAGGGGGTCTTCTCGCGGCTCTGTTCTTCGTAGACGAGACTTTCAGTTCAATACACGTCAGGCACCTCCAGCAAGAGGCGGCTTAGCTGGGCGGCCAGGGCAGTAAAGTCCGGCTCTGTTCCCGCCTCCGCCTTCCCAGGGCTGAGAGCCCCCGGGCGGGCCTCGAGCGCTGCGGGATGAGGTTCCGGGCGGCGCCAACAGCCACGCAAAAAGAGAGTGGGAAGTCCCGCGCGTCGCCGAAATCCCCGACCCGCGCCCTACGCCGCATTCCAGCTGAAAAAAAAGACTGACCTCCGAAGACTCGGTAAAGTTCTTTCTCCTCTCCCCCTCCCACCACGCAGGGTGCGCACGCGTGCGCCGCTGCCCCTCCCCCGCCCCGCCCCACGGGAGGCGGGGCCTCCCTTTCCCCCCCTCCCTTCCGCTTCACCTGGGCTGCCCACGTGACGCATCTCGGGCCTCAGGAACCCGCACCTGAGGGCGGGTACAGGGAGCGGCGCCATCTGTGCCATCCCCGAGGCGGGAGGGCTCGCCCGCGGCCGGCCGTACGGGAAGACGCTGCGGGAAGCGGCCGCGGCCCCGGGACTCGCCGACCGGAGGGGCCACCGGCGTGACTGACGGGGGGAAGCGAGGCCGCCGGCGTGACTGACGGGGGGAAGCGAGGCCGCCGGCGTGACTGACGGGGGGAAGCGAGGCCGCCGGCGTGACTGACGGGGGGAAGCGAGGCCGCCGGCGTGACTGACGGGGGGAAGCGAGGCCGCCGGGACGCTCGTGGCTCCGCCCCCTCCAGCCCCCCTCCCTCCCGCGTCCGGGGCGGGCGCAGGTCAGCCTCCCCTCCCCCTTCTTCCCCACCCCAGCCCCGCGTCCCTGACTGCGCGGCAGCCGCGGAGACCCCGGGCTTGTGTGCCCCGTAAACTAGGCGGAGAACCGGTGGTCTACACCGCGTGCCCTCCTCCTGACCGCACGTGCGGTGTGGCGCGGCCGAAGGCGCAAGCTCCCTAGGGGCTGCTGTGGGAGCGGGCTGACCGGACCCTTGACCGTCCCTTCTGGTCCTTCCTCTGCCCCTAAGAGCCCTGCTTTACCGAGGAGGAGACTGAGGCAGGCCCTAGCCCAGGCTCAGGCGCGTGCCCAGGTCGGGGTCTGAGCTCGGGTCTCCTCCGCGCCCAGTTTGGACCTGTGGCGTACACCCTTGTCCCCTCTGGGTCCTGTTTGGGCCCGGAATCTGGCCAGAACCACCCCGATCTCGGTGGGGCCCCCAGGGAATCCGGGCAAACCGCTGTCCCTCCATCCAACCGAATCCGGTGCTAGCCCCGGACGTGAGTGCGAAGGTCTCCCCGGGGGTGGACAGCGGGGAGACCCATCCAAAAAGTTTGTCCAATACCCAAAAGTTATTAGCTAGATTCTTTTACTTAAATTGCAATAACTTGTATTACTAAAACAATTTTCAAAGCATTGCACGTCAAGAGAGCTTGTGAATTTTTTGCTCTTGAGTCCTGTAATGGATATGATATAGTTTAAGGAACTGTGTTCCAATGTCTCTTCTGGTGTTGCAGAGTTGATCTTGTCTGTACTTTGCAATCTGTACTGAAATGATTTTTTTTTGGTTCTGATACAGTAGATCTTTTCATGTGGAGGTGAAGTCTACAGCCCTTTGGCTACCCTGATTTTAAAGGTACTTGTATTTCTCTGATTTAAAGCATATGTCTGGGAAGCAAATGCAAAAGAAAACGAACTCTATACCTCAACAAATAGACAAATAAAATCTCATATTAAAATTAGGAAAAGTCTGTATAAAGCTTGACTATGCTTTTCCCAGAAGATAAGCAAACTTGGCTATGCCAATGTAAACTGGAAACAGCAGTGTTCTCAGTGGAAAATGAGCTGCAGGGAGTACAAACTCACCAGGGACTACCACCTGCTCATGGATGTATACAGAGAATGTATACAGAATTCTAACCTTGGGGAGGTTAATAGTCACTTGGACTATGATACAAACAGCTTCCTAGCCAGTGCTCTTGATTTTGTTGTTCTGTGCTTCTGTTTCAACTGCTGTTATCTAATATAATTCCACAAATAATTATAGCTTCAGAAATAGCCCTCCTGAGGAAGGAGGGGGTCACAAAGTTTGTATATATTTGTCAAGATCTTTATCTGAGAAATTAATTTTGATATCTGGTATATCTGACCACCTCTGGCAGCAGATTGGTGGCAAGAGTTAAGACAAAATATAACTGATCCCATAGTGGTAACTACTGCCACATTTTCTAACCTAATTGCAATTTTCACCTAATTCTTTTAATCTTTTTCTCATAATAGTGGTTTTGGATGCAGTTTAATAACATTGTATTGGCTAAAATATATTTGTCTATTAAAAAGCCTTAGAATTCTGAGTGGTGACCAGTCATAACATGAGATGACTGCTCTCCAGAAGTAGAATCTGGGTCCTGGAATGAGGCATACTTTGTCAGACATGGCCATTGTGTTGATTTGTTTTGAAAATGTTCCTGAAGTTGTGCTGGAGTATAGTCTAAGACCATTTTCTCCAGTCAGCTTGTCTTTGACAACAGCTTCTCAGTCTTCGGGCTTTGAGTTGGATAGTATTAGCAAATCTTTTGTATCATCTCATTCTAGCAAATGGCATAAGTCAGAAAATGACATTTTAATACTATCAGTCCCAAATTACCAACTGATCAATTGACAGGTCTTTAATAATATTGCTCCCTGTTTCTGAAAGGCATCTCCTGTTCTACCATTGAAGTGTGTCCTTTAAATCCCATATTGAATGCTCTTTTGTCCTGGATACATTGCCTAACTCCCAAATTTGTAATAACTCCCTCTTCTCTTTGAACTTAACATAGACTCTTATACCTATTATGCACTTGTTGTGTTACATTTATGTGCCGCATGTGTTACATCATAAATTTTCAGTCTCAGAGAGTCAGAGACCTTGTCTCATAAACTTTGTATCCTCCCCTGAGCCTGTTTGCTGTTCTGCACATAGATAATGCTTGCTGAATGTTTTTGAAATTGTTTGTTTTTTTTAGAAAAGCTCAGGGAAGATGAAGAAGAAAAGACATTTGGATTTGGCAATTAAGAAGTCATTTGTGGTGATCCTTCCCTCTATTTCCAGAAAGATGAATTGTTCCTTAAGTGATCAAAATATCTGTTTTCATCTTAAGTAGGTATGTGAAATGAAATACTTAAAATAGATTTTATTCCTTTGGCAAAGATAGGAGTTGTATTTATCAACTCCTTTAAGGATCATTAAGGAGAATGAAACTTTTATTTTATCTTACTTGTAATTGCAGGTTAATTACATAAGAAAGATGGTGACACTAATTCGTACACTAGCAGATCACGGTGATGATGTCAACTACTGTGCCTTTTCTGCTTCCCTTCTGGCTACTTGCTCCTTGGACAAGACAGTTCGTCTCTATTCGTTAAATGACTTTAATGAACTCCCATATTCTCCACTAAAGTGTCATACATATGCTGTCCACTGCTGCTGTTTTTCACCCTCAGGACATGTTTTAGCTTCCTGTTCAACAGATGGTACCACTGTCTTGTGGAATACTCAAACTGGACACATTTTAGCAGTGTTGAATCAACCAAGTGGCAGCCCTGTAAGGGTGTGCAGATTTTCTCCAGATTCTACATATTTGGTGTCAGGAGCAGCTGATGGCACTGTGGTCTCGTGGAATATGCAGACATACAAGTTGTTTAGGTATGGATCCTTTTGTTTGTTTTTGCTGTATTGGGAGAATAATCAGAAAATCATTAAAAAGCTGAATGCTGTGAGATATTTTTAAAAAACTATTAAATGTTTTACATGATTGTACATGTAAAACCTATATCAGATTGCCTACCATCTCAGAGACTGGGGAGGTAAAGGAAGGAGGGATAGAATTTGGAACTCAAAACTTTTTTAAAAGAAAGGTTAAAAATTGTTTTTACATGTAAATGGGGGAAAATAAAGTATTCTTTAAAAATAAAAATCTGGTTTGGGGAAATTGTAAAGAAAATCTTGTGAAGGTCACCAGCCATCAGAAGATCTAAAAAGAGATTATAGAGATTCAGCACAGATGGTTTTGGCTGTAATAGATTTGATCCTAAGATGTTAACACTTCTAAGTGTTTCAAACTTCTTTATAATGTTATCAGTATCTTTATTTTTTATATCACCTTTATTTCCAAATATTTTATTTTCACTCTTTAAAAGAGTGCTTGTGATTAAGAGTATCTGTTTTTGGGATATTCATAATTTTATCACTTCTGAATTGGAATGGGGTGAAACTGGGCCGGGGCTGTAATTCCAATGTAATTGCTATAGGAAACTGACCAACGTACATACTACCTTTCTCTCTCCACTCTAGCCATCTTCAACAGCTTCCTATTTTATAAATATTTTTTTTAAAATGTAATTGTTTCTTGGCTTTAAGTGTTTGAATTAACATATTTTATATCTTTATATTTATTGAAAAAAGGAAGCTTAATCAGTTTCAGTGGTTCTAATTTTCATTTTGAATATTTTAGTCCATCTTGGCTACTAAGTGAGGAAATGTTTCAGACCATCAAATTGTGCTGTGATGATCAAGGCAAAACTGAAACATTCTGCCCAAAAGTATTTTATTTTCACTTTAAAGCACTGATAGTTAAGAGTACTAGTAACTTTATCACTGATGAATTGGAATGGGACTGGACCTGTGACTTAGTTGATACAGATAACTTCCTGTAAAGAAGAGAATAATTCATCATGGTGGACAAATGCAAATGTGCACTTCTCTGCCATTTATAGACTTAAAAGAGTTGTCTGGGGCACTGAGAAGTTATAGAAATCGTTAACTCAGGGTTATATAGCCTGTATCTGTTATATATATGCATATGTTATACATACGGTATGTGAAACTATGTGTGGAAGAAGGCCAAAGAGGGAAGAACAGTGATCATGGTATATCTTGACATGTCTAAAGTTGTTCTCTTTGGTTTGCATGTAATTTGGTTTAAATAAAAATATTACTAGTTGTGAGATTTCCATTCATTTTGCCTTTAAGATAGGGAAAAGCTATATTAGTTATTACCCCATCTTTTAATAGATATTTATGTGGATGTGCACTTTATTTCAGTTTATTAGCCAAATTGTTCTACCTGTATTTTCAAAACTTCTGTCACATGATCCTTTGAGAAATTTTAATTACTCTATCAGAGTATCAACTATTCTCTAATTTGTGGGGATGGAGGAAAGGTAGTCATTTTCTAGCAATATTTAGAAATATATAAAAGATGAAGTGAAAGATGCCTATGATAAAATACTGCAATCCTGGGCTGTGATAATATAGTTAAAAATATCTTAAGGGAACTTTTTTTTTAACTAAGGGGATAATGACATGCCTTTGGCTCTTAGTTTTCCTAGTTCAAGTTTTTTAGCTGATAATATACAAGGGTATGCATACAGTAAAATTTAGCCACTGTATGGGGCATTCCATTAATTGTTGCATTTTAACTAATTTTAAGAAAGTAATTGAGTAAATAATTATCATAATCCCTTACCTTTTTCTAAGATGAATTTGTGTTAGAAGTGGTAAAGTGAAAAAAAAAATTCATGTTGTTGAATGGTTATTTAGGTGTGTGGGGAAACTTTGATTTTTTTTTTAAACTCACAAATAATGTGTAAAACTTAATGTGAATGTGGTAAATTTAAATTTACTATGGTTAGGTCAGTTTTTTTTAGTTATTTTGAAGATAAATGTGTGGTAGATAATATTGTCTGTATTTGCTGGTTAATAGATTTTAATGCTTGATTTGTGTTACCTACTTTGACATATGTTCTCCTTTATGGATATTTTTGCACAAAAAGCTAAATGTAAATCGACTTTAGGTTAGGATGTAGGCAGTTTGTCTTGTGAAATACATTATTTGAGATAACATTGAATTTCTCACTTTATTTTAAGAGAGCTTGTTTCAGTTTAATTGTAGAGACTTTTTTTCCTTTGGGCATATTTCTTCTCCCTTTTTAAATAATAACTAATGTTTTAGTTAGAAGTTATATTTTCAAAACAAACAGTGTTTTAAAAGCAAATTCCTTCATTCTTTAACTCTCTATTTCAGATGTGGTAGTGTTAAAGATGGTTCCTTGGTGGCCTGTGCATTTTCTCCTAATGGAAGCATCTTTGTCACAGGATCGTCATGTGGAGATTTAACAGTCTGGGATGATAAAATGAGGTGCTTATATAGTGAAAAAGCACATGATCTTGGAATCACCTGCTGTGATTTTTCTTCACAGCCAATTTCTGGTTAGTTTTTTTAACAGTTTTAAATACACCTTCCTTATATTCTTTTCTAATACTCTTTCCTTTTTATCATTATTAGGTATGGTAAATATTAATATTTACATATGGTTGCACATTATATGCTAATATTAATAAATGTGGAATATTAAATTCTCAATTCTATTCTATAATTTATTTATTCTTCTTTATCATAATGAGATGCCACAAGAAACAATGAACTAAATTAGCATGTCTGGGATGATTCAACTGCTGATAGTATCATAAACCCAAATTCATTAAATATTGTTATTTATGGGAGAAGAATGTTCTTTCATTCCTGTTTTTCATAGTGTAACCCATAAGGATTAGAATTTGATGAAATATTTTGTATGGTATATTTTAAGTGAAAAGATAAGGGCAAAGGATGCATATGTTGAACTAACCTATGTGAAAATTGTATTTTTGACATTTTAAAATTTAGTTTCTCACTCGGTTTAAAATTTATAGCTATTCAATTATATATTTACAGCAATTCTGAATAATGAAAAAATGGTAGTCTGAAAATTATATACTTTAAATTTTTACAAGTTATAAGAACTTTTATAAGAAATCTCACCTCATTACTTGTCCATCTTGGGAGCTTTTGACCACCTTCAAGAAGTCTGCAGCAAGTGAGCCTCTAACTTGCTAAGGGCCTTACCCACTTTCTCCTGCCATCAAGAAGATAGCATTAGGGCATATGGGCCATCTATTTGTTATTTTTCCTTCTTGCCACATAAGTCAACTGATTTTTTTTTATCACCTATTTTCCTGATGATATGATTTATTCTTGTTCTTTGTAATTCCGTATCTTTTATGTTTCAGAGTACTGACAGAGTGTAGCAGAATGATGTAATGTATCTCTCCATTGTCTTCTGAGTAATACTGATTTTTTTATTCTTCAGAGACTATAGTGTTCTGTGATTCAAAGCTGTATAACACTGCTTGTGGAATATTTGTATTAAAAAAATTGGTTTTAAGAAGAAATTTAGGGTCCACGAGCTTTTTCTGAAAGGCCATACAATCTACTCTCTTCCTGTTGAGTTATGGGTCCAGCTCATTGTCCTTTTGCTTTGTGTATCCGTGATATGTGTGTGTGTGTGTGTGTGTGTGTGTGTGTGTGTGTGTAGTTGAGCTCTTTAGGTTATCTATATAATTACATGTCATAATGGACATTCTTCATTTATCATTCTTTATCCACTTGGTTTTGCCTACGTCAGACTAACTTCATTTGAGTGATTATAGAATTTGTCTAGGAGGCTCCATGTTATTATGGGATGTGTTTAGTAGGCGCCTTGTTATCCACAGTATCTGTAGTACCTCATCATCTGTAGGGAATCCCTTCTTCAGAGTTGAACTCTACATGGATCTCTATGTGTGTAGCAAACCTTTGGTGAGGACATATCTCCCTGTTTTATGTCACATCTAATGCACGTGGAGGGTCATTAGCAATTTTATCTATGTTGCTAACTCTTTTTTGTTATTAATTTACTTGTTTTCATTTTTCTGCAATCACTTCCATAAATCTTAGATTTTTTTCTCCCTCTCTCCACTAAGTGACTTTTCCAGGATTGTACAACTAGTGGGTGTCTGCTTCTAGATGTGAACTAATATCTTTCTGACTTCTGACAAGTGTTCTATTCACCAAACCGCCCGCTGTCTCTTTATTAAAATTTTAGCGTGTGTATGTATATTTTACATTTTTCTTTGTTTGAACCCTTTACAGTTTCATTCTTAAATACCCTTGGGATGACTTTTACTTAGTTGAGTCTCTTACTCTACTGCATTTCTCTGTTATATAAAGGCAGCACTACTCATAGGCTTAGGATCATAGACCTTGAGCTGGAAATAATCTTGGGCCATCTAGTTCAGAGGTGTCAAACAGATAGCCTGTGGGCTGTATGTGGACCACAGTAGTCCTGTATGTTGCCTGAACCCAATTAGAATTTAATTAGGAAACTGTTATCAAGATAAATAACATTGCAATAAAATATAAATAATGCTACATTTTAAACTCTTAAGTTAGTATGCACTCTGCAGGGATCCTGATGTACAGTTTAACGGTTCTCATTTCTATTTGAGGTTGCTGCCGTTGATATAGTTTCAACTGCCTCATTTTATAGGTGAGGAAATTTAAGTTTAGGGAAGTTCTAAATGATTTGCCCAGGCTCACAGAGGGAGAATTAGAAACCAAGTTCTATGACTTTTTAGACAGTGTTATTTCCACTGTACCTTACTGCCTCCCTATCATCTTTCTTGAGTAAGGTTTTACAAATAAGTTTATATTGCCTGTAAGTATTGCCTATTTGCTACCACACAAATCAGTCAAGTGTTTGAAGGCTAAGATGCGTGGGGGATTGGGTTTCCTTGTTATTGCTCTTGATTTATCAATTAAACTTAAATATGAAATTATTGTAGGTTGTCTGTTTTCTTTTTTCTCTCCACAAGCATTTCTCATCTTCATGAACTAGTTTATATAGATCAGGATGGAGTAATTATAATTGCATCTTTTTCCAGTTTTTAATTCTTCTAGCTTGCTTTGTTCTGGATAATCGGTAGTCTGACTCTATACAGAGAGCTGATCCAGCAATGGCTTAACAGTAACAAGTTGTTTATTTTAATTATTAGTGAAGTTTTTAAAGTGAAAATTGAAACCCTAAAATTAATTTTGGTTCACATTATTATATTAAAACTACTTTATCTTTTATATGACATACATATTAAATTATTTCATTAATTCTTTCGACCTCATATAAATTTTAAATAATTTTGACTTTTGAAAATATTCCACTAATGTAACCTAGATGAATTAAAATGGGCATGTATGGGTTATATTTCTTTTAAATAATAACTTAGTAATTCTTTGTTTGAAATTTATTTTCATCATTCTGTGACATCATCCTCAAAGGTCAAGAATTTAGTTGTAAATTTTAAAATTTCTCTGCACAGATTTACCATTCATTTTCATTCATTCATTAATCTAGCTAATTGTTTGAATGTAACCTTGATAAATAAATTTTATTAAGTGTTTCTGTATCCACAGGTGATTTAAAATCATTTCTTGATTATGATTTATTCAGTAAGAATCAGTTATAAAGGCATAACTACATTTTATCCAAGACCCATAGTTAAAAAACCCAAAGTATTTAAATTAAGCTATTATACCTTCTTACAGTCTATTTGTGATTATTTTCAAGAGGGATTATCCGATATTACAGCTGAATTATCCCTAACAAATCTTGAAATTAAAACATTTTCCCATAACACTTTGCATTTCTTGTTTTGTGTTAGTATTATGGAAAGTTTTGTTGTCCATTGATAGCATGGAGTAAGAAATCTAGAAAGAGCTGAACTGGCAGAATGTGTCAGAAAACCACACAACTTTCTAACTCTTCTGCCTTAATAAAATTTTCACAATGTGACTTCGTTATTCTGCTTTTCAAGTATTACAAATGCTTATACTGTCTAACACATTTATATTTATATGGAACTTTAAACACATTCCAAACCCTCCATTGAATAATAGATAATTGATTGTACTTCTTTGAGTTATATTTAAGAAATATTACGTCCTATTGGATAACGTAAAAACACAATACCTCATATTTCAACATTCAATTTTATTTATTATAAAAGAAATTTTTTTTAGGAAATTCAATAAATGTTTATAAATGGCTACTCTGATATTTGCATTGGGAAAGATTATAGAAGAAGCCATTCCAGGTAGAGAGAACAGCATGAAAATAAAGCATGAAAGCAAGAATGAATGTAGAGTGTGTGAGGAATAAAGCTTGGTTTCTATGCTATGATTTATGAGAATTCTTAAGTTTATGGTAGTTGAAAAATATAAGGTGGAATTATAGGTAGGTAAGGAAATGTAATAAAGGACCTTGAAATCCAAGTATAGGGGATTAGTTTGAACTTTGCCCTTCATCCATTTAGAGTTTTTTAAACTAGGCAGTGTTATAAAGAAAGTGACGTTTTCACTTGTTTGACTCCGAGATCATGGCTATTATAATAGTATTAAATGATGGTAGCAATAGGCAAGTAAAGTGTTTATGAGATTTTCAAAGAATTTTTCTAATTCAATGACTGCTTTGTGCCCATGTAGCATACAGAATATCGGAGTTGAAAAAGCATGAGCTCTGATTTTGAGTCCTGCCTTTAACACCAGCTGTGTGATCACAGATCACTTAATACCTCTAAACCTGAATTTCTGTATCAGTGATGTGAGAATAATAGTGCCTATGTGTGCTACATACCTCATAAGGATATTGTGAAGGTCAGGATATCTTTAGATAATATATCTGTGGTGTCTTGCCATCTTTAAGGTAACTATGTAAATAGCAACTTTTATTATGATAGTGGGACATTCACACACTAAGGCTCATGCAGTGGCAAGTAGAGTTCACTTAAGAGTGTAGATAATGAAAGAGAAAAATGTGAGAGTCACATATAATAACTAAAACTATAAAAGTAGAAAAATTTATTTTCTAGGGCTAGAGTTTGGACAAAAGACTAGAAATTTAAGAGTGAGTCCTGAATGCATACAGGAAGAAGTAAAAAAAGAAGAACCAGGAAATTGTAGTGCCATGGATGCTGAAGAAAAGAATGGTCAGTAACAGATCCTCCCCAGAACTAGGAATAAACCACTTGCTGGCTTTGGTGACTTTGTGATTGTTGTATTATGAGAAAACGGTTACCCTGATATCACATTGAAGTTAAGAGAAAAATGAGAAGTGAGGAAATGGAGATGTTGTAGTAATTGTGTTCAGGAAATTTGGCAACTAGAGGAGATAGGTTCAAATGAAGATTCTTAGAGTGGAGGAAGAATAATGACATTTGAAGTGAAAATAGAAAAACTTGTGAGGAAGAAAGATTGGACATGCCAGAGGAGACGGAGATGGTGAAAAAGGAGCAAGAATTTGATTGCTCACAAATGGAGATAGCTTTAGAAAAAGAAGAGACAGTTCTTGCACAGATAACAAGAAATGGGGCAAAAAATAGATACAAAGAAAAAAAGTGCATTGGAGAGGATAAGAGAGAATTTATGCGTGGCCTCTGTCTTAGCAAAGTATACTTGATCATTTATCCAAGAGTGGGAGGGGGTAAATAATTTGAGGATTTGTAGAAAAGATTTGAAACAGTTCCACTGGTTGCTCTTTTTAAGCATGAGAAGAAAAAACAGTTATACCTATGACCAGGAGTTTTTGTAATATTAGAAAAAGCAGCTTAGGGCATTACTCTTTGTGAATAAAGTCTTTGGTAATAGAGATTTTTTTTTTAAAATGCCTTTTAACAGGAAATTCTTTTTAATATGGAAAAAAAGGCAATTAAAAGGGTGGATGATCTTCATTTTATCAAGAATGCCTGTTTTGCTGTGCATACCCTTTGATCCAGCAGTGCTACTTCTAGGGCTGTGTCCCAAAAAGCATAGAAAATGAAGAAGCACCCATATATACAAAAATATTTATAGCAGCTCTTTTTGTGGTGGTCAAGAATTGGAAATGGAGGGAATACCCATCAGTTGAAGAAAGGCTGAACAAGTTGTGGTACATGATTGTAATGAGCAGGTAAATGGATGAGTAGGCAGATTTCAGAAAAATCTGAAAGAAGCTACATGAACTGATGCTCAGTAAAGTGAGCAGAACCAGGAGAACACGGTATACAGTAACGACAACATTGTGAGATGATCAGCATTGATAGACTTAGCTCTTCTCAGCCTTGCAGTTATCTGAGACAGCTCCAAAAGACTCATGGTGGAAAATGCCATCCACATCCAGAGAAAGAACTGTGGAGTTTGAGTGCAGATTGAAGCATTTTCACTTCTTTTTCTCAATTTTTTCCTTTTGTTCTAATGATTAGTCATAATATGATTAATGTGGAAATATGTTTAATATTATTATACATAAATAGCCTATCGCAGATTGCTTGCCATCTTGGGAAGAAAGGAAGAGAGGAAGAAACAAATTTGGAATTCAGAATCTTATAAAAGTGAATGTTTAAAACTATCTTTACATTTAATTGGAAAAAATAAAATACTGTTAAGTGGGGGGAAAAAGAAAGCCTATTTTGGCCCATTCCTCTTCTACTCCATATCTCCCATTCTTGGCTGGCTTGACTTCATGGTCTGCCTCAGTATTTCACTAGGTACAACCTTAGAATTCATTGCCCTCTTCACCATCTTATGTTTCTGGCTTTAAAATCCTCATCCTTGGGATACAGTAATGAAATTGAACTCACTCTTATCCATTATAAATTTGTGGTGTATAATCTCAGTTCAGCTAACAATTCTTCTAGACACTCTTCCAGTTCCTCCTGAGTCACTCCCCATGGTGATTGCATCAAAATTTATTCTTTTTAAAGAAACCCTCATCCATATCCACATTCCCCTACATGCTGTCTTATCCTTTTACTTTACCAAGATGGTAAAGTAAAGGGCAACTGACATTCAACTCCCTTGACTCCTTAAAAAAATTTAATATCTTTTTACCTTCTTGTTACAGAACATTTATTTCTGTTCCTTGTTAAGTTTAACTCTTTTACCTGCACCATTAATCCCATTCTTTGCTGCCTCTAACAAGGTTTTGTTCCAACAAATCTTCTCATTCTCTATTCAACCCTTCCTCCATACTAACTCCTTCCCAGTCCTAAAAATACCGGTCTTCCCTGTCTAGGTTCAGTCTTCTCACTCTTCTCCTTTTCTTGCTACTTGATTTCTTCTTCCTTACTGCATGAGTGCAAATATACAGATATTATATCTCTTGTAAGCAGAACCTAGAGCTATGCCCTTGCAGAAATGTAATTGGTTATTTTAGGGGTCCACAAAACGATGTCTAATATACTTCGTACAATCATCTTTTTTCTGATATTAGAGGAACAAAGTAAATGAATATTACTTAGGAAAAATGCTTGAATAAGGATATTTTCAGATCTCAGTATGAAAAAAAATGTTTTCTTAGACCATTAAGCCTTTTCATTAATTTCAATTCATTTAAAATATTTAATTTTCCCAGATGGTGAGCATGGCCCCCAGTTTTTCCGAATGGCATCTTGTGGTCAAGATTGCCGGATCAAACTTTGGGTTACTGCACTTACTGATTTCCTAGGTATGTATGCGTCCAGAGTCAAATGCAAAGAATTATAATGACCTTTTAATTACTCTTTTTTTAAAAAAGAATGACCAGGCATCTTAAAACTGATCCTAAAACTTTTTATGTGATGTTTGTTACCAAATAAGATCGTTTACATCAAAGAGAGTTTTGGTAGACCTTGAGTGACGTAAAAAAATTAGATAAAATGTTGTTCTTCCCTTCATGAAAGTTCCAGTATAGTCAGGGGATATGATAAACCACAGATAACTGCAATATATATTAAATAATAACTTCACTAAAGAGTTGCTAAACAAAGTACTAAGTGGAAAGATTGAAGGGAAAGATTATTTCTGACAGGATCAGAGATCTGGCATGTCTCCTCCCCAAGTTATCCTGTATTTATTTATGTATTTTCTATATGCTTGTATATGTATTTGTGGTCTCTCCAGATATTATGTAAGCTTCTCAAAGCAGGGACTCTGTCTCTTTTTTGTCTTTGTTTCCCTAACACAGTGCCCGGCATATAGAGGGGCCTTAATAAACATTTATTGATTGAAAGCTTCCTTTGGGTTTGAATTGGATTTTAAAGGATAAATTCAACAGATAAATAAAGGAAGGACGACATTCTAGTAGTTGTAGCAAAGTGACAAGAAAACAGCATATTAGTTGGTATCAGTTGAATTGGAAAAGTAGTGTGCTAACAACTTATATAATGCTTTGAATCCCTGGAAAAGGAGTTTGAACTTCCGAAGGCAATTTTTCTGGAGTTTTGTTTGTTTTTACAAGATTAATATGTAATGAAGGTTATTCTTCATATTCTTTGAAAACTTATTGAAGCTATCACAATAGTCCAGGCATGTGGTCATCAAGGCCTTTACTAGTGCTTATGTACACATCCATGTCAGCCACAACCTTGCATGTGCTTGTCCCACTCTGTCCTCCTTTTTCATTTGTTCCCTCTACTAAACAGTTGAAGACCCTGAGAGAACTCCAGCCTGAGGCCAAACCACTGTGGACAATGAAAACATACCTGAACTTATTCTTCAGTGATTAACAGACTCCTCTCTGCTTGTACCTTCCCCATCCTGGTGGTTCTGAGTCCTAACTTTGATGATTCAAACTTCATTATCCATCTCCAACTGCCTAATCTCTTTATTTCCATCCACCTCAACCCATACTCTCCACACCTTCCAGCGTCCTGCTTCAAAGCTACTCATGCGTTCCACCCTGTGCTCTGGAATGCCTGCTCCATAAGCAGTAAACTTAAATCTTTTCCTTTCCTGTACCTTCCATCTTTAGGTCTGAAGGATCTAGATACAAGCTCCGCTTTTCAGCTTTGAGTGTACTTTTGCTCTCATTCCTTCCAACTCACTGATTGAAGTCCAGACGTTGAAATGCTCCCATGCCCCCCTCGCCACATTCTTCCCCTACCACCATCCTCCCCTTTGAGGTTTTTTAAAAATCTGCATCTATCTTGCAGTCAAAATCCTCGTGGTTGTTGTCTGTAGATCTCTGGAACATTCTTTCTTCCTTAAAGAATTTGGTGTCTGGTTTACGGTCTTTCTCTTTTCAACTGCTGCTATCATACTCAGTATGATACATAGTAATGCTCCCTTAAGCACCCTAACCTCACAGTTTCTCAGCTTACTTTTTTCATATGACCTATTCCTCAACCACATACAAAGATATTCATCTTGACATCACTTGCAAATGTACCACTTCCATGTTCATAAACTCTGAAATTCTGTTATGTGATCACAATCTATTGTTATTCCACCCCTCTCTCTGCCTTGCAACCCCAAACCCTATTCTTCACCCACCCTATGATTTCCATTTTCTTCATCCCTCAGTTCTTTCCAGGTCCTAACCTCTCTGCTTACATCTATAGACCCTCAACTTCTAGACATCTTCTGCTGTCTATAGGACATCTCAAACTCTTAAACTCCTAATATCCAAAACTGAACTCATCTTCCTCTCTGCCCCCAACCCCATTCCTCTTACTAACTTCCTTATTTTTGGAGAGGGCACCACCATTTTCCCAGACACCCAGGCTCACAACATAGATGTTGTCCTTCACTTCTCACTCTCTCATCTCTGATATCCAATCTGTTGCATAAGCCAGTTGATTTTACCTTTGCACCATCACTAAAATATACTTCTTTCATTCTTTTCTTTTCCACTGACATCAGTACTCTGATACAGGCCCTCATCACTTCATACCTAGTCTACTGGTTAGTCTCCCTTCTACAGGTTTTTCTCCACTCCATTCCATCTTCCACTCAGCTGTTAAAGTGATCTTCCCATCCCCCTCAATAAACTGCAGTGGCTCCCTGTCACCTCCAGGATCAAATATAAAATTCATCATTTGGTGTTCAACACCCTTCATAACACCCCCTTCACATACTCTTTGACCCAGTGACACCTGCCTTCTTGCTGTTCCTTGAACAAGATACTCTTTATCTCCTGAATCCAAGCATTATCATTGTCTACTTTCACTTCCTGGAACATTCTTCCTCTTCATCCTTTCCTCTTGTCTCTCCTGGCGACTTTGGCATCCCAGCTAATTCTACTTTTTAATTTTAATTAGAATTAAGGCACTAGAGTGCCTCCCCTCTGTTTATTATTTCTAATTTATCCTGTCGTTAGCTTATTTGTGGATACTTTCTTGCATGTTTTCTCCCCCATGTGAGCCATTTTAGAGGGAAGACTGTGTTATGCCTTTCTTCAGTGCTTGGCACAGTACCTAGCACACAGTAGGAACTTCTATGTTTACTGACTAACTGACTACCAGGGGTAGTCACCCCCTGAAACTCTGTTCTGTTATTTACAAATTACCTTTCATTTTAGACCTGTTTGTTTCATGTTCTTTCTATATCTTTGCAATTCACAAAACCTGACTTCTCCCAGATGATAATGTATCCCTTGATATCCTCTCCAATATGGAATATACCTTCACTCCTGCTCCTCCTCACCCTTCCCTTTCCCAGCACTCTGGGCAGGATGAGGAAAAGATGTATTTCTTGATCCATACTCTATTCTCCTCCTACCACCATCATTTAGCAAGCAACCTCTAATTGACCTATTTTGAGATTCATTGAATCCAGATATGTCATTCTACCTACATTCTTGTGACTCTTTTCTTCTGCCCCCATGAGGGTCCCTCCTATTTCAATGAATTTAGTTCTTGGCTCACAGTATTCCTTTTACCACACCCTGCCCTTATAAGTTGAGGTTTCAATTTACATATTGCTATCCACATGCAAACACTTATGCAGCTTCCTTTGTTCATGATTTTCTAGTTTATAATGAAGAGAAAGTCTGTATTTCCTTGTATACTTCTGTTAGTTTTCTGATATTATAATTGACTTCAGAATTCTGACGTCTTTAAAAGTTGTTTTCTTTTGCATTGTTGTGTCTTTGCATAGGTTTTCTTCTGATTTTGTTCTTTACATTATATGTAAGTTCATTAAAATATTCCGAAGTTTTTCTGAATTCTTCATATTTGTCCTCTGATAAATAACATTCTATTATATTCATATACCACTGTTTGGCCATTCTCCAGCCTCTAATTCTTCAATCTTTTGCTACCACAAAAAGGCGTGCTCTAAATATTTCTCCACATACAGATATTTTCCCTCTGTCTTGACTTTTTAGGAGTATATGGCTATTATTGGAACTGTTGGATCAAAGGGCATTGGCAGTTTATTGGAAATAGTTCCAAATTGTTCCAGATCATTTTAGCATTTTGCCCACAGTGCATTAGTATACCTCTCCTTTTGTAGCTTCTCCAACAATTGTGATTTTTATTGTCTTTGCTGATCTATTGGATATGAGATAAAACCTCAGTTGTTTTTATTTGCATTTCTTTTATTGTTAGTGATTTGGAACATTCTTTTGTATGGTTGTTGATAGCTTGCATTTCTTTTGGAAACTTCTTGTTCCTACATTTCATCACTATTCTTCTGGTGAATCAAGTTTGCAACCTTGGAATCATTCTCAACTCTACCCTCTCCCTACATATTTAATCCTTCTCTATTTCTTGTTGATTCTCACTCCAGGACACGGAATTATAGGATTATATATTCGTAAAGCCCCCTCATCTTACAGACAAGGGAACTGAGACCTATAGAAATGAGTCACACAATAAGTGGCAGATCAAGATCATTGTATGCAGAGAATAGAACATACCAGAATACTCCAAAGAGAATAAACAATAAAGAGGAAAAGTAGAAAGATTCATTATGATTGAAGTATCGGAATACTTAAAACTTTTTGATTTAGCTATAGACTTCTGGAAAGGTGAAGTAGCAATAGATTTCAGTAATAAGCTTACTAAGGCTTAATCTAAAGGGTAAAGAATGGAAAGACAAATAGCAGACTGCAAATGGTGTCTGAATATAAGAACTACCTGTGTCGCTTTTTGAAAATCATTTTAACTCCATGGGCCTCACTTTGTGCATCTGTAGGATTTGGACCAGATAACTTCTGAGTTCTGTTCCAACTAGGATCTTTGATCATAAATTTTAATGGAAAAGAGACTTAATCATGAATTGGTTTGAGCCACATCTAGATAGATAGATATGTAATTTTGTATTTCATGATTGAGATTCTTCTGGTCTTAGCATTATAGTCAGCAGCTCTGGGGATACAAAGAAAGGCAAAAAAGACCATTCCTGCTCTTGAGGACCTCATTCTAATGGGAGAGACAACATGAAAACAACTATGCACAAGCAAGGTCTGTACAGGATAATCTGCAGATAATCTACTAAGGAAGGTATTAGTGTTAAAGAGGATCGCAAAAGGCATCTTATATAAGGTTGGATTTTAGCTGGAACTCAGAGGAAGCCACTGAAGCCAGAAGACAGAGATGAGGGAAAGTATTCTAAGTATAGGGGGAGAGTTAGTGAAAATGCCTTGAGTCAGGAGTTGGATTGTCTTCAAGAAGTATGTAAGTTGTATATGAAAACTATAAACGTAGGTGTTTTTGTAAGGCTTTAAATGTCAAATGAGAGATGTTAGGAAAGTAGAAACAACAGACCACAGATTGTTTATTGGAGAAGGGAAAGACTAAAGTATTAAGAATGACATCTAAGTTACAAAAGTGGGTGACTAGGAGTTGGTACCCTCTACAGTAATAAGAAAGTTAGAAAGAGAGGAGGGTTTGGGAGGAAAGACAATGAATTCCATTTTGAATGTGATGAGTTTAAGATAAATATGGATCATTCAGTTCAGAATGTTTGGAAATATGAGTCTGGAGGTCAGAAGAGAAATGTTAGGACTGGATAACTAAATCTGAGAATCATTGTCATAGATCGGCATATCATAGGTGATGGTACTGGTGAGATCACCAAGTGAAATAGTTTATAGGGAGAAAAAAAGGACTCAGGACAGATCCTTGGGGAACATCCACAGTCAGTGGTATGAAGGAAATGGAGGAGGAGCAGTCAGGTAAGAGGTGTACGAGGGGACAACAGAGTCATCAACAGGGTCAGAAGCTGTAGAGAAGACAAGAATGGTAAGGATTCAGAAAAAGTCATTACATGTGGCAACTAAGAGCTCAGTGGTGACTTTGGAAAGAACAGTCTGAGCTGAATGGTAAGGTTAGAATTCTGTAGAGAATTAAGATGAGAATGAAAGTAAAACGAAGTGTTAGCCACAGTTGTAGATACCCTTCTCAAAGTGTTTAGCCACAGAGGGGAAGAGAGATATGGGATGGTAACTAATGGGAATAGATGTATCAAGTGAGTTTTTCTGAATACTGGAGAGGCACTGAGCACATTGTAGGCAGTGGGAAGCAGTCCATAAACAGAAATTGAAAGTAAGTGAAAATTAAGACAATAAAGAGTACTAACTGGTGGATGGAGTCACGAATCTCTTGTACATGTAGAGGAATTTGCCTTAGTAAGAAGGGCCATGTCTTTATGTGAGGCAGGTGAAGAAGGTAATGGCAAAAGGCATTTGAGTGATGTGAGATGAAGAGAATTAAGTAAGAAGGAACTTTCAGCAAATCTCTTAAGCTTTCCAGTAAAATATAAGGCAAGGTTCTTAGCTAAGAGTGTTGGGAAGATATGAGGGATTTGAGGAGAGAGGAAAAGTTAATTTCTTAAAAAGCCCCTGTGGAATGAGTGGAATAGTGAATTGATTAGGAAGGTACACGGTGAGGATCCAGTTGAGTTTATGCAACATAATTTTTAAGTGGCCCTACTCAGCACAATAGACAGTTTTCTTTAACTCAGTAGCTCATGAGTAGGAATGAAGGCAGCCTAGTAATTCAAGGCTGAACCTTGGTGAGGAAAAATAGAATAAGGGGTTAACCCCTTATTAGGAGACTCAAGAATGAAGGACAAGGTAGAATTGAATTGGTTTGCCAGAGTTGGGGAAAAGGGAGGAGAATATAGACAATGCACGGGTAATGGCCTGGGAAAGAACTGAGGGATGGAGGTTTTGGAAATAGGGGTGAGAATGAAGAGCACAGTTTTGTTCAATTGGTAGTTGTTCACAGTAGGGTTACGTAGCTAACATATCAAATCAGTATGTCAAAATCAATGCCATAGTAAACTGAAATTAAGCTTTTATTCCCAATTTAAATTGACTGGTTTTTAACACAATTTTTACAAAATAAAGCATCTTGATTTTTTATATATTTTTTCAGTTTTCTTTAAAAATAGGAAATATTCTAAGTAAAATGTTCGATTTTTTCTTGTCTTCCCTTTTCTTTAAAATTGTGTTGATGCTTTTTCATTTTTTTCTAGGCCATTCATTTCTTAATATAGCCTTCCTCTGCTTCCTTTGAAAATAGAAAAAAAAATTAGAACACAGGAAAAATAATTAAGTAAAAATTACTAATATAATGACCTCATTGATTTACAACATTACTGATATGTATTCCCCTATCCCTGATCTGAGAGGAAGAAAGTATTTTCATCATCTCATTCTCAAGACCAAGATTGACCATTACAGTCTCTCAGCTGTTAGCATTTTTTGTTCATGTTACTGTAGATATTCTGTATATTCCTTTCCTGTCTGTTTCACACAGCATAAGTTCATACTTATTTTTTTCCCACATTTTCCCATACTTCTCTGAATTTCTCATGATCATCATTTCTTATCTTGCAGTATTTTAGTTACATTCATTACATATATCATAATTTGTTCAGCTATTTTTCTTTTTAAAATTTTTTTTCTTTTATGTAAAAAGTTTAATTCATTTTAGCTTTAGGTTTACATTCTGTTGCTCTCAATCCACACCTTCCCCCACCCTGAAACACCTACTGAGAAAGCAAGAAAAACAAAACCTATTACACAAATGTATATTCAAGCAAAACAAATTCCCTCATTGGCCACATCAAAAAAAATGTTCAAGCTGTACTTTAAGTCCATCACCCTTCTCTTTGAAAGTGGGGAGCATGCTTCATTATGAGTCCTCTGGAATTGTGATTGGGCATTGTTTTATTCAGAATTCCAAAATCTTTCAAAGTTGTTTCTTTACAATATCATTGTTATTGTATAAATTGTCCCCCAGGTTCTGCACACTTTGTTTTGCATCATCACTTCATAGTAATCTTCCTAGATTTCTCTGAAACCATCCCCTTCATCATTTCTTACAGCACAAACATTCTATAACATTCATATAATTTGTTTCTTCCATTACCTGGTTGATGAGCATCCCTTCAGTTTCCAGTTCTTGCGCACTACAGAAAGAGCTTCTGTAAATATATTTGTTTAGATGGGCCCTTTTCCTCTTTCTTTGATCTGTTGGGGTGGAGGGTTTAAGGGGGAGATATACCTAATACTGGCTATCACTGGATATTAGTAGTTTGATCACAGTTTTGTGCATAATTCCAAATTGTTTTTAAGAATCACCTACTTCTCTCTTAATGAGCAACCAGTTTGTTTCCTGTTTTGTTGATGTGTGTGTGTGTATACACATATGAATTATACCAATTTGTAAACCACTCATGGAAGGGTTATAATCTGCATTGGTAAAGAAAATATTCACTGACTAAATCAGAATCCTTTAAAAGTGAAATAAAGAATGATTATTTAGTAACACCAATTTTTTAATAGTTTGAAATATTTATTTCCATTCATGATTATTTTGTGTTTGGGTGAGTTACAAACAAAACTTTATATTACTAAGTGAAATTTATAACTTAGAAAGGAAAAAAAACCTTTAGAAATAGTTGGTTGAACGTTGATGTACATTTTTGATATCTTTTACAATCTGTTTTTCATTATCTCCCTTAAAGATTTAAACTATTGATTACCTAGAAAACATTCATTGACATTGAGCAATGGTCTGTTGAAGAAAGAAGCCAAATTTCTTTTGTTGGTACCCAGTTTTATTTCAGGCACGTTAGTACAAATATGTACATTTTCCCTTGCTTTATAAGATAATACTTTAAAATATTCATAGTTAACTTTATTTTAGGCATTTAAAACAGATTGATACACATATGTATGTACTTAAACAACAAGATTTGTGCCTAAAAATTTATCAAAATGTTTTAAAAGTTTTTGCTTTCAATAAATAGCATTTAAAATTCTAAATATTATTTTATAATTTTCCTTACTATGTTAATTGCAGGTTTTGAATTGAAGTATAAATGTACACTGAGTGGACACTGTGCTCCAGTTCTGTCTTGTGCTTTTTCTTATGATGGTCAAATGTTAGTTTCGGGGTAAGCTATTTAATTTGGTTTTTGTGATTTAATTATGTTAGGGAAGTTAGGGAAGAGTGACAGTATAATAAAGTGAGCTCAATTTTCAAGTTCAAAGACTGTCCTCTTAGGAAATAACATAAAGAAATTATTACTTGATGAAATAGGTTTACTTTCAAATTTGTTCAGTGTGTGAAATTAATGAACCTTGTTTTCTGAGGTGTTCTCATTTACCGTTTTTTTTGCTTTGTTTTGTTTAGATTGAAATCGTAGCGTATCCATTATGATGCTGTGATTTCTCCTTGTCTGTATTTCCTGTGATGTGAGATGAGGCATTGATAATGCTCTATGAAAAGCACTTCATTTTTTTTCAGTGAAATATGAGGCAAGTCCTCAGTTGAGTGAGAAGGTGGCAGGAAGAGAAGCTACATGAGGTTTGAAGAGGGATGAAAAAATTTAGAAAAGTTACTGTGATAATTGGGATATGCAATCAATTAAAGAGGTATAAAAGGAATACCTTGCAGAGGAGAGGGCCCAGTTAACATTAATATGACATAAATTTGTAGTGTTAGCAAAATTTCATGATTATACACACAGCTGCAAATCTGCATCACATATAGTTTGCTCTTTTACAATTTAACAAATTATTGCCAGAGCAATCTTGTTTTGTTTGTGTTTTCTACTGACTTCACTTCTCTTCAGTGAATCTTTTAATATCCCTCAATTACCTTTTCTTATTTTCCTTTTTAAAATTTTGTTAACCTTAACTTACTCAATTTCCTCTTTCCCAAGTCTCTTTGCCCCCTAAAAAACTTGAAAAAAACCCAAAACCCTTGTATCAAATCTACATAATTAAATAAAAGTAATCACATTTTTAATGTCCAAAAATGCCTATCTCATTTGAGCTCATCGCTTCTGTTTGGAAATAGATGCCATTTTTTATCATCGGTCTTTTGGAGTCATGGTTGGTCATGCTTGATTAGAATTTTTAGATCTCTTTAGTAGTTTGTATTTGTGTTGTGGTTATTGTTATAAATTGTTCTCTGGGTTCTCCTGATTTCACTCTGCATAATTTCTTGTGCCTTCTCCTGTTTAACAGAAATTGTCCCTTTTGTCATTTCTTATAGCAGAGTTGTATTTCATTACATTCAAATACCATAATTTGTTCAGTCATTTGAACTACTGTGTTAAAGCAAATAAAACAATATCATTATTGCTAGAGTATATGTTGGTCATAGTCTTTGTTTTAGATAATTTGTTTTAGCTGCTATGAACCTGTGGGGTAGGGAATGATAAAAATTTTGATATGCTTTCTTAAAGAGAAAAAATAGAGTACTTATGCTTCCTCTTAATTTATAAAAGTTTATTTATAAAAGACTTTTTTTGCCCTTTAAAATAAACTCAAGTGGCTGCTATTAAGAATAGTCCATGTGACCATAAGACCATTAAGAATTATGTATTTAAAAAGAGGAACAAAGTCAAAATGTAGAATTATTCAGTCATACATGCTTACCAGACAACAACTTTTTGTAATGTTTTATCCTTTTGTGATGTTACTTTTCAAGAAATAGAAATGTTTAAAAAAATTTTTGCATCAGATATCTATTCTAATTATAACTAGTTAGAGCAAATTGCAGCTAACACATATTAATCTTGTAATAAGGTTATTTTCCGATTTGTAGAGTAATTTTGTGTTTGAAAAGTTGATTATGTATGAACCTTTATACCATTAGACGGATTTGCTATTATAATCCATATTCTGTGTTATATGTTTTTATATTAATTATATATGCTTTTTCCTTTTGAAAGATATATATTTTTTTAAACTTCTGCTTCTCCTTACTAAATTTGTAAAATATTTTAAATACACTTACGGTAAATTTAAAATTTTCCCTATTTATAAAAATATTCACACAAATTTTTCCTTTCTCTTTCTTTTTAAAGATCTGTGGACAAATCTGTGATTGTATATGAACCTGTAAGTATTTGAGCATCTAGTACTGGTACATGTATATGAGTTAAAAAAAAAAGTGTTAGGGTACTATCCTTTAAACTTACTTTAATCTAAAAGACAAATAAGACGATAAATTTATTCAGTCTTTTTTCTGCTTTAGTGTGTGTTCTCAAGTGCTTTAACTACTGCTTCAAACTTTACAAGACCTGTGACTTCACTAATTTGAGTATTTCTTTTATTGGCATAGATCAAAGCCTTTTCAGACCATCTTCATGAGTTGTTGTGAACCTGGTAATACAGCGGTTTAACACTTAGTGTCCAAATTTCTGGTGATAGTCTTCTTTGAGCTTCACTCATCTAGTCTAACTGCCAGATATCTTCCTAAATCACACATATGACCATGTCCCAAACTTAATCAGTAAATTCTAGAGCCTTTCTTTTATATAGGATCAAATATAAATTCCTTTGCTTCACCATTTAAGCTCTGTAAATTAGTTGCCATAAGTTTAAATAGTATTAGTTAATTGCCACAAGAATACTAACAGAGCCTGGAAAACACCTTAGTTAGCAAATATCTAACTTGCTTGCCAGGGAGAGGCGGTTGCCAAAGGCAACACCAGGTTAGAATATAAAGTCATTTATAAAATCTCATGAAGAAGGATTATAGATGATTATTAGCAATATAGTCTCATAAAGCAGAGAAGAGTGAATCCAATCTAGAGAAAGCTCATGAACATATCTAATTAAGTAAAGTCATCCAAAGGGAATTCAGAGTTAAAAAACAAAACAAAAACTATAAACAGAAGAAAAATGAAAAAGATTTGCAAAAATGATTTTTAACAACTTATTTTGCCTGTAAAGGCACATGGTACCACCATACTTTTACTCTAATCTCCCTGTTCCAGATATACTTATCAAGAAGGTAGACAAGGCACTAAAGTGAACAAAGGTTGGGGTGGGGAAAGTAGCTGTGTGTGTGTGATGGTAGTTTAAATGCGAAGATCTTTCCCATTCATTAATAGGCCCATGTGACCTGCTTAAATCATATGGAAGCCTAAGTCTCATCTGGTGGGAAGAGCTAGCTGAATGGGTGGAACAAAAAGTGGGGAGCAGAACTGAGAGGAAGTGAGGAAGTGAGTGAGCAGTTAGGGCAGAGAAAGAGAGAGGACACAGGCAAGTGGACAGCTAAGCCTGGGAGTGTTTGTTTAGAGGCCTTATGGGGGCGGGGGAGCGGTGTTGGGAATGGCTTTGTTCCCTGCAGTGTTAATGTGTATTGACTTCTTGACTACTATGATGAATTTGGCTTTCTTTTTTGGGAATTTGGCTTTCTGGTGTCTCAGTAAATGTTTTTCTTCTTCCTTCTACATAGAGAGTCTGTTATACTTTGCAATCATATTCGTAGTCACCATCAGTGCTGTGAATATTGCCCTAATGATACATTGTGTCAGATGAAGTATGTATAGATGTCTCTAGAGGTGGTATAGTTGTGAGGGTATTAAGGGACTGATATGCTAAATATCTTAATGAGGAGGAAATGCCAAAGCCAAAGGAAAAAAGAAATTCCAGACCTTCTTAGTACCTAAAAAATGTTGATGAATAAAACATCAGTGACTATCAAACTTTGTGCCTATTATCATATCTATGCAAAGTCTTTGAGGGTCACCATTGCATCAGTTGGGGGCATCTTCAGTGAGGGGATTAATGGGGAGCAAGAAGCCTTTTTTTACAAGCAGTATTCATCAATGGCAAGTCACTTAACCCAATTGCCTCATCCTGGGTCATCTCCAGTCATGCTGATGAATATCTGGTCACTGGATTCAGATGGTTCTGGAGGAGAAGTGAGTCTGGTGACCTGCATAGCCCTCCCTCACTCAAAACAAAGTCAAGTGCAAGTCCTGTCATCATTTCTCTGATGGCATGGTCTTCTTTGGCAATGAAGGAGGAACACACCACACCATCACATCTTTACCATTTCACAGTCAATTGAAAGGTGTAGAGAATATAAGAGCCCATTGTGCTTATTGATTTTTTTATTGCAGAGAAGCTGTTGCTTTGGTAGACCAGATTGCTGCCTTGTTAGAAGTTACATACCTTTTTCACCTCCTCACCTTCACCTCCTAGACTTCCTTGTTTCCCTCCTGCCCTAGTTCAGCTGCTTCCTTTTGTGTGAAACCTTAATCCTCCTAGTCGCTTGTGCCTTACCTTGAAAATTATCTTACTTTTTTCAGTACATATCTGCAATTCTAGGAGTATTTATAATAATAACCTATATGTACATATTGCTAACTCTCATTGGGTTGTAAGGTCCTCCAGGGTGGAGACATTTTCACTTTTGTCTTTGTATCCTTACATTTTCACAGTACCTGATATGTAGCGGATGCTCAAGTGCCTTTTGATTTATTCAACAACCTATTGCTAGATTTATACTCAAAACCTTTTTTTATTGTGGCACAATGTGGCAGAGTTTACATTCCACAGGCATAGCCTTTGAAATCTCTATACTAGTATAAACATCAACACAGAACTCTTGTCTTTGTTGTTGTTGAGTTGTTTCAGTCATGTCTGATCTCTCCCATTCGGCAGTTTTCTTGGTAAAGATACTGGAATGGTATGCTATTTCCTTTTACTGTTCATTTGACAGAGGAGGAAGTGAGGCAAATAGCATTAAGTGATTTGCCTAGGGTCACACAGTTAATAAGTATGGGGGTCACATTTGAACTCAGGTCCTCCTAACTCCAGAGCCTAGCACTCTGACCCTTGTCTTTACATGTAACATAATTGTTTGGAGGTTATTCTCTTAAATAATAAATGATTTTTAAATTAGGCAAGACAATCTGATATAGTGAAAAGTATACTGGATTATTTAATTCAGAAGACCTGGGATGACATAACAGTTTTGCTTCTTAGTAAACTAACCTTGGGAAATCACTCTACCTTTCAGGGCCTCAGATTGTTCATCTGTAAAATGAGGTGTAGATGGACTAGATGATCCTTAAGATCTTTTCCACCTCTAACTATATGATAAAGACCTCAGAGTACCATAGGAAAATGTAGATTTAAAGAGCTATAATCCAAGGAGTAACTTAAAACATTTTATAGCATTCATATACAGGTAATGTAAGTCATAAATAGTGATAAAGAAATCATATACCTTAAAATAATAGAAATCATTTTGTTTCACACAACAGTGTGAAGTTACCTCTAACTAATATGCTTTGTATTACATGTAATTCCTGATTTGTAAAGCTAACACTCACACATAGTAAGAATAATAAAACCATGCCAAATCTTAATTTTCTTTGGGAATTAGATCATATGAATAACTGAAACTCATGGATGAAGAATTGAGTATAACTGGACCTTCATTCCCCATATTAGCTAATGACAATTAGGGAAGGTTGGATTGGAAAGATAAGGCTAGCGTATGGAAGGATTTTAAGTTCTGGGCCTGATTCAATAAGACAAAAGGAGGATTTTGTGCACTTTGAAGCAGAGGAGTGACTTCATGAAAATAGTGCTTTGGGAAAATAAATGTAGGGATCATAAGATCATAGATTTAAGAAGAAAGATACCTAAAACGCTATGAAGTCCAGCCCTGTCAGTTTTTAAGTAACTCATTCAGCATCAGCATCATCAAGCAAGGAAGATTTGAATTCAGATTTCCTGACTCCAAGTCCTGTGCTTTTTCTGCCATATCAAGCTGCCCTACAACTCTACAATTTCCCCCTTAATCATTAATATTAAGTATTATTTCGTTGAGATTCATTCAGGAAATATTTATCGAGCATATTATATGTAAGCTACTCTGTGGCACGGTAGCTGGTACAAAATGAATAAGATAGAGCACTGGTCCTCAAATAATGTCAGTCTCCTAGGAGCAAAGGATTGCAATCAACTTTAAATTATCTTTGGTCACAGAGGAAAATTGATCTTTTGAGCAGGGCTGGTCTTAGGTGTATAATATGTGGTTTGAATTAGAATGCAAAATACTAAAGTGAGCTTAGAGCTCTATGGAGGTACTGATGGAATTTGAGAATATTCCAAAAATTGTTTAGAAATTGCAATGCAAACTCTCTCTCATTCTCACTTTTATTTTTTTAAACCATGGAGTGTCCTCATCTGTTCTCTTTTCCATCCTATAGATTTCCAGTGAGTAAACTGCTCTTTTTCTGTCAAAGTAAATCTGCACACCTTTTCCCTTGTTCCTAGTTCTTCTTGCCTTTTAATTGACCACAAGCCAAGCTCCTTTCGCATATGCTTTCTTTATTTGGTGCTTTCTACTACTGACTTTCTCCTTCATTTATAGATTGACCATGTTGAAATCTCCCAAGGTAATTAAAAAAAGAAAACTCCCTTTGACATGGATTTCTCCATCAAAGAATTCTATTTTCTCTCTCTCATATCCTTTACTGTTTAACTTCCAAAAAACAATAATAATATTGTGTAATCCGCATCTACTCTTCATTCCTAACTTGATTGATCCCTAACTCCTTTTAATCTCTCTTTCTTCACCAACACTGTATTGAAACTTATATACAAAGCTATTAATGCAGATATTAATAGAAGTCTAGTAGCCTTTCTTCAGACACCATCATCCTTGTTCTTCAGCATTTGACACTGTTGATAGTGCTTTCCTTGATAACATTCTGTTTACCCTTGATTTTTATAATACTGTATTCTCACGATATTTGACTTATTTTTCTGCCCTCTTTATTGACTACATATCCTCTTATATGTTGGTGTTCCTGTTGGAATTGTCTTTGTCTTTTTTCTCACATATATTTTCTTCTTTGATATTCTAGAGCAAATTCATTTCTGTACCTTTGATAACAAATCTTTTTAGTTGGCATTCAGACTGACCTCATTCTCCAGCTTCGGTTCTGCATTTCTAATTGCTTACTGAATGTCTTCATCTGACTACCAGTATTTCAGATTCAACATGACAAAAATTCAGCTCCTCTCTCAAAAACCTTCCTTTTTTTCCTAAACCTATTTCTTTTGATATCATCATATTTCACTCACTCTGTTCAAAACCTTAGAGTCAAACTTAACTCTTCCCCTTTCTCATTTCTCACATCCAATCAGTTGGTAAGTTCTATTGATTCTGCCTCTATATTATCTTGTGCAGATTTGCATTTCCACTGCAAATACCTTTCAGGAACTTACTGCCTGTCTTCTAGAACAGTAGTATCAAACCCAAATAAAAGCAACAGCCGCTAAACTGGATGTAACAGTCCCTGTAGGTGCATACTGACTTAGAAACGTTTTATTAGCATCAGTTTCATAATACTTTTATTAATTTTGTCAAATATTTCCCAGTTGCATTTTAATCTATTTTGGGCCACATAAGACTGTTGAGTGCCATGTATGTGATGTCTGTCTTAGCCTATGGTGGTAACAGTAACATAAACTTACATAGTATTTTTAAAATATTCAGCATTTGTTTTTATAAGATTTTAAGTTCTAAATTTTTACCCCCCTCACTCTACTTCCTCCTCCCCAAGACAGCATGCAATATGATATTGGCTATATATGTATGATTATACTAATATTTCCACATTAGTCATTTTGTGAAAGAAGAATCAGAACAAAAGGGAAAAACCATGAGAAAGAAAAAACAAAGAACACCAAAACAGAAAATAGCATGCTTTGATCTGCATTCAGACTCTATAGTTCTTTCTCTAGATATAGATAGCATTTTCCATTATGAGTCTTTTGAAATTGTCCTAGATCATTGCATTTCTCAGAAGAGCTAAGTCTAATAAAGTCAGTCATAACACAGTGTTGCTATTACTTTGTCTAGTGTTCTGCTTCTGCTCACTTCACTCAGCATCAGTTCATGTAAGTGTTTCCAGTTTTTTCTGAAATCAGTCTGCTCATCATTTCTTATGGAATAGTGGTATTCCATTACAATCATACATCACAACTTGTTCAGCGATTCGTGATTGATGAGCATCCCCTCAATTTCCAATTCTTTGCCACAATAAAAACAATAGTTATAAATAATTTTGTACATGTGGGTCATTTTTCCTTTTTTATGATCTCTGGAATACAGACCTAGAAGTGGTATTGCTTGCCCTTTGGGCATAGTTCCAAATTGCTCTCCAGAATGTATGGATCACTTCACAATTCTGCCAACAATTTGTCTTTTTCAACATTTATCATTTTCTTGTTTTGTCATGTTAGCCAATCTGATAGGTGTAATGTGGTCCTGCAGAGTTGTTTTAATTTTTATATGTCTAACCAATGGTGATTTAGAGCATTTTTCATATGACTATAGATAGTTTTAACTTCTTCCTCTGAAAACTGCCCATTTATATCCTTTGACTAATCAGTTGGTGAATGACTTGTATTCTTACAGGTTTGACTTAGTTGTCTACATATTTAGAAATGAGGGTTTTATCAGTCACTGGCTACAAAAGTTATTTGTCATCTTTCTGCTTCCCTTCTAATCTTGTTTGCATTGTCTTTGTGCAAAATCTTTTTAATTAAAGTGATCAAAATTATCTATTTTGCATTTCATAATGTTCTCTATCTCTTATTTGGTCATAAATTCTTCCCTTCTCCATGGATCTTGACAGGTAAACTATTCCCTGCTCTCTTAATTTGCTTATAGTTTCACCCTTAATGTCTACCCATTTTGGCTTTCTCTTGTTAGGCAATGTAAGGTGTTAGTCTGTGCCTACCTCTGCCATTCTGTTTTCCAGTTTTCCCAGCAGTTTTGTCATATATTGAGTTCCATCCCAGAAGCTGGAGTCTTTAGGTTTATCAAACAGTAGATTACTATAGTCATTGACTACTGTGTCTTGTGTACCTAACCTGTTCCACTGATCCATGATTCTATTTCTTAGCACCAAATAGTTTTGATGATTGCTGCTTTGTAATACAGTTTTAGATCTGGTATGGCAAGATCACCTTCCCCTGCATTTCTTTTCATTAATTCAGATATTCTGAACCTTTTGTTCTTCCAGAGGAACTTTGTTATTATTTTTTCTTGCTCTATAAAATAATTTTTTGGTAGTTTGATTGGTATGGCACTGAATAAGTAAATTAACTTAGGTAGAATTGTCATTTTTATTTACATAAGCTTGGTCTACCCATGAGCAACTGATATTTTTCCAGTTATTTAGATTTGACTTCATTTGTGTGAAAAGTGTTTTGTAATTGTATACATATGGTTTCTGGGTTTTTCTTAGCAGGTAGACTCACAGATGTTTTGTGTTGTCTACAGTAACTTTAAATGGAGTTTCTCTTTATCACTTGCTATTAAGCTTTAAAAAGTAATATATAGAAATGCCTACGATTTATGTGGGTTTGCTAAAGCAGTTTTTTAGTTGATTCTCTAGGATTCCCTAAGTATACCATCATATCATTTGCGAATTGTGATAACTTTGTTTCTTCACCACATATTCTAATTCCTTCAGTTTTTTTTCTTCTCTTATAGCTAAAGCTAACATTGCTAATACAATATTACATAACTATGGTGATAATAGACATCCTTGTTTCACCCCTGATCTTATTGGAAATGGTTTTAGCTTATCCCTCTTACATATAATGCTTGCTAATGGTTTTAGATAGATGCAACTTACCATTTTAAGGAAAATCTATTAATTCCTGTGCTCTCTAGTATTTTTAATAGGAGTGGTTGTTGTATTTTGTCAAAAGTTTTTTCTGCATCTATTGAAATAATGTTTTCTGTTAATTTTGCTATTGACATACTCAGTTATGCTGATAGTTTTTATAATATTGAACCAGTCTAGCATTACTGGTATAAATGTCACCTGGACATAGTGTATTGTCCTCATGAGTTGCTGTAATCTCTTTCCTGACATTTTATTTAGCATTTTTGCATCTAGATTCATTAGAGGAACTGGTATATAATTTTCTTTCTCTGTTTTGGTTCTTCCCATTTTACGTATACACACCATATTTGTATCATAAAAGGAATTTGGTAGCACTCTTTCTTTGCTTCTTTTTCTGTATAGTGGAATGTATTGTTCTTTAACAGTTTGGTAGAATTCACTTGTAAATCCAGCTGACTCTGCAGATTTTTTTCTTAGGGAATTCATTGATGGCTTGTTTAATTTCTTCTTCTGAAATGGGTTCATTTAAGTACTTTATTTTCTCTTAATTTGGGCAATTTATATTTTTGTAAATATTTATCCATTTCATTTAGATTGTCAGATTTATTGGCATATAGTTGGGCAAAATAGCTCCTAATTGTTGTTTTAATTTCCTCTTCTTGATGGTGAATTTACCCTTTCCATGTTTGATACTGATAATTTGGTTTTCTTTTTTTTTTCATCAAATTAGCCAAAGTTTTATCTATTTTATTGTGTTTTTATTTTCATAAAAGCAGGTCTTAGTTTTATTTATTATTAGTTAAATAGTTTTCTTAATTTCAGTTTTATTAATCCCTTTGATTTTCAGAATTTCTAATTTGGTATTTTTAATTTGTTCTTTTTCTGACTTTTTTAGTCGCATGCCTAATTCATTGTTCTCTTGTTTGTTATTTTATTCACCTGAGCGTTTACAGACATTAAATTTCACCTAAGAACCACTTTGGCCGCATCCCATAAGTTTTGGTATGTTGTCTCATTATTGGCATTTTCTTAGATAAAGTTATTGATTGTTTCTATGATTTGTTCTTTGATCCGCTCATTCTTTAGGATTAGATTATTTAGTTTCCAATTAATTTTTAGTCTTATCTTAACATGAACCTTTATTACATATACTATTTATTGCATCTTCATTTGAAAAGGATGCATTTATATTTCTGCCTTTTTGCATTGGATTGTGAGGTTTTTATGACCTAGTATGTAGTCAGTTTTTGTGTAGGTGCCATATAACCACTGAGAAAAAGGTATATGCCTTTCTATCCCCATTCAGTTTTCTCCAAAGGTCGGTCTCCCTTATCTAACTTTTCTAAAGTTCTGTTCTCCTCCTTAACTTGTTTATTTTGTGGTTAGATTTATCTAGTTCTGAGAGGGGGAAGTTGAGGTCCCCAAATACTATAGTTTCATTGCCTGTTTCTTTCTGTAACTCCTTTAAGTTCTCTAAGAATTTGGATGCACTAACACTTGGTGCATATATGTTTAGTATTGATATTACTTCATTGCCTATGGTGCCTTTTAAGATATAGTTTCCTTCTTTATCTCTTTCAATTAGATCTATTTTTGCTTTTACTTTGAGACCAGGATTGCTGTCCCTTCTTTTTTAACTTCAGCTGGCACAGTATATTCTCCTCCAGCCTTTTACTTTTAGTCTTTGTGTATCTCTCTGCTTCAGCTATGTCTCTTGTAAACAACACATTATAGGATTCTGATTTTTAATCCTCTCTGCTATCTGCTTCTGTTTTATGGGAGAGTTCTTCCCATTCATATTCACAGTGATGATTACTAACTTTGTCTTTCTCTCCATCCTGGTTTCCCCCCATTTATACTTTTCTCTCTCCTTTCAACTTTTCCCCCTTCACCAGTGTTGTGCTTCTGACCACAGCCTTCCTCCCTTTTCTTTTCCCTTTCCCCTACTCTTCTTCCTTCCCTTCTTCTCTGCTTTCTATGCACCCCCTCACTTTTCTTTCTCCTTTCTCCTCCTTTCTTATAGAGTGTGATAGGTTTCTCTTGTCAACTGATTGTGTGTGTTATTCCCTCTCTGAACCAAATCTGATGAGCGTAAGGTTCAAACAATGCTTGCCGCCCCACTTCTTTCCCTCTACTGTAGTAGGTTGCACCTCTTCCTGTATGTAATTTACCTTATTCTGCTTCCTCCTTTCCTCTTCTCCCAGTACAATCCTTTCTTTCATATCTTAATTACTTATTTTTATCATCACATTAAATTCAACTTATTCCCACACCCTCCATCTACGTTAAATGTCATAATAAAGATACCTTTTTCAAGAGTTACAAGTGTCATCTGCTCATGTAGGGATATAAACAGTTTTAACCTTATTGAATATCTTTTTTTTTTCCTTTCCTTTTTGTCTTTTTTATGCTTCTCTTGAGTCTTGTATTTGAAGATTAAATTTTCTGTTCAATTCTGGTTTTTTATCCAGAACGATTGAAAGTCTGCTCTATCATTGAGTGTCCACCTTTTCTTCTGAAAGATTATACTCAGTTTTGCTGGATAATTTATTCTTAGTTGTAATCTAAGCTCATTTGCCTTCCCAAATATATATTCCAGTCCCTGTGATTCTTTAATGTAGAAGCTGCTAAATCCTTCATAATCCTGACTGTAGTTCCATGATATTTAAATTGGTTCTCTCTGACTACTTGCAGTATTTTCTTGTTGATTTTTTGGAATATGGCTACAATATTCCTTCCAGTTTTCATTTTGGGTTCTCTTTTTGAGAGGTGAGCAGTGGATTCTTTTAATCTTGTTTTAGGATTCAGCATAGTTTTCCTTGATAATTCCTTGAAAAATACCTCTTGAGCTCTTTTTTTAATCATAGCTTTCAGATAGACTAGTAATTCTTAAATTATCTCCCCTGCATCTGTTTTCCAGGTCACTTGTTTTTCCAGTGAGGTATTATGCATTGTCTTCTATTTTTTTCATTCTTTTGAATTGGTTTGATTCTTAATGTCTCATGGAATCATTAGCTTTCACTTGCCCAAATCTAATTTTTAACAAATTGTTTTCTTCAATTAGTTTTTGTACCTCCTTTTCCATTTGACCAGTTCAGCTTTTTAAGGTGTTTTCCAATTCTACTTTTTAAAAGGTTCTTTTCTTCCATGATTTTCCCCCCAAATCATCAGTCAGTTGTTTTTTTTTTAAGAAATTGCTTCCTACATTCAATTTTTGTCCTTCCTTTTCCAAGTTGTTAGCTTTCTCTTGCATAACTCTTATTTCTTTTCCCAGTTTTCTTCTACCCACCTTATTTGAGCTTTTCCAAGAAGACTTTTTGGGCCTGAGCCCCTTTCATATTCGCCTTTGAGGTTTCTTTCAGATGTGGGAATATTGACAGTGTTGTCCTCTTCTAAGTTTGTATTTTGATCTTCCCAGTCCCCATAGAAACAATCTATGGTCAGTGTTTGTTTTTACTTCTTGATCATTCTTTTGGCCTATTTTGTAGCCTTTAAAGTTGAGCTGTACTGCTGGAGCACAAGAGGGCACTTGTCCCAAGCTTCTTATGTTGCATGCAGGGGCATGGTCTTTAGCTTTGTGCCTTGTATCCTCAGGTGCTAGCTGATGTAGGTAGGTATCTGGCAGCTTACCAGGTGCTAAGCTGGGGTCCTAATGGTAGTGTCTGGCTCCTTCTGAGGCCAAAGGGTGTTTTTCTACATTTCCATATGTCTTTACTTAGCTGAAACACTGGGAGGGCCATTGCTGCAGGACACTTGCCCACTTGGAACTGTGCTGAAGCACAGGGACGTTTGCTGGAGGATACCTGCCTGTCTGGAGCTACTCTTAAGCACATGATGGTTCTCTGAGCTGGAGTCTGCCAGTTCCCCCTGCTGTGCTAAGGCGCCTGGGAAATCCTGGTGTTGGCATTTGCCAGCTCCACTGCCCTGGGGGCATCTCCTGGTGGTTTGAGGTGGAGCCTACCACAGACTTGATGTGACACTTCCTATCATCAGCTGTAATCCCTTTGTACTCTGTGATACGGACCTCATTTGCCAGTCCTGAATCTCCTGGGTCAAAAGACTGCTTCACCCCATCTTTCCAGGCATCTGTCCTGGAGTGCTATTTTTTGGGTGTTGGAGGATGAGAGTGGAAGAGGGACAGCAATCTACTGCTTACTCTGCCATCTTGGTGCCTGGAAGTTCCAGATCTACATAATATTTCAGGGTTTACAAAATGTCCTCACGATAATCTGGAAAAGGGAGATAGTGTATCATTATCCACACTTTACAGATGAGAAATCTGAGGCTCAGTGAGGTTTGGATTTGTCCAAGGTAACACCGCTACTTGTCAGAGCTCAGTAACCTAGCTAATTGTTCTCTTACCATCACTTCACTTATCATGGGTTTCAATTCCCCGGTGATTAGTTTTATTCTCTTTTCCCCCCTCTGAAAGTCATTCTCCTCCGTATAAAAACTAGAATCAGAACAAGAAGTTAGTAGTGCCATCCTTCCTCATTGTCTCATCCATTACAAGTAGTGATTCTGTCCTTTAATATCCTTCTTGGCTCCAGCCTAGCTCATACCACCACTACCGTTTCCTTTGTCTCTAACTTTAATTATCGATCTTGTCTGGTTATGAAATTTACCATTCTTATGTGATTATACCACTTGTTAAATAAATTTTCAGTTACCTTTCCTTGTTTCATATCTCTTAAATGCATTTTATTTTGTTTTTAATCAGTGTGGTATAATAGAGTGCTGTACTTGGAATCAGAAGAAATAAGAGTTTAAATCTGGTACATGGGATCACATTAGTTTAAAACCTTAAACTCATATTGATATTTCTGGGTAAACATATGAAATGAAGGTACAAGTCACTAAAATCAAGCAGATAAGGAGCCATAAAATGAAAGGAACTGATGAATCCTAGTAGTCTGTAAACAAAGATGGCGAAAGTGGTGATGATAATGATATTAGCTGACATTTATATAGGACTTACCATGTATCAGGTACCGTTGTAAGTGCTTTACAATTATTCTCTCGTTTGGTCCTTGTAACAACCCGGAGTGGCTGGTAATATTATCCTCTCCAGTTTACAGATGAGGAAACTGAAGCAAACAGGTTAAATGACTTGTCCAGGGTTATATGGCTACTAAGTATTAGAGGTCACATTTGAACTCAGGGCTTCCTGACTTCAAGCCCAGTGCTCTATTCACTTTGCCATCTAGATGTCTTAGAAATGTGAATTTTCAAAGAATATACAGGCAGGTGACAAATTTTACTGTTTTACTATTTCATTATTTTTTCTTAATTATTGTTGCTATCAAAGATAGATGCCATATAGAACACAAATATGATCTATGTGCAGTGAATTTAAATTCAGAAAAGACTATAATAGGTATCTTCTTGCCTATATAAATATAACACTTTTTTCCCCATTTTTCAGAATACGGGGAGCATACTTCACACTTTGACTCATCATACCAGGTGTGACCTCAATATTGCTTTTTATAAATATTATTCAAGAAAAATTCTTATTCAGAAAACATATGATATTAAATTCCCTAATTCTTTTTCTTTCCTAGGTATGTTACAACCTGTGCCTTTGCACCCAATATTCTTTTACTTGCTACTGGGTCAATGGACAAAACAGTGAACATCTGGCAATTTGATATGAAAGCACATTGCCAAGGTTAGTAGGGATATTATCTCTAACCTAGCTCACCCTTTTTAGCATATAGTTTGGGAACACAGTAAATCTTATGACAAGTTGTTCAAATTGCTTTCCTTAACATAAAGCATGAAATACAGATTTATTATAAATTTAAAAACCCTTTCAGAGAGGTCAGAATTAATAGCTAAAGTACATTAAAATTGTAGGAAAGTGCCTTTGGTGTCTGATTGTGTGTGTTTGTCTAAGTATATTCTCTCAATCTCTATTTCCATAATTTTTTTTAGAATTCTGTTTAAGAATAAACTGAGAGTAGAAATAATATATTTTCTTGACTTCATTTTGGCCATCCCAGGCAGCAGGGGCAGCTAATTTACTGACTCCCTTTTTGTCAGATGTGCAGAACTCCATACTGATACACAAACTACAGGGCAAATAGAACACTTTGTTCAGTCTTAAAATAGAAGTTAAAATACATTTATCAGATGAAAAAGAAAAGATTCAAGGAAAAATATTTCATTTTGAAACTTCTGAAAGGGTATAAAAAATGGAATTAAAAATTAAAATTGTGACATAAATTTTAAGCAAATGCATTTTAAATTATATGTATTTTATTTGCTTTTTTCCTGATGGTTTCTCAAGCAGGTAGACCAGAAGATGAACCAAAACATTTTACTGAAGATTGGTCAGAGGAAGAAGTTTCATTGTGGCTTTGTGCACAAGGTTTAAAAGACCTTGTTGGTATTTTCAAGATGAACAATATTGATGGCAAAGAACTGTTGAATCTTACAAAAGAAAGTCTGACTGATGACTTAAAAATTGGTAAGATTAATAAAAGATAGTTTTACATAAGGAAAGATTATTTATAAGTACTTTCTGGAAAGGTATATTCAATTGTATCAAAGTGTTTTTCTCTAGATAAGCTAACATATATACTACTGTTGTATTTATGTATTTAAACACAAAAACATCATTTGCTTCTTTGTAATAACACCATTAAGAACTAACTACAATTACCAATAAAAAGGAACATTTAAACCTAATTGTGATACTATATGTTATCATAATCTTAGTCTAAACAGTGTAATTGGCATGTCAGTGGAAAAAGTAATTTAATGAGTTTACACATGAAAATCAAAAATAGACTCACTATAGTAACTACTCCTTTCCATCTCCCTGCTAAGCTAGGCTAGGCAAGGCTACAGTAGGCTAAACTGGAAAATATCTAGTTACCTAGGGATTGTTACCCTGAGTGCATTATGATGCATCATATGAGCACCCCCCACAGTATATGTGTACTTGTTTTTCCACTAGTGGAGACTAATGATCAATAATAGCACACATCTGTAAGATAGTTGGCTATTATGATCTTGGAAGTATAACCTATTGGTGCAAGAAAAATCAAAGCTGTGAGCTTCTCCTGATTTAAGTAAAGCTTAAATCCAATGTTTCAACCGAGAACAGTTCAATTACCTATTGTATACATATTATATATAAAGTAGAACTTTGATTACTTAGAATTCCTGGTCAAGAGGGAGCTGGTTAATCAGAAACCTGTTGTTGAAAATCTTTCTAGAGTGTACTAGTATATTTTCTTGCCTCATTAATTAGAAAATTATTAATATAATTAAATGTTTGATGATTAAGAATTTTGCAGTTCATTATTTTTATAATGTAACTATGTGGAAGAGGTTTTGACCTCATTCTGTTGTCATCAGGTAAGTCACAATAAAGCAGATTTGGGCTTACTTCTGTCCAGAATTGAATAAGTCCTTTTCACTACATAGTTTTTTTAAGCAAACATCTATATTTTGAGATGATATAGAAAGGGATTAAAGCTTTAGTTTAGGATTGAACTGTATGGCTTCTGAGGTCCCTTCTAACTTTAGAATTTTTTATTTTTTTATATTGTAACTCTTGAAGGTATCAAGTGAATTGGACTGACTGCAGGACGTACCCTAGAACTTGGTTTTTGGACTCTGATATCTTAGTTTATCATTTGCCTTTTCCTCCTAAATATAGAATATATAGTCTGTTTAGTTGAGGATTCTAATTATGTGGGTCCTGAGTTTTACTGTACCATAACAAGCCACTAATGTTAGCATGTGAAATAAAATTATTTTGCAAGAAAAAGTAATCATTTCTAGTTTATAAAAGATAGTTGCAAATGTAACAGTAAAAATCTCTAAGAAGTTTGCCCTCTGACAGATAAAAATAAGTTCTAAGAGCCAGGAGGTCATCAGTGTTATTTTAAAAAAAAGTCTCCGATCTGACACATAATAATTTCATTTAAAAGTACAATGAATTGGGTTTTGCCATTATCAGGTGTAAGCAAAAAATTGAGCAATATCTGATTAATATCTTGACTTTGTGGTTGTCTTACTGAAGAAAATTGCAGGAGGTGATATTTTGTCTGAAAATGTTTCAGTATAAATATATAACTGTTCATTAGTTGTCAAAGCTCAGGAGTTTAGCATACTCAGCAGATTTGACTCAGTCAAATTAGTTACTCTAAGTAGAATAAGGATTTTATTTTCCTATAATATTTTGGAAATCTTGAAAAGTTCATAAGTGTCTATACTTTAATCTTCCACAGGTGCTGTTTTAAACTGTAGTGAAATTCTATTAGTGCTTGAGTTTTCAGAAAACTAAATAAGACACTGCAGGAAAATGTACTAATGGGGTCTAAGATTGTGTCTAAGCATTGAAAAAATGTGCTGCACAGCAAAATGTGATAATGAGGAATATGCTAATGGCATTTCACTTTCTAATCCTCAGATGCAGAACTATTTTACATTTTTCCTTTGTGGCAGAATAGATAAAACAGCCTCTGCATCAACGTGACTATATTTGAATTCCATTTAATACTCTTCATATGAAGAAAGCTTATTAATTGTGCACCAAAGTAGAATGCACTGGACTGTTAAAAACCAGACTAGCATATCTGGTGGGCTTGACACTTAAAATAGAGTATTTTTAAAGAGTTGAACAACATGGATGTTAGATTTTTTATTTGAAAGAGAATTTTGTAGGTTTTATGTTAAGAAACTGCTGTTAACTCATACATCTATTGGAAAAGGATGTTTTTAGCTGAGCAGAGGCGTTGGTTTTTTTTTTCGTTTTGTTTTGTTTTGTTTTTTTGCTAGAGGAAGGACATCGCTAAAGAATGAATGGCTAGGTGCTGCCTGCCACTATTAAATTAGATGTGGAACAGTTTCTCATAATACCTATATTTTGGCATGCAGTAGAGACTATCTATGAAGACATTATGTGTGTATTATATATATTTTAAATAATTATGTGAGTACTTCTCATTTATGAAGTTTACATGCTTGGAAGAGACACTATCAGTTGAAATGACATAAAGTGATTTTACATTGAAACTTAGAATCATTTCCTGAACAGGTTTTTTTTTTTAGAAAAATAACCATAAATAAATTTAAAAGATTTAAGTTACCTAAATTTATGTTGAATCTTATAGTTTTCTAAATAGCATAAAAATCAAACTTGGCAGTGAAATAATCCAGTTATAATTTTTAAAATATTATGTAGTGTCATACTGTACAAAATTCTTAGCTTCAGAATTCATTTTCTACTGCCACATTAAATAAGGTAAAGTGTTACCTTCATCAGAGAAATCAAATTCTGAAGTGATTCTATGGAGAAGTTTGACTGGAGTGTTTGAACAGACTTTGGGGAGACTTGAAGGTCATTTCATAGCTTTTTTAAGAAATTGATACAAACATAAATTTCCTATAGCAAGTAGGTATAGGTGATGGTAAAGGTCAAAGTTTCTGAGCTTTCTGACATTTGAGAGATAGTATCTGTTTTCAGAATTGAATTTAACAAGTTTGGATGCTGCTTATTATAAGCATAAAATTGTAGTCGATCACAGACTTGTTCATTCTTTTCTTTCACATCTTTTCTCCAAACCTTTGGACAGGATCCCCCTCAGGGCTGGAATGCATGTCATCACTATATCTGTTTTTTACAGTCTTTAGTTTCTTTCAAAGATCACTTTCTACATGAAGTCTTTCCTCATCCACTTGCCCTCGCTGTACCTTCCCTGCCATAATTATCTTGCACTTATTTTAATATATTTATACAAAGTATGCACATCTTCTTGATGGAATATAAGTTCCGTGGGAACAGAGATTATTTCTTTGTTTCCTCAGGCCTTTAACACAGTGTGGGATACATTAATACTTGATGGGTTGATTCTTCATGCATGAATCAAGTGCTCACTTTTTCCTCTGTTGTTGGAAAAATAAAGGTTTTGATATGATCTTTCTGTGTCTTCTGCTTTTACTTCTCTGAACTTTACTTCTCTGAGAAACTTTTCAGGGAAGATTTTTTTTTCACTCAACTTCATGAGGATGATTTAGAATGTCACTATCAGAGTACAGCTTTGTTTTGTTTGTTCTTCTACAATTTTGTCTTGGAAGTAAATACACCTTTCCTTTTACTTAATAGACAATATTGTCTGGTGTCTTATTTGAAAGTAATAGTTTGATTAGTTTAGTATCACCAAAAAGATATTTGCTTTTGTTGCTTTTAGTTAATTATTCTAAGTTTTTCAGTATTATTCTTTATGTATATTTTACATTTCCATTGATTTTAAGATAACCATCTTAAAAACTGTCATTTTTTGGTAGAGAGTAGAAAGAGAGTCCTGGTTCTGTCTTCCGAGATTCTGAGTAGAAGTCCAACTTGTGACATCTACTGCTTTTGTGACCTTGGGCAAGTTATATAGCTTCTCCAGGCCTCAGTTTTGTCATCTTTAAAATTATGCGGTTGAACTTAGCTTCTGAGGTCCCTTTCTTCTCTACATCTATGCTGTCATTCCTCCCAAAGGTTTGGAAAAAATTTCAACCCTTTTACCTCTAATCTATAAAAATAATAAGAGAATGTTTTCTTAATAATGGTTGATATACAAAGGCAGTAGGTATATGCTACAAAAAACTGTGTGTGAAATCAGCATGCCTCTTACATTTTTTCTTTCTATGAGACTAATTGTTGAATCAGTAAAAGTTTCATGAAATGAACTGAATTGCAAAACACCTCATTACTCTAATCATCTGGAGCAACCAAACCATGCATCTCCCTAAACCAAGAAGTTTTTAAATTGAGTCAGAGTATTATTACACCATTGACTTCTACAGTAGTTTATGTGCACGCTTATTTGTATAGGTTCCTCAAAAATAACTACTTAAAAATAAAATAAAAAGTTGATCTCTTAGAATAGTTTTCAGAATATCTGATTATTGGGAAATATTTGTTGTCATTGATTTACGCTTTTCTAAAAATTGACGATTCATAGGCATGTCTTTCATACTAGTAGGACTGTTAAAAATAATTGTAAAATAAACTATTTGAATATGTTACATTAATTTAATTTTTAAGTGAATGCCATATTTTACAGTTTGACTAAATTCTGAATTATATTTTTAAAGTAATTTTTGCATGCAACAGCTTTCTAAAATAATAGAGGTAAATCTTGCTTTACAATTTTAATAGTTTCTACTAATTCAGACATTTAATCCTCAAGATTAACCAAGATCTAAGAACAAGATTTACTATATAGATAGTACCTACATCTTACTTATAAATAACGCATATATTAAAATTAATGTTCTTGCTTAGGGTCATACTACCACATTCTCAGGTGCCATTACCATATGAAAAACTTGAGACCTTATAGAGACAGACAAGGAAACTAATGACACTCCATTAAGGAAGGCTGTGTATGCTTGTGGAAACAGGGTTGAGGGGAGGAGGAAAGATGGGGAGGGGGTTGGACTCCTTTTAGGGTAGAGGTTCTTAGCCTGAGCAATGTGTAAACTTTTAAAATATTTTGATAGATATTTCAATTTAATTTGTTTTCTATAATTCTATGTATTTTTATCTGTGCATTTAGAGGCATTCTCAATCATTCATAGACTTCCCCAGACTTCCACAGAGGGGTTCATGACACAAAAAAAGGTTAAGAATTTTTGCTTTAGTGTCATGTTAGAGCTCCTCTTCTGGGGATGGAAAGGAGAGAGTGGTTGCTTCTTACCTCAGTCTGACCCTTGCATTGCTAACTCCTTCAGCTTCTCCAATTTCCTATCTTGATAATTAAATGCCTCTTTGTTCCCCTCTTGTTCCTTCCTCCCAGCCCCAACTTGCCCTCACTCTGAATCTTCTCTAGATTAAATTTCATTCTGTACTGTCTGACTCAACTAGAAATAATTAACTGCTAGAATATACATGTTTTAACTCTTACACATTTGCATGATACCTTTCAGTCAGCAAACCTTTATTAAGTATCTATTCTAGGCTCGTCACTTTAAGGGTGCTAGAAATACAAAGGTAAAAATGGCACAACCTTTGCCCTCCAGAAGCTATTAGTGTCTTGGGGAAAGCTATGCATGAGTAAACAGAAAATATATATGAAGTAAATATAAGACTATTTTGGTGGGAAGAAATGGAGGTAGTAGAAGCCCCTGGGGAGATCAAGAAAGGCATCCTATTATAAAAGGCAGGAGCTGACTTTGGAGAAAAGCTAGGGATTCTAAGTGAGGTCAGAATCAAACACAGTGTGTAATGGAATTTGATGTGAAAGGCTACCATTTTGTTGACCCACCACTCCTGTGCCAGTAGTCATTCATGGGGTTCACCTCTGATCAAACTTAGAAAAACATCCTCCATTCTGGCAAGAGCAAGACTGGATGAAATGCTTCAGTTGTGGGCTTTGGCATGAGGCTACCGAGGCAAGAAAAGAGGACCACTGAATGTCCCAGAGACAAAACTTGCTTACTACAGCTTTCTTTATAAGGGGCAACCCCTTACAAATCAGAGGAAAACTTTGAAATTTTTACTTCTCTCTCTTAAAGCACATAACCCCTATAGCTAAGACTCAGAATTCAGGCTGATAGTATTCATTAAATAATTAAATTGCAGTATAGGTCTAGGGTTTTAGTAGCCCCCCTAAAAACTTAAACACTGTGATATAATTTCTGTAGAAAAAAAAACCGTTTCTTTTTCCTCCACGACTGACTTACAAAAGAACTTTTGGAATGCAACTTGGTTCTAGCTTCCCTAGATTTCTTTGAGACTTGACTAAAATCTCACTTTTTCTCTGTGACAAGGGTATTTTTTTTTATATTAAAGCAATTTTTTTCAATTAAAATTTATTTTCTTTCTCATCTTTCCTCCCAATTCCCCCTCTCCTCACACACACATACAAATCCCTTGTCTCAGAAATTACCCTCCACTTACATTGTGTGTATCTTGTATGTACACAGTTATTTGCATGTTTTCTTCTTCCATTGAAATGTGAACTACTTGAGGACAAGGATAATGTCTTTGTGTCCCTAGCATTTAGTCTAGTGCCTAGCATATAGTAAAATGCTTAATAAGGACTTGTTGAAAGTTGTGGTGTGTGACTAATGTTTCATTTTTAGATGTAACCCTGAATTTTAGTAAGTCTACTTAAAAGTAAAGAAGGCAAGAATAGCTCAGATACTTCTATATAGGATAATTTTCCTCTTGAGACTAAGGATGAAGAATCTAAGGAATTTGATGGAGTCATAAAGCCATAGAAGTAGTTTTAAGTAGTGTCATGTCCCATGAAGAAATTCTTTATTTTTTTTTTTTTGGTGTTTTCTTTTAAATATCCTAAGATCTTAATTTGGGGCTCTGTTAAGAAAATTTCATAGGCAACATTAACCATTTGCTAGTGTATTTTCATTATTTTCCTAGATTGATTTGTTTACTTTATTCTTTTTATGAGAGTTACTCCTTTCCTTCTCCCCTTCCATTTTCACCCCATTTTTCTACCTTCCTCCAAGAAAACACTTTATAAATCTGGCTGACAGTATTTTAAACTTTTTTTCCTTCCTACTTAGCAACAGTAAAACCTACTTTTATAAAAACCAAAGTAGCAAAGTCAACAGAATGTCTCATTCCCACGTTTCTTCTACACTTTGTCTGTGATCATGCTGTATAACAGATCAATGAGCAGTGGGGATAATCATGCAAAATATTATAAAATATATATCCATTATAATGCTGTATTGTACTAGGAATTATCAGGGTGATGACAATACTTTTAAATCTTGATAATCACATTTGAGAATGTTTAGTTTTGTGAATAAAGAGAAATGAATTATTCTATTTTTTCTTGTATGTTCATTAGGGTAACTTGAAACTTTAGAAACTTTTAAAGTTTTAAGACTTTTAAAAATAAACACCTTTAACAGCCAGTCTCGACATCTAACTTACTTTAACTAAACAAAAACACAGTCTTTGAAAATACATTAAAATGTTACTTCTTTTTAAAAAGAGACACCTAAACCATATGTGAAGGCTTTTGGTTAGTTTAAGTGAAATCATGCCTAGTTAGTTGCAATCAACCGAATTTAACTAGTTTGTTAATCTTTCTTCAGAATCTCTTGGTCTGCGGAGTAAAGTCTGGAGGAAAATTGAAGAGCTGAAAGTAAAAGTGGAATCCCTTTCTTCTGGAATTCCAGATGAATTCCTATGTCCAATAACTAGGGAACTAATGAAAGAGCCTGTCATTGCCTCAGGTATGTATAGAAATAATACCAAATTTATCAAAACACATTAGATGAATAATGTAAGTATTCACTGAAATATGCTTAATGTGAAGAATGTTTAAAAGCCCCTTGTTTAGTGAGGTTGTTTTGCTAAAGTACACCATGATTATAAACCATTTGGAGGGGGGGAAATGTTAAAGCATTTTCTTTTTACAAAATATTTCTGTTAATTTTATTCTTGTATAATTTATTTAGCTTATTAGTTCAATAGGATGATAAATAATTGAGAATTGTGTTTCTGTGGGAAGAAAAATGCAAAATTTTATATTTAATAATGGATTCATTTAAACATGTGATAATCATTTTAAGTTACCAGATTGTGAAACACTGAATGCTAAATTAAGAACTTTTTTACTAAGTTTTGAATAGATTTCTCATAAATTATTCCAGTTGCGTTGTAGTGACCTCAACTAACCAAAAATTATAATTTTTTATTTTTTAAAGGAAATAAGGATCAAATTATACATTTTATTTTTATAAGAATATATTGAATTTGATTGAAATATTTTAAAAATCATATTTTTGAAATCAATAATACTATTTTTTAACCTGAATTATTTGATATGTCCATTTTAGAGTTTTTCCTATATTTTTCTATTATACTCACTTGACCAAAACCAGGGAATCTTGTTCTGTTTTGGTATATCCTTCACACACATGGGATAGCTCTGTGGCAGAGATAGAGTGCTTTAACCTCGGGATCAGGAAAACCTCAGCAGGACATTTTGGAATCCTTCCTCGGACCCTTGGCAAGTTATTATACTCTTTGGGCCTGTTTTCTCATTGGTAATTTAGAATATACAATAATAATCTGCCATATAAAGTTGTGAGAATCAATTGAGGTTGCATATTTCACATGTTTTATAAACTTTAAAATGCTATACAAATGTTAGTTATTATAATAAAGACAACTGGTATTGGAGTGAATATTTCTGTTAGGGAAAAATTATGTTTAGTTGATAACATGAGCCTTATTTTCATGTTACTATATTTAAGTTTAGCTACATAGTAATAACAGCTCACATTTATGCAGTTTTAAGGTTTGAAAACCTTTTTAACATTTGCTTTACCTAAATGAATTTGGATGATCCTCACAACAACCCTTTAGGGAGCTACTATTATTTTACCTATGAAGAAACAGAGACTTATAGAAGTAAAGTCATTTGCCTAAGGTCACACAGCTAGCACACATTGGAGGCAAGGCTTCCTGATGCCAAGGCAAGCACTCTGTTCTCCACCTTGCCTTTCTGTAAGGCAGCCAGCTGTCTGGCTTTGAGTGGAGCTAAAGTGTTATGCCACATAACAATAGGGCAAAGGCAAAGGAAGGGGATAAACATTTAGATGGTGCCTACTATGTGTCAAGCGCTGTGCCAAAGCAGTTTTATAAATACTATCTCATTTGATCCCACAACAACCTTGCAAAGCAAATGCTATTATACTGAGTGAAACAGAAGTTAAATTGCTTGCACAGGGTCTCACAGTTCGTGAGTTCAGGAAGCCAGATTTGAACTAAGGTCTTCCTAACTCCCAGCCCAGTGCTCTACCCACTGTGGCACCAGCTATCTATTTTTAAATAGTTTTGACTATTTTCAAAACCTTTTTTTCCCCCTCTAAATATACTGTTAGAAAGAGCTCATCAGTTTAGTTAAAAAGAGTATCACCCTTAAATAAAAATCATTGTTGGCATGAGTTACTTATACTTGTTTAGTTAGAATCACTAAACTGAGAATGAATTCTATAATGTCATCCATATATTAATCCAGGAACATGATTAAATAAAATTGTTTTTTAAAACTATCTTTCTGTTCATGTTTGTGGTTTTGCAGTTGTAGAGGCTGTATCCCAGCACTAAGCCTGGGCCTGCATGTGAAATTCCCTATACAGTATGTAACAATTTCTGTTACCCACTGATAAGAACTTTGTTCTGTTATTTATGATAACTTTTTAAGGAGGGAAATTCTCTTGGCAGGGTTAACTCCTGTTAAACTGTGAACTTGCCTTTCCCTGAGTGAACCCCACCTTCATAATGTTCATCATACTTGCTCGTGAAGTTCATTGCTAAGCTCTACTCCTGGACATTAGTAGGAGAGCTAGAAGACTGTTTAGGTGTCTGGGAAAGTAGAGCTCACTGAAAGGAATAGATTCTTGACTCTGGCAACCCTGAGTGCTTTTCTTAATGGGGTAGTTGACAAGGAGAGATCAGCCAGATTAGTATTCCAAGTCTAGGGGTATGTCTAAAAGGTGGGGCCCCCAGATGTAGAAGAGCTGCCTCTCTTTCATCACAACAATTACTTTCTTTTTGTAGGAAATCTTAACCCTACATTAGTATTAGAAATCTTCATTACTTTGTGGGCAGGCCCCCAGGAAAGGTAAGGACTAGGGTAGCAGAAAGTAGAAAATCATCTTGACAATTGGTAGGCTTGGGTAGGAATGAATGCTTTTTGTCTTTCAAGGTTTGAGCTCTGGCTCAGTGAAGTTTGTTTTATATTTGGTGGTATGAGGGTCTTGATTCTTGTATGGGAGCTGAGGGACTTTTTTTTTTTTGGAGGGGAGACCTAGAATAGAATCAAATTCTGATGTTCTCAGGAGAAACCTTGGATAGGGGCACAGATGAAATAAAAGATTTATTAAAAACAAAACTAAGATTGACTGTAGTCTGTGCTAACCCATTGACTTTTGGGCCACACAAAATCTAGTCATTTCATTTAGTTTCACCTTCCAGGGTGAAAGTGATCTTTCCTTCTTCAGTTTATTTTTAACATTTTGTCTTCACTTTCCCCTGTACTTAACTCACTATTTCAAGTGTCATTTATCTGTGTATCTCTATTCTCCACAACCCCAGCATTAGACTTAAACTCCTATAATACGATAAGTATTACTCCTATCTTTGTATATGAAATATCTAGTAAAATAATGCCTTGGACAGAATAAGCACTGAATTTAAAAAAAAATTTTTTTCAAAGATAAAGATTTCATCTTTATGGAAACTGCTTTAAAATACTTACATTATTGGGTAGAGCATACTTCAACATATTACCAACCTTACAGCTCTTAGTATCATTCAGTTAGTTCTGTGTTGTGCAGTTTATTGTTTTTAAAATATTTTTAGAGCCTATTAAAATGTGTGTAATCTTTTTTATAATATGCATTTCCCTTAAATCTAAGATTGCTTAAGTTTACTTAATAAATTAGTATTACCATGCATTTACCTTAAGGGGAAGTAGTGCAAACCAAAAATAAAGTTAGTTATTAATGAGGTGCATAATATGTTTTCTAGGAGATGTTTTATTATAATGATTTACTTTTGTGTAAATTTGTTTGATTAAAATTTAAGTGTATTTATACTAAATTATCAATGCATCCATAATTTTTTTTTCAAGTAACTGAGTGAAAACTCCTAAATCAGATTATTAATTGCAGTTTCCTAGCTAGGTACATAACTATTCTGTCTTTCTTATTTATACGTGAAAGATTGTGGGTACAGCCTGATAAAGCTAATGATTTCATTGATAGCCCTCTGATAACCTTGGTAAAAAACTGTTTTAAAGCTTATATTGAAATATGATGGATCTACTGAGAGGTCCTGCTTTTTTCATTTAGCAGGTGGCTGTGACTTTCTGTCAAAAGAAACTATTTGTTTTTCCACAGTATAACACTTAATTCTAATATAATGCCATACATTGACTCTAAAGCTTCATATTTGTATGGAAGTGATCATGAGAGCTCAGAAATTATTACAGTACATAGCAGCTCCTCTCAAGGCAGAAGGAATTTGAATGCAGGCCCAGGGATAGAATATTGCTCAAAGAATAGACTTAGTTACATTTTGAGAATCACATCACCAGAAGACTGACTTTACCAACTCATGAAATCATTTATAAGACATGGAATAGTTGTAGTTTGTCTAAGTGGAGGAAGCTGTACTCTGAAAATCAAAGATATTTTGAAGTATTTTTAATGCCATGCAAGATGCTAATTTTAAATTTGTCTAAATGACTGCTAAAAAATAATACTTCCCTCAGGTTCTTGGTTACCCATGGGTAATGAATTTTAAAGCATCTAGTAGGTGATAAAGACAAGCTTTGAAGGGTGTTTGTGTTAAAATAATTTATCATATATACAATATCCTCCAATTGTTTTCTAGAACTTGGCCTAAATTCAACTTTGATTACTTAGCTTATGAGGATTCTCTCAAATAATGTTGAGAAAATTAACAAAACAATTTAAAAAGCACCCCAGTACTAGTTAGTGAACTCTTGTACTATTATAGAATTACTTTTTTATGAACAGTTGTTCCCTTGAACCAAGCTAAAAAGTAAAACTGTCTTTCTTTTTAGTTTTGCAGTTTTACTTATGCAGAAATGTCCCATCTCGTAACAAAGCAAAACTGTAGGCCATTTTAAAAAAGTTGAACTCTTAAGATTGCTTACAAGTTAGTTAGTCCCTGTCTATTAAATAAGTCTGTTTAATTTTTGTGATGTTTATTTCTCACCATATTTAGTAATTCCTTTCTCTTCTAAAAGAATGTATTCATTATATACCAGAATGAAATTTCTGAGTACACTACAGGCCTTTGCACCCTCTCATTTCTCAATTATGAACTACAGTTTTCTATCATACTTTTTGTCATTCTCTCGTATCCAACTTCTTGTTAAAGTCGATGAGTTTCAATTTGTATATTGATCAGATTCGAAAGATCTTGTAGATTTTTTAATGGCATTCCTGTACCACTTTCTCCTATATCAGATTGGTGCAAAAGCTGCATTTATCATAGTGGTCTTTTTGTTTGCTCTCATTATGAGAGGGCAAAACTGCCAAATGTATCTTTAAAGAAGGTGATACTGGGCATATCCTAAGAGCAACAGTATTCACTTTTATTTGTTTCTCCGAGAAGAAACTATGGGCTGTCCTTAAGTTTCACTTTCCTTAGATCTTCTGATTCCATTTATAGTGATAATGTTGGTATAGAGAAATATCAACTCTTCCACTTATTTAATAACTTCTTGGATTTAGAGTAAGAGTAATGAACTTTTAAGTTTGTATGTGTTCTAAAAACTGATTTTTAGTACTTTCTTTTTTTCCTCTTCGGTCACTCTACCACAATCACTGTAGAAATAGATAGGAGATACATGTGATAGGGTTATTTTGCATTTTTCTTTTGTTTGATGACTCGTCATGACTAAAAAAAAAAGTACTGAGTAGCTAACATACTGATATTAACCTCTTTGTACTTAGGCGCCAAAGTAGCATGTTACCAGGAATATACTTGGAGTTTTTCCAGATTGTCAAGAACTACCAGAGCTTACAGTTCTCTTGGATAGCCTTTGAAAACCTGATCAGGAAGACTAAATGAGCTCTCTATAGGAATTATCTATAAATAACTGTAGGGCAGGTAAGGAGCGTGGTGGATAGCGTGGTGGGCCTGTATTCAGGAAGATTCTTCATGATTCCAAATCTGGCTTCAGATGCTTCCTAGCTATGTGACCCTGGGCAGTTCATTTAAACCTCTTTCCTCAGTTCCTCTTCTGTAAATTGGGCTGGAGAAGGAAATGGAAAAACCACTCCAGTGTCTTTCCCAAATGGGGTCACAAAGATTTGGATGTGACTGAAAAACAATGGAACAAAACAGATAACAAATATCTGCTTAATTATTGAAGAAAAACAGAAGAACAGAGGTAGCCTTCTGCAACTGCTTTTCTACAGTAGACCACATCTTCAAGTCATATAGATTACTTAAATATATAAAGACTACAAGAGCATACTGGATTTATTATTTATTTAAAAAATGTTTTGATTTAGTAGAGCAAACTATAGATGGAGCATTGAAAGCTCCCTTTTAACACGGTATCTCTGGGGCAGCTAGGTGGTGCAGTGGATAGAGCACCTGCCCTGGAGTCAGGAGGACTGAGTTCAAATTTTGCCTCAGATATTTGTCACTTACTAGCTACATGACCCTGACAAGTCACTTAACCCTAATTGCCTCCCCCCCCCCAAATTGATGCTATAATTATACAGGATTACTTGATAGCACAGGTCTTCATAACCATGCCAAAGCTAAGTACCAGGCCTCCATTATTGACTGGACAAGGTGATGCTGAGCACCAAAAACAAAAGAGGCTTCATGGGGAAGATCTCAGTCTTGCTCTGGGCCTTGGGTCCTCTTTAGCAAAGGAAGTTCAATTCTTCTAAGAATGCAAAATTCAAAATGGGGAGTATAAGATGTCTGTTTCAGCTGTAACAGAGATGGCAGACCAAGTGGAGAAATATTTGTTGAATTTGAATCAAAAGATGAAGTCAAATTATCACTGAAAAAAAAGAGAGAAAGTATGGGACACAGATATGTCAAAGTATTGAAATAAGGTTGAAATAGATTGGATGTTGACTCATTCTGATCCTGACACTACCAGTGAAGCCTTTGTGTACATTAGAGTCCTCTCATTTCACCATAGTGAGGAAAAAGTTGTTCCTTTTTTTCCAGGGTTGAAATCACACCAAATGGGCCGACATAGTTAGTGGACTTCCAGGGGAAGAGCACAAGGGAGGCTTTTGTGCACTTCACTTCATAGATAATAGCTGAAAAGTCTTTAAACAAACACAAGGAAAAAATAGGACACAGATACTTTGAAATTTTCAAAGCTGATAGAAGTTTTTACTTATGATCTTCTTTGAAAGCTAATGGCTATGCCATCGCCAGGTTCTTATGTTGCACCTTGGGTTGACAGAGGCTCTCATAGAATTGATATAGTAACTGAGTTTGAAAGACTGAGGTATGGTGCTTGTGGTGGAGAGTATGAAGGCTATAATGACCACAGTGAAATAATGACAGAGAAGGAGAGAGGGAAATGTGTGTGTGTGTGTGTGTGTGTGTGTGTGTGTGTGTGTGTGTGTATACATTCGCATATATATACACACATATACATATATCTATATACATATGTGTGTATCCACATATACATGCATGTACATGTGTATGTATATGTATATTGTATGTATATGCATGGTGGTCTCTTCATAAACTGTGTTAGGCCACTGTGTGCACCTTAGAGAATTACCTTACAGAGCCTGTTGAAAATATTTATGCCTTTTTCTCACCACTAAACCATGTGAGAGTACACATTTGATGGCAGACTGACATGAAAAGCATATGTTGAATTTGCTATTATAGGACCACCTTAACAAAATCATCCACCATTGGAGATTAAACAACAGGATAAGGTAGTTATGTGTTGTACTTAAATAGTAAGTCTATTTAGGTTAAAGCAGTTTCAGTTAGGATAAATATTGCTCTTATAGCACATTACATAGAACACGGAGATGCATATTGAAAATAAGCTTTTTTTCCAAAACAAATATAAGAACTGCATCTGCAATTCATAAATAAAACCTTTGGCACTTCCTAGTTACTTAGTTTGGTGTTCTGTAAGGAATGTATGTTTAATTTTTTTTTTAAGTCAGTGAGGATAATTTTCAGATGCAATACAGGTTTATTAGGATTTTGGTTTTAACATTTGTATTAATTTCAAAGACTTAGATTTAAATCTAATACATTGTATTATGATTTTCTTTTAGGTGTAATTGCACTAAGTGACACTTGTTAAATATAACTTCCTTTCAGAAACAGGGAAAAAAGATTACTTGGTAGCTTTAACCACAGAACCTTGTTTAATAATTAAATGTCAATCTCAAATGAGGCATAAGAAGAGAAGTTTGTCAACAAAGAAGTTTACTAACTCTTGTGTGCTACACAGAGTTCATATGAAAGAGTAATTCTGAATACTGTGGATACTTTTATTTATGTAAGATACTGTACTTCCTGTATTAAGTTCCAAAGTGCTTCAGAACCACCTCAACAAAAAGGTTAACCACTAGAGATTAGATATGTTATCCATACAAGAAAAAAAAAGTGTGTTGTCCAGACTGTGACATAATTGAATTGTTAACATTATGAATCAGACTTATCAATATCTATCTTAGATGGACAGAGCACTTAGATAGACTATAATAATATGGATGTCTGTTCTGTAAATTAAAAAACAAAAACTTGTAGCCAACCTTGCAACTTAACTTCTTAAAAATTGCCACTTATACTTTCAATGACCCACGCTACTTCTTGATGCAACTACCAATCTCTTCAACACTATTATTCTTCTAGTTAATGTCATGAATGTGAGTCATCAGACAGTATCTCCAAAGAATCAGAATTCTCAAGAAAAACTTGAAGGGAAACCCAAGAGAGAAAGGACCCTAACAGAGGAGGATTTGAGGAAAACCTGCAAAGGAAGAAGATTCATTGCTTAGGAGAAAGATTAAAAGGGATATGAGGAAGAAAAGCAGCAAAAGGAATTGTAGCAAAAAGAAAAAAATAAGATAGTGGGACAAATTAGAGAGTTATTTGGTACAAGAACTCGCGTCTGTTACGAGAGATGAAGAATTACTAAACCCTTCTACTGCCATGGCATAATTCTTTGACCATATCTCCATCCCACTGGAAAGTTGGACTCTGCCCTTAGAGATCTTCCAACTCTGATTAGTGTGCCTTTTGACTTTCCTAGGAATTAGGTCTTTGTGTCATTTCCTCTAGTATTCTCACCTCTTCTTTCCCAGCCTTACTAGCAACCTAGTGTGTTATCTTTACCTATAAAAATGTAAGCTTCTTTTGGTCAGGGGTTGGCTATCTTGTTGACTTGTATTTATATCCATTTACATGTGGACATTTGAGGCCATGGATTAAGTATAACTAACAAGATGAAGTAAAAATCCTAATTCTTGGAGGCAAATCTTATCTCATAGGTAACTGAGATTTGGTTAGATAAGAGACTCATGACTGAACTATAGCCCTGAAAGAGTATGCCATAACTAAAGTAATGAAAGTAAAGAGTCGAGAATTTGGGGAGGGGGATGGTAAGGAATGGTATACTTTTTACTCATGAAAAGAACTAGAATAGGAAGAGTTGTGTACAGTATGGAACAGTGGTATAGACTCAAATAGAAACACATCTCTGCAGCTGCATATTTACTTATAAAGGCATAAATGAACATTATGTGATATTTTTATTTTCTTAAATATTTCCCAGTTACATTTTAATGTGGCTCCAGGCTGCACTCGGGAGTGGTGGGCTACATATTGACACCTGATGGAGACAACACAGGCAGGTAGAGGAAATTACTGAGGAAACAACTGTTAGACTTGTCACAGATGCATGATATGGGGGTGATGGAGCACTAAAACTATCTGGATATATATATATATTCTGGAGATCTTTTTGCCAGAAACATAACCAGTGGGAAGGGTTTTTTTTGTGTGTGTGTGTGTGTGTGTGTGTGTGTTTGTGTGTGTTTTTGCTGATGTTTGTTTTTACTCTGTAGCCATTTCCCCTTGAACTCCATACTTTGAACCATCTTTTAAAAAATATTTTGTTGATGTTATTCATTGTTGTTTCTCACTGATTTCCAAATGTATCCTTTCTAACAGGACTTTAATGGGGAGAGTTTGGGAATCAGTCTAGCAAAATCACTCAACACCATGACCATGTCTGATAGTATAATCAGTATATCTATACCAGTGGTCTCCCACCCCTGAAATGTAGAGAAGGAGGTGCATATTCTCAACTCTTCTCTGGAATCAACATTGATTTTAATAATTACACATCATTTGTTTTAATTTTTTTGTTAACACAGATTTTGGTTTTATTTTATTATCTTCATTTATATTGGTGGCAGTCATGTATATTTATTTCCTGGTTCTGCTTTGTCAGTTCTTCAAGTCTTCCATGCTTTTCTGAATTCTTCCTTTTCATTATTTAACAAAATAATATTATGTTACCTTAATGTACCACAATTTATTTAGTCGTTCTCCAGAGTATGTTGTCTTACTTCCAAATCCTTGCTTCCACCAAAAAAAGAAAAAAGTATTATCATACACGTTTTGGTTATTTACAAGATGATTTTTTTCTGTATTTGAGCTTATTGGGGAATATGCCTGCCAGTCAGATCCCTAGGTCAAAGAGAATGGACAGTTTCGTTAGTTTTTTAAAGACATAATTCCAAATTGCTTTCTGGAATACTTGGGTCAGTTCTAATGCTTAAAACTGAACTAAGACTTTTTGGAACACCTTGTATATCTTAGCTATCAGACTTCTATCAGAGATATGATGCAATGGGGTATTTTCCCGCCTTCTCTGATACTTTCTCTTATTCTAATTGCATTGATTTTAAGATTTGTGCAAAAGATTTTCACTTTCATGTAATTGAAATTATCTATCTTATCTTTTGTGATTTCTCTCACTTCCTTCATTTAAGAAGTTTCTTTTAAATATACCAAAGTCTTAAAGTGTCGTTTCAATTTCAGCCTACTTTTCAAAAATATATTTGGCTTGAAGTTCTAGACTTCTTGTTCCTCCAAGTGAGTTTTGCTCTTTCGTATACTTTGTTCTTCTTTGGCATTTAGTGTTGTTTAGTATAGTATTAAGTATATGAATTCTTTAAGCATTGTCACCTTTATTGGCATCTCTCAACCATGAACAATGAATATCCTACCAACTTTTTAAATCATTCTTTTATGCATTTTGTAGTTATTTTAAATTTTTAAATATGCATTCCTTTTTAATGATTTCCTCCTAGAGTTTGTTTTTGCTATATAGAAATACTGTTGATTTCTTTTTATATCCTTCTACTTTACTAAAGCTATTGTCTCCTTTAGTAGTTTTTCACTGATTCTCAATTTTTTTAAGAGAACTACATCTTCTACAAATGGAGATAATTTTGTCTCCTCAGAAAATATTTATAAACCTTTAAATAATATCTGTTCCTAGCATTTCTAGACTGTGATGGCAATCAAAATAGGATTTTTTGCTGTTTTTGTTTTAGTATAATCAAGTGCCTCTGATTGAATCTTGCCTTTATCAATCAGCAGTCTTTACTAGGAGTAAAGGACTGAAACAAGAGTTTCTTTGACTAGAAACAGTGCATGTTTTTGTATAGTTAATAATTTTAATGTGATTAAAGATCTTTCCCACCAATTGATGGGCCTCCCCATTGTGGGAAACTTGATTAGAGGATTTGTTTTGTAGGAGGGTCAAGTACCTTTTGTTTTTTCTATTGAGGCACTGGGTCAAAGAGTTATGATGCTCACTGGCTCTAAAAAAGGTATAAATACTCTGAGTTGAGGTTTTACTTTGGGGCTTAGTTTTTGGTAAGAAGTTTCTAATGCCAGATGAGGACTCTGGAAAACTGCTAAAGAGCTCCCTGGCTTTGAGAACCCAGATGTCATGCTTCCCTCTCTGCTAACTGTGGTCAGACAGTTGGATCCAATTTTCCATTGAATTCAGGCAGAGAAAGCCATGTCTGTTGATCTTTTGATTTCTTTATATTTTCTTTGAAATTCAGAGTGCTGACTCCCTGAACTAACTGAATGATGTGTGTACTTGGTTAAGGGAATGATACATGTGCTTGATTAAAGTGATTGTTAACCCCTTGAAAGTTGCCTTTCATTTTATGAGTTCAGATCTAAGAGCCTGTGATAGCAGGCCCCCTCTGTATGTTGGGGTGCTTACTGCTGTGTAGACCTATGTCAAGTAATAGCATTGCAAATCCTTGCTTTCCTCCCATATTTACTGGGAAAGTTTCAAGTGTTTCACAACTACAAATAATACTTTCAGTTTTCAGTAGATGCTTCTTACCCTGTTAAAATAGTCCTATGCCTATGCTTTCAGTTTTTTAATATAAATTACTGTTGTATTTTATCAAAGATTTGGGGGGGGATTTTTTGCCTCTAATGATAATGTAGTTTGGGTGTTTCTGTTTTTAATAGTATTGTATTTTTTCCTAATATTGAACCATCCTTTTATTCCCCAATATAAAAGCACCTTGGTCATAATTTTTATACATAGATAACATATGTACATATAGATATATATACACACATACATATTCTTTATATATAGGTACACATTTGTACATATAAAATGCAAAACGTATTGCTATAGTCTTCTTGCTGATATTTTAAATTTTTCATAAAATAGTGATGTAGGCTATATTTCTTTCTTTGCTTTAGGCCTCCATGGCTTAGGCATGCCGATTATATTTGTTTCATAAAAGGAGTTTGGTAGTTTTAAGAAAATAATTTTTGAGAATTTATATAACTGATATTAATTGCCCTTTAAATATTTGGTAGAATTTACCTGTAAATCCACTCAGATCAGGGGTTGTTTTCTTTGTTTTTTCCTTTCTGATTTGTTTGATTTCATTTTATAAGAGTAGGAAAAGGTTTTTTATGTTCTGCTAATTTGTGTGCTTTTAATTTTTATAGGTAATCCTTTTAAATCATGTTTTGCTAGTATATAATTGTGAATAGTGGGTTCTGGTTATTGTGTAAAGTTTAATCTTCATTATTTTTTCTTTTGGCAGTTTGGTTTTTCTCCTTTTTTTGTTCAGGATAGCTAAAGCTCTATTAACTTTTAATTTTTTTTTCAAAGAACTAGCATAATTTTGTCATTTCTATTGTCTTTTCCTTTTTTTCTTTCATCTTTTTGTCACCTGTTCTAGATCCTGGGAACCATACTGACATGGAGGACATGTCAGTTTAGTTTAGTGCAACTAAATAAGTTGCACTAATAAGTTTAGTGCAACTCAGTCATCCTCTCCATTCCATCTCTTCCCCCTTAAATTAGAGAACTCCAGTATACAAATTGATGTTCCCTCTAATTCTCTAACTTCTTAATCTACTCAGCTCCTATGATCCATTCATCCACTTTACCTCAACTAATTTCTACCTCCATTACATCTCTGATATACTTACCCCTCTCTCCACTTCTACAGCCACCATCCTACATCAGATCCTCATCACCTCTCACTCTTGTCAACAGACTTTTCATTAGTTTCCATTCTTCAAATCACTCCCCACTCTATTCATCCTTCACATAGCTTCTAAAGTAGTTTTTTTAAAGAGTAGGCCTAAGCATGACACTAACTTATGCATTAAACTCAGCATGCTGTTATTACCTTTCCACAATCTGACTTATCTTTTTAGTCTTCTTATACCTTGCTTCCCTCAGAGAACTCTCTTGTCTAGCTGTAGTGCTATTCCTTACAGTGTTCCATCTCCCACTTACATGCCTTTATACTGGGTGTTCCCATAACTGTAATGCTTTCTCTCCTTGCCTCCTTTTTTTAGAATCTCCAGTTTCCCACAAGATTTAGTTCAAATGCCATCTTTTGCAGGAGCCCTTTCCAATCCTTCCACCTAGTTCCCTCCTCTTTGTGATTACTTTTGATCTATTCTTTATGTATCTTAATATACTTATTTGTATGCATACTCTTCCCTCTCTGAAATGTAAGCTCCTTTGAGCAGAAACTGTTTCTAGACTTTTCCCTTTGTTGCCTCAGCGTGGAACCTAGCAAATGGTTGTTGTCCTTTGTTTTCATAGAGGCCCAAAATGACGTCACCATGATAAAATCAGGTTTCAATGTGTCTGATAGTGACTGATCAGACCAATACGAACTCAAAATGCTCCACCACAGATCAGGCACAAATAGTTCATTTTTGCACATCCTGTGTTTCCTTTGAGGTGTTTCAGTTCTACTTTGCTCAAAGAGCACAGCATTTTCTCTGATGTGGGCACGCCACACTGAGCAGTCCTGTGCCAATGTCTCCCATGTCACACAATCAATTCCAAAGTTCTCGAGAGAAACATTGAGAGTGTCTTTGAATCATTTCTTCTGACTATCATGTGACCGTTTGTCCTGTGTGAATTCTCCATAAAATAGTATTTTTGGCAAGTATACATTTTGCATTCAAACACCGTGGCCAGCCCATCAGGGTTGCACTCTTCGAAGCATAGTTCGAATGCTTGTCAGTTTAATTCAAGTAAGGACCTAAGTGTCTGTACATTATCCTGCCAGGCAATCTTCAGAATCTTTCTAAGACAATTCAAATGGAAGCAATTCAGTTTCCTGGCATGACACTGGTAGACTGTCCAGGTTTCACAAGTATACAACAATGAGGTCAGTACAAAGGCTCTTAGACCTTCAGTTTGGTACTCAATCTAATATCTCTTCTCTCTCATACTTTCCCTCTGAGCCTCCCAAACACTGAAGTAGCTCTGGCAATGCATATGTCAATGTGTATATCCCTGGAAAGTACACCACCAAGGTAAGTGAACTTACTTATCCACAGCATTCAAAACTTCTCCATTTTTCTAGGTGTTAGGCCAAAATTAGTACAGGCAGCAGAGAATCAATCCATACTTTGTTGCATTTCAGCTTCAGAGGCTGCATTGAGTGCACAATCATCTGCAAACAAAAACATGCACCAACACTCCCCTTGCATTGGTCTTGGCTTGTAGCCTTTTCAAATTGAAGAATTTGCTATCAGTTTGGTGGCTGACCTTGATGCCATGTTCATTGAAAGCATTTGACAACATGGTTGAAAACATCATACTAAAAACCATGGGAGCGAGCACACAGCTTTCTTTCACTCCATTAGTGACTGGGAAGGCATAAGAACCTTGTCCATTATCTAGAACCCAGGCAAGCATACCGTCAGTAAGTTGACGTGCAACCCTGATGAACTTCTCTGGGCAATCAAGTTTTGACATAATTTTCCATAAGCCCTCATGACTAACAGCGTCAAAGGCCTTGGTCAGATCCACAAATATTGTATACAGACCTCTGTTCTGCTCCTGGCATTTCTCCTGGAGTTGTCAGGAAGCAAACACCATATTGACTGTTCCTCTGCCCTTTCTGAAGCTACACTGCTTCTCAGGTAGGTGACTTATCTTCCAGGTGAAGGATGTGTCTGTAAGGAGGACTCTGGTAAGGATCTTGCCAGCAGTGACTTAATTAGTAAACAGTTAATAGATGCTTGCTGGTAAATTGATTTTTTTTTCTCCCTGATTTTCTAATTTAATCTGGTTTTCAAGTTTTTTGTGATTACTTGATTTCTTTTTGGCTTTTTTTTTAAATTGCATACCAGTTTGTTTTCTGCTTCAAATGATGAGATATTTGTAAAGTGTTTAAGCATGTTGCCTAGCATTGTTAGCACCTAATTCTTCTCCTTCCTGATTTGTTAATATATATCTCCAGAAAGATAATTTTTACTCTGAGGTTGCTTTAGCTACATCCCAGAAATGTTATGTTTGTTATTCTCTCACACAGCTATTATTTCTGGGATTTGTTCTTTATCTTTTCATTATTTGTCATTAAGTCTCTTTAGGTTTCTATCTTTTACCTGTATTCTTGTACTCTTCTTTTCATTGTGTTGTGGTCTTAAAGAATACTATTTGGTATTTATGGCTTCTATTTTATTTGTAGTTTCATTATTCTGTGCAGCACATCGTCTGTTTTGTACTGAAAAATTCAAATATTCTTTATTTCCATTTAGGAAACAAAATTTTTTCCGTTCTAAATTCTTGGGGTTTTTTCAGTCTTATAGTTTCTTTCTTGTTTGTGTGCTAGATTTGTCACATTCTGAAAGCAGAGTATTAAAGATTCCTACAGTTATTTGTTGATATCTCTCTTTTTATAACTGTTAATTTTCCTGTAATGTATTTATATATGCTGTGACATTTTGTGCAAATATGTTTGGTGTTGATATTGTTTTCTTGGTGGCACATTTAAACAGTATACTCTCCCTGTTTAATCTTTGAATTTGATGAATTTTAATTTTTGGTTCGATAACATGATTGAAAAACCATCTGATGTTTAATAAATTTTGTTCCTATATCTAGTTTTTATTCTATGTGTTTTTTGTTTTATCTATTCTTTTTTTTTCATATTACTGAATTTTTAATCAGTTTACATTTAAGGCCATTATTGCTAGGTTTATTTTCCTCCATTTAGTTCTTTTGTGCAATTTTTTATTCCCTTTCTGTTTTAAATCAATACTTTGAACCTTCAGTTAGTTTTTACTTTCATCATTTTGAGTATTGTTTATTTTTTTCTTTTAATTTCTATGTTTATTCTTTTTCCTCTTTGTTGAAGATCTGTCTTTTCACACTAAATAATTAAGAAAGTTTTGAAAGGTATTATTTTGGATAAATAAATGCAAAAAAGTAGAAATATTAAGTGAACTCTTGTTGCATCATAATACAAGAAGAATTAAATGCAATAAAGAACCTTTGAGGCATAGGTTGAAAGTTAGTTAGAAACTAAGTAATCTAATCCTAAAGAATGAGTAGTTCAAAGAATAAGTCACATAAGTCCTAAGTTCATTCATTAAAGATAATAACAAAAAATGAGACAACATACCAAAATTTGTAAAATGCAGGGAAAATAGTTTGTCGGAGAAATTTTATATCTCTAAACATTTAGCTCAGTAAAAGAAAAAAAGGCAAATTGACAAAGTGAACATGAAAATTTTAAATATACCTGGAACAGATTTAAAATTCTCAGTTAAATACAGAATTAGAACTCCTGAAAATCAAATGAGACATTAATAAAATTTAAAGTTTAAAAAAACCTTTTAATAAATAAAACTAGGAGCCAATTTTATGAAAAAAATAAAATTAAATGGATTCGCCATTAGCTGACTCTCGATAAGAAAGAATATTAAATTACTAGTATCAAAAATGAAAAGAATGAATGTACAACCAATGAAAGATATGATTTTAGGTTGTAACTTGAGCTCTTTTGCTTTGTACAGTACACTTTTCAGTTCTCAGATTTTTCATCCTTATAGAGCAATCCTGGATATTTCAAATTGGTTTTCCTTTATATTTGTTTCTTTTATCCTACTACAGTAATATTTTATATTTTTCACACATGTAAAAACAATTTTAACATTCATTTTTAAAAATTTTGAGTTTCAAATTCTCATCTTCCCTGTCCTCCCTTCTACCCTCTGTGAGATAAGCAATTTGATATAGAATAGATATGTGAAATTATGCAAAACATATTTCCATATTAGTCATGTTGTGAAAGAAAACACAGACAAAAAATCTCACAAAAATAATGAAGTGAAAAATGTTATATTTCAGTCTGCATTTAGACTCCATCAGTTCTTTCTCTGGAGGTGAAAAACATTTTTCATCAATGAGTCCTTTGGAATTGTCTTGGATCATTTTGTTGCTGAAAATTGCTAGGTCATTCCCAGTTGGTTATTATACAATGGTGCTGTTACAGTGTACTGTGTACAATGTTGTCTTGGTTCTGCTCACTTCACTTTGTATCAGTTCTTGTAAGTCTTTACAGGTTTTTCTGGGAAAACTCATCATTTCCTTGTCATTTCCCATAGAACAGTAGTACTCCATCACAGTCATATACAACTTGTTCAGTCATTCCCCAGTTGATGGACATCCCCGCAATTTCCAATTCTTTGTTCATATAAGTCCTTCCCTTCTCTCCTTTTTAAAAATTCTCTTTTGGATAAAGAATTAGTAGTGGTATTGCTGGGTCATAGAGTATGCATTTTTATAGGCCTTTAGTCATAGTTTTCAGTTGCTCTCCACAAAGGTTGGATCAATCATGACTCCAGTGATGCATTAGTGTCCCAGTTTTTCCACATCCCCTCCAACATGTATCATTTTCTTTTTCTGTCATGTTAATCAATCTGGTAGGAATAAGGTGGCTCCTCAGAGTTATTTTAATTTGAATTTCTTAAATCAATAGTGATTTAGGGAATTTTTTTGTTTGACAATAGATATCTTTGATTTCTTCATCTGAAAACTGCCTGGTCATATCCTTTGACCATTGATCAACTGGGAAATGACTTGTATTTTTACAAATTTGATGCAGGTCTCTCATTTATTTCAGAAATGAGGCCTTTAAGAGAACTGAGTCAAATTTATAAGAATACAAGTATACAAAAGAGATCGTAAGAATGAGAAAAGGTCCCACATGTACAAAATTCCTTAGAGCAGCTCTCTTTGTGGTGACCAAGAACTGGAAATCAAGAGGATGCCCATCAATTGGGGAATGAACAAGTTGTGGTATATGAATGTGGTGGAATACTACTGTGCTATAAGAAATGATGAACAGGAAGACTTCAGAGAGACCTGGAAAGACTTACATGATCTGATGCTGAGCAAAAGGAGCAGAACCAGGAGAAAATTGTGCACAGTAACAGTCATGGTGTGCAAGGGCTGTTTCTGATAGACTTAGCCCTTCACAGCAATGTAGGGACCTAAAATACTCCCAAAGAACTCGAGGCAAAATGCCATCCGCATCCAGAGAAAGAATCATGGAATCGGAATGCAGAACAAAGCAGACTATTTTCTCCTGTGTTATGTTTTGTTTTTTCTCAGTTTCTCCCATTCATTTTAATTCTTCTATGCAATTTGATGAGTGTGAAAATGTGTTTAATAAGAATATATGTGTAGAACTCATAAGATTGCATGCAATTTCAGGGAGAGAGGGGGAGAAAATTTCTGATTGTTGAAAACAGAAAACAAATAAATGAAACTTAAAAATAATGTGACTTTTAACAGAGACACTTGCTGTAAAAAAAAAAAATTTTTCCCAGTATTCTTTCTTTCTAAACCTTGGTTGCATTAGTTTTGTTCGTATAAAACTTTTATGATTTAATATAATCAAAATAACCCATTTTGCATCTTACATACTCTCTATCTCTTGTTTGGTTGTAAGGAAATTCACCGGCTACAATGCCTTCCCCCCCCACCTCCCAACCTCTGCCCCTATTCAGCCACCTCCTGCCCAGTTGGTGGAACTGTGCTGAGCCCCTGGCCCAAGAGCTGGTGGCAGAGGAGCTAGCGGTGGCGGAGGTTGAAGGGGTCTGACCCATGGCTCATTTTTGTAGCACAATATTGATTAATAATGGCAATAAGGGGCATCCTGGCTTCACCCTTCATCTTAGTGGGAAGACTCTTAGCTTATCCACATAGAGATAATGCTGGCTGATGATTCCACATGGATACTAATAATTGTAAAGAATACCCTTTATTCCTGTCCTCCCTAATGTTTTTAATAGCGATGAGTATTATATTTTGTCAAAGGCCTTTTCTGCATCTATTGAGATAACTATGATTTGTGTTAGTTTTGTTATTGATAAAGTTAGTCATGCTAATAGATTTTTCCTAGTATTGAACCAACCCTGCATTGCTGGTATAAATCCCACCTGGTCATAGTATATGATCCTTGTGATATATTGCTCTAATATCCTTGCTTGTATTTTATTTGCAATTTTTGCATTAATATTCATTAGGAAAATTGGTTTAGTTTTTTTTTCTGTTTTGGTTATTCCTGGTAGAGATATCAGCATTATATTTGTGTCATAAAGAGATTTTGGTAGGACTCCTTCACCTGATTTTTCCAAATAGTTTACATAATATTGGAATTGTTCTTCAAATGTTTGTTAGAATGCACTTGTGAATCCATCTTGTCCTGAGAATTTTTTTCTTAGAATTTTCATTTATTGATGACTTTTTCAATTTCTTTCTGAAAGATGGAGTTACTTAAGTATTTTATTTCCTCCTCTATTAATTTGGACAATTTACATTTCTGTCAATATTCATCCAGTTTACTTAGATGTTTATATTTATTGGTGCATAATTGGTCAAAACAACTCCTAATAATTGCTTTAATTGCCTTTTCATTGGTGGTGAACTCACCCTTTTCATTTTTGATACTGGTAATTTGGTTGGTTTCCCCCCCACAAAACCAGATCTCAGTTTATTTATATAGTCCAATGATTTACTTTACTTTTAATTTTCTTAATCTCTTTGACTTTTTTAGGATTTCCAGTTTGGCATTTAATTGGGAAGGGGTTTTCATTTGTTCTTTTTCTAGTTTTTTTAATTGCATGTCCAATTCATTTATCTGCTCTTTATTTTATTGATGTAAATATTTAGATATAAATTCTTGCCTAAGTACTGCTTTGGCTGTATTATATAAATTTTGGTATGTTGTCTCACTGTCATTCTCATTAATGAAATTATTATTTCTAGGCTTTGTTCTTTGTCTCAGTTTCTTTAGAATTAGGTTATTTTATTTAGTTCCCAATTAATTTCTAATATATCTTTACATGGCTGTTTATTTTATGATCTGAAGAGATTTAATACTTCTGCCTATCTGTATTTGACTGTGAGATTTATGCCTGATTACATGGTCATTTTTTGTGTAGGTGCGGTGTATTACTGAGAAAAAAGGTGTTTTCCTTTTAATCCTCATTCAGTTTTCTCTAGATCCATCATAACTAACTATTCTAAAATTCTATTCACCTCCCTTATTTCTTTCTCTTTTTTTTCTGGTTGGATGTATCTAGTTCTGAAAGGAGAAAGTTGAGGTCCCTCGCTGGTATAGTTTTACTATTTCCTTTTTTAACTCATTTTAACTTCTTTAAAAATTTGGATGCTCTGCCATTTGTCTGTGATACCTTTTAGTAAGATCATACTTCCCTTATCTTTTTAATTAGGTCAGTTTTTGCTTTTGTTTTTTCTAAGATTGCAATTGCTACCTTTGCTTTTTTTTTTTTAAACTTCAGCTTGAAGTGTAAGATTCTGCTTACTTGTGTGTCTCTGCTTCAAACGTGTTTCTCCTAAACAGTGTATTGTAGGATACTAGTTTTTAATCCACTTCTATCTGCTTTCATTTTATGGATGAGTTTTTCACATTCAGTTATGATTATTGTTTTTTCTTCCATCCTGTGTTTTCTCTCTCCTCCCCACCCCACCCTCCTGTCCCTCTTCACCGGTGTTTTGCTTCTAACCACTGTCTCCCCCGGTCCATCTTTCCTTCTGTCAGTCTTCTCTCCCCAGCTTCCCTGTAGGTTAAAATAGATTTCTGTGTCCAACTGAGTGTGTTACACTGTTTGAGTCAATTCTGATGAGAGTAAGTTTCAAATGATGCCCCCCCCAACTTTGCCTCCACTGTAACGTCTTTTGCACCTCTTCATGTAGAATAATTTACCCCATTCTACCTCTCCCTTCCCTTTTCTCTTTCGTACCCCTTAATTTTTTAAATCATGCCATCAAAGTCAACTTATACCAGTACCCTCTGTCTATGAATACTCCTTTTAACTGTCCTAACCATGATAAAGAATTCCAGGTATCATCTTCTTGTGTAGGGATATAAACAGTGTATAACCTTATTGAATCCTTTTATGTTTTCTCTTCTTTACCTTTCTGTGCTTCTCTTGAATCTTCTGTTTGGAAACAAAATTTTCTTTTCAGCATCAGGAATGTGTGAAAGTTCTCTATGTCACTGAATGTCCATCTTTTCCCCTGAAGGATTATACTCAGTTTCACTAGATAGGTAATTCTTGATTGTAATCCTACCTCCTTAGCCTTCTGGAGTATCACACTAATATAAATTAGTGTAGAAACAGCTAAATTCTGTGTAATCCTGACTGTGGCTCCATGATATTTGAATTCTTTGTCAGCTTGCAGTACTTTTTCCTTGACCTGTTCTGGAATTTGGCTAGAATATTCCTGGGAGATTACATTTTGGAATCTCTTTTAGGAGGTGGAGTCTTTCAATTTCTATTTTACTCTCTGGTTCTAGAATATCAGTTTCCTTCATAACTTCTTGAAATAGGGTATCTGGACTCTTTTTTTGATCATGGCTTTCAGATAGTCTAGTACTTCTTAAATTATCTCTTCTTAATCTATTTTCCAGGTCATTTCACATTTTCTATTTTTCATTCCTTTGATTTTGCATTATTGTTTCTTTATGTCTTACTGAGTCATTAGCTTCCACTTCCCCAATGCTAATTTTTAAGGAATTATTTTCATCAATGAACTTTTGTATCTCCCTTTCCATTTGGCTAGTTTTACTTTTTAAGAAGTTGTTTTCTTCAGTGAATTTTTGTGCATCTTTTTTCCATTTTTTTGTGCTTCCAAGCTGTTGACTTTTTCATGATTCTCTTATAACACTTTCATTTCTTTTCCCAGTTTTTTTCCTACCTGTCTTGATTTTTAAAATCCTTTTTGAGGTCTTCCAGGAATTCTTTTTGGGTCTGAGACTAATTCACACTTTTCATGTAGGGATATGGAGATTGTTATCCTCTTCTGAGTTTGTTTCCCTGTGAGCATAATTCATAACTTTTCTGTGGCTACTTTTTTTTCTTTTTGCTCTTTTTTTTCCAATCTATTTCATGACTTTTAAATTTGGGCTCTGCTCCTAAGGGGGAGGGGGGCACTGTCCCAAGCTGCTTGTGCCTGGAGAGTAAGGCCAGGACCTTGCCACTAGCCTGCTACACTGGGAGAGCTTGGCCTCTTGGCTGTCCTGCTGCGCCAGGGCCCTGGAGTTCCATAGCTAACCTGCATCCGTACTCAGGACCTCACCACAGGCTTTCTGGGACCCAGCCTGCTGCTAGCTCACCTGGACATTGCCTGCATTGGTGTGTGTTGCCTGTTGTCTTAGGCTGGAAAATTGTTTCACCCTGTCCTTTCATTGGTTCTGCTGCTCCAGAATGCATTTTTAGGCATCACTTCGTAATTATTTAGAGGCAAATTGGGAGTTCAAGCATTTCTGCCTTCCTTTGCCAACTTCATTCCGCCTCCTGTTTTCCTTTATATTTGAAGGGGTTTTCCCCCCTATATACCTGTAAACATAATTCTTTTTAACTGAAATCGAACCACTTCCTTGAAGAATCTAGCAAGGTTTTTGGTTTAGTCAAGTAATGCTTTATTGTTAGTATTCAAAAGTCCTAGACAATATTCTCATATTTTCTTCCAGAATCATATTCAGATTCTTTGATTTTTTTTCATGTTCTTCCAGAACACCTGTGATCCTTAAGTCACCTCTGCTTATTTTATCTTCAAGCTCATTCATTCTGACATATAAAATAAGGGGTTAAATCTTTTAAAAAAAAATGGATTCTGTTCTGCTAATTTTTCTTGTTCTCTTATATTTGTTAGACTCCGGCTGTCACAAGAGTCTTGAGTACCTTTTTTTCATTGTCTTATTCTGAACCTATTATTTAATTAGGTACAATAGATTCCCTTTCCTTCAGGCTTCCTCTCTTCCCCTCCCCCCATTCTGTTCACCCTCTTCCCTGTCCCATCTAGGTCAGACAGCCATCCCATCAATCTGCCCTAAGATACCCAAATACTTTCTCAATATGTAGGTTAGAGGGTGAAGCATATTTTCACTACAGCAATTGTTGAAGACAATCTTGTAAGTCATAGCACAGTTTTGGATCTCTACTAGTGGAGAAAATATCCACATCAGTGAATTTACTACTCTGTTGATGTAGAAAATGAAATTTTATATCCTTTGTATTGATGCTATTTTGTTAATGATGTTTTTCCATCTTATTGTCAAATTTCTGAAAAGTATCCTTAGAATATATTCTTTTCATTAATAGGGAAGTAGATTAACACCTAAAACTTCAAAGATCCATACCATATATTAAGATTATGTAAGATTAAAGGAACCTTTACTTTGTTATTCACTGTTTGATCAAAATGCAGGATTATTCTTTTATTTTAAAAATGTGCTTTCTCCAGATTTGAGAAATGGACATGGAAAGGAATCCCTACAACAAGAGACAAAGGTTTCTGTGTTAAAATACTAGTAATGCGTGACAGAAATAGAAGTGCATGAAATTGTACTATAGAAAAGAAGATGGTATTATCATTCAAATTTATATTGTGAAGTTCCTGGAAACAGAGAAAAGAGCACAGATAGCATGGAACAGTAAGGGACTCCTCAGGAAAGCTGTACAGTCTAGGAGTAGAGTTTGTTTAAAAAAAAAAAAGGCATTTCAAATACATGTTTTAGAACAGGTGTTCTTAATCTGAGATCTATTAATACATTTCCTGGGTTCTTTGAATTTGGCAAGGGAAAAAAAGTTGAATTTTTTTTTTCACTAACCTCTAACTGAAATTTAGCAACAAATTACAATAGTATTAAAAATACCTGTTGTTTCCAGTAAAAATATTTTTTTTCAGTATTAGAGATACCATGAAGTATCATTTACACTCATCATCACTACTTCAAAATTAATGTAGCTGTTAGACTCACATTTTAAAAAACATTTTGATAACTATTTCTGTATAAATGGTTTCCTTTGTCATTCAGTGGATTTTGTACATTATTTTTAAACATTCTGAGAATGCGGCCATAGATTTCAACACACTATCAGAGACATCCATGACACACACAAAAGTTAAGAACCTATGTTTTACAGAAAAATAGTCTGGATCACCTAATCAGCAGAGATCAAGTGACTTGCCCAAGCAGACAACTAATTTGTATCTCACGATAAGACTTAAAACTCAGGTTTTCTCTTATCCAAAGTTGCCTCTTTTTCCTTTTTGTCATGTTTGTTTGTTTTAATTACATATTTATATAGTTTTTTCCTAACAGAATTTTTTAGATGGTACTTTTTCTCTGCCCACCCCACTTATGTTTTGGCATAAATGACACATAAATGGACATAGAAAACTAATTATAAGCACCAAGGACAGATATTCTGGTGTCTTCATCCCCAAGAAGAGCCCACCATACTACTTATTTAATGGTTATTCTTATTGAACTTTTAAAAAAATCACTTGTCGTTGAAAGAGTTTTTACTATTCACATAAAGGATATGATGGACTCATTTGACCACTGAGTCCTGGGCAAAGTAGCCCTAGAAAAAAATTGTCAGTACCTTACCATGGATTACACCCAAGAATCCAAAGTCTTTTTACTTCCTGAGGTTTCCAGATTCCTTAACCATCCCTGTCTTGCAACCCCTCCTCCCATTACCCCATCCAAGAGTACCTTCAACAGCAGCAGCACTGGATTCCTTTCTACTTTCTTTTTCATCTCAAAACTGTTCCCACAGGATCTTGCTCTTAGCTTTCTAACACTGCAACAAACTATCTGGTAAACAAATTTGAGCTAAAGTTATAATGGCTCTAATCTTTATAATACTTGGTTGATGCCTTAGTTTTTTTCCAAGGCTAGCTGGGGAGAAAACAGTACAAGAATCTTTCAAGTACCTACTAAATCACGACATTAAGGCAATTGGCATCATTCATAGATTTTACAACTCAAATCATTGTAGGAATGAAATTTGTTTTTCTTTGTTTTGGTCAACCAACAAAATTTTTTTATTATTTCTTATAGATGGATATTCCTATGAAAAGGAAGCAATAGAAAGTTGGATCAGCAAAAAGAAGCGTACAAGTCCTATGACTAATCTGGTTCTTCCATCACTGGTACTGACACCAAATAGGACTCTGAAAATGGCCATTGATCGCTGGCTAGAGACTCATCAGAAATGAAACTTATCCTTACTTAGATACTTACTAATTCCAATGAGGTAAATTTCTAATAGCTTTAAAAGAAAGCATATATGAACTCAAAAAGTTATATCCAAACAGGAAGTTTCTACATTTTGTCTTTAAAACATTGTGCATTAAATTCTGTAATCTAACCTCATTTATGTTGGCATCTTATACAAGTTTCTTTTGACATTAGGTAACATGTCTTTTAATGTTAAATATATCAGCAACAATAGTGATAGCCAAGTTGGTTCCTTGGTAGGTATTTACATCAAATATTGTTACAACAAATACCACTCTAAAGAAATCTTCATCGTTGCACTGGTGGCCCATTTTGAGCAGTCTAACATACATTCATTGAACTGCCCTTTCCAAAGAAAAATAATACTCTAAATTAAATGTCAGACAATCCTTTGTGAGTGCGTGTGCGTGCGTGCGTGCACAATTTCACAGGATCTCAGATTTGAAAGGGACTTCACAGGTAGACCGACACCCTACCTAAAAATTTAGGGAGACTTTATTACTTTTGATAAATATAGCAAGTAATCATATTAAAATCTGTGATCTGTTACTGAAAATATAGGGAACATTTGGGAAAGCTAATTATCAAAAGTTTCTACAAAAATTAAGTCAGATTGAAAAAACTACTTAAAGTACACTTTGGAGAAAGTACGAAGCATGTCACAATACCTTCCTTTTAAGAGTTTACAAGGACATTATAATATTTAAAATTGATATTTTATCTTCTTTTTCCAACAAATTCCTCTTGACTGACTCCAGGCTTGTGGGCAAAGAACTTTTCTATGTGACAGCCTGATAGTTTGGTCTCCTCACTTAGAGAAGTATGGAATTCTTGGTTGAAAGAAGTTAGATTTGTGTGTAAGGTTTTTTTTAATTCTAAAGGAGCTTTATGATTTCTTGATTAACTTGAGTGGCTTTCATATTTCCAATGAGATTTAGCCTTTAGTGGCCCCCACTGACTCTGGTGGTAATGTGCTATATAAATAAATAGATGGTATGACAAAAAGATAGATGTGATTCTAGTTCTGATTTGAGCATTTACCAGCTGAAAGATCATGGGGAAATCACAGTCTCTCTAGACCAGTTTTCTTCATCTGTAAAATGAGAATAGCAGCATGTAAATAAACATACAACTTATGTATGTTGACTATGATGAAGAAAGTTCTATGTTAGTGTACCAAAAAGAAAAAGACCACATTCCTCTGAATGCATCCATCTTCTGTGTAAGATAAGCCTCATTTCAGAAAGAAGAAACAAATTAAAACCAACCGTTGTTTTAAGTTCTGAAAGCCTTTGATGTACATTTAATTATGAGCTAACAAAAAACACTGAAACAACCAAATGATATCCATCCACAGAAAGAAAAACCTAAGGAAAGCAAGATCTTCCCACAGAAGTCTTCTTAAATTATAGAAAGCAGATTACTTATAAAATATAAGTATAAAAATATCATAATTCCTTATTTTGTGAATTTAATGGGGAAAAAAATTCCTATTCAGAAAAAAAATCTCATTTACCACATATAATTACATACTGCTATTTTGCATTCCAGCATTCTACTAATATAGTAATTCTTAGCTCTTGTTTAATAGCACTAGATATAGATCACACTTCTTTCAAAAGAAATTATAATATATTGTTCACTACCTGAAGAATCAACCATTAATGAAAAAACATTTCCATGGGACCTGTAGTGGTTTTTTTTTTTTAAGAGACTAGATTTGTTTTAAAAAGAGAATGTAACAATTTGAAATCTGGAATAGGAATAAATGTCATTCTAAGTGACAGTGAAACTAAAAATGATAATTACAGAACCTTTTACTCATCTGAGCAGGCAGAACCACAAGTGCTTTTAACCAAAGAATGAATGAAAACCACAGGTTTATTCAATTGGAGCAACACAGGTGGCCTCATAAAAAGAAAATTGAGTATTACCTTGCTTCAGGAAAGGGTATATATGAAGGAGCAGGGAATTCCCTGAGCAGAATACCGTTGAGTTCCTCCTGAGGCCTCCATTTTGTGAAGGGGCCCAAGCTTCATTGCCTATATGCATACCTTCTTCCCTCCCCACCCCCAGCTTTTCTGCCCTTTTTTGTTTATTCTCTTCCACCAGTAGAACTTGGAGGACCGGAACTGTTTTTCCCCAGTGAGTTTGTATCCCCAGCTCTTAGCACAGTGTTTAACATACATTAAGTGCCTAATAAATGCTTCTTCTCTTGCCTAAGGCAACTTTCCACTACCTACAGAACATTAAGTCCTCCATCTTTCTTCAATTAGGAGTCTTTATATCCATAAGGAGCTTTAAAATTCGGTCTGAAGTAATTTCTTTAACCAAGTTATGGAATTTGCTGGATTAAAAAAAGTCACCCTGGGTAAATAAGAGATGATCTGGAGATACTTTAGTATTACAACTGACTAGATGAATGTAAAGACCAAGTTCAAAGCCTGCGTATACCAAAACTGTATCTTGAGTAGCACAGCTTGCCATTTACCCTTGTTCATACTTTACTTTGAAATTAAAATTCATGTTGATATGAAGACAAACATTTTAAGATGAAACATATTGTAATATAAATGTGCTAAAGGCAAACCTGTGACAGTAACACTCAGTTTTCTGTGTGTTTTGGCAAAAATGATTGAGAGTTGGAGTATTACCCATCCTGTTGCCAGTCAAAACAGACACTAAGATTTTTTGGCACAGCTAGAAAGTAAAAATAAAGATTTGATCTATGAAAAATGTGTTTCAGAGGAACAGAGAACTAATGTCCATGTTCAGCTTCTAGAACTTCTGTAAGGCCTTGGGACAGCCATAGATTGCTCAAAGTTAAATCAGTGCATGTGTTATGCTCAAACAGCGCGCTCTCTCCACATCCAGGGTTTTGTTCAGTTCAGAGCAAACTATATTAATGGTCTTTATTCCATATGGAAAAGTACAGTAGCTGTGCAAAAACAAACTACATAACAAAAGATAAGACATACAAATGTCAAAGAAAACAATAAATAAGCCAAAGTAATCATATGCAGACTCATGAAAAGCTTGTAAAAATGGATAAAGCTGTTTTTACAAAGTACACACTGTACACACAGAACAAATGCTGAAGAATGACAATCGGATATTCCAACTTGTACAAAACAGACTCTCACAGGGAACTTCATTACAACTATTCAATTTGAAAACACTTCTGTAAATATAGAATTTTCTTCTCCCCAGCTCTTGAAAATAAATTTCACACCCCATCCTATAAAAACAAATGCACATCCAATGCTTTCAAACTGTTGTAGTAAAACCTTCAAATAACACATCATGTTTCATATAAAAACACCTTTTTTCCTGTACCTTATCACCACAAATGAATGATACATAATTTTGGACGTTAGCACCTTGAAGGTGTTTATATAAACTATATAAAGTGCGGTTACTGGTATACTGTTAACATGCCATATTATTCAGTGCAATAATCAACATGGTTAAAGCTCTTAAAAAAAAACACAACATGCATTTAAATCTATGGCTGTATTTTTCTGGATTAACTATTTGAAAATAAAATTATATTTACATGTTTAAGTAAAACCTCACTACCTTTTGTATATACATATATATTCAAAGAGAGAGTGTGACTGAACAGTAGAGTGATTTTATTAACTAAACAGAATTTAAACAACTTAAATGAGTTTTTCTTTTTTAAAGCAGTCACCCTGGGACTTCACCCCAACAATGCTGCCATTGTTCACATATCTGGAACTCTCATTCTAGAACTACTTTTACACAGTTTGCACACTGAGAGAACTGTCTGCATCATTTTATAGTTAATACTTTACCTCTGCCCAAAACATTACAAGTAGCCTTGATTCCCCTTCAAAAAATGAAAATCAGCCTTCAAGGAGGACAGAGCTATGGGCTCTGAAGGCCAGTTCTAAAAGAGAGTTCCATAGAAGGTTCTGAACAATGACAACATTGCTGAAATAAATGCATAGCATCTCAAGGCAACTTCCTTAGTGAATACAACAAATATTTGGATGTTGGTTTAAAAAAGCGGGGAAAGAAGCAATCACATTATCTTTATCATCCCCCCTCATACTCAGCTTGAAGTGACTTAAGTCATTCCTAAATCATGTCATATATTAAACTAAGGATTTACTGAACCATCAATAAAGTATATTACTCCCTATTCAAAAAGCATTTATCTACTATCCAGGGTCACTTGGATTTATATTTACTGCTTTTTACTTAGAGATCTAGGAGTTTCTCACACATGGGAGTGAGAAAAATATGAATTTCTTTAGATAAATACTGCAATTTTCATCAAAGACCCAGAAAAGAGATTGTTATAAACAGTCTAAGAGAAGCAAAGAATACAAGACAATATCTCCTTGAATTCTCCCTATTTTATAACTTTACAGTCAGTCACAGCTAACCATATTTTTGTGTCAATTTTTTCCAGCTCTCCTTGACATTCCAGTTAACATTCTTGTTCATGGTGACTTTTAGCTTCATATTAAAGTGGTTTATCCTACTTTTTTATTTATATACCACTGATGGTCAATACCCAATCACATAAGCCCCACAACATAAAAAACCATAACTAAAAAGCTCCCCTTATTTTTAGGGTAAAACAGCCACAACTAGTAATTAACCCCAGGAACAAGTACGCCAGGAACTATTTTACACGGTATTTCTCTTAATGCTTACACATTGGATTCTATGAATGATCGCTTTGGTTTTGCTGAAGTGATATGACTCCGATGGGTTTCCTTATTAATAGAGGGCTGTTGTTTTGAGATATTTTCCGGATACAAATGAGAGACATTCTTGGCTCTCCGGCTGTCTTGACAATGGGCTGTTATTTGGCACTTGTTTTCCTCAAGTTCTTTCAGCTGGGCCCCATTGTGGACAATTCCACCCAGAGGGGAAGCAGAACATATTTTAGTTTGGTTATTGTATCCTCCTGCCTGTTTGACAGAGGGCTGCTCACAGTGTGAAGACTGCAGGCCAGCTGCAGACGGGTTTGCCAGTAACCCCTCGGTCACCTGGCAGTGCCAGGTACGGTTGGATGGATTTCCCTGCTGTTGGAATCTTGCAGTCTTATCCATGATGCCCATGAATGGAGTATTGCGTGGTCTGTGCTCAGCCGTACCACTCTGAACCTGGTTATTAGACACCTTCTCCTTATTTCTTGCATCTGCCCCTTGAGCCTTCAAACCATCTGAAAAACTGCTACTTGAAGCTAAACTGCTGGCTGAATTGGACATTTTCATGCTGCCAGATGGAGAACTGTTAGAGGCCGAATTAGACAGAGAACCTACGTGCCTCACATCACTACAATTCACTGACACACTCTGACTTGAAGGGGCTACATCCATAGCTAAGGAAGTATGGGCTAGAAGCCTCTCTGTAGTTTTAACCTTGCTTGGTAAAGGATATGCAGAGCCACTCTCACTGCGCTGCAGATGTGCATTCTGGTTCATGCCCAGCCGGTCACCATACAGGCCAGAGTTGATTCCTGCAGTGAAAGAGCCTGTCCCCTCTAAATGCTGGCTTCTATTAGTTAGAATCGCAGGGGACCTTCCTGGCATGGGACTTGGGGGAGGATTCTGAGAACCACTAGTACCTACTCCAGTTCTCAGGTTAGACTGAAGAGAACTCAGGTGCTGGTTGGTTTTCACAATCTGTGCCCGCTTAGTAGGCTGCATCATCAAACCTGTCTGAACAACTGGCTCCCTTGGGAGCTTACTGCTTCCTGGCCTATTCTGGGGTGATACTGGTCTTGGTTTTGGCTGCAGCCCTTCCTGAAGGGTTCTACTGTATGGAGTAGGTACTGAGGAAGAGGGCTGAGGCCTCACAGGTATTGAAACCAAGTCCCCAGGCTGCCCTGACTCCTGCTCTTCAGCCTCCTCCGTAGGAAAGGTATCATCCAGTCCTGGAGCTGAGGCCTCCTCCTCATTGTCCGAGTCATTGGCCGGGGACAAGGGGGGGCACTGTTGCTTCTGCTGCTGGCTTCTTTGTAGCTGTCTGCACTCCTCTTCTACGCGACTCAGAAGCCTCTTGATTTCTTGGTTATTAGGACACAGCTTCACAGCCTCCTGCAAATCAGCCAGAGCTGCCACAAACTGCCTTTGTAATAAAGAAAGAGAAATTAAAATCGTGAGACATGCATTTTATCAAATATGATTTTTTTACTGGGGTGGGAGAGGGAGGAAGGAAACTTTTGGAGTATGTATGTAATGTTTGTGCAGATAACTGCAAAGTTGTAATGGGTCTTATCACTCCATTAGAACTTCAGATGGGCTCAGTGACAAGAGAATAAGAACCCCACAAAAATGGAAAGAACATCCTGACCATCAAAAACAACAACTAGTTGTAAGTGCTTCTGACTTAACACCTTTCACTAATTATATAATGTGCTATCAACACTAGATAAAAATGTTCTCAGTGCTTTTATTACTGGCCCTTCTGCTGGATCAGCAGTGAGAAAAGTCCTCCACTCTCTTTTACATGCAGTTATCTCCTAGATAACAGAAAGGTCTATTTAACTAACAGGGGTCAGTCCATTCTGGAAACACTGGGACACGTCCTGAGCACCAAAAATCTCAACTGATCAAATACAAGATCACTATCGCTACAGAGAGGCCAGACAAAATTATTGATAGAGTATTAAAAGTGATGAAAAGCATTATGGAGGATACTTATGAAATTGAAATCCATTAATTTATCATTAATTATTCAATAAAAAACATTTAGGGAACAATGTTGAAGAGGAGCCTCCAGCCACCTGCATAACAAGTACCTGCTATTTCTCTTTGCTCTCGCTCTGGCATAATAAGCTTCATAGGACTTGGGTTTCAACTCCAGAGCCTTGGAAGCAAATTCTTCCGCCATGCCAAAGTCCTGATAGCAAAATAGAAAGACCATTAGTTAAAAAGAAGTTTTAAAGCACAAGCCTACATTAATCCCTTAGCTGACTTCAAAGGCAACTGCTGGAAAGAGAACGGAAATATCATTTATTAACAACATCCCTGCCCTGGCAGGTACAAACTAGCAGAAAGGAAGACCTTTAAAACTTAAGAGCAGGTTAAGATCATGTGAAGGCAAATAAAGAGTGGAAATTTTCAGACACTGAGAAAATTAACACCCAAGGGAAAGCTATCTCTTTAACGTTATGGACAATTAGTCCCAGCTTTTGCAGTTAACTGGATGATCTCCAGCATGTCAGTCTCCCTAGGGCTCGGGTTCCTCATCTGAAAAGGAAAAGAATCTCTAACGGTGACACTCATCATGACATATAGTCAACCAAGAAAAGCAAATTCATCATATGCTACCATCATAGGAATTAAACTTTCTAAAGACAGCACATGTGTATTTTTTCCATGGCTTAACAAGTGGAACATAGTTGACAAGACACAACTTACATTTGTTTTCCTTCGGCACCGGGACAAGTTCAGATAGAGAGAAACCCGTAGTTCATTGAATGCTTTCATGTCTTCACCAAACCCTTCACGAGGAAATTTTCTTAAGGCACATTGGTATCGCTGGGCTGCTTCCTTCATCTTCCCTTTCTATCAGTTAGAAAGAAAGATTTCAGCACAAGGACTCAATGAAGGGAATTTTAAGTATCTGACAGAAATATAAATAGTTTTGCTTTTAACACATTACCTAGAGCCTAAAGGCACTTGAGGTTATCTGACAAGTTTGGGGACAAAATTAAAAAAAAAAAAATTAAACCTCAGGAAACAAATTTGTCATCAACAGAAATTAAAAATGGAAGCCAGAGGGTCACACTAGCTTCCTGTTACATACTCCTTACGCAGGGCTCACACATTCACACAGGACATGTTTTTAGAAATATATAAGAAATATGTGAGAAAAACTCAAAAATTAATTTAATATAAATTTTAACATTTTCCCTTTGTATTTCTTTGAGGAACACTTTCATAAATATCTCATCCTAAGAGATTATACTCTATGGAAAGAGCCAGTTTAAAAAAATGTTATTCCTAAGACAAGTAGAGTCTTGTAGATAAGACAAAACCTAGATTATGTTTGCCATGGAATATTTTTTTTCTTTAAAGGAACTAGAAGCAATGGCCAAAAAAAATCAGAACAGCACCACATCTTCCGTGCTAAAGAAACCTATTTGCTCTGTCATTTCCATTGCACAGCAGGTATGCAGCCTGTTGAAATTGGCTTGATATTTGTGACATAATTGCCTACCCAAATCCATATTAAAACCACTTCAAAGCCACAGCAATACATACTCTGAACTCAATTTCAAACCGATTCCTTAAGTCAGAAACCCTGCTGGTTATGCTGTGTGAGCTTAAAGGATTTTTTAAAGAAAGAAACAAATAGACATCTGAGGAGTAACAACCTCACAGAAAAATGGTGAGGAAGTAATTTTACAAATTTTAGTTTTAATTTCATCCCGTCAGAAGTGGAATAAATACTTATAACTAGCAAAATGCCACTCAGTGGGTTCCTACTATGGACAAATTTGAATTCTTTATTTTTTTTTTAAATCAAGTTCATTTGTGTATAAATCAAATTGTTTATGGAAATTTTTTTCTAATTTCATTTTATCTCCTGAATAGCTAGAAGCTAAACAAAGCTACAGATCATTTGACAATCTCAAGTAAATAATTATAGAGATAATACAATTTTAGCAGTTACTCAAATGATAAGACAAGCATAATATTTATTCTTGGATGGACTGGTGAAATATATGCTAGAGGGCCCTCTCCGACCAAAACCTGAGCAGATAAAATTATCCTGACTTGCCCTCAATGTTAAACTTACCATCCTCTAAAAGATGAAACACATTTGGGGAACTTGCATTTTGGACCTGGCCAGTGAATAAGCATTAAGTGTTCTGTTTTGTGCTGTGTATCCAAAGAACAACAAAAGAAAGCCCCTGCCCACAGGGAGTTCACAATGCAATGGGGGAGACAGTAAGCAAGTGCAAAATGATTTGGTGGCTAGAAAGTTGGAGGGGGGGGGCGTGGAAGAAGACTGATTAAGAGCCAAAATCCAAAATAAAGATACAGTCTGTCTTTGCCAAGTTCAAGTCATCAGACCAAAATGAACCTGAGGTTTCAGAAGAACTACTGACAAGTAATTCAAAGATTAATGACTCAACAAAGATTGCAGAAAACAAGAAAGGTGACAAAGGGACAGTGAAGGCCAAATATTTTGCAGTTTTCTAAAATGGAAGAGCAGGGTGCAAATTCTAAGCAAGTCACTTTAGCTGCCTGGGCTTTACTTTAGTCAGCTGTAAAGTGAAGAGGTTAGAGCACATGTCCACCAAGGTTCCTTCCAGCTCCAAATCTATAATCCTATGATCTGATTTGGTAAATGCCAGGCTTTTATCTGACACTTTTAACATCAAGGTTTTTATCATGTCCTGCAACTGCTAACAAATGAAGCATTGTCGTTACATGTTCTTAAAGTTTTGGTAATTATATCTGCTAAAGATAAAAACACATTAGTCATTATTAAATATGGGGTCAGATCTAAGGAAAACCAGAATATAATCTTATAGTCATTTTTGATACGTGTTAGTTATTGAAACAGAATTTGTATTTAGTTTTTGTTGCCATTCATTTCAAAACAGATGACTGACATTTCATAGTTATGAAGTTTGAAGCTTTTTTTAATAAGAAAATCCCTTCTCACTTTAGTGAGAAAAACTATTTAAAATTTATTTAAAGCTGAATAGTGGAAGGAAAAGTCTCCAATATATTGGATATGAGGTCCCAAGTCAGCACCTCATGGGATTTCTACTAATACCAAGTTGTGTGTGTTTTGAGAGGTAACAGAAAGCTAACATATCATAACAACCTAGAGTAACTAAATGCTAGCAGCCAAAGTTCAGAGTGAAAAGTCCCAAGAGAAAATAGGGACACCACTTACCTTGTACAACACATTTCCTTCCTCCATTAACTTCTGTAAAAGTATAATCAGAATATCAGGTTTGGAAGTGGCCATGGCCCAAGCTGCATTTCCTACAAAACAAATGTATTAAATAGTAAACAGGATGCAGCAGTTCTGTGAGAAAGAAGGAAAGAAATTCTAATCTTCCTATTGCCCTATCACACCTAAAACAAATGCTGGCTTTGATAGCTGCACTTGCAAACAACACACACAACCCATCAAAGAGAACCAACGACTAGTTTTCTAGCATTCAATCAAGAAAGGAATGAAAGAATATGGCGAGTACACCTATAAAACTAATCTGTCTCAAGATGTCTACTACATGAGAAACAGTTACTGATATCAAGCATTTACTTCTGTCCAGAGTAGAAGGATCCCAAAGAAAGATTTCCTCCTTCCTGAAATCCATATCAACATTAGTAGTAAATTGGTGTCCCCAGAGCCACTGTAGCCTCTTCCGAGAAGCTGACAAGACACTTGTTGAGCACACCACTTTATGTTACTAACATCAGTGTTTCACTGAAGGTTGTATGTAGCTTCCTAACCTGGAAAGTATATGTGAAGCATAGAGACCCGCTGACTGCGAAGGACCCTGTCAGCTCTAAATGCTAAACTGGATGATCTCTAAGGTTCCTTCCCTCCCTCTCCAACATTCTATAATTTTCTTTTTTAAAATGACATCTTGGATGAAAAGTATTCTAACATACATATGTGGGTCCAAACTAATAGGCAATTGGTTGCCTATTGAAAAGAGGGGGAATTTTAAAGGCTGCAGCTCCCATCAAGCACTGCATGGATTGCTCTCCTTTTGATGGTTTCTAATTCCTGTAAGAGTAAAAATTCTTTTGAATGCTGACTGAGACTTCAAGATAAGTTTTTAGCTTGGTCATGACATAGTCTGTAGTCCCCAATCAGGCAGCTAAGTGGTACAGTGGATAGAGTGCTGGACCTGGAGCCAGGAAGACCTGAGTTCAAATCCAACCTTGGACACTTCCTAGCTGTGTGACCCTGGGCAAGTCACTTCACCCTGTTTGCCTCAGTTTCCTCATCTGTAAAATGTGCCAAAGAAGGGAATGGCAAACCACTCCAATATCTCTGCCAAGAAAACCTCAAATGGGGACATGAAGAGTCAGACAACTGAAAACTAACTAACAAATAGTCCTCAATCAGTATAATAAAGCATATTTTTGTAAATTATCTGTGAATGGAGATCAATATTGAAAAACAACAGACCAACACATACAACCCAGAGTTCACTGTGTCTTATCGGTGAGTCATCTCAAAGGGTCCCATTACTGCTACTTTAAAAACAAATTCCTTAAGTTGTAGGAACATCATGTTAAGGAGCTATAATAACAGTTTACATTACATAGCACTTTATGGTTTTTAAAGTGTTTCCATTGGGAAACAAAAGCCTGCTGGAGGTGATTTGTTGACCATTTAAGTCAAAGAATTTTAGAGCGGGAAGAACCCGCAGATATCCCTTTATTTCAGTCTCTTTTTGCAAATGGAGAAACCTAAGTTTCTTTGTGTAGGTTCAGAAAGGTCAGATCACAGATGAATTATCATTAATCAAGTTTCAAACCCAAATTCTCTTATTCCAAATCCATTTGGCACATTTGTGCTACACCAACTACTACTGCTAACATGGAAAACAATTCTGTGCATATATTCCAGATCTGTTCATGGAACGGTGATTTGGAATGTTTATTTTTCCCAAGGACAGTATGATCTAGTGGCAAGAGAACCAGATTTATAGTTAAGAGGACCTAGGTTTTGATCCTGGCTCTGTTATTATGAATCCAGGAACTTCTGCCCCTGTATTTTTAGATAATCATTCCCCTTTCTCCCCATGTGATATTCTGCTAAAAGTCTTAATTCTTCCATAGAACCTTTCAGAGTAACCACAAGTGGCTGTTAGGGGGCTAATGCTTCACTACCTGTGCCCTCAAGGTCACCATGAACAAATGGAGATTGAAATGAGAGAAAATTCCAAATATTTGACATGTAAAAATCTGGTGGTTTTCCACTAACCCATTCTGAAATTTGAGCCTCACCACCTGAGAAAAAAAGAGAATTTTACTAACCTAATTTGGCTCCTTTTCTCAGTAACGTGACTACAACAGATGTGTTCCGACAGCCAATTGCCCTGTCCAAAGGACGCATGCCACTATGGTCCACATGCTCAATGACAGCTCCTTTATCCACAAGATAGAGCACCTGTAGCAGCGACAAAGTCAAGTCCTTTTAGTTACCATTACACAGCTGAGAGGCATGGATGCATCATGGATGGGCCACTAAACTAGGAGTCAGGAAGACTAGGTTCAAATCCCATAGCAGACACTTATTATGTCACTTACCGTGACCTCTGACAAGGCATTTATTCTCACTGTGCCTCAATTTCCTCATCTATAAAAGAGCCAATGTCCAAATTTAACAAGAATCTGTCTTAACTTTACATCTGGATATAATGACATAAAGACATAGCCCTGACTTTTGTTTTAGAAGCTGTGATAATTAGCATTCCTGAAGGGAAGTGATGTAGAAAATAAACCCAAAATGACCCGATTCTATGGCTGGAAGCCATCCTGTTATACGAGGCTGACTTGTTTTAATGCACGCATGTGGACAGGTGCAGGCAAGTGCACACAAGCGTGGGGCACACACCTCCCATTCCCAGGCCAGGGAAACCAAAAGCTTGTTCTTACACCACATTACTGTGGAACCGGCATTGTTGCCAACACAGGTTAAAGCAACAGACATTTTAGAAAGATTTAGATCAACAAGGCAAGGATATAAAGGTAGGATGAATATGCAATATAGGAGCACCCACCAAGTATACTTGAATATAATTAACTTCAGGACAGAGGAAAATGAATCAGAGTGTTGTTACATTTGAAATGACAATTGTGAAAGTACAACATGAGTAAGGAGTGATGATCTGATATCATTGCCATGACTAGAAATAGGGAAGGGGAAAAAGTCTCTATATAAAAGGTGCTCTTTATAATGCCTACAATTCTCTATGGGAAAACGTCCTACATTCAACTCTGATGCTTCAGGAGAGACAGAAATGAGAGAGGAGAGGAGGAGAACATGGGTGGGGGAAGCTTTCAAGAGAAGGAAATAGATAAGAGAAGGAAGGGAAAGGACATAGGTAGGACAGGGAGAAGAAAGTGGGTAAAAAATACTTTGGAAAATCAGTTTGAGAAAACTTGACAAAATTTACTGAGTCTGAGATAAATACTGTTAATTGTTTTGTGAAGCTTGGTGGTCAACCAGATTGTCTGAAGGCTTCATATGATGGTAGGCAGTCTATTCCACTTATAGATAGGCAAGTAGTTGTTAGGAAGTTTTTCCTTCAATCGAGACTAAATCTGTCTCTGTACCTTCCATCTTTTCTTTCATCATTCTTTGCTGGACTGTAGCAAAATAAGCTTGAAGCACTTCTTTTGCAAATATTCCAAAAATATGTGAAGATCTAATAACTTTTCAATAGTCCCCAAAACTTTTTTCTATTTTTGAAACATGCTACATCAATGACAATATACAATTATCTGATTATCAGTGTCTAGATGGTGATTTTACTATGGTCTGTATATAGATAGTTCTATCTAAGGAATTATAGATGTAACTTAATCACGTTTCAATTCCCATCTGTTAATACTTGTGTTCTAGTCTAGTGTTATCTCACTTTGAGAGGCTGGATGAAAAGATATGTCTCCTCCTCCCAAAAGTCTAAGAATGCCACCTATATGCTTTATATAACCTCCCACTCCACCACACCCGGGTAATCTTTTACTTTTGATATTTATTTCAATTTTTCTTAACTTTAGCCCTTGTAAAGTACAAAAGAATTCTTATTTCTTAACTGAAACCTGGGTGAGGTTTTTCAGCATTTCACTCTTACTTACGGTATCTGCATCGCCATAAAATGCTGCCAGATCTAGGGGTGTGCGTCCATTTTTGTCTGTTTGATCTATTGTAGCACCCTTCTCAACCAGGTACTGAACCACGCCCCTGTGGCCTTTCAGACAGGCCCAGCTTAATGCCGACAGTCCCTCTTTATCGAGAGAAGAAATAGCTGCGCCTGAAAAAAAGTCCATTCACCAGAGAGTTGGTCTCAATTTCAATAGGAAATGTTAAAAAGCAAACACATTCATGCCATCCTGCCAAGAAAGGCTGTTCATGAAAGCAGTTAGTTTTGATTAGGTCATAAAGAAAGATCTCAATAATTATCTCTGTCCACATAGAAACATGTGGACATATGTTACCTTGGGAGAGCAAAAATTCCACAGTGCTCAAATGCCCCTCACAAGAAGCCACCATAAGCGGGGTCCGACCCTGCTTGTCACTTGAGTTCACATCACAGCCATGTTCCAGCAGCAATCTGACAATCTACAAAGGAACACTTGGAATAAATCTCTTTCCATAATACTTTAAACCACATGCAGTCTTTACACTCCCACCCCCAACCCCAGAGAAGGTTTTCCCTTTAGGAAGGAAGCACAACAAAAATGCTATTTTTAAAGGCTGCTAGTTTGGTGACAGGTAAGACTTTCACAATTAGCCTACATTAACCCTTTGAACCCAAGTTTTCAGGCAGTCACCCCACTTCTAAAAGTTAATTAAGTATGCTAAAGGAAATGCTCTTTTTAGCATACAGGATTAATTTACATGATGTACATGTAAAGGGGAACATAGTAACAATGCTTAAGAAAACCTCTGACCTCGATCTGCTAATGACATCATACCAGCAGTTATGGAGGCAAGTTTGGACATTACAACTTCTTTTAAAGACCCCAACCTGTCCTCTTAACAAAGCCCTTTGCCATTCAAAGATATTGCATAAGCAGGCTTTTCTCCTACAATTCTTGATGCTTAGCCCACTTCCTTGGAAAGGTGCCAGAAATTAATCTTGGGAGTCAAGGTTCTTGAAAGCCACTGTTTAGTATATTTCAATTGTGCTTCTCATCACAGACGTATCTGTTGCTGAGTTTAAAGAAGCAGCTGGAGCACAAACAAGCCATGTTACTTTTATGCTGCTCACACTGGCTGCAATAGTAATTCATTTGGTTTAGGTGGCCTAACATCAGGGAGGAGAAGCAGCCAGTCCTTAAAAGCAGGGAACGAATGGCATTTTGCATTACACCAATGTACTAAAGACTTGAGAAACTCAAAGGAAATTTGGGGAAGAATCCTTGTGTCTAGCGCTAGTGGAGAACCATTCACAGCTTCTAGCTAGGGAACTATTTTTGCAAATCACTGCAAAAGCAATTCCGTGATGGGAAATTTTATCCAGGAAATTCCTTGTGTAATGAAAGAGTACAGAGCAGCTGCTTGCATTCCATGCTGTTTCCGGTTTGGGGACATCCTGCTACCATGAATTAAAGGGGACCCCACCCTAAAATTCAATGCCATAACATTCCACCTGTATTGTGCTATGGAGTCGCTAGGACATTTTTTCCCCGTTTTCTAACAAAAGCCCATTTCCAACTGTGCTCAATTGCCAAAAACAACAACAACAAAAGAAAGTACATTAAGGCAAATACTTTATCACCGTAACTGTTCCAAGCTATCCCATCCTTACATTCCTCTCCCAGGATACCCTCCCAGCCTCCAAAATGTGGCAAGTCTTCATTCAGAAAAGAAATGACAAGGCTCTACCACCCAGCACCAAGTCTATCTTCCCTAACTGATGCTGCAGACAGTGTGAGGCATCTTGTTTCAGATGCTTGAGTTTATAGACACGGGAGATGCTCCTTGGGGGAAAAATATGAGAAAGTTCACAAAAGGAAAGGTTCCAAGAAGAAAATACAGACACTGGCCTAGTAAGAGATCTGCCCTGAAGTGCAGAGGGAACACCAAGCTGTCATTTCCCAAATGCAGTTCCCACTCTCTGTCTTGTCTCTACTGGAGCAGAGCACCATTACACACAGTACCTGCCAGTGGCCCTGGCGCACCGCACAGAACAAGGCGGGGATCCCTCTTTTGTTGGTTCTCGACACAGTTGCTCCATGTTCAAGCAGCAATTCACACACTTCCAGCTTTCCTCTTCCTGCAGCAGCCGTTAAAGCTGGGGGAAGATCCAAGAGGTCATTGTTAAGAAGACAACAGTACAGATGGTCCACTCTACTGATGCTGTTTAGGTTTTTAAAGCATAACTTTTGAACAAAAAGAAAAAGAAATTGACACCAATATGGAACAGAGATGGCCTTCTGACTAGGGCTAGGATCCAAAGGCCACCTCAGATAAGAGAAGAGAGCAAAGGGCTGGAGAAGTAAGATGACTTTGGTGTGAACACTATCCTAGAGGAGATGGACCCCCCCCCCCCCATTCTGACTTTGCCACACAATAACCAGTGGCATTTCTATGTAGAAAATCCAGTATTCTGGGGGACAGGAAGCAAAGGCCCTACTCTAAATTACTACCTCTAAATTCCATTCAATTCAACAAACATTAATTAAGCACCCTGTGTGCTTAATGTGCCAGTCACTGCAGATAAAAAGACAAGATCAAGACAGTCCTTACTCAAGTAACTAAAAGTAAATACTGTATATGAAACAAAAAAATATTTTAGGGGAATGGGAAAGGCAAGAAACCACCAACTTCTACAACAAAGACCTTTCGAAGGCACTGGCATATTTATGGGATTCTGCTTATCAGTGACTTCTTTGGGTCATCTAGAGGAAGCTCTTGGTCATTTTAGTCACTTTATTTGTATCGGTCCAAACTGCTTTCTAAAATAGTCGTACTGAGTGACAGCTCAGCCAACAATGCACTCATTTGCCTATCTTCCCACAAAACCCCCAACATTAACTAGTTCCATTTTTTGTCAATTGTGCCAGTGTGTCGAGTGTGAGATGAAACTTCCAGGGCTGTTTTGATGTTAGCGATCTAGAGCATTCCTTCAGATGGTTGTAAAGAGTCTGAAGTTCTGAGAACTGTTTGTTCTCAGCATTTGACTACTAATCTATTGGGGAATGGCCTTTAATGTTCTAGGTAGAGACAATATAGATAGAATGCACATATGACTACACACGTGTATGGTAAAAAGGTTTGTATATATATAAATATGCACCCACGTGTATTTTGCTACAAAACACATATAGCAGCACTTCTTGTGGTAACAAAGAATCAGAAACAAAGCAGATGCCTATTGATTCCACAGGGATGGGGAACCTGCAGCCTAGAGGCCAGGTGTGGCCCTCTAAACCTCAAGTGGGACTCTTGGACTGAATCCAAACTTCACAGAACAAATGCCCTTAATAAAAGGATTTGTTATGTAAAACTTAGATGGAGTCGAAAGACCACCCGAGAACCTAGAAGACCACCCAGTGATCTCCGGGCTGCAAGGTTCCCCACCCCTGGATTAGAGAATGGCTAGCCAAATTGTGGTATGTAATGGAATATTACTGCACTAAAAGAAATTATGTTCCAGCCCCCTGAATTACTCCTCTTCTATCCCACAGTTGTCCTTCACGCCTTTCCCCAGACAGTCTTCTACTTCTGGAATATCCTCCCCTTCAGTCACTACTCTCCTACTCTCCTGGAAGGTCCAACTCAAGTGCTCCCCGCCCCCCACCCTATCCTGGCAGCTTTCCCAAAACCAGGCCTCAGCCTCAAACTTGCCCACCTAACATCTGACAGTGTTCTCTCCTGTCGACCAGTGCCACAGGGATGTATACTAGAGCTGGAAGGGGCTTTAAGGTCTATCCCCATCCTTTTACAGATGAGGATACTGAGTCCCACAGACGGTAAATGACTAGCCAGAGATCAGTAAAGTAGGAAGTGGTAGAAGTGACATTTTGAACAACCCAGGTTCTCTGATTCCAAACCCAGTTTTTATTTTTCTCTCAGAGCACTCTGCCTGAAAATCATAGTTACATTTGTGCATTTCTCAAAACTTCCACTATCCATTAGGTTGTATGCAGCAAATCTGCATTCTTAACCCTGCATATAATAGGTACTCAGTGTTAGCTGTTGTATCTGATGAAATGCCACCAGCAAAACAACAATAGCTGTGAAATAAATGAGCCTGTTACTCCTTGGAACTGTTAAACAGGTGGGTCTAAACATAGCTTCACTGGTGTCACCTTTCTGGCTGATTGTAATCTGTTTACCATGAGGAGTCCTTTCTGGCCCAAAAACAGCTGGGAATGATGCTAACAGTGGCAGGCCACTCTCAGCTTGATTAAGCTGGAACTAGGGAGACCTTAAAAACCGTTTAAATATACCCCAGATGACTGAGACATATAAATGAATACTGCGTTCACGTAATTTTAAAAACTGAAAAAAACGGATGCAATTTGCTCTGATATCATCAGGAGAACTCTTACAGAAAGTGAAGCCCTAGAAACTGAAAGATCCAAATAAATCCCCTTCTCATTCACCATGTTAGTTCAGGCCTTCATCACCTCCTTTAAATTTCTTTATTCCAAAACACCTTCCAGACAGTCACAAATGTGGTCTTCTTTAGTGCAAATCTAGCTGTGTCACCCCCAAACCCACAACTCCTCTCTCACCTATATGGAACTGCTTGCCTTCTCAACGAAGGGAAGGGAGAAAGAGAATATAGAACTCAAAAATTTTAAAAACAAATATTAAAGAAATTGTTATTATGGGGAAAAATAAAAATACTAGATTAAAGCTTAAAAATTAAAAACAATTTAAAATGCAATTGGGAAATATGTACAAAAATAAATGAAAATGCAAAAGAATAAAGCAAATGTTAGTATGCCAGTTTGAAGTCAATATGTAGCCTGAAGGTATCCTTATGTTAGTTTAATGGCCCCAGTTTTTATTGGACTTTGATACCACTATGCCACACAACAAATTCCAGTATCTCTCTGTTCCTCACAGCACTCCATCCCCCATTTCTACGCCAGCCCCTCATGAAATCTGCTGCCCTGCCCTACCTGCTTTTTACTTATTTATTTTGTGTGCACTTCCATGGGAAGTACTTGTTTCTTCCATTAAAGCAGGAACTCCCTGCCTACAGAGATGGTGCTATTCCTTATACTTATATCTGTACACCTACCGCAGTCCCTAGCACATACTGGGAAATGGAGGAAAGACACCCTTTTGATCATTTGTATTCAGAATTACTATGGAAAGTCCTTTTAAGTGAATATCTTGGCCAAGGGTTTCATTTCATTGATGAGGGAACTGAGTCCCAGGGCGGTAGTGACCTGCCTAATGGGTCACACATCTAGTCGCTAGCAAAATGAGATCTGAATCCTGGTCCCCTGGCTCTAAATCCAAGGCTTTTTCCACTATAACATGATGTCTATTATATCAGAAGGAGGTCACCAGGCCTGCCCCTCTCTGGCACAATGTTAATTCACTCACAACATGTGACTAACAGTTTTGCTCAGTGGCAAACAGACACATTTTCCCAGAGCACTGCATTTAAATGGGCCTCTGTCCTGACAGATGACTTAAAGCTGTTTGGTCTATTTTTTGCAGCAGACAGCTTGGGAAAGAAAATAAAGGAGGTCACAGATCAAGAATTCTAATTCTCAATTTCTCCAATCCTTATTTTGGGCACAGAGAGAGACAGAGAGAGAGATAAGGATACTGCCAGGTCCTAAATATTTCTAATATTTCGTGAGAGTCTGTCTATACTTCTCTCTATGACACAGAAACTTCTTAATTCAAGTTCTTTCCCAGACTTTCTTTAAAATCAGAGATTAAAGAATCACTTTGAAACTGAGTCTAGTCCCTCTCATTTTACATAGGAAGAAACTGAGAAATATAACGACTTGCTCAGGGTCACACATCGAGTAAGAATCTAAGTCTTCCTGACTCCAAGTCTAGCTCTTAGACCATTGCTCATGCTGCCTCTGAGGAGGAGAGCTGCTCCTAAGAGTTTTCCCCAACAGCAAAGCATCATGTTCAAGCAGTTTTAGAAGATCTTGTAAAAGACAAAAGCAAAAGTCCACGGAATGAATCAATGCAGAAACGTGAGCCAGCAGCCACACTACACATAGTTGTTGTCCATCAGTGAAGTGGTCAGTGTCATGTACATAGCTAACTTACAACAGGAGCACACAGGCAATTGTTGGAATGCCTTCAATTCAGTCCAGCAGTCAAGTAGTCGATCCCTTTACAATTTCCTTTGAAATGATAAAAATCGTCTTTACTGCTCTCTACTTCAATAGTAGAAAATCATCTCCAAGGCTATTATCGGGGGTGTAACCAAACCCAATTTATCAAGGAAGATAACCTGTAATGAGCATGCTGGTGAGATTGGGGAGAAAGCCAATGAGTTGAGTCCCAAGTAAATGCACCAAAATGAAAGGTGTCTTGTTGGCTGAGGATTGAATACTTCTAGGTGCCATGGTGCTTAAAATGGGCAATATTTTTATAGCTATCCAAACCCAGAGTCAGAATAAGGGGGTCCAGGTACATAGAACCTCAGTCCTTGTCCAACACACAACAGGAGAATGATTCCTTGGTACACAGGAGGAGCCAGGTGTCATGCCTCGACAATTCCACTTCAGGATTGGAGCTTCCTGCCCCCATTCCTCCATAAGAAGCTAAGGTCCCAGTTATAAACCACACTACCCCTACTACAAGATAACTTTCTAAGAAAAATAACAGGCCAGATAATTCTCAGCTTCTGAAGACTCCAAAGAAGCTGGAAATGCTCCTTCTACCCCCTTGTCCCAATAGAGCCAATTGTGGCTGTGAGAGTCTCTCTACAACACAGAAACTCCTTAATTCAAGTTCTTTGAATTAAAGGAGTTGGATCTCCTAAAACAGAATCAATGTACAAAATAGTGCATAGAGAGCTTTAAAGCACATACCTCCCTCCCCTTATATCTCTATACCCCAAAGAAATTTCAGATGGCATAGTTATGGATCATGGGCCATTAAATCATGAAACATTTAGTGAATGCCCACCGTATATCAGAAATTACATGGTGTACTCAAGACACTAGGATGAATCCAAGGAATGCTACCTGCCCCCAAGAAGCTTAGATTAGTTGGGTAGTAAATCTAGGGATATAAATAACTTTAAGACAAGTTAGAATGTGACTTAATGTAATGTGAATAATGTAAGCTGGTCTACAGGAACAGCTTACAACTGCTGGCAACCTATTCCTTGGTGAGCATATGTGCTTGTGAGCATGAGGAAAGATCATTTCTGACAAGGGTACAGGAGGTGAAGAAATCAAAGGCGGCTTCATGGAAGAGAGGGCATCTCAGTCTCTGTGAAGGGGTACACTCTCCTGAGAGGACACAAGAGTAAAGGCAGGGGAGAAGCTGAAGCAATACCTGAAGTCCTTCAAGATGAAAGGTGAAAGAAAGCTGGAAATGGGGGAGCCAAAAGAAAAAAATTGCAACACAACGGTCATATAAGCTTCTATTGCACATAGCACTTTCATAGCCATTATTTATTTCATGTTACCCTAATGTAGGGGTGGGGAACCTAAAGCCTTGAGGTCACATGTGGCCCTCTAGGTCCTCTGGATTCAGTCAAAAAGCAGCACTTGAGGACCTAGAAGACCACATGTGGCCTGCAGGCCACACGTTCCCCATCACTGCCCTAATACCTACCATCATAAAAGAGGTGAGACAAATATCAGCATCACCATTTCAAAGATAATGAAACTTAAGCTTAGAAAGATTAAGGAAATCTTCCAAGATCCCCCAGTTAGTAAACAGAATGAGGACTCCCCCTGGCTGTTCTGTGGACAAGTTTGGGGCTCTTTTTGCCTATGTGGGGCCTCAGTCACACATAGCAGGGGCCTGACCAAGCCATAACCTTAGGAGTAGAGCACAGTTCCAGTTCTTATCACTGTTTCTCCAACTTGTATTAGTTCCTTCTAGGAAGTCAGTGTTTCTACCTTTCCCCTTTTCTCACCCAAAAGGAAAGAATAAGATACACACTGTACATGTGCACATATTCATGCATAATTATTCTATCAATCAACAAACATTATTAAATGCCCACTAGGTGCCAGGCACAGTTCTGAATGGCGGGGATGCCAATATGATTAATGAAATGACACATGTACACTGCACAGACACATATACTCCCTATCTCTCCAATCACCACAACTATAGGGCAGGCAAGGAACCCAGGCATTCAAGAAACACTTGCTCATGAATCTAAAAAGTATTCAGGGACAAAAAAAAAAAAGTTCCTCATTTCTTGTCCATTTGGCACTTTTCAAGGGGCTTTAAATCAACATTTTTCTGTCACTGCTTGTGCGGAAACTGAATTCATCATGGAATGGCACCATCAGTGATGACAGCACTTTGCTAAAAATAGATGTGCCCATGGCTTCAGTGGAGAGGCAGCCACTCAGCCAGAGCTGGGACCCTACAACCAAACCCCCATAAGGTGAACTGTGGGGGAGATGAGAGGTCAAGTCCAGGGGCCAGGTTGGGGATTTCTCTTTTTTTCTCTCTTTCCCTTTAAAGCCAAATGTTTTAGTCATGAAACCAGGCTAAAAGATAACACTTATGAAAAGATAAAAATCCACCACCACCCCTTCCAAAACAGAGGTTTGGCAGATATATTCACCAAGGAATGTGAGCTGCACAGACTCCAAATAGGATCTAATTCAGTACAACTATCTAAAGGAGGGATCTTATTTGCAAATAATGCTGACAAACATAAAAACACTTGAATTTTCCCCTACTTTTCAACCCAGATTTCAATTTCCCTCTTCCTATCACTTCTAGTTCTTGCATTCAGGATGTCACTCAAATTCCAGCACCAGTGAAGACATCAGTTTACCACATTCAGAGACCATCAAGACTAAAGAATAGCCCACAGGACACTCAGCAAACAAAGTCATGGCGAAACTATGTTCAGGAATTCCGACTATTCTATTGGAAAGGACCACCTCTGATCTGACTGACTAATATGTTCTTGAAAAGGTTCAATGCACTCTGCCATAAGGGAGAGGGATGGGATGGGGGGGGCGGGGTGAAGGGAATTGCTAAATCAACCACTGATGCAGAGTGGAAAAAAATGAGAGCGGCCTATTAAGATGAAGGATGCAAATACTGTTTGGTTCCTGGTCAGCAAGATTAAAAGGGAAACACAACTGGGGTGTCATGGGTGAGGGGAGTCAAAGGTAAGGTTAAGTAAAGTCTACTGTACCACACAAGACATACAGATAACAAGTCTCAATAACACCCCAACATGAAATTGTAGAAATTGTATTTCATTATCAGAGCTATATGAAATAAGAACTTTAAAACGTCCAACGACAATGTGGACAAAGTTTTACCTCTCCAGGTCAATGCTTGCTGTGATTGACTGTTGGATTCGGGGTCAGAGTAACACAAACCCAGGTTCCAGCTTTGCTACTGTGGAACTGTGGCACCATTTAACCTTTGGGGGCCTGTTTCCTTGGATGTTAAATGAGGGAGTTGGACTAACTAGTTAAGCTCTTAACTCCCCTTCACCTCAAAATATCTGGTCCTGTTACAGCTGTCTTCCTACAAGCAGGGATCATGAGTCTTATCTAAAACTTTTTGTCTAAGGCAAGAAGGTAGCTTTTTTAAAGTTTGTTAAGGTGAGTTACTCTGCAAAAATGAAATCACTACTAATGACAAACACTAACAAAACATCCCTTTGGGTGAAGATTTCAAAAGCATTCACCTATTGGACAGTAAGCTTCACTAGGCACCAGAAAATGAACTGATTTACAAAAATTCAAACAACTTGTCAGAAACACATCATAGGATTGATTGCAAGGTTTACTTTCATGTTATGTATTACTACAATAAATAAACACCTGTCTGCATAAACAAGGACACGTGTGAAATGTGTGACAAAGAGGTCTTTGTTGGGACCCTTGGCAATCACTGTTCCTCTGATTTGGAATCAGAAAGAATATGGAATAGGCAGCATGCTGGGGTACAGTAATCTATTCTGTTTAGGTTTCAGTTAGCAACTGGCAGTGATGAGGGTGGGCACAAACCATCACAAACTGTCTATGCCAAGACACCTCAAAGCAGAATAACAGATGCGATACCCTCTCTCCTGCATCACTATGCCTCTTGGTAAATAAGCAAGGTAGTAGGAGACTGCCTTCCCCCCAACCTAAGGCCTAGAACTCTCAGAACACAGCTGATGTTTTTATTTCTGGAGAATAGAAATATACTTAGAAACACTAGGAAAATGAGGATTTTTCCAGCTGTTTAAAGACAAGCTAATCTTTTCATCTAATACCAAATCTACTTAACATAAATTTGAAAGAACTAGCCAATCTTTCAACAAAAAAAAAACTGTGTTCTGAACTTTATGTCCTGTGACTGCTTTATGAGACAAACATCACATGTTCATCAAATCCCAGGGGAAGAACACTCACATTAGGAAGGGCACTTGGAGCTTGGAAGATAAGAAAGCATTCCATTCAGCATCTCCCTCCCCTGGAAGGGGCCCTAAGAGGCTGCCTAACTCTTAGATCCATTTACCTCACCAAGTCCTTTCATAGGTGGGAGACTGGCACATGTATGAACATTTCTTGAAATTAAAAAATTCTCTGTAACAACACTTCTGGAGTCTTTCTTAATGTTTTCTGCTTAAAAACCTCCCTCGGTAAAGCAAGGAACATTTAAATATAAGATTCAAAGCAGCCTTGCAAACATTCTAATACTCATAGTTAATTGACACTGCCTATGAAAAGTCAGGATCATTAGGGTAGGTCCCATAAAACAATAGCCTTTAAGCCATGTTTGGACAGATCAGGAGCAGGAATAATCACAGAAAACATTCTCCAGATGCCATTTTTTTTTCTGTACTATATTCAGTGTCTGGAAAGCATATCCACTCAGATATCATAAAAAAAAAAGGAAAAATTAAATTTGGGATCTCCATTCATTTGTGGAACACTCTTGACAATAAGATTGCTGTAGAGTTACAAAACGACAGGCCAAAAATACCACTTTTTTATGTTCTTTGCAAAACATAGCTTACTGACCCGCTTTCCTATCAAATAGTCTGAGTAAGCAGCAAATTTTGAAATGTCACATACCAAAGACAATTATTTATGTCTTCCTCTTCTACATTTACAAGCTCTTTCCCCCTCCCCTGATTAGCTACTAATCAACTAATACTAGAGAAATACTCCTAGCCAATTTGTTAGATTAAAGGAATGTTTAGCTTATGCTTCAGTGAATTTTAATATCATTAAATTTCCTTAGAAGAATGTAACAGAGAATTTTCAACCTCAAACAGATGGTTAGATTTTCAAGGTAAAGAGAACAACCACCTAACAAAACAGAAAAAAAATAAAAGATCAGAAGAACTATTTTAAAGTGGGCAGAGTTAGGTGGCAAAGTAGATAAAAGCAACAGGCTTGGAATCAGGAAAAGTAATCTTCATGAGTTCAGATCCCACCTCAGACATTTACTAGCTGTGTTACCCTGGCCAAGTCATTTAACCCTGTTTGCCTCAATTCCTCATTTGTAAAATTAGCTGGAGAAAGAAATAACCAACCACTCCAATATCTTTTCCAAGAAAACCCTCAAATGGGGTCACCAGGGTTCAGTCACACTGACTGAAAAACAGTAACACTTTACAATGATGAAAACCAGACAGTCTGAAGAAACAAAGCACGGATGTAATGCAACCTAACAAACACGCAGCAAACATCACCAAGATAGAAGAACTCTACAGTCTGTGGCTCTTCTTCCCTTAAAAGGACTGTACTCAGAACAAAGAGAAGGGAATGTATCCAATGGAGTTTATATAGCACTTTTAAAGTTTGCAAAACACCTTTTATGTGTAATGTCATTTGATCTCACAATTCTCCAATGACATCGATGGCCCACATGGCCTAAGCTATCTCTGGGTGCCTTCCCAGGCTCCTAAAGTCATAATCCCAACTATGAATAAATATGTGCACCAAATACACCATGAAATACAAATGCTGCAAAAAAAGAATGAAAGTTCCATGAGAAAATATGTTGTGGCAATTATGATAGTGAAATTGCTTAGTCATAAAAGCTGAATATCATAATAAAGTAGGTAAGGTCAAGGCTAGACTCACCGATCTGAAAATGGTTTGAACCCTTAAGGACAACTAACCCTCTTAGGGCTCCGAAGGTATTCTCAGTTCATTCATGATAGTGGAATTTCCCAAAAATTAAAAAATGAGACGAGCTAGAAAAATGGCCACAGCATATGCCAAAACAATATGGCAAATCCAATCCAGAATACTCCAGACTATTACTCATTCCTAGGCAAATTATCCAATCTGAATTTTTGAAGCCTTTTCAGCTTTCTCCTATGGTTTGGTCCTTTTCCCCCACATTAAGTCCTCCTGGTGGCAGCGCCAGTTTTTAATCACCTTCTCCACCTCCCATGCCTAAGTGAAGGGTTTTCAATCCTGTGTTCTGACTTTATCCTCTCTATTCTTACTTATTATCCCAGCCTTTTATTCCAAAGGACAACGAGATTTCTTTTGCCATCATTCTTACAGTAGTTTCTTAGAAAGTAAACATTAACATTGGAAAGAATGAATCTGGAGTATTTTTAACTCCTACATCCAGAAACACCAGGGAGTTGGTGAGAACCTGAAAAGCTTCTAAAAACAAAATATTCTGAGATACACTAAAAATAGGAACACAGTTTTTAAATTTAGATCCTAGAAGGGAAAAACTTTCAACTACTGTTCAATTCAATAACAATAGCTGCTCCCATTTATAAAAGTAATCTATGGTTCAGAAAACACTTCTCACATCAACTCTGGGAGAAAGGTAGTAATAAAGCAGTATTACCCCCACACTAGAGAAAATGGGTTTGAGTGACTTGTCCAAAGTCACGCTACTGCTTAAGTGGTGGAGGTGGACATCTTTGTGAACACATAGAAGGATGTTGCTCAAGGTCTTAAAAGAGGGCCTATCCCAAAGAAATCATAAAAAAGGGGGGGGGGGAATCTACATGTACAAAAATATTTATAGCAGCTATTTTTGTGATGGCAAAGAATTGGAAATTACGGGGATGACCATCAATTGAGTAACGATTGAACAAGTTGTCAGATATGAATATAATGGAATACTATTCTTCTGTAAGAAATGAGGAGCAGGTGGATTTCAGAAAAACCTGGAAAGACTTACACAAGCTGAGGCAAAGTGAAGTAAGCAGTAGAACGCTGTCCACAGCAACAGCAACACTACAAGATGATCAACTTATGACATACTTTGCCCTTCTCAGCCATACAATGATCTAAGATAATTCCAAAAGACTCATGATGGAAAATCTATCCACATCCAGAGAAAGAACTATGGAGTCTGAATGAGATTGAAGCATACTGTTTTCACTTTTTTGTTTTTTTTTCTTTCTTGTGGTTTTTTCCCTTTTGTTTTGATTCTCCTTTCACAACATGACTAATGTGGAAATATGTCTAATATTTACAAGTATTACATATTATATATTATTATATTACATAATATGTTATGTTATATTTAATACATATTATATATATTATTATAATATTATATATTATATATATTACACATCATACATGTACATGTATAACCAATATCAGTTTGCTTGCTGTCTTGTGGAGGGGGGAGGGAAGGGGAAAATTTGGAATTCAAAATCTTACAAAAAAATCAGTGTTGAAAACTATATTTACATATAACTGGAAAAAAATTAAGTGCAAAAAAAATTTTTTTTAATTTCAAAAGAGGGTATAAGCATTACTTGCAATGAGTACACTACAGTTGGTTATTTTGAACTGTGCATATCTGTGAACTATGAAGAGAAAAATTTGTTAAATAAAGAATATAAAAACTAGTTCTAAAGCACAACAATCTGGTCTGGAGTTAGTGTTAACACAAATTCACAAATAACAAATTATTTGGATGCACTCATTTAAAGAAGATAAATGAAGTAAGAAACTACAAGAACACAAATTCACAAATGACAAATTATTTGGATGCACTCATTTAAAGAAGATAAATGAAGTAAGAAACAGCCCCACTGTAGTTCAAAGAATTCTGGACTCCGAGTCAGAACTGGTTTTAAATTCTACATCAGCTGCTTACAATTTCTGTGATTTGGGGAAAATCTTTGGGCCTTAGGTTCCTCATCTCAAAATCAAGACGGCTAAACTAGATAAGCTCTAGGTTGTCTGCAAGGTCCAAAAAAAAAAAAAAGGAAAAAAGGGCAGATTAGGACTAGGAAGGACTGTACAGATATTGAGGCCAACCCAGTGTTGAACAGAGCCAAAATCTGAATCCAAGCCTTTTGACTCTAAATTGGAAGAAGTTTTTCTTCCAATGTACTATTTCTCTACATTTCTTTATTAATATTTTGCCATTTGTGTATCACTAAAATGATTTTTTCACTCATATTCTTAATGATCAGTAAATGTTTTACTTTACGATGGAAAAATTAACTCTTTATCTGCCCATAATCACTTTTCTTCAAAAGTGAAAGATCAAGCACCTGAACTCTGTTCTTTCTGTATATAGGCTCAGGGTCAGGGCAAGGACAAGACAGATAATCACACCACATCTCTCCTAATACCTTGCTGAGAAAAGTATGCTGAAAGAAGGGAATTTTGACCATAGGGGTATTTCTTGGAGGCAAGGAACACTTCCATGGAAGGTAAAATGAATGCATGGGCACTAGTGCGAGGAGGCATAGAATGCCAAAGCATGAGGACAGCTGGACTACTGAGAAATTGAAGAGGGGAGAGAAAGAGGGGCGGTGGGACAATCAGGAAAGCAAATTTTCAGGAGTGCTAGTAGTGGTCAACACTGATTGCTAGTCTGGTTCAGTAGTTTCAGTCATGTTCAACTCTTTGTGACTGAATTTGGGGTCTTCTTGGCCAAGATCCTAGAGTAGTTTGCCATTTCCTTCTCCAGATCATTTTACAGATGAAGAAACTGAGGCAAACAGGGGTAAGTGACTTGCCCAGGGTTACACTGCTGGTTAGTGTCTGAGGCTGGATTTGAATTCTGTTCTTTCTGACTTCAGGCCTGGCACTGTATCCACTGTGCTGCCTTGACACCCCGGTATATGGCTTAGAATTCTTGAAGTTGCATGGCCACAATGGAGATATTGCCCCTAGTTCTTGGCATGCTTTTTTTAAGTTGTGTGACCCTGAGTATTATTACCAGATTTTTCACTCCTGATTTCTTTGTTATTCCTTCACTCAGAAGTGAATGGATCTAAAGGGTTGTATTTAACCCTCCAAATTATGGGAGCCAAATTATGTTCTGACATAAATCTGAACATGAGAACTTTTCCCACACTCAGAGCAAATGTTCGTAGGAAGTCACAAAGGGATCTTCACCTGTTAGGGGAAAATTGCATCTCTATTTCAAAGTAATTGTTTTCCTTTCCTCTATGTTTTAGTTTATGTATTTAAAAACATTATTGTGAGAAGAGGTCTGTGAGTTTCACGAGACTACAAAGGGAGCCCACAACAAATAAAAAAAGCTCAAAATCCTTTGTTTTGGGTATTCCATACTTAAGAACGCAGTCTGCCCTATACTCAAGTCTGGTTCTCTATTCTATCAACTCAGGGGAAAGGAGGGATTGTAGACCATGGCATCTTGGATTCAGAGCTGGAATGGGCCTTTTATTTTACAGATGAGGAAACTAAGGCTGAAGGAAGTTGAGACTCGCCTCAAGTCACTTACTGATTAGTGAAAGTGATTATTTCAGTTTGGGTTTTTTTTCCTTGAACTTTCACTACTACTGTGAATTAACTTCTTCCTGATTTCAAGCTAGTACTCTATCCACTAAGCCACCTACCTGCCTCTCTTCCCTGGAAGAGTGAAGGGGACATTACAAGGGCAGCTGGGCAGCAGCACACTAGGAAGAAACTAGTTAAGAGGAGACAATGGAGAAGGATGAGCTGGAAAGTGCTGTGCTTATGGGAAGAGGGACAGAGAGAAGGAGGCGTCATATCCAGGGGCTGCTGGAACAAAGAGAAAAAAATTGTCAGGTAGAAATAATGAGCAGACAAGGCAGGCAAAGTTACAATGACACACATAGCCCGGTAAAAGTTGCGCCTGGTCATCTCAGCCCAGGAAATGCTGAGCTGACAGAAATGCTTCTGTCTTTAAAGTCACATCAGGGCCTCTTGGTTGATCAGTTTCACTGGCAAGTCAGCTGAAGAATCCTTTGAGGGGCATCACAGGCTTCAAATAGGGAATATGAAGACAGATGCTTATGTATGAGATGTGGGCAAGTACAGGCTGAACCATTATTTACTTTGTATTAAGAATGATGGGAAGTCCATAATTTGTGTCAATGAACACAAGCCCCTTCACCATCAGCAGAAGGGCCACTTAAGGGAAGGGAGAGTGGAGGCGAGGCTGGAAAGGGGCCTCCTGCGATCCGACACCTCCAAAGCAGAACTTCTAAGACTCTCCCAATCAGCCAGCTTAGTGAACCACACAGCACTTTCCTCAAGCAAGCAGCTTTTGCAGTTTAAATAGCCTTCAGTAACTAGTTTAAGCATTGTTGAACATGCTGCATGATATCTTGCTTTATAGGCACTAGGCTCCAAGAGGAAAGAGAACAGAAAAGTTGGAAGACTTTCTGTTCTTTAGTTACAAAGCAACCTGGAGTGTTAAAAGTAGAGAAGCAAATAAGATTGACTCAAGGAAACAAATGATGAGATGACTTTTCTATAAATGTATCCCTTAATTTTATTAGGGCAATGCCCTTAACACAGAAGGGTCAGGATACAAGATTATAATGCTAATCCTGGTCTCCATGATACAAACGGAACTAATATCACTTTAGCTCTCCAACCCTCAGTTTCCAAACCTGTAAAATGCTGGGATTAGTATAAGACTGTTTAAGGACCCCTCTTCCTACTTGGAACATTTCGGTAAATTGTAATATAAAACTACTCTCAACATAGAGACTATATGTCTTTAAAATACTGTCTTATTTCATAGATATAGTACAGTATATAGTTAAAAAAAAGCACAAGAAATATGACTTTTGGGAAGGGTTATTTGTAACCTCTTTATTTGTAAATCTGACTTACATAGAAAGGTTATGCTGGGGGAGGGGGAATAAATGAGTGAGTAGTGAGAGATGTACTAGCAAAATCATCAATAAGACATTTTGAAAAATAAAAAGGAGAAAATAAAAAGTTCAAAAAGGAAAATAAAAAAGCAATTTTTACACTATTGGAAAAAGTTATTTTTTAAATGTTTTAAAAGCTGATGTTTTTATATACAATCTTCTTTTTTGCATGAAGAAGTATCCATTTTTGTTACTAGTTAAGCTGATCAAAAAAAAATAAAATGTAAACTTTAATAATCCTAAGCATCTACATCCCAAAATACCATACACTGAAAATGTTATTTCTGACTAGCTCCCATAAATGGTTCTTTTTAGGATCACTGCATCAATCATCTTTAGTGGCCTTCCTTCAACTGCAAAATGGGGGAGAACTGACCTACTTTAAAAGACAAACTGTGGGAAATAATCATTCAAGTTCAAAGACAGTCAAGAGAAAAACAGGAAAAGGAAGGAAGAGAAGGAAAGAGGAAAGAGAGAGATGGAAAGAGAAGAAGGGAGGGAGGAGGACCCCATAATCTAAACCAACTCATTTATAGTACTGTCTTGTTGGGGTAGTAAAAGATTAGAAACACAACAGACTGGGAAACTACCTGATAAACTAATGGACATGACGGTAATGATGTATTACTGAGCCCCAAGGAATGACGACTAGTAACAAAACAAAAAAGTAAAGGAAGATTCATGAAATAATGCAGAATAAATTAAGTAGAATGAGGAAAACTATATAAAATGTTTAAAACAAAGCAAATACAAACAATTAACAAACCTTAATTGATTAATACACAATTATAACAACTAAGTCTGGTCCTGTAAAAGTGAAAATGCATTTCCTTCCCTTCCTCACAAAGGTGGAAGGAGGACCATGGGTGTGGAATCTGCATATACAGCTCAAGTAGCTTGGTGGCTTCGTTTGGTTTTGCAGAAATGCTTTCTACTTTCTTTTTACATTAAAAAGAACGACTCAATGGAGAGTAGTGGGAAAGAATACATTTGGAAATGAAAGTGTTATAAAAATAAGATCTTAATGAAAATAACACTCTAAAAATAAAAATAACCATTTACTATAATCACAAACTACAACCATATGAAAAGACCAAAACTAATTTCTAACCAGCACTGAGATTTAAAAGGGCATATGTCCATTCTGATTTTTTTTTTCTCTCAATGTCCTTAAGGGATTAATAAAAATAGACTGTTTACACTTGAGGCCAGGAAAATCCCAGATGCTTTTCCTAAATTAGCATAGCTAATTAGCTAAAAACTCCACACACCACCAGCTGGCCTGTGTACTGATTAACCTGTTACCTAATAAATAATTTTAAAGCACTTGGAAATAAAGATCTTTGCAAAGCAGAGACCATGTGCAGTATATATAACTATGCACAAAGAGACTATATTTTTAAATGCATATTGAACACACTTATACGCATAAATCCCATATATTCTATGACTGCAGTCTCAGTAAGAAAACTCTTTTTTCTTACTAGATACCAGTTGCTCATATTCCTACCAACATTAACTTATATTTACTTGTGAACACATTTTATTCCTCTCCCCAAACCTTCCAATCCTTGCGAGCTCCTTGAGGGTAGAGCTATACCTCATTCATCTAAGTTAAGATGTCGAGGTAGTTAGCAGGTAAATACTCCATGTAAAGATCTGCTGAATCCAGTCAGCTGGCAAACCAAACATGAAAAACAGTTCCTCTTCTATCATCCACATGTCAAAATCAGACAATAAACCTGAGTCTTTATTAAATTGTACTTTCTTTCTAAATTGTCCCAAAACTTGAATGGTCTTTTTATATGGTATGCTCAAATACTTTGAAGCTCAGGTTTCTAATTTAAATTATGTCTGTTCATCTTCACAGTTAAAAAAAATTCATAAAATTTCAACTGCCTTGTGACAAAAATAATAAAACTGCATGCTGTTTAACTCAGATTTAAGACAATTTAGGCAAAATGGGAGCAAAATATTTTTTAAAAGATGTTCCAGACTACAAGTAGTATAATTACCTGTTTCTCCCCATAATGTGTCTGTGCCATTGACATCTACTTCATATTCCTTTTCCATTCCCAGCAAGCACTGGACCACCTGTCAAAAACAGGTAATTTAATGAGCAATAACAGTAAAATGGCTTATTATATCCTATGAATCACAAGACAGAAAATTTCTGAAACAATCACTAAATACCCAGCATTACTTTTCACGTAAAGGGAGACAAAACATTGGCAAAACAGATCTCAAACACAAACCTTAAAAATCATCCTTGCCTTTATTAAGAATTAAACTAATAACCATCTCAAATGGGTATGTTTAGAACTTTAGGATTCTATGAAATTCCAAAATGATTTAACTACAAAAAGGCAAATTAACAAAGAACACCATCGATCATAAAAAGTACTGCTTCTGTCTAAATCTCAACAATAGGACTGATTTGTTTTCTCACAAAGAAAGTCAAGTTGAATATATTTCCTCACTAAAGGTAAAATCTAAGCAGCATCATTAGTTCATTACACTATAGAAAAACGTTTTCTCTATGGGAACCTTTCTATCCAAGAGGGCTTTAAGCTCTCCCACTGTTCTCTAAGGAGCAAAGGCAGAAAGTAGCACTGTCTTTGAGATCAATGGAAATGTCCACATACTGAACTATTGGCCTATCGATGTAATGAGGTGGAAATGGCTGCTTTCACCTCATCAACCGTGATAGGAGTTAGAAAGACGTGAAGGGAGAAGAACTCTTATTAGCATGAAGGATTTTCTGATTCTCCCTCAAGTTTCACAGTCCATAACCCTCAATTCATTTAGTAAAAGAGCCCTATCTTTTAAATCAAATAGTTACTAGGTATGTCAAGTTTTTCCTTGCACAGCATTCCTTTCCAGGCTGATTTAAATATGAGGTGAAAAGGAAGTTCTGATTACCCCTTCTCTCAAGCTGGATTTTAAAATGTTATCACTAAGTAAAAAATTTTAAGTCAACATAAAAATTTTTCATGCCTTTATACATCTATATCTGTACCTATGTACCTCTGTACACAGATAGGTGTAGGTATGTATGGGCATGTGGGGGGGGGGGGGTATATGGGTGGGTATGTGTGTGTGTGTGTGTGTGTGTGTATGCGTGTAGGTTTGTAAGAAGACCAGCAAACAGAATGCAAAATCCATGTTCCACCACACACTGAGGAAGTCAATCTGGTTAAAATATTGGAGCTATTGGATACTAGAGATTAAAAAAAAAAAGGCCACAAATAAAAAAGGAGGTAAAGATGTTGGATAAACAGGAACTGGAAGGAAAAAAAAAAGTTCAAGTCCCGATTTAAATAAAAATATGAACAAATGACACCTGGCATAAACAGGTATCATTGCAAATTCAGTTCCTCAATTTGAGTGGTAGGTAACACTGGTGTATTTATACAACTCTGAATAGTGCAGACTGTACTTTCTGCTTTTCAGGTTGTTCTGTTCTTCCTCAAAGACTGCCAGAACAACCAGGATCCTTTTCAGGAGCCTTTCAGGGCTTGGAAGTCCTAGATTTTAAAATTCTTCAAGTATTTATGAACCATTTTAGAACTGAGATGCCACATGACTAGTCATATTCACAGTGGGTCAAAAATGATGGAATGATGAAGGTGAGAAGGGTAAAAAAAAAAGGAAGGACTGAGCAAGATAAGGGTGAAGGCAAATGTCAGTTTCACTTGTCTTGTTAATAAAGGAGAAATCAAGACACTTAGGCCTCAAAGTTTACCTATGTTCCTGACTTGTTTACTTTCATTGAACACTTAAACATTTACCTTGTGGAGTTTTATCAGACAAAAAGTCTCTTCCATGTAGATCAACCAAGAGTCTACATTTTTTTAAAATCCTAAATTTTTCTCTTTTTTTTTTGTATGTCACAGGCATTATAATTAGAGAAATGGCATTCCCATTGAAAATGCTGGCTGTAAACATGTATCCTCTTATAAGACTAGGGGGGAAAAAAAGAGATGACTCCAGTAGCACCAAGTTTAGAAGAATTTTTCCAATTAAACCATTACTTACCCCACTGTGACCCATACTAGAGGCGGCAGTCAATGCCTGCTGAAGTGCCTGGCTTTTCCTTAGCATGCTTTGCTGATGAGTACTTGCTGCCCAGTCATAATTCAGCAAGAATTTAAGGATGTCACAGTGTCCCCGTAAAGCACTGTGTACTAATGCACACTGGCCTTTCTTGTCCAGGTGATCAATCTAAAGTAGGGAAGGAGGAAGGAAAGAACCACAACATTTGACTATTAATTCTTCTAAAAGGTGTACTTGATTAACAAAAGATACATACCAGAAGAATTGTAATTGAAATTACATTTCAAATGCACTAGGGGCCCTCAGTATTTTAAAGTAACCACAGGGACTTTTTCTGTAAATATCATTTTTTTTCCTGTAATACATGCAACTATTCCCTAAATAATGAGTCATAAATTCACATTTCCACAATTCAGGTTTCAGTTTGAAGTAGAGTATTCTCTGTATGAAAAATGAATCAGAGAGGATTCGTGTGACTGTGGGCAAAATTAGTTGTCTGAGACACTCTGGGCCTCAGTTTCCTCATCCATTTCCTCTATGAAATTAGAGGACTACACTAGATGATTTCTAAAGGACCCTCTTGGCTTTAAACCGTTGAATGATGAGGAACCTTTCAAAAATCCCTCCTTACTCTATATAGCACCCAAACCAATATAACTTTTAAATTCCCTTACAAAACTATAAAACCACAGACTAAAAACTACACAAAATCTAATGGAGAAAGTTTCAAAATTGTGGCACACTTGTATCTCAATTGGCTTGGACATATATGAACCCAGGAGACAGCCACAGGATGTTTCCATGCTCACCAGCAAAAACTAGGTTAGGGAGTGACAATGGAAGTGGTGGAAAAGAGAGGTATTTGAACAGTATATCATTAGAGTGTAAGCTCATAAAACAGTATCTACTCTTACTCCAAATTTTACAGAAGTGGATTCCTAAATATGACAAAATGGCAAGTTGACAAAAGTCAATAGTTCTTGGGTTAGTGGTCCTGTGGCAGAACTTAGGAGTCTTGCGGTTTTAAGTGACAATGGGATATGGAAGATATTTCTATCTTCTACATTCCAAGAATCCATGTCCCTAGATACATGGATAAGAAATTAGGTTACTGTTTGAAACTATACCAATTAGAAATAAATGAGCCATGCCAGGGAATAAGACTACCTTAAATTACTATTAATTGTAATTCCAAATACACTTGCCTTTATAGGAAACTATAGGCCCACTTGAAAACTATAATCACAGCCCAAGAAAAATTACAGCCCATATAAATGCTTGTCCATGTCACCATGAGGGCTAAAAAAGACAGCACATCAACTTTCCAGAAGGGAAAGGGCAGGAAGTAGGCATTTATTAAGTACTTAGTACATTCCCATACTGTGCAAAGTGCTTTTTACAAATATTATCTCATTTGATCCCCATAATAACTCTGTGATGTAGATGCTATCAGTATCCTCACTTCAAAGATGAGGAAACTGAGGCAAACAGAGGTAAAGTGACCTGCTCATTACCACATAGCTACTGTCTGATACTGGATCTGAACTCAGGTCTTAAGACCTCCAGGGCCAGCACTCTATCCATGGCACCAATAGCTGCCTCTGAAAGGATGCTACTGTCAAATTAAGGCAGCATCAGGATGACTCCAGATTCGGCAAAACCCAATTTTATTAGAATAACTTTTAACAAAAGTGATTCAGAAATCTGAAAGATATTTATGAACCACTTCTATCATTTTTTACCATGCTTCTATCAGAATTTATTAATATGGGGAAAAGTTAAGGAAAATTGAAAAGTTTTTATTATTCAAAAAGAATTTTTGCCCTTAACTAAACTTTCATGATAAAATTACTCAAATCAATCTATATAAAATGATCTTCATCAATTACCTGCTTCCATGACTTTGCTCCCTTGGCATGGGAATATTCTCTTGCCCCTTTGTAGCATTTAAAATGTCCTTCCATTCCTCAGAGTCTAACTCAAAAACACTTCCCCAACAAAAACTTCCCTGGGACCCCTTTTAAAAACAAGCTTCTCTCCTGAGTCTTAAAAAGTACATTTTTATTTACTCTGCACATAACATAAAATATCATGTAGCAAAATCATCTATACTTCTTCTATCCTCTCCCTTACTGGAACATAAGCTCCATGAAAGCAGGTCCAGCTCTGCAACAATACTGCTTGCCATCTACAAGCACCCAATAAATGTTTGCTAAACTCAATACCAACCCATGCCTTTAAAAGGCAGAAGTTCAGAATCACAGGACTATAGAAAAAGGAGTAGCCCTGACAACCATCATGTCCAACCAGTGCCTGAAGGCAGGAATCCCCACTTTAACACTGCTGCCAGGGGAGTCTGTTAGCCTTGGCTTGAAGACTTCCAACCAAGGGGAATCAAACAAGTTCATGGTCTTTCAGTCCACTTTTGTACAGTTTCAATTCTTAGGAAGTTGTTCCCAATTGCAAGACTAAATTTGCTTCTAACTCCTACCTGCCACTTCTAGTTCACCTCAATGAAGCCAGACAGTACAGGCCTAATCCCTCTTCCCTCCGATAACCCTTCAATACTTGAACCCAGCTATCATATTCCCCCCAAATCTTTTCTTTGCCAGGCTAAATGTAATAGCTAGCACTTATATAGTGCTCTAAGGTTTGCTAAGCACTTTACAAGTGTTTCTTCCTTTGAGTCTCACAACCCTGGGGGTAGGTCCTATCATTAACAGCATTTTAGAGTTGAGAAAATGAGCTAGATAGCACAGTGGATAGAGCCCTCCAGCTGGAGTCTGAAAGGTCCGTATTTAAATTCAGCTTGAGACACTTACTAGCTGTGTGATCCCTGGGCAAGTCACCTCTGCCTGCCTCAGTTTCCTCAACTGGAGAGATTATAATAACAGCACCTAGCTCATAGGGTTGTTGTGAGGATTTCCTGAGATGATATTTATAAATATTTATTAGCCTAGTGCCTGACACATGGGCATTAATAGACGTTCGCTCTCTTCCCTATTCAGTATACCACCTGGCTGCTCAGTTCTCTCTCAGTCTCCTCTAATACAACATGGACTGAAGGTCTTTCCACTATCACAGTTACCCTCATTAAGAGAGCATCCCACTTAGTGACTGACGTCCTTAAAGCTTGGTGCCAAAAAAAGAAAACTGATATTGTAGAATTCAGCGCTTCTTAAACTGTGGGTCAGACCTCATATGGGGTTGTGAAAAATGTGGCAGCAGTCAAAGGTTTCTGAACATGCAATGACCAAAAGCTAATTCAAAACCAAATGTGTAATAAACCCGAGGTGTTTCTGGCAGTATTCACCCATATTGCATCGTGCAACTTTCACTGCAGCCTTGGTTCTGAACACAAAGCACACACACTTTGCATGCCCTCATGCCACACAACACCAATAAACACTGCCTAAATGTGAAAAGGGATCCCGAGTGGAGAAAGTTTAAGAAGCCCTGATTTAGACGAGGTCCGACAAGGACAGAGGGGAGTGCAATTATCTACTTCTTATTCTTAGTATTTTATTCTTCCCTTAATGTTTCTTCCAAGAGCTTTTTAAATATCAAGAACACAATACAATCTGAACAATGCTAATTTTAACCTGCCTTAAAAGACTAATACCAAAAACTGAAAGATGAAAAATAACCAAATACTCTTTCTTGAACACCTTATGGGACTCTCAATCAACTTGGGTACTAGGCTTGGTTGGATGTCAGGCTACCCAGGCAGCTGAAAAAAAAAATTCTAGCAGCAACACCTAAATGCTTATAAATCCAGCTGCTGGCCACTTTTAAAGTAATCCAGACTCACCTCCAGTGTGGTATCTCTTTTTGCAGACTAAGAAAAACATCCATTAATGAGCAACCCATATGGTGACTCTCTGCTAATATATTTACAGCTCAGAGGGAATGGAATGCATAACAAACCACTCAAAATCTGCAGTATAACCTGTTTTTTGTTCATACTGCATTTTTTTTCATCAAATTTATAAAGCAGGGACAACAGAAAGACTTCTCTTGCATATTCAAAATTTACTCTGTGGGTCTCTCTCTCTTATCTCCCAACCCTCCATTATACCAGGATCAAAGATGAGAAGAAATTAACAGTATACTCCACTTTGGGAAACAAATATTCTCTTTCTACACATAATGTAATAAAATCTATCTTGTGTGCTCGTGCCACTTACCCTTGCTCCCTTTTTGGACAGCAGAGAGACTATATTCATATGGCCAGCAGCTGCTGCATAGCAGAGTGGGGTCATGCCATTCTCTGACATCCCATCCAGACAGGCTCCAAATTCCAACAGAAGAATGACCACTTCCTCATGGCCAAGGTGACACTGGACACATAACACTGGGGCATTATTTAAAACTTCCGTCCTGTAGTTTACATTGGCTCCCCCCAAGATCAGGAGACGGCTTACCTGTGGGACAATGGCCAAACAAGCTTTGTGTATGTTACATGCTTAATAAGAAATGCACCAACCACCCCTCCATGTCCTTATTCTTTTATAAGATTTGAAAACCTCACAATCACTAAGAATGTTATTTCCTAAACTCTCTCCTCTTCCACTTCCTCTTTCACTGCCACATGAGAACCTATTATTCTTATAATGAAATTATGAACAGAGATTTAGACAAGCATGTAGCAAGAACAAGGCTATGGTACTGGACAAAAGAAAGGCATGTGTGCTTTTCATTTATCAAGGACCACGGAGGAGGGGTTTTACTAAAAGAAAAAAAAAGGCAAAGATTTTTAGTTTGCCCCTGAGACTATGAATGCTGAATACATTCCAGTAAAGCCAGCTGTTTGTTTGGCCAGTTGCAACATCATCACCTACAAAATAATTCTGTTGCAGATGTTGCTGAAAGCTGCTGCTGTACAAAGAAATGGTTTTCTTTTTCTAGAACTACTTATAGTATTAACTAGCTTAGAACTGGCCAAACTTCATGAAAAAGTGGCCACTCCTTTCTGCTTGTTTCAATTTCCACTTTCTGGATGGAAACTGCTCCATATGGAGTCACAAAGAATTGGACACAGGTTGAGCAATAACAAATAAACTGCCAAGGAATTGGTCAAAAAAGACAAGACATTACAACAAAAATTCTGTAGTTTGAAGCCAGAAAACGATACCTCAAAATGCAGACAAAAAGAGAAGAATTTATTCTTTAGTAAGACCCCCTAAGCAAGGGTTGGTGGGACTATATTGACTAAAAATTAAATTTTTAAGAAGGACCAAAAAATTCAATACAGTCAAATCATATCTAATATTTGAGTAATTGAACTGTTACCTAGAAAACGGAAAATGGCACTGAGAAGTAGAGAAGCCTTGAGTGAAATAATGCAATGCAAAGCAGGCAGAAAATAGGGGAACAATTCACATAACGACCGTAATAACATAAAGGGAAAAAACATGAAGAAGCTTCAGAACTTGAATCAATGCAGTGTCTAACCATGATCTTGGAAGAGTAATGGTGAAGCACGTATTGCAATCCTTAGCAAAGGGGGTGGGTTAAAGGGGTGGAAGGAGGCGGGCATTTGGATTTGCTTAAATACAAGGGTGGGTTCTTTTGGGGACCGAGTTGGTTAGAGGGGGAGGAGTGTGTTTAAAAGTGATGTTAAAAAAAAACATCAATAAGATACTTTTAAAATGTATCTGAGGTACAATGGAAACATGAATTTAAAACCCTATCATCAACTTCAAGGTCACTGAAGAGACAGTGGCAGAGGTTACCTGGAGTACTATGGCAACTTACCAGTTATTTGTTCCCTTAGGAAATGTTCTATAAAACCCTAGCCATTTTTTCATCATAAATACTGGTTAATAAAATATCTAAAACTTTCTCAAAACAATCAGTATTTTTCTTAGCCTTGTACAATCACACACACTCTCTGCCTTACCCAATCCCATCCCCAATGTGAGAGACAGCAAAGAATTAAGTTTCCAGTTACTGGCTGCTGAAATTACTAAAATAAGTCAGATAAGGAGGCTAGTCCAACCAATCAGGAGGCAATTGGTAGCCTTCAGAAAACCACAAAGTTCTTGATAAAGGGGACTAAGCCTAAAACCAGCCTACCCCAGCTGGGGTCAATGACTGGGAAAATGCTTTTCTTCATTGCTCTTGCTTAATAAACTTCATGCAGACTAACTTCTCTGCCCAGGGGGTAGAAATAGCACAAAATTAGGCACATTTCATACATCAGGAAAGGGGGGAAACATATCAAGGAGATATATAATGAGCGTGTAAAGAAGACTGTGACCTAAAGGAGAACAGACTGATCCATCCTCTGAACTAACAGTATAAAACTGATCTCGCTTCTGTATTTGGCAACTCGCTCTTCCTGAAGAGGAGTGGAGTCTGCTTCTGGCCAGGAACATTCAGTTTCTCTGAACACTGCTTTAATAAATTTTCCTTGATAACTTTCATTGTCAAGCATATTTCTAATACCAACTTTCCCAATAACATAATGGGCGAGATGAATTCAAGTTTCAAGGACACAAGTTTCTTATGAGCACTCCACTCATCCATACAGAGAAGTCTGGATGATATATTTCTGGGAATCAGCATCTGTCACCACTGGGGCCTCTGTCTTCCAGAAGAATCAATAAGGTTGGGCACAAAGTAATAGACCATAATAAGAAGTCTTTAACGACTGTGGCATCAGAAAAGCAATACTATGCCCCTTCCATCCACACTTCGAACATTCTGGTTTTTATATTGTTAACATAAGTGTTCTCTGTTGTTACATTGTAACATACCTCAGACTGTGACTCCCCTAAGTACAGCTTTGTAACAACAGTATCAACTAGCTTTTGTATAGCCCTTTACAGTTGGGGGAGCACTCTACAAATATAATTTCATTTGATCAATTACAACAACCCCTGGAAGATAAATGGTATTGTTATCTATGTGTTTTACAGATAGGGAAAGGGAGGAAAAGAGGGGTCAAGTATATTCTACAAAACACCCAGTTCCCATCACCATGTCTTGCATATTGTAAGAGCTTTTCTATTTGACATTTTTCCTATATAAATTTGCTATTTTATTTTTATCTTTAAATATTTTATGTTTCAATACAAAAATGCCAAAAGCACTTTTGATCAGCCTGTGAATAAGGGATGAAGCCTTCTCCAGAAATAAGTCCTTTACTATCCACCACTGTCATTTCTGTCCATCACAGAAATGAAATCACAGCCTCCTGACTCCTGCCAGGAGTTCTCTAACTATCAGACACCCCCCACTTCTATCTGGAACTTCAGTCATCAATGTAAACTGGTAAAATGCAGGTAAAGTTATGGGAGGCTCTATAGTATCTTTGGGAAGGAGCTATGTATCCTAGACAGAGACCTACCACTACTAACTAGCTAGGCAAATCAAATAACTTTTCTTTGTACTTTGATTTTATAATTAGAGAAATAGGAAAGAGAAAGACAGTAAACATTTCCATAGCACCTACTATGTGCCAAATACTGTGCTAAGTACTTTTTTTAAACAAAAATTCTCTCATTTGATTACAGGATAATACCATCTTAATTATTTATCTACCAAATTCTAAACAGCCAGTAGGGTCAAGCAAAACAAATAAACACATTGGTTTTACTTTTTCTAAGAGTCAAAGAAACAATGCACCAAATTATTTGGCAGAGCACTCCAATGACTCCAGTAACAACAATCTAAGTTTTATCTTCAATTCTTTTACTTGGGTATTGAAATTCTTTCCCTAGATATACATCAATTTCTTCAAAGCCTGGTCTAGTTCATCTGAGATCCTCAGTGTCCTCTATATGACATCCTGTAAAATTTTCACTCCTTTATGCTTAGTATACTTCCCAGGAAGGAAACATCTAATCACACTAGGCCAGTGTTGTTTTTCTTTTAACTGATGTGGGAAATTCATTTGATCCATCATCTGATTTTATGAATCACTCTTTTAAAAGCTGCACTCCAGTTTTCACATAATGTGTTCTTCCAAGAATCACAGAATGGTGGGCTCGAAAGGAATTTCAGAGGTCATCTAGTCCAGCACCAATAAAGGTGGCTTCCTTCATATTTGCCTTATAGATATGAAACATTAAGAGAATATAGTGCATGGCAGAAGTGAGGCTTAGACCAACCACTTACAAGATATTCTATTAAAGAAGAGAGAGAAAACATTATGAAGTGCAAAATGGCTAATTTTTATTACATTAAATTGAAAAGTTTTTGCACAACCAAACCCAATGCAACCAAGATTAGGAGAGAAGCAGAAAACTGGGAAAGAATTTCTGCAACTAGTGTCTGTGACAAAGACCTCATTTCTAAAATATATAGAGAACTGAGTCAAATGTACAAGAATACAAGTCGTTCCCCAACTGATAAATGGTCAAAGGATATTAACAGGCAGTTTTCAGAGGAAGAAATTAAAGCTATCTATAGTCATATTAAAAAAAATGCTCTAAATCACTATTGATTAGAGAGGTGCAAATCAAAACAACTGAGATATCACATGACACCTATCAGATTGGCTAATATGACAAAACAGGAAGATGATAAATGTTGGAGATGTGGGAGGAGTTGGAACAATAATTCATTGCTGGTGGAGTTGTGAGTTGATCCAACCATTCTATCTAGGGAGCAATTTGGAACTATGCCCAAAGGACTACAAAAATGTGTATACCCTTTGACCCAGCAATATCACTTATAGGACTGTATCCTCAAGAGATCATAAAAATGGAAAAAGGTCCCACATGTACAAAAACGTTTATAGCAGCTCTATTTGTGGTGCCCAAAAACTGGAAATCAAGGGGATGCCCATCAGTTGGGGAATGGTTGAATAAATTATGGTATATGAATGTAATGGAATACTATTGTGCTATAAGAAATGATGAACAGGAAGACTTCAGAGAGTCTAGAAAGACTTACATGAGCTGATCCTGAGTGAAAGGAGCAGAACTAGGAGAACTTTGTACACAGCAACAACCACAGTGTGTGAGGAATTTTTCTGGTAGACTTAGTCCTTCACAGAAATAGAAGGACCTAAATAATTCCCAATGGTCTCTTAAGGCAAAAATGCCTTCTGCATTCAGGGAAAGAACTATGGAACTGGATTGCAGAATGAAACAGATCATTTTCTCTTGTATTATGTTTTGGTTTGTTTTATGATTTTTCCCATTCATTTTAATTCTTCTATGCAACGTGACTAAGGTGAAAATGTATTTAATAGGAATGTATAAGTAGAACCTATATAAAACTGTATACCATTTCAGGGAGGGTGTGGGGAGGTAGTAGGGAGGTATGGGGGAAGCAGGGGAGGGAGGGGAAAAAAATCTAAGATATATGGAAATGATTGTAGAACACTGAAAACAAAATAATAATAAAAGAAATGGGCAGATGCTAAAAAAAAAAAAACAAATTCTACATTTTAAATGGATATGTGACCTTACTATTAAAAGATCATATTATAAAAAAGATAAAATCATAAAAAAAGAGAATGTAGTGCAAATTATAGTCAAATGAATGTGATACCAATTCTTAACAAAATCTTAGAAAGGATAATTGAAGAGAATGGTTAATGAACATCCATGAAGGATGGTGGAACACAGTAAAAATCATCATGGCTTCATCAAGAACAGGTCAAGTCAGATTAACCCTGTTCCTTTTTTTGTGACAGGGTTACAGGAGAATGTAATCGATATCATTTACCTAGCTATCAGAAAAATATTTAATGAGGTCTTTCATGCTATTTTCATAGAAAAGATGAGAGAGATCTGAGGTAGATGATAGCACAATTATGCAGCAAAGAGAAAAATTTACAAATTTTGATTTGAGTTATTAGGAAGGTTTCCTAACAGAACTATCCAAAATGGAAAAGGAATTCCTTTCATTCAGGGATTGGTTGGACTATATGCATTCTTAAATACCATCTAACTCAGATCAACCCAACAGGCAGAAGAAGAAGGAAGCTATTTCTCTAATTACTAGAAGCCCAACTTACCTTTTTCTCTTAGCACATTTCCTTAAAAGCTATTTTACATTAATCAATAACAATGCTATAGAGGCCTGAAGAGACCAGCAAGAGTTCACCCAGCCTAGCTGTTACAGAAATTCATGACAGACATTCCCACTGAACAACTGTTTATGGTCTCATCCAAAAGCCCTCATGGGACTATGGCAAATGGACATGTAAGCTTCCAGAAATGAGATCCCTCCTCAGTGGAATGGAGAGTTCATGACAGACTGTTCCTAACTATTCAAGGATGACCCATGAAGCAATAGCCCTATTTCAAACTATGCTGTGTTCAAACAGGGATGTTCAAATAGTCATATATACATTCCATAAATTACAGGGAGCTTTTCAAAAATAGTCTCCAAATGGTCCAGAGGTGAAAAGAATTGACACCATGGAGCTGCTACATTTATTCCTTCAAACAGGTCAAAACATAGACAGTTGTTTTAAATTTCTAAAAGGTTAAATAGCTATTTATGACCCACAAAAAGGTCTATTTGTTATGAAAAGATCATCTATGAAAGTAAAAACTGAGGGGGTGGTTTCTACTCCTGGACAATACCTGGAAATGAAACCTTTTAAGTCCCCTCCTCAATAATATTACAGATAAAACAAAATGAGCCAACATAAAGCCAACTGAAGAGTTTTGTTGGCTAACCACCCTTGTGAGCCCAGGTGGTTCCCCAGCTGGGGAGCACTTCCATCCTGAATCCCAAGGTTTCCCTGGACCACTTCCATGTCTTCAGGGTAACCAGAGGAGACCTAAGTTATCTCTCTTCTGAGGATAAAGGGCTCTGCTCTGTTTCAGAACACAGATCACCTGAAAAGAAAACCAACATCAATAAAAACATTGCTTCCCCTAACCCAGGGTAGGAACAGGCTGAAATCTCCAAGGTAGAAGCCCTCTGGAAACAGACTCTACAGAGGCTTGAGCCAGGGAAGAACCATCCCTGTCTAGCAAGTTATTCACAAACCAGATCGTGAGAGCAAAATAATTCACCCAGTGCTTTCATTTATAGCTGGGCATTTGTTGTCAGGGCAAATAGTGGGTCATTTAAGATTCCTGGCAGGGAAAGGAAACTGGGTGGTACAAAGCACAGAGAATTCAAACTGCAAGACTGAAATATGTTTGCCAGGTCAGTGGAACTCATACTATTTAAATAAAAATTTAGCAAGTAATCTCTCTTTAATGAGTTAAATAACTTTAATTTACCCAAGTTCTGTGATTAGTGCTCAAAATGGCACATTCATTCCTGTTATAAAAATATTTAATACTCTAAAAAAAAAGTCTCTTAATTAGACACACTATTTTAAATTGTAATTTGTTCAAGATTCTGTGAAGCACAAAAAAATTTTTTTTCCCTTTCTAAGGATAACAAAAATAAGAGAGAAGGAAAAAGTGAAAAGTGAGTGATTTCATAAACAAGTTATGTAACTGTTTGCTTAGGTAGGAAGAAATGTAAACTTGTTTAAGAGTGAAATTTTACAAAATCAAAACCTCTGAAAGACATCAAAACTATGATGGGCAAAAAATGGAAAAAATTTATAGTCAGGTGGTCAAACATTATAGAAATTACCCTCGTTAATTTACTGTTTGGAAAATACCATTCATCACAAAAAGAGACATTTCATATTTAATTTCTCCATTTTTTAAATTACAAAGATAATAGAAATAAAAATAGTACATATTGGAGAAATTAAAGGAAAGAATGATAGGTTTTCAGTGCTGACAATGCATTAAGTAACAACGAATGCTGATAAAAGCATAAGAAATCTAGATCTTGAAAGAGTGCCTGAGGACATCAAGTCCTACCCTCCATTCTTTGATGGATGAGAAGAAATCTGAGGCCTAAAGAGGTGTATCTGAAAGAGTTAGTGATTACAGGAGTTGGTGCTGATGTGCAGAAATAGGGTACACAACCCTATGGAAAGCTCTAGATTCAGGTCAAAGAAGGTTAAAATCATCCAAATATACTTCAAGCTTACATGTGCTCAGAAGGCTGGAGAGGGGGCAAGAGTTGGGATTTGAGAGCAGAAATTATTTGGTTTTAAAGGAGATCATGCTTACATGTGAACAACATCACTCTCGACACATTCTTTCATATAATGTATTTTTCAAAATACAATACAAATTGTTAAATGTTAATGTTAAATGCATTAATAAATGGGTGCCTCTTTCTATCACAAACCAAAAATCAACAGAGGAAAGATGGTTTAATACAGACAGAAAACATATATAGAGATAAGAAAAATGGGAAATGTCTTAACAAAATGTAAATGTAGGTGAGGACTGGATGAGAAAGGCTCATGATGAAGAAGTCCCAAGCATGTCTGCCTAGAGGGGAGAAAGAGCTTGTCACACCCCCATCTCATGGGCTAAAGAGTCCTAGGAACCACTGTCACCATCAAGAGACTAGATGAAGCCTTCCCATAGCTCTGGCCTTAGGTAGCAGCCACAGAGGCCACATTGGGCAGGCAGCAGCATATTCTACAGCAGCCTCTACAGCAGCCCACATCCATGATTGGATTGTAAAAACCCTGGGGGCACTGAGCAGCTGTGTAGAGGCCCCGAGGCAGCTGATCTTTATTTCACACTGAATGGCAGCCCTGCCCATGCAGCTTATCTGAATCTCAGCCCCTAGTACTGACTTGGTAGAACTGGAGGCCAGGTGGCTGTGGACAGGAAACTGTGCTAAGATTGTGGGCACAAAAATCTCTCTCTGCTCCCAGACCAGTGTACACACTTGATTGTGCCACCTTGAAGGAACTGAGTTCTTACAGATTCCCAGAGTATACCCTACTCTTGACAAAGGACCCAAAAGTCAAGTAACTGGTTGGGAAAATGCCCCCAAAAAAGAAAAAAAAAAGAAGACTATAAGAGGAAGACTTCTGTATCCCAAACATCCAAAATAAATAGTCAATGGTCTCAGGCCATGGAAGAGCTCAAAAAGGATTTTGAAAATCAAGTTAGACAGGTGGAGGAAAAATTGGGAAGAGAAATGAGAGAGATGCAAGAAAAGCATGAAAAGCAGGTCAATACTTTGCTAAAGGAGATGCAAAAAAATGCTGAAGAAAATAACACCTTGAAAAATAGGCTAACTCAATTGGCAAAAGAGGTTCAAAAAGCCAATGAGGAGAAGAATGCTTTCAAAAGCAGAATTAGCCAAATGGAAAAGGAGGCTCAAAAGCTCAC
>CM053771.1:180868186-180890160 GCA_028658325.1 Potorous gilbertii | reverse complement strand
TGATAGGGGAAATTAGAATGCTTAGTGTACTGGGGTGGGGGGAGGGGACAAATGGGGAGAAAATTTGGAATTCAAAATTTTGTGGAAATGAATGTTGAAAACTTAAATTTAAATACAAAAAAAGAAAAATATGATTCACACAGGTTACTTCAAAGAAAAATTGTAACGTTTATGTTAAAACATGAAAATGAAAGGTTTACTAAAAAGTTACCATACAGAAGAAGAGTGTGGGAATGGTTCATTAGAAATGTTTACAGCTACAGATGATTTTATAATTGAAAATATCCTTCTCAAAGATTTAATTCTAAGAGTCATAATTGATCATCTGAAGTACCTGGAGATACAGTTTCAGTAATACTTCCCTTCAAATTTTGATTCTAAAAACTAAGTTAGATTCATAAATCATATTCAATTGAAATGAAAAAAGTCATCTACCATCAAAATTTCAACAAGAATTTGCCAAATTATCAAGTTACACAGGTTTAAAAACTTGAGTTTCCTATAAAAAATGTTAAATAAATTTTGACTTGTGATTAGGACACAATTTATGAAATGACTCTAAACATATTTCTGCCAATTTGTACTACATATTTATGGGAAACAGCATTCTCAGCATTGACAATTATAAAATCAAACTATTGATCAACTCTGAAAAACTTTGAAGGTGTTCTATGTCCTGCAGTATCAAATATTCCACCAAGATTTAATTCGTTATATATAAATAAACAAGTACATCCATTTAAAAAAAGAGAGAGAGACTAGACAAGGCACAATACTGCTGTTCAAAATAGCAGAGTCCACTTTCTCTGTCTGTGGCCACACCTAGAGTGCAAAAGTAATGGTTGCCTGAAAAGACTTGCCAGGGATTAGATCCTTTTAAATTTTTTATTCTAATTAAAACAGTAAAATAGGTTGTAACATTAGAAAAATGTATTACTTCTACAGTGAGTTCTACTTGATGGAAAAATAATTAATATATACCACCAAAAATATCCCCCAAAATCACACATATCATAATAGTAGCAGAATTTTTATATAGTACTATACATAATACAGTATTTATACACACACACACACACATACATACACATACATACACTATTTATATATAGAACCTGGTACTATAGTGACTACTTACAAATGTTATCTCATTTGATTCTCACAACTCTGGGAGGCAATAATATGTCTCTATTTCACAATTCAGGAAACAGACAAACAGAGGTTAAGTGGCTTGCCCAAGGCCATATGCCTAGTAAAGTGTCAGAAGCCAGAATTGAAGTCAGGTCTTCCTAACTTCAGTCCAGGCACTCCACCCACTGTGCCACCAGCTGCCAATGTATACAATAATACTCAGAAACTATAGGTATTTATTATAGAGAATAGCTAGGCTTCCCAATGGTATGGGAAGAGTGGTACCCGAGGACCCCTGAAAAGCTTGATGGCTTAGGCAGGCAGGCACCAGGCCAAGATCAAATAGTAGTGTAGATCAAGAAAATAACATTGATCAGAAAGCAGATGAACATGTTGTGGGGAGGACAAAACTAATGACAGCAAACATACAAGTAGTAAAATGAAATCCTCTATAAAATGTATTCTCTGTATAACCATCTCCTTCTGACCATTTAAAAAATCTTTTTAACTAGACCTGTGATTTCATTCACGTCTTACACTACACTGTCCAAAGTACCAAGATATTAAGGAATTGTGCCAGGGTCACACAGTAAGTATCAGGGACAAGATTCGGATCCAAGTCTTCTGGATTCTCAGGCCAGCTCTCTATCTATTGCAACAGTGACCAAAATTTGACTAATGATGGGCCAGCCTAAGGTAATTCAGTTACGCAGTTTAGACTCATTGGACTTGGTTATGGAAAGAAAAACTAAGACCAAACAAGGCTGGTTTGAATTCCTTTCTTGATTCCCCCAGCATTCTCTCCCTCTTAAAATGACATTGCTTGAGTACACGGAATTCCCTCCCAAAAGAACAGCTGCTTCCAGAGGAAAGGTCTGTTTTTTTCACCACTGTATTTCCAACAATAATAAGCATTTATTGAGCACTGACTATGTGCCCGTTGTAAGTACTGAGGATACAAAAACAAACATAAAACCATTCTTGTCCTCAAGGAGTTTACTTTGTAAAGAGCTGGTGACTTAAATATAAGTAATTAAATGACTTCTGATTAGAGCTGTCGCAAAAATGGAATGGGCAGTCCCAAGAGAGTTCCTTATCAATGTAGTTCTTTAAGCAGAGGCTGGAAGGAAGCCTTGGAACTAACAAAATTTCCTGCACTGAATGAATGAATGAATAAACAAATGAACCAAAGAACAAGTAACTATAAGACATTTATAACACATGGCCATGCTAAACTAAGGATAATGCAAAAGGAATTCAAGCTTCAGTGAGAAGCTGAACTAAATGACTGAGATCTCTTCCCACTCAGAATCTAGGATTTTGCAAATTCAGAACATTTTTAGAATCAATTTTCTCTGGAAGTCTCTTATTTATGGTTCCCTTAGGAGAACTGCTTTTGTCCAGTAGCCCCCTGAAAAGGTGAGGCTGGCTATCGAGGGAAACTCTTTGCCATGGCCTTCTCCTTACCCTTCTTACCCAAACAGAAGGAGAAAAAAATATGAATCCTTGATATGCAGTGTTTAAAAAAAAATGCCTTTGAGACTCTCACTGAGAAAATGCTATTAGACTGAACAGTTCTGATAATGAACACTCTTCCCACTATCCATCACTGAAAGGTGAAGAAAGGATAATTATACTAAGCAAAATCACTGGCAAAGGTCATAGTATTTGCTGCTCTGGCTCTGATTTTACATTTTAACACATTTCCTTACCTTCACATTGGGAGTGTAAAGATTTCTCAAGGAAGCGAGAGCAGCTGACAGTCCATCAGTGCTGTACCCAATCCACAAGGCTTGAAGGTGGCTTGAAGAAATTCCAGTTTTTTTACTGAGACCCTGTAAATTAATTGAAGACATAAATTTTTTCCCAAGTCTCCTCTCATTATCACAAGGAACATCAAAGCTAAAAGCTAAAAAGTTTTACAGCACTTGGGAAAAAGAAGGGGAACAAAACAGAAACGATTTCTGTAACTATGGCCAGGCTTCGGAGAGTTACAGGACTGACACTATTAGACTCCTCCACCAATCCAGGACTTACCTTAAAAATATGTGCCTTAAGAATGTGATGCCCAAGTTCCATGGTTTGTTGGCGATTCAACTTTCCCTCCTGTCTGGAGAACATAAATGCCAGAAGAGCATGTCCATTCCTAGAGAATTGGTGAGAGAAGAGAAAACAAAAACCTTTCGGCAAATGTTCCTTTTTTTAGAGTATTTGAGATGCCTTAACTAAGAAGCAGCACTTTGTGAAGAGAAAAGTTTGTTAAAAGGTTGGCTCATCACTAGTCAAAGTCAGAAAGGTGATGCAAATACTTTCTTTATCTAAGAGCTTCCAAGATCTGGAATTGCTTAGAGAAATACTAATATAATAAATATGCAGAAGAGCATCTGACCTCAATATTTTTGTCTTATTAGGAAGAAGAGGGGACTGGAGTGAATATGAAAACCTTGGTCATTCTAAGAGCAAAGACTTAACTATTTCTACAGGTAGGCTTAATGTTTCTACATAATTTGACTATATTACCAACCATCTATCTCAAACTGAGCATCACAAAATTACTGCTTTAATTATTATGAAACTTAATCCTGCAAGATCTATATTTTTTCTAGGAAAAGCAGGAAATGGTAGATTAAAGAATAAATATTTACTACCTGAAGAAAATGTTTTTAAGATGTCTTTTTAAGGCTGTTAATTTGAATGATAAAATACCCATAATTTCCAAGTCACATTTTTTAAAAAACATTTTTAAGTAGTTACATTAAGGAAAGTTTACTTTAAAAGTAAATTACTTTAAGTTAAACATCTGCTTCACATCACTCCTGTTTTATGGGTGGATGATGATCATTTTACAGCTAGGGGAAGTGGGCCGCAGGGAAACTAAGAGATCTAGCCTTAAGAGGGGAGAAATTTGGCTTTTCCCACTTTGAGGTTTCATGTTAATTTTCCCTCTGAATGGTTTGCCTTTAAAAAAAACAAAACACATTCTCAGGTAAGCAGGGAAAAAAAAAGAAATCAGTTTCTGGTTCTGAGAAACAAGAAGTGGTACGTTCATTCACCAACTTTTAAGATGACATAATAAATATATGTGTGTTGTCTTTATTATATTTTTGAGCTCTTGCTGGGTAAGGACAATCTTTTACTTTTCTTTGTATCCCTTGCACTTAGCATTCAAGTCACCATGTCAGCTACAGATTTACTCCAAGGACTCCCAGGGCAACTTTATCCAAGCAAGCACAAGATGATTTTAATGCCCCTTACCTTTTGCAATTCCCAGAAATTAAGTTTTATAGGCACATAAGGCATAATTAGAGTGAATCTACAGTGGAGGGGAGATGCAATAGAAAAGCCAGTGCTAAAGTGAGAACTGAGTAATGAAAATCTACTAATAACTCCTAAACATCAAGATTAGTCAACCTCTTCCAACTCAAATAAATATTATGCCAGAAATAGTACCAGGCAGTAAAATTGAGGGACAAGAATAATGAAAGCCAGATGATGAGGAAGGCAAAGGAAGGAACAATAGTAACTGACTTCTGAATAATAAAAAAAAATTTAGGAAAACATTGCAAATTAGAGTAGAAAGGGACCTTTAAAGATCATTTCATTCAAAGGTATACCACATATAGCTTGTTAGCCTTCGTAATACAGGGTACCTTACATCAAAGGCTGATGCTTTCACTAAAGTGGCATACATTCTGTACCTTTGTACAAAGTTCCAACAGATGGCCAATCTTTTCTTACTCGTGATTCAGTCAGTGAATAAATATTAAGCACATACTATGTGCCAGGCATAATAAAAGAGACAACACACACAGCTAGGAAGCCCCATGTTCCATGGATGTATAGTCTATGGCCAGCTTTATACTCTAAAGCCCTCCAAGTTTGGCAGAACCAGATTGAGCCTGTATATTTCAGGCAAAGTCTGGGAAGCCAGAGTTACTTCCACACCAAGACAGGGTATCAGAACAGGACATCAGAAGAGATTCTTTCCTAGAAAGCAGGATTCTTGGGAAATACAATGAACTTCTTATGAAAAATGGCAGGTGAGGAAGAAAGAAGAGAGCAAAGAAAAATTATTTAATCTAGTCTTTCACCCAAAGAGCACAATGAGTCAGTTCAGCAAAAAGCAACTTAGGGTATTTCTATTTCAAGGTTTTTATCTACCTACTTTAGGTCATTGTTGTGAATTTCTCAATTATTTTCATATCTGGCTCATGGCCTTTTCTATCCTCTCCCCTACCACTCTCTAGCATTTAAATATGCACACTGACGATCCCTTGGAGCTCTAAATTCCTCAATACCAATGTCTCCATCTCCACTACACATCACTCATAAATTAGTTATTATCATTTCTTGGATTGCACTATTTTCAAAATAAAGATCTTTATAGTCTGGGAATGAAATTTCAATCTCCTATCCTTTTACCTCTCCTATTCATATAGAAACCGTCATTTAACTTTTCTTCAAATTCCCTAATTTAATATTAATTATTTCCAGACACAATTAATTATTTCCATACATAATCTTCATCCACTGATCAGCTATTTGACTGTTAGACAAGTCAGTACCTTGCAAAATCCCCTTGCCCCACTGAACTTTCCCATTCTCAACTTGGGGATCCTAATCCCTAAGTAACTATTTCATTTTTCTACTCCTGCTCCACAGCTGCTGAATCTCCTTAGAGAAAAGCCATGCAGTTGAGTATCTATGACTTACTATATATCTGTATTATAAAACTTCAGCTGGGACAGTGCTGCTGCTTATTAATAAAATTCAAATGTCCTTCTCTACCATTCACGGGTCTCCACAGTCTGTTACCCTAACTTTTCTAGCTTTATCTCATACTACTCTGTTATATTCTTTGTTTCAACTAAACTACACCACAATCTGATCTCCACATCACCCCCAGCCCCAAACCTCTCTTTCCTTACGTCTCCACATCTTTGCTCATACTGTTCTCTAAACCTGGTATATTTCTTTTCTTTACGTGCCAGTTATGTTCCCTCTATCCTTTACTGAACGACTCAGAAACCTGCTCCATCTCCTCTCTTCTCCCGCCAACAGGAATGTGCTTCTTTCTGAATCAGCAGTCTGTTCTACACTTCTCTAATTCATTTATCAAGTATTCTTGAATATAACAGGTCATATAACCCTACATCTAGGGCTGAAAGAGATGTTAAAAATCACTTAGTCCAATGACAGATGAGAAAACCAAGACCTACAGAGGTTAAGTGACTTGCTGAACTCACAAAATTGTGCCAGGATTTGAACTCTGTACCTCTGGCTCTAAATCCAGTGTCCTTCCCATTGTACCATGCTGCCTCTTCCTCTAGGCTATTAAGCACTCTAAGATTTTAAGGACACGTGCAATGACATCTACATTTTTAACTCTCTCATTGTAATGGTCTATACACAATAAGTACCTAGTAAATATTCATTGAATGGATATGAATAAACTTGCTAGAGAAATAATTTTTCATTTGCCTCTTATCCAGCTTGCGCTAGAAACAAATAAACAACCCGCTAAGTAAATATGCCACATGGTACCACTAAATTATTCATTCTGTATTGTTTTTTCATATGTGTTAAAAAGCCTATTCCCCAAATTAGGGCAAGAAACCATGAATATAGGCAAAAGCAATTCTGAAGCTACCTTGGCTCACACAAGAAGTCAGTGTTTTCACCATCAGCTCTCCAAACAAGCCATTCTCTGAAGGAGGGGTGGCAAAACATGCGGGTTTTGTCCCTCCTTTTGATCAGGAAGCACGAAAGAGAATCCATTCTTTGGTGAAAATCTTCCCACTCCTGTTCGCCTTGTATATGACCAGCGTTGATAGCCTGAAAAATCTGTTCATCTGTCATGGGGTGAAGGGAAGCAAGAGTCACATTTAAAATGGGAAGTGCTCTTTCAAAGGCAGAGTTGGTCATGAACTTCATGTTACACTGCAGCAAATAGAGTTCTGACAGAGACACAGGAACAACTTTGTAGCTCGCACTTTTAATCACTAAATGTCCCTTTTGGAAGAGATCCAACGTCAGCTTCAGGTACAGGTAAGATCCCAAGCTCCGCATAACAAGATGGTTGCTCACTTTCCCAATGATGACAGCATCTGCCTTCCCAGTTAGAGAAATGTTGTTGACTATCTCTTGGCTACTGTTGATCCTATACTGGACGTAGGCATTCAAATCATTGTGAATCTCTTTATTTTCAGGGAAATCATCTAAGGAAATTCTAAAAAATGGCAATGCACTTATGATTTCCTGTGAGGGAAAAGAAATCATAGACACAGTGTCATTCCATGGAAGTAGAAGTAGCATTTTAAACCAGATTCATTGCTTTTCTTTCAAGAAAGATTATCCTGGATTACAGGGATTCAAGGTTTTGTAATAAAACATGTAATGAGATCAAATGAAGATGAAAAACTTATTGAAAAGAAACCCCACTGAAAGATTTAATTGAAAAAGCCCTTCCCAAAGCTCTTCTCTGAGAAATTCAAACAAAACAAGCCCTAAGGCTACTTACACACACACACACACACACACACACACACACACACACACACACACACACACATACACACACACACTCACTCTCTCTCTCTCTCTGTCTCTCTCTCCCTCTCTGTCTCTTACTCAGAGAGAACTATTTAAATGACCTAAAATATAAGAAAATAGGCCCCTTTACAAAGCAATGCAAATAGAATCACAAGACTATAGATTTGCAGATGGAAGAGACGTTGGAGAGCTTTCTAGTCTAGTCACTTAAAGATGAAGTAACTGAGATAAGTAAAAGTTAAGTGACTTGCCAGAAGTGAAACACATCATAAGGGGAGACTAAGGATTTGAACCAATATCCTCTGGTTCCAAATCCAATGTTTTTCTTTTCCTTCCTTTCTGAAACTTTAAAGATTAGAACCTTGTTGTGCTTGTTTTTGTGTATGTCCCTAGTTCTTTTCCTTTCTATATTTTCCATAAACACATGAATTTGATACAAAAACCTTAAGACTGTATTTGGTTTGATACAAAGGTAAGATAAAATGTTAATACACTATCCAATAGTATCCAGAAGGAAAAGGGATTTTACTTCAGACATGGATCATGATAACCTAGAAAGTATAAATAAATGAAATCAAGTCAAAAATACCACCCCTCATTCAACAGCATTAGTAACTTTCTTAAGTTAGCAATAGATAATAAAATGATGTCAAAAAAATATTTCTAGTTTGAATTTGTATGTTTTAATCTCTTTTCCTCAAACCTGAGGAATTTGTAGTGCTTGTTTCCTCTGAAAAATACTCTGGGAGCTCAAGAGGTAGAGTCTCACAAAGAGCTAAAATAACATGCACAGAAAATTCTTTGTCCACCTCACTCTTGTATCTGTACTCAAATCCAATGCTTTTCCAATCTATGCTTCCTCTGGTGCAATTAGCTCTTTAAGAAAGGCAATCAGATCAAAGTTTACTATTTGCTCTCTCTTTTTTATTTGCTTTTTCTTTTTCATGGTTCCTCCCATTGGTTCTAACTCTTCTTTACAACACAACTAATGTGGAAATATGTTTAATATGAATGTATATGTATCAGACTGCATACCATCTTGGAAAGGTGGGGGGAGAAGGAAGGGGAGAAAATTTAGAACTCAAAACTTTATGGAAGTGAATGCTGAAAAATAAAAATAAATTAATTTTTAAAATGACAATCAGACTCACAACACTTATTTAACACCTTTATAAATATCAACGCCTTTATAAATATCAGCCCAACAGACGGAATGATTTTAGAAATATTATCTGGCATTTTACATATATGTGTGTGTGTGTATATTTTAGTAAAGAAGAACTCACATATGGATACAGCTAATTCTTTGATCATTTACAGTAATGAGGATAAGAGAGAACATGGATAATTGAAATCTCTATATCTCACTACTGCATAAGATAAAAAAAATTTCAAATGAGGTTATGAGGCTATCATATCATTGTAACTTATTTCACTGTGCTTCATATGTTTGATATTTTTAAAAAAATAACTACCTGCTATGCCAACAACTGAACTTGTTTCCATTTTCTCTTAAAGAAAAAACACCCTTAATTTAATCCCATTTTTGCTTAATAGAGGAAACATAAACCAAGACTTTTAAAAAAAAATTATAGTTTAGATCTAAAAAAGACTAAAAAGTAAAAACGTCCAATGTCTCTAACAAGGCTCTAGAAGGCAGTTCTGAAGTCCTATAAGATGGGGCACAGGTGACAAAGGGTTCTTGAAGGCCCCAAGATCTAGAGGGCGCTATCAATTTGGAAAGACTTCAAATATAAGCCCAGTGACAAAATGCATAATTGTTGTCCAAAGACTGATTTAGCCAAGTCTAGGGAAACCCAATACCAGCTAAGAACCAACAGGTGGTATTATTTTCAGCCATATACATTATAAACACCATATACTAAGGCAAAGAGGGCTTAGGGTAGAAAAGTTACCCATTCTGATGAAATCAGGTCTCTTCAAAGTACTGAAATTACATAAAGAGTCTTGAAAAAGAGATACATGGACCTACGCTGGTGGGGACTTGGGGGAGGAAGTTTAAGTCAATATGTAGAACAAGATTTTAGTATCCCAGAGTAATGAACTCTTGTTTTCTTCATTCCTATTGACCTGGCTAATGTCAAACCACATCTCAATTTTTATTACTAAAATACAGCCTCCTTAATAAGAGACATTAAAAATGTTTCTCTTCTTTATAAACAGGTACTCCTGGGAAAAAATTTTAAATCTATTAGCATATATGTTAAGCAGCCATCTAAAGCAATTATGCTTTGGAAAACTTGGCTTAGTTTTAGTTCATAAACTGAAATTATGGTAAACCAGGTCTAGACATTTCAGTTTCAGAAGCACAGGTAGAATTCAATGCTAACAGGAAAGTTACCTGACATCTTGATGAATATACCTTTGAAAATAAGGTCATATTCTGGGCCAGTTGGAAACTCTCTGGACTAATTTTTCATAGTCTTAATAGAGTTTCTGATTAAACAGTCAAATGATTTATAAGCATTTTTGGTGTTCATATTAATCACTGCAAAATTTTTGGAAGAGGGACTGGGTGAGAGAGTTGAGATTTTTATATTACCTGAAAATTTGCTCTTACAGTTACAATCAACTTCAGCCAGGCAGGAAATTTAGAAATAATTTTGGTAATAAATGAAGAAAGTGTGTCTCCATAATCGGGTTTATGAAACTCAGCTTCATTTAGGCCATCTATCAAAATAATGTATCCTTCCTCTGGAATTTTCTGCTCTAAAGGATAAAAAAAATTTTTTTTAAATCAAGAAATTACACATTTCTTTAAGGTGACAACACACTGTGTGTCTACGCACAGTTTTTTTAAGTGTTAACAAAAAGTGTCATGTTTACATATGGCAGCAGAAATGGTTCTCAATGAAGCATATTTTCTATTAAATTTATAATTAAAATAGGAACACTAAGCCAAGAAGCAGCCTAACAGACGGCATGATTTTAGAAATAATATCTTGCATGACATATATTAGTAGAGAAGCACTCACATATGGATACAGCTAATTCCTTGATCACTTATAGTAACGAGGGTAAGAGACAGCATGGATAATTGAAATCTCTATTGAATCTTTATACTGACTTAAGCTATTATTTTTAACCTGCAAACTCAATCTGAATAGGCTCCTCCCCCTGCTCCTCAGATTTCTCAGGGAAAAGACAAGAGTTCCAACGTGGAAAGTGAGGTGAAACAAAAAGAACAAGTCAGGCAGGGCCATATCTTCAAACTCAGCTGAGCAGGTAACTGGAAAAACATTCTCACAATTCTATTCAAATGGGACAAAATTAGGACTAACAGTAATACCAAACAGGAAGTAAAACCATTCACGATCTTTGTAGCCCTAAGGTAGCATCCACATATGTTATGGTCTTTAAATGCTTGGTGGAGTTGGCTTTCCACTAGTAGCGATAGATGATTGCTCTTCCAGCCTGGCTCCCCTGGGGAACCATGATCACTACTCTTTTTTCTAGAACTGATCACTCCTGTTCCTGTCTAAATATACAGTGAGAAAGATTCCAAGTAACATCCTTGATCTACCATTTCTGAGTATGGCGAGTGGTTCCAGGACTCCTCTGGTGAAGGCTGCCACTGGGTCTTGAACACATGACCTAAGGCTCAGCATGCTCTGTAGCTGTGGCTCCTTTATTAGCAGGTCTCTATACGCAGCCAATGGATGCGCCCGGCACAGCAAAGCGGCAATGCTGTGCACAAACTCGGGGACCAGGCATGTGTAGGTGTTGTCAGCTTGGCAGTAGTGATAGGCCACAACCTGAACAGAAAGCAAGCACACACCATCAGGGGACAGTTTCTCAGTTTAAAGTAAACAGAAACGAGCATTTATTTATTTTTTCCCCTGGATGAAATAAAGAGGGCATGCATTTGATTTCCACCACAGGTCCACATTCTGAAAAGGAGAAAAGTGATGGTATGCTGTTCAATTAGCAAGATGTCAAAAAGGTTTAGCACCAAAAATTACAGTTTCAGAAGTCAGAGCTCCCCTAATTTTAACCAAGAAAGAAAGAGAAACTCCCTAAAGCAAAATAAATTGCTCAAGGTCACATAGCAAGCAAGTGGTAGAACTGGATTGGAATTCAGGTCTCCTGCTTCCCAGGCCGGTGTTGTTTTATGTCGGTCAGTTGCTGTAGCAGTAGGAAGGCATTCACAAAAGTCAAAACTTGGCCTGACTGACGGCAATTCCAGGTTTACAGGAAATTCCAAGTAGACCCCAACATTCCTGAGGAAAGATATGCAGATAGCATTACCCTGGAAATCCCTTAGAGCTGATTTGTTACCGCTCTTAAAAAGCAAGTTAGGAAATGAGTAGCCAGTAAGAACACAGTCCAGATACTAACATATCCATTTTCCTCTAAAAGAAGAAGGGGTGACTGGAATGTCAAGTCTTCAAGTACACAGACTTGCATAGCACAGCTGACTGATAGTGCAGAGAAATGAAGACCACTAAATTGTGTGGGGAATGAATGACAATGAACTTTAAAGGAGGAATCATGTTGTGCATCTAAGGCTTTCTCTCTGTATGACCTCAAGTTAACTTCCCCAGGCCTGGGTTTCTTCTTCTCTTAGATGAGGTGGCTGGGTGAAACAGCCTCTAAGATGCCTTTCAACTCTAGGTGCAGATACACGTAGGAGAATGGTACTGTACCGGTCATAAGGCAAGGAGTGTTACCTTGGTCATAATGAACTTTCTTTTTTATATAGGTTACATATGTGTAGTCATGCAAAAATATTCATAAAATATTTAAAATATTCAAAAATATTCATGTTGTGAAAGAAAACAGACAAAAAAACTCCAGAAAAATAAAGACCTAGGGGCAGCTAGGCGGTACAGTGAAGAGCACCGACCCTGGAGTCAGGAGGACCTAAATTCAAATCTGACCTCAGACGCTGACACTTCCTAGTTGCATGCCTTGGGCAAGTCACTTAATCCCAACTGCCTCACCTCGCCCCTCCAAGAAAGAAAAAAAAGAAAAATAAAGTGGAAAAAAACTAAAAGTTGCTTTAATCTGTGTTCAGACACCATCAGTTTTTTCTCTGGGGATGGATAGCATTTTTCATCCTAAGTCCTTCAGAGTGGTCAGGACCATTGTGTTATTGAGAATAGCTAAGTCCTTCCTATCTGATCACCTTACAATATTGCTGTTACTTTGTACCCAGGACATTTCACTTTGCATCAACCCATCTAAGTCTTTATAGGTGTTTCTGAGAGCATTTCTGCTCGTCATTTCTTACAGCACAACAGTATTCCATCATAATTACATACCACAACTTACTCAGCCATTTCCCAATTGATGTATAATAAACTTTCAATGACAAGATGCCTAATTAGAAATTTTCCAAGGAGAGTGGGAAATCCAATTCCATGCACAAGAAGAAGTCACTAAATAAGCCCATGTTAGTCCTTTGAAATTGATGATCCTTCCAGTTCTGACCACTGAAGCCCAGTGGGGGAGCTCTTTTTCATCCTGTATATGAAAACTTTGGGATTATGAAAAATGATAGAATGGGAGTAAGGGAATCAAGGAGAAGAGTGTTATGAGTAAAAGTCTTCCTGGTTACAGAATTTATTTTATTCTATTAAAAATCTTCGTTACCCTGAAATATTTGCATTTCCTCTGCCCCCATCATGTTTGGAGTTAAATCAAATGAGGTACATGGTAACATATATAAGGGGCTATGTAAACCCTAAAGCACCATATAAAAGCTAGCTATTATTAATTCAATTATAATAGGCTCACTGGAATTAAAAACAGGAAGTAAGCTATTAAAAATGGGTAGACATTTGAGAGCCAAAAGAGACTGATAGAAGAAACTGTGATTGTATTTTTTGAGCGCTTCCAATTTTTTCAAAGGTGCTTTTGTTATTTTTTTTCTAGCTCTATAAAATAATTTTTTGGTAGTTTCACTGTTATGGCACTGAAAAAGTAAATTAATCTAGGTAGAATTGCCAATTTTATCGTAATAGCTCAACCTACTCATGAGCTATGGGTATTTTTCCAATTGTTCTGACTTCATCTATGTGAAAAGCATTTTGTAATTGTGTTCATATAATTCCTGGCTTTGTCTTGGCAGATAGACTCCCAAATATTTTATATTGTCTACAGTTATTTTAAATGGAATTCCTCTATCTCTTGCTTCTGGATTTTGTTGACAATATACAGAAATGCTGATGATTTATGTGGGTTTATTCTATATCCTGCAACTTTGCTAAAGCTGTTAATTATTTCAAGTAGTTTTTCAGTTGATTCTCTAGGCTTCTCTAAGTATACCATCATATCATCTGCAAAGAGTGATTGTTGGGTTTCTTCATTGCCTATTCTAATTTCTTAAATTTCTTTTTCATCTCTTATTGCCAAAGGTAACATTTCTAGTATAATATTGAACAACAGTGATGATAAAAGGCATCCTTGCTTCACCCCTAATCTTACTGGAAAATCTTGTAGCTTATCCCCATTACATATAATGTTTACTCGTGGTTTTAGATAGATTAGTACCTATCATTTTAAGGAAAATTCCATTTATTCCTATGCTCTCTAATGTTTTTAACAGGAATGGGTGCTGAATTTTGTCGAATGCTTTTTCTGCATCTATTCTGATGATTACATGATTTCTTTTAGTTTTACTGTTGATATGATCAATTATTCTGATAGTTTTCCTAATATTGAACTAGCCTTGTAATACTGGTATAAACCCCACCTGGAAACAGTATATCATCTTCATGAGTTGCTGTAATATTTTTGTTAATATTTTATTTAAAGTTTTTGCATCAATATTCATTAGGGAAATTGGACTATAATTTTCTCTGTTTGGCTCTTCCTGATTTAGGTATCAACATCATATTTGTGTCATAAAAGGAATTTGGTAGGACTTCTTCACCTGGTTTTCCAAATGACTTACACAGCATTGGAATTAATTGTTCTTTAAATGTTTGGTGGAAATCACTTGTAAATCCATCTGGCCCTGGAGATTTTTTTCTTAGGGAATTCATTTATGACTCGTTCAATTTCTTTTTCTAAAATGGGATTAAGTATTTTATTTCATCTGGACAATTTATATTTTTGTAAGTATTCATCCATTTCACTTAGATTACCAGATTTATTATTATACAGTTTGGGTTGCTTTTATTTCACTTGGCCCTAACAACCTCATGTAGTAGGCAGGGTTATGTATTACTTACTATCTCTATTATCAAGGTGACAGAAATGGTAAGTGACATTTTCAAGGTTAACACAGGGACAGAAATAGGTTTCATCACAGGTCTCTGGATTCTAAGTCTCATACTCTTGACAGTAAAGGAAGAAATATGGCACCTAACTATGGGTTTGAGATACTTTTTTCAAGTGTAATTTATAATCATTCCTATCATACTGTTTTCCAACAAATCAGTCATCAACATACAGCAGTACAAAATTCTGTCTTCACTGGAAGGAAGACAAGCCATAAAACACATCTCTCTCTATGGTGTACTTAGTAGCCAAGGCAGCCTATGCTGAGGACAGTCTCTCCTCTTTCAATCTGACAACCTGTTCCTGTACAAACCCAGGGACTTCAGTGGTCAGAAGCAGCAGGACCTTCAGTTTTAGAGGAGACAAGCCAAGGGGCTGCTCATTTGAGCTAATGGGACTCAGGGGCAAGTGGAACAGACCATTACTTCTACAGGCTTCTTCTCCATCTGCACCACACCTTTGGGGACCCATAACTTCATGACCTCATGCCATGAAAGTCACTACAAAAACCCAAGCAATTAGCTGAAAGCAAGAGCAACAGCAAGGATTAAGGATAGAAAGGCAACCTCATACCAGTGACAGATGTTAAAGCAGGAGAGGAATGTCACACAAAGACCTTAATGATCACAAATCCAGAAAGGAAAAATCAGCCAACCCTCCTTTACATCATGACAAACCTCCAACAGAAAGTTATCGAGAACCAAGGTCTGAGGGGAATGAAGCCTTGGGCAGAAGACTTCTCAGCCAAGTAAAAGCCTTGAAATATTTGGCTCTCAGAGGCATATACCTTTCAGACTTTTTTAAAGTTCAGTTTAAACATAAAATTAAACTCACAACAAAGACATTCTAGTGACTCTCATTAGCAACTTCTGTTCCCCTTTTAGACCCTTAATCCAATATCCAATCAACACAGGTAAATGTCTACCGACCCACCTCACACAGTTGTTGTGAGGACCAAATGTAAAGGGCTTTAATGTCAACTATTATTACCAAAATCATTAGATATCTGTCACTTTCAACACATTTCATTACATTTCTTAATTACAACTTTACTAAAACTCATCTTTTTTTGAACAAGTTTTTTAAAAGATGTTTCTTCTTCCAGTCTATTTCAAAAATGTAAAACTTACCTTAATGATGATGACAATGATGGCAATAGAAACTTACATGGCACTTCAGAGCATACTAAAAGTATTCCCCACAACCACTCATGGAGGCTTAATGGTGCACGTAAAAAATTCTCACCTTCCAAATGAAAAACTGGAGTTCAGAGAAGTTACTTATTAGACATCACAGAACTAGACGTGGGAAATAAATTTGTTCTTCTAATGTTCAATCTTTTGCTCGGCTCACAATACCATGTGTCTGATGGTCCCAAATCTAGCCTGTCAAAAACAAAGGCCCATTACCTTAGAGGCAAGGTATCTCAAGGCACCATCTACCGGTCTCTGATGCTCAGGAGTACCAGGACAACTTGGGGTCTTTGCAGCACTGGCAGCACCTGTGGAAGCATTGGGTGAGAACAGTGGGGTGAAAGGAAGATCCTGGCAGGGATCGGAACCTGTGGAGGAACAAATAAAATCAGTAGCTCATTAAAAAAGATTTCCCAATATCTATGTCAACAACATTAAGAGGAAATCTAGTTCTCTTCAATCAGACAGTATACACCTTGATTGATTCTTACCATTTCCCTGAGAAGCAGATACTTTTTTCCACCATATTTTAAATATAACGGGCTTACTATGCTTAAGAAGCAACAGGTGTTAAAAGTTATGTTCTTCCTAATTACTAAAAAGGTTTTAAGACTCTAAGAATGTCACATCCTAAAGGACATATATATGGATACGCAATTAGATGGTTTATCAAGGTTCCAGTTTAATCTTCATGCTGTTGATGGATATACGAAGGAACCTTCAACACATATGACCAGGGGATCTGGGAACCTTAAGAACCCCTGCAATAGACGGGTTGGTCTGTTGAATTGGGAAACCCTAAACTTTTAGATTTAATCAGCAATGATGAGCCAGCCTTCCCAAACACCTCACTCCCCAAGAGTTCTCGATACAGGTTCTCTGAATAACTCCATGTCCTTCCACCTTTAACACTGCAGCTGTCCCTGCATCAAAAGGGAGTTGCCTCCCTTTTGGGATAGGACCATGTGTTCAGAGAGCAGGGCAGTGGCCATAGTGCCACCCTTTGTACTCTTTCCCTGGTCCAGCAAAACAGTGGCACTGGGAAAGAAGCCAAGAAAGATTTGGGGGAAGAAAGAGAGGACTCATGCAACACAAAGAGGACAGACTTCCTCCCTCTGCCCAAGCTCCATCAAGGCATTTGATGTAATAAACAGTATGAGACCAGAATTTTCTTGTATGATCAAAAACTTCAATTAATTTTTTTTGTTTTAATGTAGCAGCTGGAACAACTTGAGAAACATTGATAATTTATGTTTATCACAACAGCAATATCCTGAATTTCATTTCATATTAACAACATAAACTAGGCAACTAATTAAAGATAAGCATACTTTTAAGCGATGAACTGGGACTGTTTGAAGCAATCTGTCTCATGCGGCTCCCATGGCAGCTAAGTGCCACCAACTTAGAAATAATTGCAGTCTTCCCAAATCCCACATTTCCAACAACGACTGCTCCCCTATTTTCTGCCAACTCCGTATTCTTCAAGTTTTCTTCTATCAGTTGAAAGAGCCAATCTCTTCCAACGAACACAGAGTCTGTTGTTATGCTTGGCACTTCGAACAACAGTGGCTTCAACAAAATGTCTTGTGGCTTGTAAGGGACAAACCGTGCTAGAAGAAAGAACAGTGTAATTAGAAGGAACTCCATGGTTCTGTGCAATAACATTCTATTAGTAGCATCATTTCAAAGATCATCCTTCTGAACACACCATAAAGTTTCAGTGTCTGCTCAGGGTAAGATCAAATAATTCAAAAGAGATACTTGGTCCTTACGTTTAAATGATTTAGACCTAGGAAAATTTCACAAGTTAACTACAACCTAGTAACTCCAGTAAAGCTATATTTATATATTTATTTGGCATTTTTGGGGGGGGAGGGGGGTAGGAAGGGATGATGGGAAGGAGACCGAGACTCCTATTTTGTCTGGGCCGGAAATGCAGCAACCACTCATGTCATGATCCTACTCTTGTCCCACACAGAAGCTTTAGATCTGCTGTTTCCAACCTAGGTCAATTAGGGCTCACTATCTTGGTGCAAGATTTGGTGTAAATACCAGCACCAGCTTTAGTCCTCTTGACTTGCAGCTCACAACTCCTAACCTAGGCAGTTCACCAGCCTCAGCCTCCCCAGGTAGCAAGGATTGCAGGTATGCACCACATTGTCCAGTTTATCTGGCACTATATCAAGGAAATCAACTAATAATTGAAGGCCTGATATGTACAGTGGACCACAGTATCTTTCTGTGTGTGACACACTTGACCCCAGCCAAAATAGAGAAGACATTGAATTGATAGTTGACTTATGAATAGTACCAGAAAATTAACAAAACTGAATTAGAATCACTAGGTGGAAGATATTGAAGATCTAAAACACCTGTGAAGTATAAGGACCAAGTTGATTCACTCTATCTTCTAGTCACATTTTCCAAATAATTCAAAATTATTCCTTTAAAAACTACAAAATATTCTAAATAATTTATTAAACTATTTTGAAAAGAAAACTTCCTGAAATTTACAGCATGCTTCCATACTTCATACACAAAAATATATGTTAACCTTTTCTTAATTGGTCAGTGTTAATCACCATGAAGATTAATCATTGCTTCCCACTATTACCCAGAGATGCCCTCAGGGACAGCTGAAGTGAGTAGGTCTATCTGCCCTTAAGATGAATTTTCTGCTCTCAATGCCTCCAGCAGGATTCCCCATAGTCCCCTCTAACCTTCTGACCAAAAACACCCCAAATAAACAACAACAAAAAAATCCCCAACCAAGATAAATTAATATTATTTCATAAAACAAATCTGACTCAAAGCCTGAGCGTAGTTCTCTACTTCTCCTGGGGAAAAAATGTGGCTTGGACTTTCTGAAAAGCCACTTCCCAGGCTCCTCCAGTGGTCCCTATTTCCCTCGGGATCCTTCCTGAGCATCTCTAACAGAACTCCTGCACACACATTGGTGGCTTAGAAGCCTGACCACCAAAAGAAGCATTGTGCTACTGTTTCGATAAAATAACAATAACAACACAAAAATGACAACAACAGTCAGCCCTGAGAACTTTAAAATAAGTGGGGTGAGAACCAATCCATCAACAAACATTTAAGCCCCTATTAGGCCCAGTGCAAAGCACTGACGACAGCAAACACATTTTAACAGTCCTTGCCCTCTAGCTTACTATTCTGTTGTGGAAATTTAGAGGTCAATATTTAGAATAAGGAAAAAAATACCAGGAAAAATGATTTTAAAAACTGTGTCAAAAAGAAATTCTTTAACTTTTTTTCAAACTCAGATCTCCACAGATCTTAAATATTAGCCTATTTCAAATTTAAGATTATACCACTCCTACAGTAAGGATGAACTGATCTCTCTTTTCAATAGAACCAAGGCTCAATTTAAAAGATTTATAAATTTTCTGGGGCAATCCAACAGGCTTTACCAAAAATATCTTTTGAAAGGGGTGAGGGGAATGACAATTTATCTGGTGATGGTAGCAGTTCATCCTCAAGGACCATTGTTATAAAAATCTTTACAAGAATCTATGTGACTCCTTTCCAAGGCAGGAAAGAACAGCCACTAGGCTTGGACTCCCAGCAATTATATATTACAAACTAAAAGAATTTGTTCTGTGAAGTCTGGATTCAGTCAAAGGGCTGCACTTGAGGCTCCAGAGTGCTGCATGAAGCCTCAAAGCTGCAGGTTCCCCACCCCTGTACTAGACTAATGTAATAACTTTAAAGGTTCTTTAGCTGCCCATATATCTGTTTTGGTAGAGGCAAAAATATAGCATGTGGAGTCTACAAATGTAATTTATTATGCTGATTTTCCTTTGGTCTTTCAAATCCAAGATTTTTGAGTCACTCAAGAAGGGGGAGAGGGGGAGGGATATACAACTACCCACAAGGATTAGTGATTATTATACAAATGGCTACACCATGGATAGTTTGGTTTACCCAGAAACTGTATTTAATGAGTGTCTTTTACAACCACCATGAGTAAGTAAATAGTAAGCAATGTTCTCCCCTGGGCAAAGATGGCAACAGAACTGCTTCATCTTTGTTGGCTAAAATATCCAATGCCCTATTAAGTAAGGCTGCTGACATTAAAAATTCAAAGCTACGGTTAGATGTCCTAAAACAAACATACTCATAGGTGGCCAAGGCAAACGCATAGAACACAAGTAAACTCAATATACCATGCTGGTAGGGAAAAAAAAAATTAAATTCATAGTTGTTGGAGCTTTTTAAACCTGAAGTGAACATGTGTCACTCCCATAATTCATAGTGCATGCTTATTTTTCAATTCCATAACAATACTCAACACTTCAATAAAATCCTTCAGTTCCAATGGCCTTCCCCTACACTTTTACTATTTTAAACAAAGACACCTTGAGCTATATTTTTAAAAAACAGTTCATTAGCTTAGCACTGACAATCAAACAAGTGTTCAATAAATGTGTTGAACAAATGAGTCCTGTCCACTACAAGAGAGACATTCAGGGCAAATACCTTTAATTTCTTGCTGCACCCGACCTCCTGCAGTGTTGTGCCACGGTAATCTAATAGAGGTTCGAAGGGGAGCATTCCTCTGTCCATCTAAGTAGCTCAAATCTTCCAACTTGGTTGAGCTTGTTGCTGTATTATTGAAATAAAATGCATTCTCTTTAAAAACATGTTACAACATACAAAAAAATCTCTCCCACCTCGTACAATTGAACATGACTGGCCAAATTCTTCCGTAAGCAGCCAGAAGAAAAGACAAAAGCTCACACCATTTTAAAAAAATAACTAGCCTGGCAATTATTTATTACTCAGTAAAAGTTCAACACCCAACAGGAAAACTCATAGGCAAGGCATCTAGACTTCCTGTTTACTATAGTGAGTCTATCTGCACTTGGTAAGACTCCCAATCCTAAGATCAGACAAGTAGTTACTGTGCTTTAAAAATTTCAAGGCATTAAAAAAAAAAATTCAAGGCATCCATAATGACAACAATCTCCCTCCCTCCTGAGTGGGGGTCCCATGGAGTCTTTCTTAGAAGGTAACCTATTTGTAACATTCTCAACTTTTAAAGTTAAAAAAAAAAAAGGTTCACTTTAATTGATACTTTTTTACATCATTGTTATTTCTCAATATCTATCCCTCCCCCCAGTTCTTCTTGTTATTTTTATAATATATGCTTATTCTGAACTTAACACCTAATAAAACTGAAATTTCTAAACACATGGTAAAATAGAAAAAGAGGACTATACATAAAATTCCAGATCTCTATATTATAATACAGCTTGCTTCTCTTTTTAAGTATATGCTAAGCTCAAATTTTATCTTTTAAAGTTCTCCTGCTTGTTTGTTTCTTTATGAAATTCCTTTTGCTTTCTTCTCTACATCTTAAAAAACCTTTAAAAAGAGTTTCTCACCAAAAAAACGTTTTTCACATTCAATATTTAGTAGATCAATAAGTCAAGGTAACAAGCATTTGTTAAGCACCTACTATGTGCTAAATAGTGGGGTACCAAAATAAGGATACAAAAACAAGAGCAACAGTAAACATAGATCTATATGAAGGGAAACCAAACACTTGTATTCCACTCAAGAGTCTGATTTAAACATATACTTAGATACATGCACAATACACCCAACACAAAGAAATTGTTGATTTTCATTGAAATTGGGAAACACATTGAAAGTTTTTGTTTTAAAAATCTGAGTGATCAGGGTGGGGGGGCGCTGATGGAAGGGAGGGTAATGGGAGGAGGGAGCAACTTGAAGTCAACACTCGGGTAGGGACAGGATCAAAAGAGAGAATAGAAGCAATGGGGGGGCAGGATAGGATGGAGGGAAATATAGTTAGTC
>CM053771.1:180712383-180867686 GCA_028658325.1 Potorous gilbertii | reverse complement strand
GAAGAAGGGATGGAAGAAGGGAGGGAGAGAGGGAGGGAGAGAGGGAGGGAGAGAGGGAGGGAGGGAGGAAGGAGAAGGGAGGGGGAAAGGGAGGGGGAAAGGGAGGGAAGGAGGGAGGGAGGAGAAGGGAGGGAGGGAGGGAAGGAAGGAGGGAGGAGGAGAAGGGAGGGGGGAAAGGGAAGAAAGAAAGAAAGAAAGAAAGAAAGAAAGAAAGAAAGAAAGAAAGAAAGAAAGAAAGAAAGAAAGAAAGGCACTGCGCTAGGCACAAAGAAAGGAGAGGGGAGGGGAGGGGAGGGGAGGAGAGGGGAGAGGAAAAAAAAGCAAAAAACAGTTCCTGTTCTCAAGGACCTTACAGTCTAATGGGGAAAATGTTGGTATTGAGGAGACAGAAAACGCAGTGTGGGCAGAGTCACCAATACAAACAAGAGCACCATCAGGCACAGATATCTGAGAGGAGATGACTGTCAAAAACAGAAGAAAGGAATTTGCCATCTGAATACTTCTCATATTCACTATCTTTAGAAATTGATTCACTCCTCTAGCCTCAGAGCAGCAAAGGAGAAAACCTTCTTTCCAGCCCTATTTGATTCTATAATCCAAAGCAACTCAGAGCCAGTCCAAATGTAGTAGTATTCATCTGAAGTCAGCAGCCTCTTGCTAGTTCAGCGTTTTAAGAGGCTTGAAGAGTTTTTCAGAAAACTGTCTGAAGAGATATGATAGATTACAGAGTCATAGATGCAGAGCTGAGGGCCTTGGAGGACACCTAGCCAAGGAGACAACTTGGGATCTTTGGGCATCCATGAGCTTTGATGAAGAAAAAACTGCATCTTTATTTTCACTAACCTTCTAACTGAAATTCAGTATTTCCTTCAATTATGAATGTAGACAACAAACATTCTGAAAAACAGTCCATAGGATTGCCAGACTGCCAAACAGGTCATAATACACACACAAAAAAAAATTAAGACCTCTCCCCGCCAATCTAGTCTATCCCTTCTGTTTTACAGAGAAGGAAATGGAGGCCTAGAGACATTTAGTTACATTGTCTCTCCTCAGTGTGTCCTATCTACCCAGTGACATCATGCAGCCAGATGAGCACTTCAAGGAAAATCCTACTGAACATTATGTAAAGCTGGGGTAGGGATAGAGGGGATAGCACTTTGCTCCTCAAAGTCACTTATTCACTGCTCTGTCAGAAGTTCAGATTCTCTTTAATTATTTAATATTAACCAGATCACCACAGCATACTAAACTGTGTTCAAGGAAGGGAAAGATCACACAAGAGAGAGAAAAGTTGTGGCTTCTCATTGCAATCAATCCATTGATACTCTTCTCAACAATGAACTTTATTGAATCTTTTTAGCACTTAATATATCCCACAATGTCTGAATGCAAGTCCCATTTTCCAGAGGGCTCAGGAAAGAGTTATACTGGGAGAAGAAAAAGGACTTCAGCAAATCCAAACATCTGTTGGAACCCTAAGTAGTTAGTGATCAGCCCTACCATCAAAGGCAAAGGCCAGTAGTCTCCACTACAATTACTGGTTCGAGTTTCAAGAAAATTGGATGGTAATTATTTGAGTTTGTGGGTTTCCTACACAATGAAATACAGTCTCCCAAGACCTACTTAAAAATAATTCAAGACAAGAAAAACATGGTCAAATACAATAGAATTCCATTATGCAAGATTCTGAAATATTGGGGAAGGGGAGCCTGGGGCCTCAAGATATCTATGATATACAAAAGAGGCTGCCACTTTGAAAATCAGTCAGTGAGAGTTTATTGGCACCTACTATGTGCCAGGTACTTTGCTCATTTCTGGAATATAAAAGAGACCCACTTAAGAATAATTCAAGACAAGAAAAAAGTGGCCAAATACAATAGAATTCCATTATGCAAGATTCCGAAATATTGGGGCACCTGGGGCCTCGAGATATCTATGATATACAAAAGAACCTGCCACTTTGAAAATCAGTCAGTGAGCGTTTATTAGGCACCTACTATGTGCCAGGTACTTTGCTCATTTCTGGAATATAAAAGTATATGATAAAGATATATTAATGACATAACATACGAAATAATAAAATCCAAATAAAAATAAAAGAAACATGTGTGCGTAAAAATGCTCACAGAACACTGGTAACCAAATTCAAACACAGTTCTCTTGTTATACCAAACTCTTAAAAGAATAAAAATTTCTTCTAGATGAAAATCACTCCAAACCCTAACTTAAACGTTATTCCTATTCAAAATGCTATGTAATAAACTGAAACAGTTTAGACACTGATGTAATGTCCAAATGACTTTATTACTGTAACAAGATTTAACCTGTAACATCACACTACAGTAATGATAGATGACTGGTCAGAAGGGGATGCCTATTGGCTCCGTTTCTTTGGCACAGGGTCAGGGAGGGGAGAAGGACTGGGTAGAGAGGCAGAAGAATGGCAGCCTGGAATGAGGGAGGGGAGGACGAATTAGGATCAAGACCAAGAAGTCCTTCTCTATACAAAATATCATCCACAGTAGATACTCACTTGGGTTAACCTGAAAATGCAAAGAGTCCTGGGAGAGGGAGGTCCATTCATTTAACAATTAAGCATCAATTATGATCAATGTATTCCGCAAGGGATTGGGAAAAAATAAAACAATAAATAAAACATGGTGCTTGAACTCAAAAAACTTGTGAATTAGTAGGGAATGATAAAACATAAAGATGAACATAAATTAGAATATAAAAGTATATAAGAAAAGTATGAGATTACTTGGGGAAGAAATAAACAACTCACAGTACCTTAATGATGGGCAAACAAATTCAGAAAAGTGAAGTGATTTATTTAGGAAAATATAAATAGTAAATGTAAGAGCTGGAATTAGAACTCATGTCTCTCCTAATTCCTATCTTTCTTCCCTTTTCCAAAGGAAAAGTATAGCACAACTTTAAGTAAAGGTATCAGAGGAGACTGGCATTGGAAGTAGGTCTTTTAGCTGGTAGAAATGAAGAAGTAACATCTTAGCACAGACAAAAACATGTAAAGGGTAGCAAGTAATTGCAATTGGATTGGAGCAAAGAAAATGTGAAAAATTATGACATAAGTCTGGGGAGGAAGGTAAACTGTAGCAACAGCCTATGTACTTTGGACACCAGGCTAAAGAGAATAAATTTTCTCTGATAGAATGAGTGAGTGATGTAAGGGTTTGGGGCAGAAGAGTGATGTGATCAGACCTATGCAGTAGGGAAAAATCACCTGGCAGCAGCTTTTTGGAAAGAAATAAAACAGAAAGAAACCAGAGGCAGAAATACCTGTTAGGAGACTATTGCCACTAGTCCAGGCAAGAGGTAATGAGGGCTTGAATTAGGGCAAGGTCATGGGAATGAGGAGGAGGCAAATCTGAGATATACTGCAAACAGGTGCAAAGGACATAGCGACTGACTGGATATGGAAGAAGAAGATGCTGTACAATTTTGGGGAAAGCTTATAGATTTTTTTTATCTTCATACCCCCAGGGTATGCACTCCTTATTTAATAACTGTCTGTTGAACTAAACTGTAAAATGACTTCTGAATTTCTATCATGGGAGAAAAAGAACAGTTGCATTCGGGACCCACAAGTCAGGAAGCAGAACTCATCTGAGAGAGAGATATAACGAAGTGCCTCTCTACTCAGTCAATCACATGCTACTTTCCGAATCAGGGTCAAGAGTTTGCTTTCCTACAAACACCCAAATAAGAACAAGGGCCATGAAAGGAAGAGCAATTCTGACTTGGGAGGGAGTGATGAAAGGTCTCTTTAGATAACTGAGCACTTTTTGGCAAGGTGCACCTGACTGGGCCACTAGTCTGCAGTTTTGGACAGAGTGGGTAGCAAGAGGGAATAAGAAGCCATCTATGAGGGTTGAGCAGAGAGAAGGATATAAAATACAAGTAAGGAAGGCATTAGACCCAGGCATGGGGAACCTGCAGTGACCTTCTAAGTCCTCGGGTGTGGCCTTTTGACTCAATCCAAGTTGTACAGAATAAATCCTTTTGTTAAGGGGGTTTGTTCTGTGAATTTTGGATTCGGTCAAAGGGATGCACTTGAGGACTTAGAGGACCACGTGTGGCCTTGAGGCCACAGATTCCCTACCGTTGAGTCAAACTTCATTTACTTGGTAATTTTTACCCAATGCTGAGGTTATAATAGATACAGAATAATAGATACAAAAAAAGCCTCGAAGATCAATTGTTTCAGTTGGGTCTGATTCTTCATGACCCCATTTGGGGTTTTCTTGGCAAAGATGTTGGAGTGGTTTGCCATTTCCCTCTCCAGCTCATTGTGTAGATGAGGAAACTGAGACAAACAGGGTTAGGTGACTTGCCCAGGGCTGCAGATCTAATAAATGTCAGAGGCCAGATTTGAACTCAGAAAGATGAGTCTTCCTGAACCCAGCTCTACATCCACTGCGCCACCTAGCTGCCCTGAGGATCCAACTCTATAAAATTCCCCTTTATTATTTTAAGCAGATCAGAGAATGGAAGCCCAGAAAGGGTAGGAAATTTACAGTTACCTGCAGAAAGCAGCAATGCAATCTCAGAACTAAATTTTCTAACTCTTAGTCTAGTGCCCTTTTCACTAAATCATTCCTCTTGAGACCCATTTCCAACTTTGGGACACATGCCATAACTTGTTGATGTCATGCGATAGTTTATAACTAACTTACTCTCTCAATATACCCAAGGAGGTCCCATGGTTCCTTATTACCCAACGTTTCATTTACCATTGATACACAACATTGCATTATATTTCTAACCCATTAATAAACACAGAAAATTACAGTACTTGCTTCTCCCCTCTTCCAAACTTAGGATATGTTTTTAGTTTTGTAGTGATGTAAACTAGGAAAAAATGAACAAATCCATTAGGCTAATTTGCCCCTGCTTAGTGCCTGGCTTAGTCTTCATGCCACAGGAGGTCTAACTCAAGAGTCAATGTGATCAGGGTAATGAACATGCATAGCGGAAAACTGGGAAGCTAAGCTCTATAATCACAGCAGTGTACTGGAAATCTTGGCTCACATGCATCGTCGATTCAGATGGCAGGGGACTGGAGAGGAAAACACCATGCAGAAAACAGTCCCCAAATAGGGCTTTTTTTCTGTCTCAAAATTAATGTCCTAATGGATTTTCAGTTTTAAAAACAGCTTAAGTCGAACATAACTTTGCCTTCTGCTGGATTTAATGGAGAGGTGAAATTCTGTAATAACACAAACGAACCAGTCAATCAACAGAAATAGGGAAAGGGTTAAATCTATCAGGATTAATGGGAAAAAAATGAAAGCACCGTGGAATAATCATGACTCAATACTCATTATGCTCTCCAGTGTTTTTCCCTAGCACTACTAAGTTGTGATAGGAGGAGAATCTTTTTTGGAATGGAGCCATTATCTGCCAGCTGGAAGTGAATTAAAGAAGGTATTTTGGAGGTTCTTCCATTATGGTTATTTATCTGTTACTAGAACATTAGAACATACAACATACCACCACCACTCATAGACAGACAGACATAGACACACACACCATTATCACCACCACTACCAATGACAACAACAAATATTTACCACAGAACTAGGCTACCACTATGAAATATGGTTGTTTTTATTTTTATTGGTGCTGTCCCTGACCTATAATTTCATTAGAGGAGATAACTCCAGGTGAATAAACCCCTTTCACCAATATGCCTTACCAGCTGCTCCATAACTCACAGTTTTAAGATAGTTCCCTGGATACTAAGAATTTAAGTGCCTTGCCCCTGCACGTCCAAAAGGGGGATTTGAATCTGGGCCCTCCTAACTCTACAACTGGCTCTCTCTTCCTTAGGCCACTCCGTGCTGACCAATACTGCTAAATCCTATGGTAAAGCCAGTGTATCATATTTTACAGTCGTTTAGGTTTTTTGGTACAGAAACTCCTTCATGGGAAGACTTACATGAAATGATACCTTGTGAAGTAAGCAGAACCAGAAAAACAACATCCACAAAGACTACACCAGTGTAAACAGAAAGAACAAGAGAATAGAACTGAACATAGTATAATTATGATGAACAAGCTTGGCAACAGAAAGGAGGAATTGATGAATCTCCCTCTTCCTGTTGAAAAGATGGGGGTGGAGGTGGTACACAGGCTTTCAGGGTCAATGTTAGCTAGTTTCAGAATTTAAAAAAAAAATCTTTGCTACAAGGGAAGGAGGCTCTCTCCAGGTGGGATATATCTGCAAATGAATGACATAAAAGGAAAAGGCATCAATGAACTTAAAAAATCTGCCACATTTACAAAGCATCAACTACTCTGCACTCTATGGTCTTAGAGAGAGAGAGTGGCCAGTTAGTTAAGTGATTTGCTCATGATCCTGTCCCTACGAGGCCAGAGATGACTTTAAACAGGTCTTCCTGATTCCAAACCCAGAGTCCTATCCACTAAATTGCCCTTTCTCTTACAGGTAATTCAAGAAAAATATCAGCTACAAATAAAAAAATAAAATCAAAGCAGATTCTCTTTATTAACACCCTGGAGAACACAAAATATAGAAATTCACCAGATTAAGCTACAAATAATGGCCAAGATGTAGTTTTCTTTTTCTTTCCTTCCCCCAACACTAAGACATACAATCTTATCTCTACCTTTTTCACCCTCTGGCTGGCGAACATTAATAGCTAAAGATAATCTTTATTACCCCTCTACCTAATCCAAGCTACTATCCTCTTGTCAACACATCTGTTTAAAGAAAAGGTCTAAGTTATATGCTCCAGTTATAAAGGTTTTCATTTCTAATGACCTGAGTTTCCAATCTTGATGGTAACTGTAGTTGTATTAACTAGAAGTCCAACCTCACCCACACAAAGGCCCAGCCTCTCTCACTTGTCAGCTATGTGACCTTGGATAACACACATCACCCTCTAGGTCTCTGTTACCTCATGTATAAAATTAGAAGGTTAGACTGGATGACCAAAAACCCCTTTGAGTTTTCACCATCTATGGTAGTGTGACTCTCTTTGGATGAAAACAATATATTTAACACAATTGTTATAATGACACGATTTCCTTTTTTGAGGTTATCTAAACCAAAGGATGGTAAAAACCTAAAAAAAATGGTTTCATTTATTATCAATCATGGGCTCACTGATCTGGCAGGAACCTTAAGGGTCCATTGTATCCAGTTCCCTTATTTTACAGGTGAGGAAATTGAGGCCTAGAGAAGATAAGGGACTTGCCCAAGGGCACATAGGTAGTAGATGTAAGAAGTGGGATTTGAACTCATGTCCTCTGTTATCCTTTCCACTACACAAAATGACACCACACACTTTCACCGTCTCAGACCATACTTACTGTCCATGTTTAGAATGAAAGCACCAAATATTGATTTGTGAAGGGAATATTCTTGTCTCATGATCTCTACTGCATCTTACCAAACTGTAACTTAAAACCAGTGAATGTGAAATCTGAAAGGTGATCTTAGGAACATTCACTTCAACTCCCTCATTAATAGGTAACCATTTCCTCATCAAGGTGAAATGACTTTCTAAAAGTCATATAGGTCAAAAGTAGCAGAACCGAATTCAGAACCCAGGCTTAATGACCATGGCTCTCCTTAAGATGACATCCTTTCTTCAATGATGAGTGAAACAAAAACACAAAATCTTCCAAGTCAAGGGTAGTCATTATCTGTCACCTCCCCTCACAGAAACAAAAACATCCTCACTTTGCAGTCAAAACCATACCTGCAACTGAATTAGGGCGGGGCATGATTAGGGAGCTGGAGTTCTGTGTATATGGAACAGGACCATCTCCAACAGATCCTTCTGCTTTGGGCAGACTCTCTGTTGATCCAGTTGTCTCCTCTTCTGCCACCGGGGAACAATTATCTGCTCTCCGATCATGAAGAATTCCTTGTTGGACTCCAATTCTTAAGCTTCCATCTTTACTCCATTCCAAACTGGAGCCACTCCGATCATCATTCTCAGATGAACTCGTAATTGTGGCTGAATGAGAAAGACCCAAATACTTTAGAAGGAAGAATAACATACTTGGGGTTCTTTTGAGATTTAAACATACGACAAACTTCTCACTATCAACAGAAAGCTTTCCGGTGCAAACAGATTTTATCAAAGATTTTCACACAATATGTTTTGTTAAATTGTAAGAATGCTACTTATCAAGGGAAAATAAAGTAATAAATCACTCTATGGGGAAGGAAAGAGTTGGATATGAAGATAATGGAAAAAAGCTGTCTGAGAGATATTATAGATCTATGTAATTTGGATATGATAATGTATCCATTTCTTTATAACAAGGCATAAGCTGTTCTCAAAGGAATACCTCTCATAAAATTCCTCTGAACCAGGAAATTTTCTCCTGTGGTGGTGGTGGTTGGTTGACTTGTTAGGTATTTTTTTTTGGTGGGGGGGGCCTGGAGGGCACAGCCGGGAGGAAAGGATGAATAAGATCAAATAAATCACAAACATGGAAAAACAATCAATAGACACAAAGAATCAAGTAGAGAATCTGGCTGCTCAAATGAACTCTACAAGATCTTTTAGGAAGAACTATCTATAGCAGGCTGATATTTTTGCAGGGATCAGGAATGGAAAATATTCACTTAATGAGTGGATAAAGTTGACTGAGTGAAATACAAAGTATTCTACGAATTTAGAACTTCAGAAAGCTCTACTGTTTTTATTACAGCTTAAATGTTTAATGTTTTTTTTAATATAATAATAAGCAAGTGGCTAAAGGACAGGAGAAATATCCATCTGACAGAGCTTCTAACACAACACCATTGGTTCATGTATACTGAAGGTAAACACAAAGTTATCAGACCATGCACTATAAGCACCGCCTTTCAATTACTCTCTTGCAATTTCTAATATTCTAAAAGTTTCTGCTATGTTTAACATTTCAAGATTCTGGAAAGCAGGGACTGTTCCAACCACTTTTCTTATATCTCAAATTCTACCTAGTGAAGTTCTTAGCACAAAAGTGTGAATGAATATGAATAAAATCAGGACAGGATTATTTTATATACTATATTTTTATATAGTATATAGTCTATATATTTTATATACTATATTTTTATATATAGTATATTTATATACTATATTTTTAAAGTGTTAAAACTAATGCAGTTAGAAAATGAAATAAAACATGTCATTTGAAAACTAAAAAACAAGGAGAGATTTTAAACTTATCTACAAAACACTTTTAGGCAGCCAAGTCGCACAGTGGATAGAGCACTAGGTCTGAAGTCAGGAAGACTTCGCTTCAGATGATTATAGTTATATGATCCTGAGCAAGTCACTTGTTTAGTTTTTCCATCTATAAAATAAGCTGGAGAAGGAAATGCAAACCACCCAGTACCTTTGCCAAGGAAACTCCAAAAGGAGTCACAAAGAGTTGGAAACAACTGAAAAACAATTAAGCACAAACACACACCACACTTCCAAGTTTTAAAAGAACTGGGACAACCAAAATAAATCTCAAGGTTTCCAATACATGCCATGGCAATTCCTGCCTGCTCATCCTAAGATCTTTATTGCTCACACGCATTCATTTGAATGTCCTATGCCACAAAAGGTTCTAAATGCTTCCACAGATTTTGACCTCGATGATTACAATTCATACTTTGCCTTCTACCACACTTCACACTGTACTTGTTTCTAATTATTTCCATTTGCTAGTTTTGTCTTCCTGATTAAACTGTGATAATATTAACGATGATGAGGACGGCAATAATAACTGTTGTTCACTAGTGTCCTACTCTTCGTGACCCCCTGCGGGATTTTCATGGCAAAGATACCAGAGTGGTTTGCTATTTCTTTCCCCAGCTCATTTTAAAGAAATTGAGGCAAACAAGGTTGAGTGATATTACGTTCCCAGGGTCACATAGCTACAACATGTCTGAGGCCAGATTTGAACTTGTGTCTTTCTGGCTTCAGGCCTAGGACTCTGCCCACTCTATCTAGCTGCTGGGCCATATCAATGGCTGGCATTTATGGGGTGCATTTGTGTGATCCTCACGACCCTATAAGGCAGATGCTATAAAACCTAAGTATAGAGAGAAAGTGGCTTTACCAGAATTATACACCTAGTAACTGACTGAAACAGAATTCAAACTCAAACTATACATTCTATCACCCTGCATCCTCTGGGAGGGGTCAGAAAATAGGGACCATGTCTTGTATCCCCAAAGTGGCTGAGAGTATATTTAATAAATACATGCTGGCTGATAACGGGCTTAAGAAAACCAAACTACTACTTACTCTCAGTTCTTCAGGACTTCAAACCAAGACTCCAAATATGGTTCTACCAAAATGAAGCCTCAGAATCCCCATGAAGTCAAATGATTAAAGGACCACACATTCAGAGAAGGAAGGAAACTCAGAGATAATCTACTTCAATCACCTCATTATATAATCAAGAAACTGAGATCCAAGAAGATTTATGGAAAACCCATCCAATGTAATACACCTAATTCTCACCCAACTGGTCAGTCATTATTTCTTCAAGTCTTGACCTCATTGAACTTCTAAATTTGCGCAGGGGGCTGTCAGAGGCTGAGCTTTTGAAAATACTGATATTGTAACAAAGGTACCTGCCCTTCACCTTAAGAAGGTAAGTAAGAATTTTTTAACGGACCCTTGACCAATTTAGGAAAACAGATCATAAAGCATGATATTAATGAGTTTTTATTATTACTCACTTTGTCAGGTGATAAATGTGACACATGACAATTTTAGCATTTTATACCAACTATCCGTATTTTTTATTGTGATAACTTTTTCCCAATTGCATTTAATTTTTAACATTCTTTTTAAAAAAACTTTGAGTTCCAGATTCTGTTCCTCCCTCCCTCCCTCCTTCTCCACATCAGTTTTTTAAAAAAATATTATAGACTTATAAAATCCTATGTTATCTCAAATGAGACAATGTATACAAAATGTTGTGTAAATCTTAAAGTGCTATGTAAATGTTTATTATTGGTGCTGTGATAAAGTTGATATTTTAAAATTTGCAAGTTAGGTGTTTGAAGAGGGAGGGGGACTTTTTTCTCAATGAAATTGGATGCTGAGCTACCCAAAGTCAGTCCACAGAAGTATATTTAATCAATAATAAAGCTTAAAACAGTACCATACATAAGTACTATAGAACATATCACTATTCGCAATATTGTTTTTCTTAAGAAAATCTATCCTGATTTCTGACTTGGGGCTCTTGACAAGGAACAAGGACCCAATCAATTTCTTTCCCTTTCTGTACTACACATAGCAGAAGAAGTTCCTTGCAATTAGGAGAGAAAATTGGGCTGGAGGTCTTAGATTCTAAGAAGAGTTCCTAGGAAAGGTCAGGGATATGGAAAAGGGAAAAGGTAGAAGAAGCAGTAGCAACCTGCATCCTATCCAAGCAAAAGAACTCAAGAAAATGGGGAAATAGAGACAGGAAAAACAGAAGAGGATATTCACCTGATTATGCAATGGCCAAGAAGGGGGTGGTCCCAGAAATAGTTGTGAGGAGAAGGTTACATGTGGGGGTTGCAGTCATGAGATGAGTCTTTAGAAAAAACAACCATTTATAAGGATTGATTGTTTCTATATCAGATGTCGGTAAATTTGTGATTCCCAGAGGGGGCTAAGAACACAGCAATCTCATCATTCCTTCACTCCAATACTGAGATAGGTAAAATGAAACACAGTAACCCTATAATGTTCAGTATTAACCAGGACCTGAGACAGGATGAACAGAGATGGGCAGGGCAGACAAGAAGTTTCATAGTTATATGCCCTTCCCAGAGAAGATGACCCACTGAGATTACCCCCAACTCACAAATGTTATCACTCCCTTACCAAATAATACCACATCTAACTTGTCTGGCTTGAAGACTGGCCAATACACTCTGAAATCAAAATCATGTAACAGATATGCAGAAATATATAGAACTACTTGAACCTGATAAAATGAAAATATCTGAAGTTGCCCTATGCAACCTAAAAAACATCTAACAGAAGGAGGCTAAAAAGCTGGGGAGAAAATTAAATAGAACACCTTTTACCATGATCCCAGACAAAATTTTTGTGATTATAAAAGAAATTAAATCTTAAATCACTGGCTGCTCTTTGGAGATTGGATGTCATTTTGGTGGAATGGAAGTTGCTTGAGGGCAAATTGCTTTTGGTTTTTTTATCAGACCAGCATCTAATACATTTAACAGCCTTATACATTGAGTTCTAAAAGCCTATGGCCCTCTACTATATCTCTAAAATCAGTATAAATTTCTGTCTAAATCAATAAAAGAAGAAAGAACATAACAAACATACATATATATATGTATGTGTGTGTGATTTAGATATAGATATGTCATTGTCATGCAAACTTGGTTCCTTTTAGAAAGGATTAGCTTTAGGGGATCTGTACAGGCAGTTTTCAGAGAAAGAAAATATCCAAGAAGAAATGTTTTAAATCACTAATAATTAGAGAAACACAAATTTAAACAACTCTGAAGTACCACCACCCATCCATCAGATTGACAAAAGATGCCAAAAAAAGAAAATGACAAATGCTGGAGGGACTGTGGAAGAATAGGTACATTAATGCACTGTTCATAGAATTGTGAGCTGGTTCCATTCTGGAAAGAAATATAGAGCCATGTCTCAAAAGCTCCTAAACTATACATATCTTTGACCCAGAAATACTCCAAAGGTCTCTAAGTCTAAACCCAAAAAAGATAGAAGAAAGAGAAAAAGGACCGAAGTGCACAAAAATATTTGTAGCAACTCTTTCTGCAGTGGCAAAGAACTGGAAATCAAGGGGATGCCCATCAACCGGGAATGGATGAACAAGTCACAGCATATGAAGGTGATGGAAATACTACTACTGTGCTATAAGAAATGATGAAGGTGATCGTTTCACAGAAATATAGGAAGACTTCTATGAAATGACACAAAGTGACATGGGCAGAACCATTTATATAACAACAGTATTGTAAAGACAATCAACTTTCAAAGACTTAGAAACCCTGATCCACATAGTAACAACCACAATTCCAAAGGAGGACTACTCAAGATGAAATGTGTCACCTACCTCCCGATAGAGAAATAATGGACTCAGTAAAGACTGAGATTTTGGGGGACAAGGAGGGAGAGAGACTACTGATGCAAAAATTTGCTTTGCTTAACTATACCGGTTTGTAACAGGTATTTTTTTTCTTGCTTCTTCAATTGGGGTAGAAGGGAATAATGATATGAAAATATTCATAACCTCAATTTACTTTAGCCAACCCTCTTGCCAGTCCACTACATTTAACAATCTAATCTATATATGTACTACAACAATATTGAATTTTGGTCTGTTTAGTGTTATTCACAAGTTACATTTATTAGTTTTGACTCTCCTTGAAGGTTAGCTTATGTTGTCTTATGTTTCGTCTTTGTCCAGCATAGCTTGGTCTTAACTACACAAGAATGCTATAAACGTCTAAAGAACTAGAGGGGTCTTTAAACATCTTCTAATCTAACCTCATTTTACAGACGGCTATAACTGGGGCTTAGAGTTTAAAATCATTTGCTCGAAAGCAATAAGTAAATAAAGGGGACACCTTGAGCTTGGCAAATAATGTCTAAAGAAGATTATAAAAGACCCAAGAGGGAAGACAAAAAAAGTCTGGGTGATAGGACATAACCCTAATATCCTGTGAAATAAAACAGAAGTTTTCCCTGCCTGGTTTTCACTCTTTACATGAAGAATAGTTCACACAAACATACTTTGGATTCCTATAAGAGTGACAGGAGGAAAAACTCCACACATGAAACTGCAATGTGTTCAGTCAGATCAGCCAACAATGCCCTGCTGTTCCCCCTCTCCTTATCCATGCCCCTGCCATCCCCTCAAAAAAGAATTACACCATTATGTCACTTTAATTCTCCTCCTGGCCCTGGAAAGTGAATGACACACACACACACACCCTTTCACTTACTCCACCTGGGACCACAAAAATCCGGCAGTGATCAGGTTTCCCATTTGTATTTCTTTTTTAAAGAAAGTATCTTCTCCCTTTTTAATTGCCCATGGAAACAGCAAGGCACCTTTGGCTAGTCAGTCCTGTTGAACACTTGACCATTTCTCATGTACTGTTCTAACCCCATACCTTCCCCTCCCCTCCCCTCCCCTCCCCTGCAGGCAGTTTCAAAAGGAAGGGAAGCCTGTGCTTCCAATTGTGATAGGTTGTGGCACCAGATTTCCCACTAGACACAAGCATATTGCACAACTCATGCCTTGCTACAACTTGTAGTAAGCCCAGGAAGGGGCATGATGAATCAATACAGTATTCACCAACTCAGTTTTGTTTTGGAAACAATTTAAAGGAATGGTTCGGTAGAGGGCTGAGGCCTATCATACAGAATGGTAGTATGGTAGTGTTCACATTATCGACACTCCAACCCATTGCCAATGTTGAGGCTACCCACAAATTCTATGGATTTAAAAAAACCAAGTTGTTTAACAAGTAGTAATTCAGCAGTGATTGAGGTGCCCAAGTAAAATGCTTGACAACATAGTTTCTGACATACTCAAAAGATTCATGGCTCATTGCAGAAAAGCACTGGGGAGAAAGAGTAGGCATCAATATTAATTGGTATTATTAGGTTTAGTATCATCACCTCTATTATCAGCCTGCAATGTACATGTTCCTTCACAGACAATGGTCATGCCTGAATGTAAAACAAGTCTCACAACTGCCACGGGACAAAACACACCTTCTGATCCTTTCACAAGCCAGTACTCTCTATAAGCACAGCACCCACAAAACTGACCATACAGGTCATCAAATGCAGCTGCGGCTCTCTGTGGTTCAAAAGTAATACAAGAAATTACCTACAGAACTTGTTAAAATTCCTGCAGAAAAATCTTCCATAACAAATGAGGACGGGAGAACAACTCTCTTGTAATTAAAAATTATTATAAAATCAAATAGCTAAAAGAGTAGTGAAAACAAAACTGATTACAAAGCACCATTATGATCTCCACTTTAAATGCATCTAAATTTGGTACAAGATGTAGCACACCACCCATATCCATCCATCCATCCATCATCTATCTTCACTACTTTGATGTGCAAAATGAGTATACAAGAAACCAAACACAATAAAACTCACATAAGCTGTGTTTGTACTTCCACACCTCCACACTTGTCAAAAAGCAAAACCCTGAAACCCAGCAGAAAAGAGGACCAGTTACTTATAAAATCTCTTTCACCTGACACAACCACAAAATGAAGTCAAGAAACACACTGTAAATTATCACTCTTAATGCCCAAAACAACTGCGAAGGAAAAACAAAGTATCCCAATTCTGGCCAGCTCCAACAGGACACTAAACATCAACATCATCTAATAAAAAATTGGCCACTTTCGTAGAAAACATTAAGAGTCATGCCACCATCAAAAATTTCTTTTCCATTCCAATTTCAAACTAAGGGAAAAAAGCAGATAAATGGAGGCACCCACAGCAAAATAAAAAGTCAGCCAAGTACCTAAGCTCTGAGTTACCCTTTCCAGGCTCTGAGCACCTTCAGGCTGATGGTGCCATGGTCTTCGGTAAAGCTAGTGCTTAAGAATCCCAGATCAGTTGCACAGAACACCCAACTCATGCAGGCAGACACACCTGCTCTATGTTGACATCGACCTCCCCACGCTGGAAAAAGGCAGTCACCTCCTACTGAGATGCACCTGACTCCTTTCTCCTCCTCTCACTGAAGCTTTCATAACTCCACTAAGCTGTTTCATAGAAGGGATTCTCAGGAAAAGACAAACTTTGAAAAGTTTCCTTCCCTGATTATAACCGTTTTCATCGCCATACCATTCTCATTTCCCAGTCCCACTGAAACTGTTTATATTAAATAGAAACCTTTATTTTATCTAGCTAAGAAAGTTTAGTAGGATCTGTCTGTTCCTATGACCTTAACTACCCGTATCATATTTTTGCCTTGGATTGGGAAATAAACTTCTTCAAAGTGGTAAGTTTTGGGGTTTGTTTTTTTCTAATTCTCTCTCTGGAAGTCTAGAGACTATGGATAGAAATACTTTCAACATTACTCTTTCAAAAGCTAAATTCATTTTTCTTCCACAGGTCCATGTAAATTTTATATGTATATTTGTGTGAGTCCATGTCATAGGGGATAATCTACATCAAAAATAAATAAAACAGATCACTAATGTTCTCCAGATGTTCCTGTGAATAGATAACACTGTGCTAATTACACAGCACAGTCTCCCCAATAAGATTCATGGATATTCAAGAGACTGCCTTAGTCATCTACACTTTAAAAACAAATTAGATATATATACACATATAGATACTTCTCCTTTTCAGAGCAATACTCAGATTTGATTTGAAAATTGTGTAGCACTTTTTAAAATGTATTCCACACTTTCTATTTAATATTTTCCCCACTCACATGTAAAAACAATTTTAACACTTGTTGGCTCTTTTTTAAATTTTGAGTTCTCTCCCCTTCTTCTGCTCTATTGAGAAGGCAAGCAATTGGATGTAGGTCATACATGCAAAGCATATTTTCTAAATTAGTCATGTTGTGGAAGGAAGGAAGGAAGGAAATGGAAAGAAATAAGAAAGTTTTTAAAAGTATACTATCTGCATTCAGATTCCATCAGTTCTTTCTAGATAGTATTTTTCATCCTAAGTCCTGCAGAACTGTCTTGGATCATGATACTGCTGAAAACAGGTAAGTCATTCACAAATGATCATCATGCAATATTGCTCTTACTGTGTAAAATGTTCTACTGGTTCTTGTGTCGCACTTTCAATGACACTTGTGAGCTACTTGCTAGCATAGAATTCCTTTTTCATAAAGCACAATATTATCTCCATGAAGCCATATGGAAGTTAATCAGGTAACACACACAGTCTCTGAAAAATCAGAGGTAATCCAGAGATTCAATGGAAATACAGAAGATGGGGGTAAGCAGGCTATGACGAATCATGACTCTATTATGAGAAGTGGCATAAAAGACATCATTAAGGATATATATGACTAGAAAAGAAGATGAGACAGTCATGCGGTAAAGAAGTTAATGAATAGAAAGACCAAATGTTAGCTAGTCCCTATCAAACTACTAAAAGTTCCCAATGAATGCCTCCATGTGTTGGATAATTCCTTCATAAAGGATTTACAGAAAGGCATGGACAAGAATCACAAAAGACAAAGAGGTCTAGAGGAATTTCAATATGTAGCAATAGAGAGAGAACACACACCAATGTGATCCTGCAAGCATCAAAGCATTATGTATGCTTATTTACATACATTATACATATGCACATTTTACATGATTCTTACTGATTTGTGAAATGATGAAAAAGAGTAACACTCAAAGGAGTATCCTATTTTTAAGAACATGTATTCTTAGAGAGGGAGAAATTACATTTATAAAGTAAAGTTCTTTTGAGACAATTTGTTTAAATAGCTACCATAAAATGTTTGGGTTCATCTGGGTATCATATTTCAAGGTTTTAATATGGCATACTTAAAAATATCAGGCCTCCATTTTGGGTAATGCCAATAATTTCAGATATCAAAAGAGTTAAAGACGGTAAAAAGTATGCATAAGGCATTTGTTTAATCTTATCCAGCTTAGACTGTATTTCTTCATGACAGAATTATTACATTTCTAAAGACATTTATGTCAGAAGAACTGGAGCCTTCTGAAATATGATAAACTAGGATTCTCCTCTAGTTAAAATAATAAAGGGGGGGGGGCCGAGGAGAAGGGTTCTGAAACTCAAGTCTTTCCATACTGTAAGAATGGCAGTTTTCCAGGAAAGCATTTCACTGGCCCTTAGCCCAGACTTTCTTCTATTGAGTTTGTTCCTAAAGACAAAAATCTGTTCTACCTCCATTAAGTCAAACTCAATGGAAGAAGATCAGAGTCTGGCTACTGTATTTAAAGTTCCAGGAGACAGGGGCAGACTAGGCATATAGGAGCACTGATTTTCCATTCTAGAGTTTTCTGTTCCAGAATAATTGAGATGAAACAGAAACACAATGGAAATCATCTTAAATTACATGGTAGAACATGCAATTTTCAAGGGTGGGTTAATATTGTTTCAAACTCCTCCCAAATGTGATCCTTAAAACCTACTTATACTGTAAGCCGAATACTGCCATGAACTGTGAACAAAGTCATAAAGGACAAAAACTGCTATTCCCATTGAAAAATAAATGATATTGACCCGGCAGCTTCATGAGAACAAATCCTCAACACCCCCATTTTCTTTCTTCCCTTTCCTTTTCCTCCCTCTCCCTCATTCTAATGCCTCAGTTCTATCAGTTAATAAGACATAAAATTTTTTAGCATGGGAAAATTATCTCCAACACTGTATTCTTCTTGTTCCTTCCCCATCCACTAACTGTATATGGTTTGCAATATAGGTCACTCCTGGTTCATTTAGATTCTAAAACAAGTCTTAATCAGTTCAAATTATAAGGAGTTTCCATCTTCCAGGAAAAAAAAGAGAATAAAATATTTTAGGTTTTATTTGACAGGATTATTTGGTGTTTCAGGGAAAATGATATAGGGAAAAGGACAATAGACTTTGTTAGGTTCTACAAGCTGTGGTATTGACTGTGATGGAACATTATTGTGGTTTAAGAAATGACAAGCAGTATAATTTCAGAAAAACCTGGACTGATGCAAAGTGAAGTAAGCAGAACCAGGAGAACACTGCATACAGCAACAGTTGTAAGATAAAGAACTGTGAATAACTCAGCTATTCTCAATATAACGATCCAAGACAATCCCATAATGAAGCTTGCTGTTTGCCTTCACTAAAAGAACTAATAGTTTGAATACATTAAGAAGTATGCTATTTTTCACTTTTTTTCCCTAGTCTTCTTGTACAAATGACTAATAGGTAAATGTTTTACATGATTACACATGTATAACCTATATCAGATTGCTCAGGGAGGGAGGATGGGAAGGAAAAATAGAATTTGGAACTGAAAACTTTTTTTTTAGATGTTAAAAACTGTTTTTAACATATAATGGAGGGATAAAATATTACTAATTATTCTAAAATGTTAAAAATAAATCTAGGTTCTAGTCTCAACTCTTCTACTTATCAGTTGTGTGACAGGGTAATTTAATTTCTTCAAGTCTCAATTTCTTCTGTGGTATGAGATGGTTAGACTAATAGATCTGCGTTTCTTAATATTTAGTCCCCCAATCCCTGGGGAGTCCTGAAGACCTTTACAGGGGCCCATAAGGTCAAAACTATTTTATAATGAGTTTTAGATGGTTTTGATTTCTAACACTTCAAATGTCAATAGACATAATCCAAATAAACAAAAGTTCTTTGAGAGGATCTTCAGTTATTTTTAAGAGTATGAAGGGATCCTGAAATCAAATAGGAGCTATTGTACTATTAAAAAGTTTTTTAAGGTTCTTTACAAACCTAAAACTATCTCATTTTTCCTGAGCCCTCAATGCTACCCCTCCCCCATCCCCCATGGAATTGGATGGAAATTGTCTAACTTTTTATCCATGGCTACATTAAAAAGGCACGATTTCCACAGAAAAGGAAAACAGCAGTTGTAAATAATCAGAAATTTGACATTCAAATTTTAACTACACTTGACAGTTCAAGGGCAAAGAGTTATGAAAGAATTCCCTCCAAAGTAACTATGTGAAATTGTCTATTTCAAAATTCTGCATGACTTCTTTCTAAGCCATGTTTATTAGCCCACAACCTAGCACACAGTAGGCACCTACTCAATGGTTGGTAGTTTTACTGACTAAACAAAACAGATTAACGTAAACTTCTTCTGTCAGAAATTGTTACAATGATCTTTGTATTTCCCTTAGTGCCTAGGTTTGGTATTTGAATGGAATTCTGATAAAGAGAGTAACAGAGGTTGAAAGATTAGGATTAGACAGTTCATTGTTGGACTGAACCAGAAAACATAATATCTTTTTCCCTTCATGTTCTCAGGACAAAAGATGAGCTACAGAGTTACTTTATTTCTGAATTTTCTATCATCACAATTCAGAAGAAGAATTAAAAACTGTAACATAGGACAACTTGAACAAAGTGGCTGAACAATCAGGAATGATCCCTGAAGGAGATGAGATTTCAGAAGAGTCCTGAATGTGGTAAAGGAAGTAATCTGGCAGACATGCTGCAAGTCAGAAAAGGCTTGTGCCTAGTGGAAAGCCTGGAAGAAGGTAGAACGAGTGTGAGAACCAGCAAGACTCTGAAAAGCCTTATTTAACTAGACTAAACAGCAGCTGGGAAGCTGAGAAAGGCGGTACTCAGAACATGGTTGGGAAAGGGACTCGAAGCCAGGCTGAATAGCTTAAATTTGCCACAAAGTCCAATGGCGCCAGTGATGATTTTGATCAAAGTGGAAGGCCAGGTGGAAATCTGCCCTCCATAAGCTGAGTAATTAATTCAAAGATGTTTATGAGATACACCAACAACAACCACTGTACTTTCCCAGAAATTTTAACCAAGTGATTAACCTTCTAGAATTTTGCACAAAAAAGAATGAGCAAAATTGAATATCTGTTTTCCAAATAGCACTTGAAAGGAAAAATTCATTTAAAGCGTTTTTTTAAAAAGTTAATTTGCTATTCCTTTACATATTAAAAAATGTCAATATTAAGAATGTCCATTGGGGGTTTCAAATTCATAATGAAACAAGTTTTCAGAAATACTGAGGAAAGACACTAACTTGACTGGAATAGCGCTGCTATTAAAATTGTAAAAATATAAAAACTGGAAGAGACCCTGGAGATTATCTAGTCTAATCAGAAGCAGGCAACTATTGTAGTAGAGTAGTGGTTAGAGCATAGGGCTTAAGAGTCGAACGAATTCAGATACTGACTCAGATTCTTACTCTCTCTGTGATCCTGGGCAAGTCATTTAACTGCTTTCAGTCTCAGTTTTCCCACCTGTAAAATGGGAAAAACAACAGCACCTACCTCCAAGATCTGTTATAAGGGTTAAAGAAAAAACATGTAAAATGCTTTACAAACCCTAGGGCATTATATAAATTCTAGCTGTGATTATTAGCATTAATTATTATTTCTAGATCAGGAAACTGTAAGTCTAGAGAAGTTAAAAAAAATTTCCCACAATCACACAACTAGTTAGCGGTCAAGGCTGGGCTGAGAAACTGATCTAAAAATTATTCTTACTCCTAGTTTCTATGGGTTATTTTTAGTTATTTATTTTCAGAAATTCTTAGCTTCCAAATGAAGGTCAGGTCTCAATACAACAGACTGAAGAGCTTTCAGGCTCCTTTGTTATAGTGGGATTTTGATGCATGAAATGCTATTTGACGTAAGTGGGGACCCCAGCTGAGGCTCAGAAGTCTTCTTGTTATATAATGCTTTCACTGGATGTCAGAATGGGACTTCATATCCAGAAAGAAACCAGTGAAGAGTACAGAAGATGAAGAGAGACTAAAATCTCATGGCTTAGATCTGATCTGTGAAATTTTCTAAAGCCAGAAAGGAGATGCACGATACCAAGGAAGACAAAGACTAGGAACTCAGTAAACCACACATAGAACAACACACAGTTTGCAAAGAAAAGAGGGAAGGCAAACTTTTTCTCTTGTTAAACAGTGAAATCTTTGAGGAAGGGAGATAGGAAGACAGGAAGGGGGGAGGGAGGAAGAGAGGAATGAAGGAAGGGAGAAAGGGAAGAAAGGAGAGAAGAAAGAAAGGGAGAAAGCAAGGAAGGAAGGAAGAGAGAGGGAGGGAGGGAGAGAGAAAGAGAGAAAGGAAGGAAGGGAAAGGAAAGGAAGGGAAGAAAGAAAGAAAGAGAAAGAGAGAGAGGGAAGGAAGGAAAGAAGGAAGAAAGAAAGAAAGAAAGAAAGAAAGAAAGAAAGAAAGAAAGAAAGAAAGAAAGAAAGAAAGAAAGAAAGGAAGGAAGAAAGAAAGAAAGAAGGAAAGAGAAAGAGACCTACTTTTTTTATAGTGTCTGGATAATTCCTTGGCTAATGTGCATGAAACCATTACATTACCATGGATTAAGCTTCTTACCTATAATCCCACTGTCCTTGCTTTCCAGTGTGGAACTAGGGCTGCTAATGGTCCCACAGGGACTTTTGGTGGCTGCCGTCTTGCTGACACAGCTATTCAAGGTTGAGCAGGGACTGTCAGTGCTAGGTGATGTTGTACTGCTCGTTAGTGTAGAGCAAGGACTGATTCCTTGGCTAGGAGCTGTACACTGCAAGATAATGGAATGAATAGTTAGCAATATATACCATACTTCCTTTTTTCCTTTTAACTCGAATTAATGAAACTAAAATCAATCAGTCAATCAAAGATCATTTCCACAAAGACAAAGCTTTAAAATCTGGGAGGTAAACATATAAATGTGCAGTCTTTAAATCTTTCCAATTTTAAAGACTAAATCTGTTTTTTTCTGTTGTTTTCTTTTTGTTGCTTTTTCATATTGCCTTAAAAGGAAGAGGTTTGGAAGGGGTTTCATGGAAATTCAATATTTGTGAATAAAACCACCAGAAAGATTTGCTTTTGTTTAGACATTTTACAGAAGGCAGGATGGCTGTTTGACCTCTGTAATGAAATTCTGGGAACTCCGTTTTGGGGGATTTTGTGTTGGTTTTTTTTTAATGTTTTACTAACACTGCAACCTGCATTCCATTCTTCAAGATTTATGGGGTACAGGATCAAGGTAAGAGGAGATCGGTGGCTACTCCGTGATCTCAATCAACACATGACATCTCTGCAGAGGGGGAGCTGGTGCATCAAACTCATTTCTATTCACAAGCACACATCATGAAACAAACTGCACGCATGGCATTTCTGGGGAGGTGGGAGTACTATCTCGTTAGAGAAGCCATTTGATCTAATCATATGTTGTCTCTGCTCTATCTCACATAAATCACCCCATCTATCTTCAAAAAAAAACTCATAGATTTTTTTTTAAGTGTAGGAGGGACAGTTACAATAATGTGAGATCAAAAAAACATAGGCTAAAGCTGACAGCATCAGGGACATTAAGCTATTTTGCCTTAAATATTTGCAGCCACCATCTAATGATGGCAGGCAGAAGGCTAATTCATAAATTAATTCTTAGATTCTGCCACTGTCCACCTTTCCCCAACCCACCTCACTGCACAAATTTCGTTGCCTAAAGCAACCAACTGTTGAAATACATTTCAGTACATAAAAACACCAAATTAACTGCCTAAACATGCTATCCCCACAGGAGGACAAGGAGAACAGGGGTTCTTGCTTTCTTCATCCTCTGGATAAGCACAAACAGCATTCTCTTCCACAGGACTCATTACCATGGCTTCATTTTTTTCTTCAAGGGCTATGTGTGCGGTGCTTGGGATCCCTTCTCCCAGCAAAAAGCCTAGTCTCGTCAACAGTTCCTGAGCTGCAGGCGAACAGCTCGATTCATTGTCTGTCTTTGCTTCTGTAACAAAGAAAGGAAACAATGAGGTTGCCCCTCTGTCAAGGGAATTTGGTACCACATCTGGATGCCATACAGGCATTAATGACAGCAGCGGGTCCTTGTGTCTTTGTGTGTCTTTATAAAAAAGAACATAGTTTGATAATGCAGTCCTGTCCCTGAGGTATCAAGACATTCTAATTAACAGGCAGCAACTCCAAATGTAGACTTTTACATGAAACATCCAATCTGGAGACGTACAATTTTTGCCAAAACAGCTTCTTTTTTCAGAACCAAAGAAAAATGGCTATAAACCACTAAAAATCCAAAACTCTTCAGGTCCTTCTAGTAGAAGTAAAATTGGACCATATCTATTGAAATAGCATCAGATACAAGACACAGGAGTGGTCCCTGAGGAATGAGGAAAGTCATGGTACTGAGATAAAACTGTCATTATTCTCAGTACAATTAAATAAAGTATGTGGTCACTACATTAATACAAAAACACACTTGGTATTGCAAGATGTGGTGCAATAGGTAGGGGGCTAAGACCTGAGTTTAAATACTGCTTCAAACACTTATTGGCTAGGTAACCTGAGCAAAACCCTTTGCTTCTTTCAACCTCAGTTTCCTCATCTGTAAAACAGGAAAGAAAAACAGGACCTACCTCCCAGGGTAGTTGTAAAGGTCAGATGAGATAAAATATAAAGTGATCTGCAAACCTTAAAACACTATATAAATGGTAGTTCCTATTGCTACTACAGGTAGCAATACCTGTTATTTGTAGTAACAGTTACCAAAAAAGAATGACCTTGAGATAAAGGGTTCTTTCTGAGTAACAGGGAAATCTGTCCCAAAAAAAACCCCAAAAAGCATCAAGAAAAAAGAACTTTTCAGGCCAAAAGTACCAGGTACATCAAATGACACAAAAAATTACAATTTTACTTAGAAATAAAAATTTTCATTTTAATATCTCTATTTTCTTTGCCTTATGTATAAAAAAATACACTACTTAAACTGATGCAACTTGGACCTTCGAGGAATTAAATTAAATTCTGGTCCTTCTAGTTTTAACTACTAGGTTAAAAAATCATACTGGAATTTGCTGAGTAGCACAAAATAATAATCAGAGCGTATTTTATAAGAACTTGTGAGGATATGTTTCAAAACCATCCTTTTTGTTCAAGTACTCCCTAAAGATCTGCCACTTGGTTTTCTTCCACAAAGTGATTTTAGCTATGGGATTTAATTTAAACATCAAATATGTAAATTATCTTCACATCCAAAATCCTAACATAAATATGGCTAACCTTGGTGAAATGACATTCGCCCTGCAACACCTCTCACATACACTAAATCAACATCTTCCAGGGAATAAGATACTGTATTAGATAAAATAAGGTTTACTAAAAAATAAAAGAGTAAGCAACATGCAAATATTGAACAGGTCATCCATTTCAATTTTTTCTATTCCCACTCCTCCTGCCCCCCTCTACCTGCATAACCCCCTCTTTAGTAGCTCATGAATCTAAATGACTACAATGATTGGGTAAGGGGCAGACTGTGTAGGACTGGGGAACCTCCTGCCTCAAGGTCACATGTGGCCCTCTACGTCCTCAAAAGCGAAACCTTCTGACTAAATCCAAGCTTTACAGAACAACTTCCCTTAATAAAAAGGATTTTTTCTGTAAAACTTGGACTCAGTCAAAAGGCCTCACCCAAGAACCTAGCAGACCATGTGTAGCCTTGAGGTCACAGGTTCCCCATCTGTGGTGGTAGAGGTGACACAATGAAAAACAGGAAAATAAATGTCTAGAAACTAGAAGCTATAATCCTCTAAATAATAATTCCCATTTATATAGCACTTGAAGGTTTGCCAAAGTACTCTCCTCACAACAATTTGTGAAGAAGGTAGCCCAAGTGTTATTTCCATTTCACAGGTGAAGAAATAGTAAAAGCTTTGGGAAGTCTGGTGACTTGCCCATGGTTACACATAAATGAAATGTCAGAGGGGAGAGTCAAACAGAGGTCTTCAAGCTCAATTTATCATGCTGCCTCTCTCTTCTTTGAGGCCACAAATGTGAGCCATGCAACAGAGTACAATTCAGTAGTCTCAGAAATGGTGGCCTGACCAAGTGTAAAGACTTAACTTGGAAGTTGATCTCCAGCCCCAAGGTTGTGTATGACTGTCCTTAGCATTCTGGTATTTAATATTTTAATCTAAAATTTGCACAAAAAGAGAGATACAATGATTATAAAATTCACAAATGACGCAAAACTAAAATAGCTGATGTAAAAAATCAGCCCTTCCTACTGCACTGCCCTGCGCCAAAATCTCAACAGGGTAAAACACTGGACTAAATATAATAAAATTGAATTTAATAAGAATAAATGTGAAATTTTTCGATTGGGTTCAAAAACTGAACTTCACCAAATAAAAGAGTAAAGATATACCCGAAGATAAGTTTACATGAAAAAGATCTGAGGGTTTTAGTGGGCTACAAGCTCAAAGTGTGATATGGAAGAGCTGCATTTGTAAAAATCCATCTGTTTTCCATCTGCTCATTGATAAGCATTAAATACATGTGTGCCATGCACTGGATTACGAAAACAAAAAATGAAAGGCACTGCCCTAGAGGAGTTTATAATCCACTTGGAAAAAACAGTAAGTAACCAAATAACAAAATAGTAAATTAGACATATGAGTCTGTGTGTGATTGAAAATGCCCAGAGTTGGGAAATGGTGGACTCTGTATAAGGTATAGCAAGGAGGCCACCATCACTGGATCACAGAGTACATGAGGGGGCAGTAAGGTGTAAAAACACTGAAAAGATAGGAAGAGGCCAGGTGATGAATGGCTCTGAATGACAAGAGAATTTTATCTTGATGCTCTTGCTGATAGGGAGCCATTGGAGTTTACTGAAGAGGGTGTCAGACATGTTTTAGGAAGACAGATTTGACAGGTGGATAGAGGATATATTAGAATGAGGAGAGAATCCGGGCAAGGAAACCCACCAGCAGGCTACTGCAATAATGCAGGTGTGAAGTGATGAGGGCCAGCCCCACGGTGGGGCAGTATCACAGGAGACAAGGGGCCATGTGGGAGGAATATTAGGAAGGTAAAATCAACATCTTGGAAACAGATTGGATAAAGGTTTGAGACAGGCAGAGCAAGGTGTCAAGGATGACACCTAAGTTATGTGCTTTGGTGACTGAAGGAATCAAGGTACTCTCAACAGTAACAGAGAAATTAAGAGGGAAGAGTTTAGGGGGAAAGATGAGTTCAGTTTTGGACATGTGGATTTTAAAATGTCTATTGTACATCACATTTGAGGTGGAAATAGAAGACTAGAGATCAGGAGACAGGTGAGGCTGGACAAATAGAGTGGAGAGTCATCTGCCTAGAGATGTTCACTGAAACCAGAGAAACTGATAAAATCACCAAGTAAAATGTTTAACATAGAGGGAGAACAGAACCCTGGAAGATAACCACTGTTACCAGGTAGGACCTGGAAAAAGAGCCAGCAAAAAAAGACAGAGAAGGAGGACCAGAAAAGCAGGAGAGCTAGGAGAGAGCAGTTTTATGAATATGATTAACAGTGTCAAATGCAGAGAGGTCAAGGAGAATGAGGATCGAGAAGAGGCCATCAGGTTTGGCAATTAAAGAGAATATTAGTAACCTTGGAGAAAGTATTTTTGGTTTAATGAGTTGCAAACTGCAAAGACTTAAGAAGGAATGACAGGAAAGGAAGTAGAGGGACCCTACTGTGGATGGTGAGACACAGAATACTCTCTACTGGGGATGGGCAGATGAAGACTGTTTTGGTTTTTTTTTTTTAATAATGGTGGTGATGCAGGCATGTTTGCAGGTGGTAGGAAAGAAGTGAATAGATAGGGAGCAACTGAGTATCAATGGTAGACTAGCGATAACAGAGGGGGCAACCTGTTGGAGAAAACAAAATGAAATGGGATCGTTTGTGTATGTAGAGAAGTTTGCTTTGGCAAGGACAAAGGCCACTAATCTACACATGAGAATGTATGTGAAGGAAGGAGGGGAACCGTGCCAAATCGGCATCAGCCCAGACACACCTAATCTCAAAACAGGATCAGTACCAACTCCTCCCTCTACCTATCCACTTTCCCAAGCCATCACACCAAGCCTTAACACAGCTAAGAGGGACATCCACTTTATCTGTCTGAAATAATAGGCCAAGATCAATATGCACTCCCAGGGTACAGTAAAAAAGAAAAGAATTCATGTTATGGGGCTTGGAAATAAGATGATGTGAAGAGAGGGATGAAAAGTTTCACTGCTTCCGCCTTCCCTAGGCCTCTCCCCATATGACATACCCATCCACTGCACTGTTATCTGGTCACACCCATGCACCAGAATTACCCATTTCTGGTATAACCAGAATTATACAGGAATTTTGCCAGATAATATTCTGGGTCAGCAACTGTTGGGAGAAAGTGGGGGAGGAGAAACAACTTTGAGGACTCTGATATCACCAAATTTGCCTTGACAAACAATACTGCCATCTCTGCCACATGTAAGGTTTTTTCCTAAGAGTCTTCAAGTATCAAGCCACATGTAAATATGCAACTTCAGGGCTCCATTGTTTCAATACATCTATATTTCTAGGGAAGCCTACCTGTAGAGCTAAGGAGTTCAACCAAGAGCAGAAACTAGGGACAGGAGATCCAAAACTCTTCATAAATCAAAAGTCAAACCATCATCCAAACCCTGTCCCTTTTTATGGAAAACACATGTCACAGTAAATGTAAAAGGGGAAAGGGAAAGTGAAAATAGGCATGTAAGTTAACCCTAACAAAGGGTCTACCCAATAGCACAAAACTCTCAGAAACCTACTATTGTACTGGATTACAATGTCCCAGATCTTTCAAGTTCTACATCTATTTTCTCTCTCTCCTTTCAAAGCTTTATTCCTTCAAGGAGATTCACCTCCTTCCTGTTATGCCCCAGCCATGTTGCTGCCACCCCAGTTCCACTTCCCTTGAAAGGTCTTTCATCCTCTTCCCATCATCCTGTCCTTCTGTATTCCACTTATTCATTCAATGCATCTCTAATTTACAGTCTCTTTCTCTGACTCTGATCTTCCCTTTCAATTTTAAGGACTCTTTGGTGAAGTGTAACAGTTGTTCAAAATTTTAGGAAAGACAGGGTCACCAATGATGAACACTTGTAACAAAGTGAAAATGTTATGATCCTGTTCTCCATAATGAAGATACCTGAACAGCCAAAAAGCTGAAAACCTAAGCTTTTATTTTTAATTTTTAAAAAATAAAATCCTAACAAAATTCTGGATTACTCTTTTTATATCTATAGCTAATATCAAAGTGCTAGAGAATCTGCTTTTCTAACTAATGTCTGTGCCAGTTTGCTTCTTTTTTTTCAAGTCATGCCCCATTTATTTCACAGTTAATGTGCATCTACTACAAACAGAAAATTCTCAACATCTTACCTAGTTGTGTAAACTTTGAAAGGTTCGCCTTTAGTAGTAACACTGAAAGACATGAGAAGAACAGGTCTCAAACCCTGTCCCCTTCTCCAATATTCCACAAAGAGTACAGGTAATAACAATGTTCCCAGTCAGTGGCCTTTAATGAACATTTTCCCCTAATCTTATGTCCCATTACCACATGCTTACTGTGTGGAGGGGTTTAAAAAAAAATGCGAATGCACTCATAGCCTTTCCTATGTGAAATAATAAAAGGCCATGTCTGAATTACAAAGTAGATGGTGGAAACTGTAACAATGATGGTGGTGATAATGAACAACCTATACAGCCCTCTCACATTTATCCAGTATTCTCAACATATGATTAAGATCTACTCTCGAATCCTTCCCTTCTAGTATTGGGAAAAAGGATCACACACACACACACACACACACACACACACACACACACTTACCCCCCCATTAGAACTCTGATCCCAAAAATATTGCCTCTTCATCATCTTCATCTTCTCCCTTTCCACTGGTTACTTCCCTTCCATCTTCAAAAGTGCTCCGCCTTCCCCTAAGAAAAGCTACACCAAACAACCCCAAACTATTATCTTAATAATTATCCAATCTTTCCTTCTACTACTGAACCCCACATGGTCTCCAGCCACTGCTTTCCCTTTCTGTCTACCTCCTACCTCCTTAAACACCTGCAATCTGGCTTACAACCCCACCACTCTGCTCACAAGAACAAGCCCTGTGAAGTTCATAAATGCCTCTCTTGCTAGATCTAATAATCTTTTCTAGTTTTCATCCTCAATCAATAAACAAGCATTATTAAGGGCACTCTATGCGCCAGAAGCTACAAAAACAAAAGATGAAACAATCCTTGCTCTCCAGGAGTTTACATTCTACCAGGGAGACACACATATATAGGCATCCCAAAAGCCTGAATAACTTAAAGCTATCCTAAGATTCTTGAGACACCTTCTGTATTAATGATAGCGACAGGCACTAGACCTGTGATTTCAATGGCATAGAACTCTAGGGTAAGGAAACTCTCTACAAGGGCAAGTCAACACTCTCTTGGTAATAGAGTCCTGGAGGGTGGCCTGGGGCACTGAAAGGGTAGCTAGCCCAGAGGTCACAGGTTCAGTATGTGTCAGAAACCAGCTCTCAATCCACAGTCATACTGTCTCTCTTAAACAGACACAACAAATACAAGTGTGTTGTTGAGGAAGGGCAGAATGTAGTTGGGAGGATGGGAAAAGATTTTTAAGTTCCTTTTTGAACTAGTAATTTTCTGAGGAATGAGGATATGGTAAATTCCAGGCAAGCAGCAGGGCCTGGGAAAAGGCAGGAGAGAAGGAAACAGGATGTTGTAAGGTGAACACAGTGAGAAGGCTGGTTTGATAGGCCATAGAATGTGGAAAAGGGAGCAATATCTGAGGAAGGAGAGTAGAGCTTAGGGCCCACCCTACTCCAAACATCCTTCTATAAAATGCTCTTTGGGGACTCATCATGAAAAATGCTGTCTTCATGGAAAGACAGAAGGAGTGAACTTTCAGTGAAGATGGAAGCATTCACTTTCCTTCTCTTGCTCTTATTTTAGAGGGCAGGGTGTGAAATATGGATAATATACATGACTTCTCGTGTATAACTGATATACTGCCTGCTTTCTCAATGAGTGGGGAAGGGCTAGAGGGAGGGTAAAAATTGAGAACTCAATTTTTTTTTAAAATAAATGTTCAGATAAAGTAAATTTTTTTAAAAAATAAAACAAAATGTGCTTTGGACCTACCCAATCTCACTACTGCCTTGTAAGTCTATAAATACATCTAGCCCGAACCCTACAACGCACTATGAGCTGATTTTCATACCAAGAATCCAGTCCACACTTCAACATAATCCCTTCAAACTAATATTTAAAGTCAATGACATGGAGGTTTCCTACTTCAACCAAACAGCAATCACCACATTTTTAATAGGCAAAGACCATGGGCTATGAATTTTATTAGATGGGCTATGAATTTTTTCCCCTAATTCTTCACACGAACACTTTTTTCACCTGCCTCATGATTCTATAGAATCCAAGATATAGATCTAAAAGGGACCTCAGACTTCACTTTTACATGAGTAGACAGAGGCCTGGAGAGCATAAATGGCTGGCCCACATGGGCCATAAGCATCAAAGGCAAGATCTGAACGCTGAATCTCTATCTCCAGAGTCAGCGGTCTTCTCAAGGGCTCAAATTAACATCTTCCTATCTTTGGGTATTTAATATTAATTAGTACTAAATACTGAGTGCTTATAGAGTCTAAGCAGTTAGAATCTATTGCTGTTTATGTCCGATTGTGCCATTTGGGGTTTTCTTGGCAAAGAAACTGGAGAGGTTTGCTATTTCCTAATCCAGCTCATTTTACAGTTGAGGAAACTGAGGCAAACAGGACTAAATGACTTATCCAAGGTACTCAGTAAGTGCCTGGGGCAGGAATTGAACTCAGGTCTTCCTGATTGACTCCAGGTCTGGTGTTCTATCCATATATATATCCATATACAGTTGTACCAGCTAGCTGCCCTCCTTAGAATCTATGTGTATGACCAAAGACAAATCACTGTATCCTGGAGCCTCACTTTCTCTATCTGTCAAGTGAAGAGGTTCACCTACATGATCTCCAAGGGGCCTTTTGGACTCACACCATGACCCTGAAGGAAAATACATTTAAATGTTCCTAAACAAAAATTATTTTTTTAAGCAAATTATTTCACAATTAAAAACTAGGAATGAGTTAAAAATGAGAACCATGCTAACAAAGATTTGAAGGCAACTCACTGGAACAGGATAAATCTAAGAACTTGGAACAGTTTAATGTTTCACCAGTCAATGTGATATTTCACAAGTAGTTGCTAAGTAGGCTGGGTTCCCTAGATGTTAAACTTCATTTTTATCCAGCAAAGCAATATTTCTTAGAGATGTAGCAATGTTTATCAAAACTGCCCCTTGTCAAAAGTCAAATACTAAATTCTAATCTAAAATGCAAAAGTTGATTTTTAAAGGAGATTATTCTGTCATTTTGTTTCATTGAAGAAAAAAGGAACTGCAGTTATCAGTAAAACCTTTTTCTCTAAGGCCCAACTCGGTGCTACCTTCAAAGTCTTAGAACATCGGAAAGAAAATGTTTTGTTGACCCATGGACCTCTGCTTGGGTTTAAATCTCTAATTCTTCTTTTTTCTTCTTTTGGTACTAGATGCTTCTCCAGGCAAAATGACTTAAGTATAAAGACCTTATTTTCATATATGGCAAAATAAATTAACCCCACTGAGGTTTCAAAAATTCTACAGGGATTATTTAACCACGTAGCCCGTTACTAATTGTCATGTTCAATTTCTTTACGCAAATGCCTCCTCATGGAGCCTTTGTACAGATAACTCTGATGAGGTTTCCCTTAGTCCCAAAGTGCATGACCTTATTCCTATAAAAGTTATGATGATTTCATACGTTTTAAATCTAAAACTATGCCCCTTTGACTAAACTTCTCCCTCCCATTCAGAGATACAGGGCCGGCAGGAAGAGAGAGAAGGAGCTTGCTCTTTTTGTTAAAGATACAAAGACATTTTCTGATGCTTCCAGGATAGTTACTTCATGGCTCCGGTTAAAAGGGGAATAGCTGATGTTAAATCAAAGGGCTCGGTTGTCAAGAGAGAATAGCCCATAAGCAAATGCCATGCTAGTCACTAACAACATTTCTGTGGCCATCTATGCGCTTGAATTGAGTTCAACAAGACCCCCATGGAAGAAAAGGGAACTAATTCTGGGATTTTAAAGAGAGGAAGAAAACTCCAAAATAAGAATTTCATTTTCCCCACCCCACAGGAAATACCATCCGTACTGAATTTTATAAAGGCATCATTCTGCAGACTGAATAGATTCTTAGCAGTATCCCGACCCAGGCAGGGATTAAGAAATGTTATCTGTATGAAAGCACATGGTGTCTACGATAGCCAATCTGGTAGCAGCATGGCCAACTGGACTCACTGATTAAACTGAGGAGGTTAATGACAGTAAAACTTTATCTAGAAGAATTCCAACATTGAACTCTGGGATTTAAACATTGAAACCAGGCATGTTTGATATTCACTTAAATTTTAAAAGTCATACATTTTCTTCCCTGTTCACATACGTTGTATGTATACATAGAAAGGGGGAGGGTAGAATATTCATTCATACACACATACACACACACACACACATACACACACACACACGATCCCAGATACTTATAATAAACAGACACTGTTGTGTCTCTACTGGATGTGACCTGGAAAAATGAGAAGAAAGGAAAACCCGTCCTATCGTGTAGGACAAGGGAGGAATGAGGAGAACCTGGCTCTCCTACCCCAAGGTTCTTCAAATGTTGGTCCTCTCTCATCTCCTAAATCTACATCCGCATCCCCACCATGGGGTCCTAGCAGTGTTCCTACTTATTCCCTCTCAGATTCAATTCAAATATCTTCACTCTTTCCCATACTGTACTTCATTCTTCCTTACTCCATCCCCAACCCCTATAACACCATCATTAGGGTACCCATACCAACCCTCTCCAATGAAAGCCTTAGCTACTGGCAGGGGATTCCCAAATTTGCTTGGGTAGTTGATGTGTCAAGAGAGAGAAGTTGCATTCACAAGTTTTCAGTAAGAATTTTTTTTATAAATAATTAAAGGAGGCAGTACAGTGCAGTGGATAGAACATTGAATTTAAAAATAAAAAAGAACTGGTTCTATCTACTTCAGGAGATTACAAGCTAGCAAATCACTTTAATCCTTATGGTTCTGTTTCCTCAATTGTAAAATGAAGGAGTTGGACCCTTGACCTTTAAGGTCCCTTTCAAGCTCAAAATCTAAGAATGAAATCAGGTTTTAATCTATAATACTATATTCCAACAGACTAAACCAGGAATGGGGAATCTGGGGCCTCAAGGCCACATGTGGCCCTCTAGGTCCTCAAGTGTGACACTTTGACTGAATCCAAACTTCACAGAACAAATCCCTTTAATATTCCCTATGAAAATCATGCAGACCAGTAAAGTTTAGTCACCAAACTGTGGATTTAATCATCTTCATTGTTATTCTTAAAGATTATATGTATTAATATATCTATATAATCACTATTATTTTTAAGATTTATACTTTATAAAACCCTTTGTATGTTCCTCGAAGTGACCCTCTTTGAATAATTACATATTTCCTCATTTTATAAATGGACTATCCTGTAAACTTAATCATCACTTATTACATTGTTACTATGGCAAAATGTGTTATAAAGTGCCAAACCAATTTAGAGATGAACTTTTTTTTAACAGTTCTTTCTGTAAACTGAAGCTGGCCTGTATAGGAATTAACAAGTGAATTCTTAGAACCACATCAAAAGAACAAAGAGAGCTATTTATAAATCTGGTATATGCGATGACTTCATTTAATGTCAGCTAAACATACTTCCAGAACTATACAGACAGGAGAAAAAAGTACAAATAAAACAATTGTCAATGTATCATATTAAATCTAATTAGAGAGTTTTTCTCCCTTATTATTAAAATGTTTATATGTTGGTTCTATTTAAAGATTTTGAAAATATTTAAAAATATAAATTCACTTTAAAGAAGAGATCGCCACTACAAAAGCCTGATCCCTTTCTATAAAAGCTTGATTGAACTTTTTAAAACAGAGAAGGAAGAAATGAAAAAAAAAAAGCATTACTCTAGATGACAGGTTTTTTTTTTCCTTTTAGGACACAACAAAAGAGGGGTAGGGTGGGAGGATAACTAGAGCTTAAATATACTCATTCACCACAGGCCCACTCAACCTTTCCAGCAACAGGTAGGATTTCTAGAGTGTACACAGATAACCAGTTTCCTGCATCTACTTCAGGAAAATCCTTCCCTGTGAAAACTATGTAGTCCAGCAAAGGCTATGTAGTCCTTTAAAAGATGCTGGAATTACCTGACTAGTTCTCTCTAAAGTGGAGATCATTGTTGGGTGTTCTTAAAAAAATCACTGAAAATACATTCTTACCATTCTGATTGGACTCTGTTGCCTCTGACACTTTTCTCAGTGGTATTATAACTGCATCTCCTGGCACTCTGGGACTCTCCACGTACTTGGGCTTCCTGATTGGACCTGCAGTAGAAAAGATCCAAGGGGGTCTAATTTTTTCCAGATGCAAAGAAAGCTTCAGAATGTACAGTATGTATCCTCACCAAGCTCCAAATAAGTCTAAAGGAAATGCTGATCCTCTCCCCCCACCCCCCACCAGACACATGCAACCCACCCACACCCACAACAAACCACTTCAGTTGGAATCGGGGAATGTCCAGTCAGGGCTGCCAGAGAAGAAACCACATTAGTTCAGTTTGGGAATGTAAACTCTAGTGGTAAACAAAAGCTGCTAATTTTCTGTGTGACATTCCTAAAGCTGCCTTCAGTACATGTAAAGTGGGTGATTCTGACATGTTCAAACCTGGACAACTTGTAGTTAGGGCTTCTCTTTATTCAGAGCTTTTTTCCCCCTGAATGAAGATAATTTGGCTGCTTGGCATCTATGAAGTAGGAGATGGAGATTGCAAGCAAACAGCTTGTAACATTACCACATTGCAAATACTTCAGCACAGCAGCCGTTTTATCACTGGGCATTTTATCCCGCTGGTGACGCAAAGGCTAATTGTGAGGGACAAGAGAAAAGTAATCTTGGAAACTAACTGCATTTGCCCTGAAAAAGAAACAGCCACTTTCCCTGCTTCTGATCTGGTGTAACAAAAAAAGGTACATTTCTCTACCTTTATTCCACCCTGTTTAATTTTTATTTTAAGAAAAAAAGCAAAAACTCGATTAAAGACCCAACTTTCCAAGTCTTAGGAATTATCCACAGCTTTAAAAAAATAATGTGGCAACAAGAAATCCAAAAAGTGTTCAACTACAGAAGTATAGCAAAAAGAAACATCCTAAATGAACAGGAAGAACACAGCATAACATAGAGAGCACTGGACTCAAGCAACACAGGGGCTTCTAACTAGCTATGTGGCCTAAACAGATTATTTTAAATTTTCCGAGCCTCAACTGATACCACTGTACAGTAAATGGATGATTGGTGAGGTATCATCTAATACAAACATTCTATTAGATTGAGAATTTTGAAACTCCTTAAAAAGTGGTTAACAGTGAGTGATACTGCCATCTAAAGGCTTGCTACAAAAAATACCTTTCTATATTTGTATTACAAAATAAATGTATTAATCCATGGTTAGCTATATTGCTATTTTTAAATGGGCCAACAGCAAAGAACATAATGCCCTCAGAATTTTATTAATATTTTTTAAAAGTTGTTGCATCCAAGGAAGTCAAATTAAGCCTGTTTCTAACAAGGACCAAAAATTGGAGGATCCCAGATCCAATTTGGTTCTTTTGTTAAGTTGGGTTTTTTTTTTGTTCTATTTTTTATAAACAAGTTATTCAGCTGGAGGTGAGGGGCTGGGGTTGGAGGGGGCAAGGAAGAAAACAGGGGAACTAGTCTTAAGGAAGTATAGCTGCACACCAGGTAGGAACAAACAAGTGTACTTTTTGGCTTCTATCACCATTCCCTGTGGGGAAATTTATCTCTGCCAACTTCATTTACTCAGAGGAAGGGGGAAAAAAATTCTCCCAGAGGAGGTGCATGGCTCTTAGATGTCTCCCTGCATCCTCAGTTAGTTGACTATCAAAGATGGACATTTTTTTACTTAATCCAGTTCTAAGTCTTATAGAGTCACAGGAAACCAGTCTAAAGGTTTTCTAATACTGAACTCTTTCCAAAAGGGTAGTATCTATATTTAAAATACAACAGCTATGGAGAGTGGTAGAAAACTGCTACCGTTTCTGAATTTATTCCAATCTACTTCTTTCTGCCCCACTCTAGTGAGAGGAGGGTAATGGAGACAAGAGGTTTTTAAAAAGCACTCATGCCAGCCTTGCAATGTAGAAAGCTTAGAAAAACCAGTGTTTGCTCTTTAAAAAAAAAAAAAAGAAAAGAAAAGAAAAGAGGGAGAGCTTTTATCATATAAAACTTTCCAGATGCCAACTCTTTCATTACCCAAAAATGCAACACATCTGGGTCCAAAATGGTGCCAGAAGGCTGGACAGGACAAGGAAAGCTTCTCACCCAGCTTTCTGCTATTCACTGGCACCTAAACTACCCCAAGGGTAGGAATGTGCAAAGGCAGACTAATATTAGTAGGCAAATATAAATATTTTCCGCTCAAATTGTTCCTTTTATTTAAGCCAAATCTCACACACAGCTGTGCCTAAAATACTGTAAAATGGAATCATTTATTAAAAATCTCGGATTTTGTTCTATTTTCCTCTCTCTACCTTTCTTTAAATATTTAAACAGATTCTAAAGTTAACTGATTGCAATAGTATTTTAAAAAATTTTGCATTGTAAAGAAAGCTGAGGCTACCAAACATTTTTTAAAATTTATCTTAAAATAATACCAAATAGTTCTCACAAGAAGAATTGCAAACCAGTAGCCACCATGTGAAAGAATACTCTAAAACATTAATAAGAGAAATGCAAATTTAAAACAGCCTTGAGATTCTAACCCACGCCCTGCAAATTGGCAAAGATGTCAGAAGATAGGAATAATCAATGGTGGAGGAGCTGTGAGAAAACGGAGCTGTGAACAGCACAGTCATTTTGGAAGGCAATCATGCAAAAAAAGTGACAAGTATGACCATGCATTTTGACCCAAAGGTTTCACTAGGCTTACACCCCTAACACAGGCTACCAACAAAAAGAAAGTACTCACATGCACCAAAATATCTATAGCAGCACTTTCTATGATAACAAAGAATTCAAAGAGAGGCAGATGACAATTGACTGGAAAATGGCTAAACAAACTATGGTACATGAATGTAACAGAACACTTCTACTGTGTAGTAAAGAAGGACAGATGGGAAGAATACTGAGAATCATGGAAAGAGCTACATGAACTGATGCTGAGTGAGGTAAGCAAAATCAAGAAAACAATACACACATAGACTATAATAATATAAATGGAAAGAACCATAAAACAAACAAACAAAAAAAAGAATGTTGCAACATCACGAAGAAAAAAGCATTACCCCCAAAGAAAAGATAAGAGAGACAGTTCCACTCTAACTCCTTTTAAAAGGCAGAAGAGGTCAATGGCTATGAGGTAGTGAGCATATTATGAGAGTTTCAAAGCACTGATTGTTTTGCTGAATTTTTTATCTCTCACTCCTCTTTCTTTTTTCCTTTAAAAATATTATTTGTTATATGGAACGGCTCTCTGGGAATGAAGTAAAAGGTAGGAGAAACTCTAGCGATGTTAAAAAAAAAAGATATCAATAAAAATTTATTTTGAACAATCGCTTTGGGTCCCTATCTCATTCAGTGGGACCCCCGGGGCAAACTTATGGAAATACATGGATAAGAATCTCCTACAACTGGCAAGCATAGATGGGTAGACTGATATCAGCACCAGAAGAAGGCTGGACTTAACCATATCAATGAATCAGTTTCATTCATTGGTATATCTAACTGGGTATGGGATATTGTTTTCTTTTTATTATATGTTGAGTTAAACATTCTTGCCTGATCTGACCTAAAAAGGGTTGCAGGTTCCCCACCTCTGTCTTAATAAGTACTAGCAGGATAATCTAGCACTTATATTAACTTCTCTGAGCCCATTTCCTTTTTAGAAAAAAATGGAGCCAAATACATATATGCTACCTGCCTCACAGAGTTGTGAATAAACTGCTTTGTAAACTGCAAAGCACAATAAATAAATGTGAACTATTTTTTTTCCCTCTAGTGCACAGCCCAGTACATTGCTCTTTGTAGATGTTTAATAAATGTTCACTGAACTGGACGACTAAAACATTTCATATTCATAGGCTCTACTGCTAGAAAGAGCCTTTGTAGTCACCTAAGCTCCTCATTTTAAAGAGCCAGGATTAGAGCAGGGGATTGCTGGCTCTATTCAGAGCTCTTGACATTATATCATGCTCCCTATATGTTCTTAAAAAAGAAGTGTCAAACATACAATACCTACAACACTCCCAAGTGCACCCAAACCAGATGGAAATGTAATTGGAAAATATTATTAATAAAGAGATTTTAAAATAAAAACAAAATGAAACCTAGATAATATTATTATATGATTTTTCTAAATCAATGTGTGATCTACCGGATAATTATGGAATGTTTAGTGCCCCTCACATTTCTTCTTGATTTTGACACTATTGATTTTTAAAGACAATGAAATGACATAATCACAGCACTAAAATTTAATTTTGGGCAAGTCACTTGATTTTTCTGTGCCTCAGTTTCCATATCTATAAAAATGAGGGAGCTAAACTAGTTGGCTAAATAATCTTAAAGGAACTTTTAAGTCCAAAATCTATGAGTGTATATTATCTGAACAGAGCTTTAAAAATGTAATTGCTAAGTTGCTACCAGGATATCTGACTGGTAATAAAACATATCTTTGCTTTGAAAACAAAGAGGAAGTGGTAGGTACAGAAATATTTTATTACCATCCCTAGGCTTTCTCTTGAAAGGTTCCCTCATAGAGAACACTTCCTGGGATAGCTACGAGTTTCCTGTTGTATCACCTTTCATTCAAGTTGAACCCAGCAAGACTCTTGCTATACTCTTAAGCTCCATGCTGTTCTTTCTTAACACTGCTCTGAGAATGTATGAAAGCTTAGCCTGTGTGTGTGTGCACGCACACACACATGCACACGTGTGTCTCTCTCTTACATCACTGTCTCAATGCCCCTACTCATAAATGCCCCCACCCCTGGTAACTAAGGAGTACAGTAAAGCAAAACTACTCAAGAAACTGATCACAAAGTCCTTGAGACCAGTGGTTGGTCAATTCCTGCTTGACCAGAGAGCTCAGCATGGTATCTGGCACATAGTACTTAATCAATGCTTGCATATTCATTCATTCATTCATTCATTCATTCATTCATTCATTCATCTATGAAACTGTAGGCCTCATTCTGCACCAACAAACCACCTCTCTAAAACGCACCAGATCCCAGTTATTCTTTCTACTGTCCCACAGAGGAGAAATGAGAATTCCTATAGGGACAATCATCTACAGTACTCAGAAATTTGGGCAGGCAGATGGCATAGTAGATAAAGCACCAGACCTGTAGTCAGGAAGATCTGAGTTCAAATCTGACCTCAGATAATTACTATCTGTGTGACCCCTGGCAAGTCACTCAACCCTGCTTGCTTGCCTTAGTTTCCTCATCTGCAAAATGAGCTGAAGAAGGTAACATCAAACCACTCCAGGATCTCTGCCAAGAAAATCCCAAATGGGACCACTAAGAGTCAGAAACGACAACACAACTCAGAAATCTATACCAGATTACTTCAAATGTGCACATTTTCTCCCTATGCCCATCTCTGAATACCAGTCACCTACAAGTGTGAAATGAAGCACATTTCTGCATACACATCAACTATATAAAAATCTGGTAAGTAAATAGTAAGAATATAATAGTAAATAGAAACAAATAGAAGAATCAAAGAATCCTAGGTTTGAAAGGAGTCTTAGAGGTCATCTAGTCCAACTCCTACCCCAAATTAATAAGAATGTAATATGAGTCCCCACAAAGTATACTAAGGTATGACCAACAGTCAAACTGCACTCATTCATTTGTTTTTCACAGGCTGATAGGGTCTTCCTATCTTGGTCAGACTGGAAATGCAGAGGCTACTCACAGATCAATTCTACCACTGATCAGCTCCATTTCTACTTGAGCTGGTCTGTCCCTCTTGAAGCAACCTGTGGGGAGGTAGGGCTGGCTCACAATAGTGATGGCAAACTTGTTACCCTAATCAAATGGAGTTCAGCACTCCAGTGCTCAGGAGGATTCTCTAACCTAGGCCTCTCAGGTACCCAGGATTAAAGGTAGACTCCATCATGCATGCCTACCTAGCTCAGTAGCCGTATTTTAGAGTGGATACAGTGACAAAAAATCTGAAATATCACCTGGAAATACCAAACCAAGGCTTCTCTCCTCCTTCCCCAACCCGTGCTCCGCCCCCCATTCCTAGGGAACTGAAGCAAGGTTAATAAATACTCAGAGAAAAGAGGAAAAGAGCAACACCATGGAAATCAAGCCCAGTATTTAGTGCCTTATCTGTGTTTTTAATTTACCGAGTATCCTATCTACAAAAATAAATATCTTGCTCATACTTTAGTCTCTTCATGTAAAGTTGCTATACTTCAAACATTGTAAAACAGTGTTGAAAATATAATTATAAAAATCATATATTTTATTTGATTTCAAGGACATCCAACTGTGGTTTCCTGGGTAGCCAGTTTCTTTCTTGTTTTTTAAGTTATTTTTTTTAAATCCTGAAAGTCAAATGAGTATTTCAATATGTAAAGTAGAACAGGAAAAAAAAAGACTATCAAACGGTGAGACTCTAATGGACAGTTTCTAGATCTCAAGGTAAAACAGTTGATCCTACCAAATCATAAATCTGTACTCTTTGCATTTGGATTTGGGTCTCTGGTATGTTTAAATATAAAGGGAATTATAGCAAGAAAAATAGACAGACAGGCAGGCAGGCAGAGAGATAGATAAAATAGATATGTAGTCAGATACATAGGTAGATACATGGATAGCTAGATAGACAGACAGGCAAACTGAGAGAGATGATAAATAGATATGACAGAAAAATTGATAGATTTGACAAATGAGAGATTGAGAGACAAAAAATAATGGTCAAAAATTCCATTAGGTGCAGATAAGGTTGAAAAAAACAGACTGCAAACACCAAAAAGAGGTCAAATTAAAATCACTCCAAAGACCCAGCCATAAACTTCATCCAGAAAAGGAGTAGACTTGCAGATGAATAACACTTGCCTACTTCTTTAATTGTATATGGACTTTAAGGCTGTTTGTTGAGGAAATGTCAATCCTTTCATCATTATGGTTCTATATATCGTGATTTAAAAAACCATTTGCTGCCCCAAAGGCATCAAGTTCTCCTTAAGATTCAGCATCTCACTTTCATGTGAATATCCAAATACATTTTCTCCTGAAGTCTGTTTTATTGACCTTTCTGACACTTTAATCAACAAAAGCTCCTATTCTGTGGCTATCAAACCGCCCAATAAGGAATATTTTCAACAACAGAGAAATAGACAAGATACAAACCAGGTTTCATCTCCAGGGTGTGAAAAAGAAGGGCAGGGGTTAGTACTCATTTCTGAATATTTCAGTAAAAGGAAGGAAAAAGCAATATTTGGTATTAGGAAACACCTGAGGCTACTCATTGCCTTTAAAATAGCTCTTACACAGTTGCTGCATCTGAAGTGTGTAAAAAACAACACTTAGACTTTATCAGTCATTCATAGATTTCAGCATCTTGATCTTTCACAGAGAAGGTTCCTGTCTATTTCATTCCATTAAGGTTTCCATTTCACATTGGACTGCTTGCTTCTTTATATTATGACCAATTGTTAAGGACAAGGTGGAAAATAAAAGGGGGTGGAGGGGTGGAGGGGTGGAATGGAGGAAGCAGAAGTAAATGAGGGAATTTGATTTTGTTCTTTACCATGAAAATTATATTAAAGATCCATTTTTTTCAAATGGTGGAATAGCCAAGAAATTGTAATGCATTGCTGATTTGAAGGCATTAAAAGACAAGTCCGGAGAACTTCAAATATCTTTTTTTTTTCCATTCTGAAACCCTCCTTCAATTCTCCCTGCCTTCCCTACCCCCTTTACTTCTTTCTCCACCACCCCATCCAGGGAAAACATTGGGGCTGGGGCTTTGGTAAGGGGAAAGGTTAGTCTGAATAAACAAGAAGCAAAGAGACCAAACACAGAAAGAAATTAAGATACCTATAGAGAAAAGAGTTCCACTTGGTGTTTAAAAGCATAGAAAAATAGGTCACTAGTTAATGGAAATAAGTTTTCCAGCAAAACTCTCAAGTCACTTATCACAATCTATAAATTACAGATCTATAGGGAAAATGAGAGATGAATCCTCAAATTTGTACTTATGTGCACCTTATGTCTATGAAACTATGGGAAATAAAAAATATTAATGAGGTCCAGTGCTTACCCTTAGGCAGCCTGCAATCTAGAAAACTCTGAAGGGAGAACTTGATCCAGGAATGTCTGTACTATACAGTTCATACATCTCAATTAAATGAAGGTGTCTCTAAGAGCACATACTCCCAAGGACAAATCTGTAGAAGACTGGCTTTAGGGATTTCTGTTGTTGTTCATTCCTCTACAACAAAATAATGGGATTGCTGTATATCAACGTAACAGGATTTAATCTGTATTCCTACTCTCACCAAAACAACTACTTCTTTCCTTGATAGGCTGAACAATAAATTTCCTTGATATGAGTATTTTTTAAAAAGCACTCTTTCCTGTGAAAGAAAACAATGTCTCACAGTGGATAGGCCCCATTTTTGATGTTCTATAGGTTCATTCAAACAACTATCAGGTTTATTTAAAACTCAAGGTTTTCCATTCTCAAGGTTTCTTGACTTCTAGAAAGGACTTTAGAGATTACTCAGTTCAAACCCTTCATTTTACGTCAAAGAAACTGAGATCTAGAAAGGTAAGACTCCTAACTGATCTCTTCCTCAAATCTCACTCCACATAGTGTTAAATAATTTTTCTTAAGGGCTGATAAGGCCCTGTGAATTCCCTAAACAATCATGTGACCTCCCTAATCAATCAATGTATCGCTGGCTTCCTAATGGTCTCGGAAATAAAATACAAATCTTCTGTTGAGCTTTTCAGCCCTTCACAATGGCCACGACCTGTCTGTGCAGCCTCTCTAGATATGACTGCCAACCACTTTTGTCTATGTTCTTCACATACAATGTGCCATCTCCAGTCTCTGTGCCTTTTCAAAGTGAAGTCCATCTGCACAGTCCTGAAATGCACTCACTTCCTCCTGGCCTCTCTTCCTTTAAGATTCAGCTCACCTGCCATCATGAATCCTTCTTGATTCTCTCCACCAAATGGAAGTGTGCTTCCTCCAAAATGCCTTTTTAACTATTTTGTATACATTTGTACTTACTTTCTAATTATGCTGTATACACACACACACACACACACACACACACACACACACACACGTGTCCCCTATTTGAATGTCAAATGTTTGCAAACAGGATAGTTTCATTTTTTCATATTTGCATCGCTAGCATCTCACACTGTGCCTGGCATATAGAAGGGCCTTAATAAATACTTGGTGATTGATTTAAGAGACTTTCCCAAGATCATGCAATTTCGTAAGGGCTTTATTCTTTACATATATTATCTGCTTTATTTCCCATAAAAACCCTATGACAAAGTATTCAGATAATATTATCTTCAGTTTACAGATGACAAAACTAAGGCCTGTCTGGGGTCACACTCAAATGCAAGATTCAAAATCAGTGTCTCCTAACTCAAAGTCCAGCGCTTTCCATGGAATATAGAAGTCAAATTTGTAACTGGCAAAACCTCTCATGTGTGGCCAGAACCAGTTTAAGTAGAATTGGGAAAGCCTTGATAAAATAAATAAAAATAAATAAATAAAATAAATGAAAATACAACAGATAATGTTAACGTTTGGTTTTCTAAGTCACTATGTGGGGGCAGCTAGATGCAGTGAGTGCCAGACCTGGAGTCTTCTGAGTTTAAATCTGGCCTCAAACACTTACTGTATGACTCTGGGCAAGTCACTTAACCTTGCTTGTCAATATGTAACCAGCAGGAATCCTCTTTTATTTGAGTTGGCATCACCACTTTACATCACTCAATCTTTTAATTAGTAAATGGCCAGACACACTTGAACTCAAGTCTTTCTACTCCAAATCAGTTCCAGTTTCTCCATCAAGATAATAGAAGCAAAACACATCACCCCCCCCCAAAAAAAGGGAGGAAACTCAAAATAGTTATATAGTAGAATTTCAATAGAGTATTATTTCCTTAAGAGAAAAGTTATTTTCTCCTTTTCAAGGAATGCCAAAAAGATCTATATCAACAGTACCACAGCAGGAACCCTGAGGACAAAGGTAAAGAGGTTCCTTTTACTTAGTATGTTAAGAAAAATCTTGTTTGAAATCTGGAGACCTTTGATGCTCTGTCAGGCTTTCAAGGGCAACTTCAAAGAGAACATATTGCAATCCAGGAGGTCAGAGCAACCATGGTCATGTCCAAGATAAGAGGGAGAAAAATAAAGGTCACAGATTCTAAACAGTGCAGAGACGGGAAGAGTTTACCTGACCACTGACTACATAAGCGCTTCAAAAGGTACAAATGTCAATTATCTCGCTGCTTGGGTAAGAGTGGGGAGGACCAGGAGACAAGAGGAGACGAGAGATCAGACAGACAGGCAGATGCAGAGACTGAGAATCTGGTCAACAAAAGACAGGAGGGTCTTGCCAAGCTCTTTTTTTTTTTCTAAGTGTTCTATACATATGCACTTCTGCATTGGGATGACATGTAGAGAATTTCAAAAATTTCCTTTGTAAAGTAAATTAATTTTTAATAAAGAAATAATTTCTCCATATCTTTTGAAATAGCAAAGTGACTCTGAAGTTACTATAAAACCAGAGGTAGGGGATCCCTGATACAAAAATGAAGCAGAGATCACCCAAGAGGAATTGCTATACCAATCAAACATTAAGAATTCAGTCTTATTAATTTACAAATAGTGGATTTTTATTTATTTTTCAAATGATATTTTTTTAAGCAAAAATGATCTTGATTAGGAGGTCATAAGACTTGCCATCCAAAAGTCTGGAGATTTATATGCAACTTCCAATTAACTCTAGAAGTTAATAAATAGAAATTAAAGGATTAACAGAAAGTATATAATTAATTTAGAATGAAAGTCTATGATTCTATACTCACAGGGCCATAAATTTAGAACTAGAAGAGACTTGTGAGATGATCTAGTTCAATTCCTTTACAGATAAGGCAACTGAGGTTCAGGTAGGTTATAGTTCTTGTTCAAAATCACATAGGTATTAAGTGTGAGGTGCTAGATTTGAACCCAGGTACTCTGACATGTGGGCAGCTACATGACTGAGTGGACAGATTGCTGGTCCTGGAGTCAGAAAGACCTGAGTTCAAATCTGGCCTTAGACATTTAATAGTTACATGACCTTGGACAAGTCATTTAACCTATTTGCCTTAATCCACCAGAAAATGGAATGGTAAAAATCATCCTAGTATCTTTGCCAAGGAAACATCATGAACAGCATTGGTGTGCTATGGTATGCAGGGTCACAAAGAATCGGATATGACCGAACAACTCAACAACCTCTGACTTAGAAGCCGATGGTCTTTCTACTGTCTGGCACATGCCTCACAAGGAAAACATTTACTTGAGAAAAAAGTTTTCTCTTTATTCCTGCGGTGAACAGCTGACACCCTGAAACTTAGGATTTGGTTTCCAGTATCAACAGACATTTATTAAAAGCCTACCGTTTACGAGAAAAGCCAATTACATATAACCACATTTAGTTACTCAGGCTTATATGCCAGTAAAATACTTTCCTTGAGGCTAAGGTGGACACATATTCCTGTGGAATATCACCTTGAAGACATTATGTTAAATGCTTATAGTAGTTGATGTCAGTTAAGAATCCAAGGGATCAGGCAACAAAGTGATATTCTGGATACCTCTACCACTTGGAAATACGATGAGTGAATAATTGCTAACAGTACTACTATAGCAATTTTAAAGTAAGTTTTATTTTTAAGGATTATTGCTGATCCAATGGAGGCTGGAATCTTCTCAGCAACTTACAGAAATCCGGACTAGTCAAAACCCTTCCAAGGTCACTATTACTCCACATTTATATCTCCAATGCACTGGGCACGCTACATAATAAAGTTTTCCACATTAAATCTCTTAGATAGTCGTGACTTTAATGCTCATTTAATTTTCTCGAGTTGCCAAAGAAAGTAAAATCTTAAGTGTCTAGAAAGCTTAGGGGTTAGCTCACGCTCAAAACTGTTCTCCAAAGTTTTAAGATCCTACAGTTAGGGTCGCAGTCTTCAAGGCAGCATGTGTATGTATACACACACACACACATCTTTCTGACAGATTCAGTTGTTAGAACTGAAACAGACTGTCTGGCTGTTTCTTGGTCCAGAATTTTTTCATTTAATGACTCCCTGTAACACTAAACCCTTGCCTTGCAACTACAAAGCGGTTAACCCAGGTCAAGATCAAGGCAAAATTAAGTCATCACACAAATCCCCAGTCTTCTCTCACTCTTCTCTCTCTCTCCTTTTTTTAATTCTCAACTTAAACACTCCATGACCTGCTGTCTTATCCTGTGCCCTGGAACTCCAGGGCAGTTGTGATTTCTCCTTCCACCCCCACAATACTTTCTCACACATTGTGGTACATATTAATCAGATGCTCTGGCTTGTTTCCACAGCTGCCTACTTAGCCCCTCTGCCCATAAATGTAAAAACATTTTTGCACACCTGGGAAAAGGAAGAGAAGAAGCTAATAAAAGTATTAACTCCCCAACTTGCCTACAGCTTGTGAGAGATTTCAAAAGATAAAATAAATAGCTCATGTCTGTTCCAAGATGGCAACAGGCATTGAGCAATTTTGAACAAATAGACCAAAGGCATATTCCAATTAAAAGATAGTTCAAAATGGTAATTTACCACCCTCTCCCCCACAAAACCCCTCTTTTAATGGAATTTTTTTTAAGTACTGTTACTTTGATTTATATGTGGTTCAGAATAATGGCAAAGTCAAGACCAATCAAAAAAGGAGTTTCTCTTTTCCCAGAGAGTTTAAAGTAATTAAAAGAAAAATTATCGGAACAACCACAAGGTGAAGTCATCAGTATATAGACTAGGAAGGGCCACAGAATCAGGGAAATATCTTGTGCAGATTTTTGTTTATCTAGCTTTTACCACAAGGTGGCACTCCATCAATGCTAAATTTCAAACTAAATCCAAAAGGGCATTCTGCTGGGAAACTTCTTTTAAAAGTTTCTTCTCCACAAACCCAGATCATTCTCCAAGCAGGTGTCAACACTACACTCAGTAGAGTTATTTTAATAAAAAACACATTTCGATAAAAACAGCCTCAAGAATCAACAGGCTGTCAAATGACAGATGGGCTAAAAACACAGATAACCAAAAAAAAAAACCTTGAAAGGTACAACTGGGGAAAATAAAAATAGCAACTCTTTTGCAGTTAGTCTAGGTTTTTTGTCCTGGGTTTAAAAATGCAGTCTATCTGAAACATCATTAACAGCTCCAGAAAAATTACCTGTGCTTAACTGAGAGAGTTGACTAAGGTAGCACAGTGGATAGAGTGCTGGGGTCTGGAGTCAAGAAGACTCATCTTCCTGGGCTCAAATCCAGGTTCAGACACTTACTAGATGTGTGACCTGGGCAATTCACTTAACCCTGTTTGCCTCAGTATCCTCATCTGTAAAATGAGCTGGAGAAGGAAATGGCAAACCACTCAAGTATTCTTTGCCAAAAAAAACCCCAAATGGAGTCAATGAAGAGTTAGACAACAAATAACAAATAAAATCTCTCTATTTATCTCTATGTAATAAAAACAAGTGAGATATTAGGACACATTCAAAAACCTACCACGGGTTCACTATCTTTACTCTGGTATTACTGAGCAGACTGAGTGGGCAAGACCCCAGAGGGGAAAACTAAGACCAAAAACATTAAAAGGATGTAGTTATTAGGTTCATTATAAGGAATAACCTTTTTGAAATGTCTCATTGGAGGGAATTACTTTGCAGATGACCTTTTTGCTTCAACTCAAGTTTGAACTAAACAACAGTCTCCTATCTTTTGAGGTTGTGCACTCTCATTTACAAAAAATAATTCTGAGCACATACCTCCAATTTGTTTATAGTTATTTATAAACCACATACATACATTACTATTCCAATAACTATGTACAACATAGAACTTTTACAAGGAGTAGAAAATGAAAAATTATTAGAGAAAGATGAAATAGTATTTTATCCTAGCATAACTAGGGAACCACGTAAGTTTAACAAGTAGGAAAGTAACTTGGTCAGACCTGACCGAGGTCTGTACAGTAGCAACCTGACAGCTACGGAAAGGATGAACAGAGAGGGGGTGAGGCTTAAGGTAGGGAGACCAGCTGGAAGGTTATTCTTGTAAGAGTCCCAGAGACAGATGATGAAGGACTCAACTAGAGTTGTGTCTCTGCCAGTGAAAAAATAGATGATTTGGGAGCGGCAGGGGGAGAAACGACAGATTAAGCAAATGACTATATGTGGAGTGAGAGAGAAGAGCTGAATTTGACATTAAGGTTGAGAACCTGAGTAACTGTAATAGTTTAAAGGATTCAAAAGAGGGATAAGTTGAGGATGGGTGTATGGGGAGGGAGGATAATGTAATGTAATGTACTGTAAGCCATGCCTGCCCATCTTGTGGTATTCACTTTGACCAAACCAAAGTGAAAAGGGAGAGATAGCCCACCCTAAGAAGGGTACCTGCTGCAGTCATTAGGAAAGCAGAAGTAGTTCCCAGTGGTACCTGGACAGCTGCTACCTAAGGTTTTAGTTAAGCCTTGAGGGCATGGGAGCTTGGATAGGGGAAGAGTAGGTGACATAGTGTTGGGAGTTCAATCCATGACTGGTTATTGCTACAAAAGTGAACTTTGACTCATCTTCAGTCTTCTAAATTATGAGATAAAGATAAAATGACATTTTATCTTATTTTATCCAACTCATTTATTACATAGCCTTTGGGCAAGGACTACAATTTTCCCACTTTACTGACAGCTGAACTGGATGACCTCAAAGTCCAAATCTAAGGACCTATAATTCTATGACTAGAGCCCTTAGAGAGAAACCCTACCATATTACGTTTTTCTTATGAGTGATTACATTTTAGAGAATATAATTTGACTAATGATATATGCAAATCTATTTAATAAGCTGAACCATAACAGTCTTTTCTGCAACACCAAAGTTTTGTTTGCTCAAAATACCTCATGCTTTTGCCAATTAAAGTGTCCAAAAAGGAGGCATTTAAACTTAAAAGGTAAATTTCCTTAATCATGGAGGGACTAAGGGAAAAGAAAAAGTATGCATACAACGTGTGTGTTTGATTATCTGTGTGAAGGTCTCTTTCCTGACACACTTCCTTTGCCAATTTAGTAAATAATTTCAAAAGATTCCCTAAAGCCAAGGAAAAAAGCTCACCAATCATTGGTGCTATCTAGTCCTTCCCTTCTAAAAAATAAAAACTCCTTTTCATAAAAATAAATCATTCTATACCCATAAGAGGCCAATATGACACCCTCACCTCTGTTCCACAGGAAAACGCAGATGAACTATTCCAATGATTAGCTCAAGGTGTGTTACATGATGATGAAAATATTCTTCCTTAAATAACTCACCTCTGCTGCCCTTCTCCATCATCCACAAGAAAAAATTCCTTCAAAGCCATTAAATACACAGCCAACAAATGACAAGGTTATCGCAAAAAAAAGTTCTTATATTTACAACCTAAACCCACTCAACTAGACAAGATATAGGTGACCTTTTTCTCTCTTCAAAGGGGCCAATTCTCTTTGAAACTTTTAATTTCCACCAACACAAACAATAAGGAAAAGTAAATTGCTCAACAAAACCTACCAACTTGCTTAGGGAAATGTGGTGTTTTGGTGAATGGAATTTTCTGGTTAAATGTACTCCAATGGTTTTAACCCATGTAAACCCATTCCTCTCATGCTTATTCAAACAATTCTTTTCGTTATTTATAATGTGCAATATAACTTGTTAGGCACTGACCTGCCAAAAAAAAAATCTTTCTGAAACATGTGAACACACTTTCCTCACTTAAAATATCAAGTGTAACAATCTTGCAATCAATCCACAAGCATTTTTCAAGCCCCTACTCAGTGTGCCAGACATTGTGCTGGTAGGAATAGGGACACAAGTACAAAATCATCCCCACTCACACACAGGAGTTCATAGGCTCATAGGGAAGACAGCAAGGACAGAAATAAGCATATACAGAATAAACATTCAAAAGAAATAAAATACAAAGCATGTAACTACAGAAGCGTTTGGGAAAAGAACCAATACCGCGTACACATATGTAGGTGGGAAAGACTGAAAAGGTGTCATGGCGGTGACACTTCAGTTATGACTTACATGAAGAGAGAGATTCTGAAAGGAAGAGATAAAGAGAAGGGATATTTGGGGGATGGGAGACAGCCAGTGCAAAGGCAGGGGGGATCGTGGGAGTGCTGCTTGGCAGGATCCCGGAAAAGGGCAGAGGGAAGGAATGGCCAAGGAGGCTGGAAAGACAAATAAGGAGTAAGTCATGCAGGATTTTAAAACAGAGAAGTTTATATTTTACCTTCTAGGCGACAGAAGAAAATCACTGAGGCAGCAATGAGTGGGAGGAGTTGGCAAGGGGACCCAATAGGAGATTGCTGCAATCATCTAAGGAAGAGGTGATTAGGAGGTAAATTTAAATGGGAATTGTGTGAGTGGAGAAAGGGGCAAAGGTAGATGGAGAGATCCTTTGGCAGTAAGTACAACAAGACTAGGCAACTAATTAAACATGTAGGGCAAGGAGGAGTGAGCAGGGGAGGTTAACGCCAATTCAGAAGCAGAAGACCATAAGGAAGGTGCTCGCTGCCTTTGGTAGAAATTGGGAAGTCTGGAGGAAGGAGGGTTTGGGGAAAAGATAATGAGTTCCACTTTAGGTATGTTGGGATTGAGATGTTTCAATTGGTGATTCATGACTAAAGTTCAAAGGAAAGACTGGTATTAAACTGGATATACAAATTTTTGAACCAGTTTCAAAAAGATGATATATAAATCTGTGGGAGTTGATGAGGTTACCAAGAGAATGTAGAATAAGGGTTCTTACCCAGGCCATGAACTTGTTCTTTAAATATACTGATAACTGTACTTTAACGTCATTAGTCTCCTTTTATAATCCCATTTATTTGTAATCCTATTTATTTAATTTTATGCATTTAAACACATTATTCTGAAAAGGATTCCATACCTCCTGACCTAGTCTACAAAAAAAGTCCATGACACAAGAAAGGTTAACATTAAGTGGTCTGGAGGGACAAGGGAAGAGGTTCCAGTATGGAACCTAGGGGAACACCCAATAGGTAGGGATCATGCTGTGGATGATGAGCCAGTAAACAAGACTCAGAAGGAGCAAAAAAAGTAGGAGGGAAAACAAGAGAAAGCATGTCACATAGCCCCAGAGAGTAACAGGTAAATGAAGAAAGATGAAGTCTATGATGAGCAGATTTAATGACTACCAGACTGTTGATAACTTGGGAGAGAACCGTTTGAATGAGGATGTTGGAAGTTGGGTTGGCAAAGGTTGAGAAATGAGAGGAGGCCTTTTATACAGGCAAGTTTTTGTAGGAATTTGGTTGAGAAAAATATAAGCCTGGATTTTCATTGAGATGACTTTGTTAAAATGAGAGGGTGTGTGTGTGTGTGTGTGTCTGTGTGTTTTTGTGTGTGTGTCTGTGTGTGTGTATTACAAAATAGACAGGTGCTGACCCACATGGAATACAAGCTATATCTTCTATTTTTAAGACAATTTTCTCACTATATAAAAATCTACATTTACACAAAATAAGTGAGTATAATTATTTGCATTACAGAAAGACCAGGCTGCTTAGTAAAAAAACAAAAAAAACAACTCTGCTACTGCACTTGAAATATAACTCTATTGACAAAAATTCAGTTTATACAACTTCTGAAAATCTCATCATCCATTCTATCCACTGGTAATATAGGCAAATAGTAAGCAAAGAGTTACCAAAGAGACCTCTGCAGTAGCATAATCTCTCATTGTTGATGGAAATTATCTGATAACTGTTATGTTTACTGGAAGTATTTTTTTAATATCATAAAGCTATAAAATTATAATGATGGGATTTTGGAAAACCACTCCCTGGGGAGGGTGCCTGAATGAGTCAAAGAGAACCTGGGGACTTGGGTGGAGCCCAGAACCTGGGCCAAGAAAGGGCTGATACTAACTCATCAGGCAGCTCAAGACCTGTCCGTCAGTCACCTATTTCAGCTCTACAAATGAGCTAAAAACTAAAAAGTAGTGCCCCTCAGAGTAACAGGAGACCAATGGGAGATCTAATGAGGAAAGGACCTGGAACAAAAAAGAACAAAAAATGAGGGCTGTAGTTGAAGATGGCTAGGATCTCAAGGATGGTGGTGCCACCTATAACAAGTGAAATAACACAAGGACTACACGTAAGCCTACAAAGAATGAAAATACACAGGCTCCACCCAAAATGTAGAACCAGGCTCACCAGTTAGTAAAAATGTCTTAGGTAAATAGAATAGGTCATTCAGAGAAGAAAAGTAGGCATTCCAAAATCAATGATGCCTCTGGCAAGTCAATATACGACTGCCTACAACCTAGGAAGGGAATCTTTGGAACCAGAAGTACCTTTGGCACCCAAGAGATCCAGACTTAAGGGGGAAAGAAACAGATTAATATATGTTTTAGAAGAGGCTGAGAAGCCTAGAAAGAATAACCAACTGAAATCCATTTCAGCCCAAGGGTTCAATCAACTGTACAATTCATGAAGGACTGTGGCTTTCTGGCTCAATTAAGAAACTCACAAAAATATGGAAGTAAAAGATGAAAGCTAAGAAAGACCAGGACTTTCTATTTCTATAAGACACTAAGATCTCTCCTAGTTTTATAACTTTTCCCTTTTTATCATGCTTACAGACCCACACTGTCGTTGTTACTTAGCACTACTCACCCTAAGAAAGCCAACAGATTGCATTTTTATAGTAAAAACAATGGGACAGGAAATGAAATGTCTCAACTCCACCTTTAGGCCTTTATCGTCCTGGCTTCTCAAGTGCCTCTCCAGCCATGGTTCTCATTACTTCATCCTTCACATCCTCTCTAGAACATAGATACTTAACTTTTTGGGTGTCGTGGATACCTTTGGTAGTCTGGTGAAATCTAAGGGCTCTTTCTTAGAATGTCATGTTGTCTAAATTCATAACTGAAGAAAATGCTGAATTCCATTTAGAAGTGAGTGAAAATAAATATCCAAGTTCACAGACTCTTGAAATATTAAGGGGTCTGTAGACTCTAGGTTAAGAACTCAGACTCTGGACTACCAACACTCCCTCTCCTACCTCTGCACATTTCCACAAGTCAACCCCCCTACACTTGGGATGGAGTACACTCTCCTTGACTCAAACAATCACAAAGCACTTATTAAACATCATAATGTGCTAGGCACCAGGCTAGGTGCTGGGGATGTGCTCTTATTTTCAGAGATGGAAGAGCCTTGGTTGGGAAAGATTGCTTATATTTTCAGACTTCTTGATACATATATAGATGGGTTTTGATGATTTTTGTTTCTCTTTTTCCATTTCTTTAAAAGAAGTTCCTCTGTTATATGCGATTTTGCTGTGGAAGGGAGAAGTTGTTGGATACAGGGAGAATTTTTTGCAATGTAAAAACAAAAAATATCAATAAAAATATATTTTTTTAAAGTTTGTTCAATTTTTTAACATATTCAGTCTGCATCTGGAGCATTTGTTCACAGCACATGTAACCATCCCTATGATGTCAGTTCATCTGTTTTTTCATAGTTTTTTAAATTGAGGGCTGGAAGGGACCTCGGAGGTCTTTATGACGGGAAGAAACACATCTTTTAAAATCACATGTGTTTCTCTTTCATGCTCACCCTGAGACCCTCAAGATTCTCCAATTTCTATGTTATAATGTTATAGTAGACTCCACAAGGGCCAAGGTCATCATGTGACTCTTCTCGTGAACAGTCACAGCAAATGTTGCCCCAGAGGCACCCAACCACATGTCAAATCATTTCTACCAATGAATAACTTTCAACAATGAACTTGTTAAAAGTATAGCCTCCTGGTAAATGTTTTTAATGATATCATATTACACATGATCTGAGAGAAGTGATGGAACACAAAACACACTGGGGGCAGTATACTAAAGTGGTCACTGGATTTAAAGTTAGAAGTCCTGGGTTCAAACCCCCCAGGGGCTACTCTACGCTACCTGTGTGACCTTGAGGAAATCGCTTAATAACCACAGGCCTGAGTTTCCCCCTATAAAAAATAAGCCAGTTGAATTAGACCTCTGAGGTCTATTTCAACTCTAAAATTCTTAGGGTTTATGTTTAAAGCAGAATGTAATCCTTTTCAGACTTCTGCTAGGTTATTCTCTGGTCTGCATGTACCTCCACTAAGGTAGCTAGGCAGCACAGTGCATAGAATGCCTGGCCTGAAGGCACAAAGACTCATCTTCCGCAGCTGAAATTTACCCTCAGCCACTTAACAGCTGTGTGACCCTGGGCAAGTCACTTAACCCTCATCTGTAAAATGAGCCAGAAAAGGAAATGGCAAACCACTCTAGTATCTCAAATAGGATCACAAAGAGTCAGACACATTTTCACTTTGGCAGATGGAAGGTTGATGTATTCTCCCCATTTCCCAGTGATGCGGCGGCACTCAGTCGTCCAGAGCTCTACCATCTCTGTTACACAATCACTACAGGCAGATTATAATCCTTCATTGCCTCATATTCCTCATCTGTCTCATTTCGATGAAAGAGCATGGCATACTTTTATTTCCAAGTGCTGGGCTTGGAGACTAAAACACTTAGGATCAATTCCGAGCTATGCCACTTATTAGCAGTGTGACTTTGCACAAGTAGCTTAAACTCTTCTGTAAAATCTGCAAAATGAAATGACTGGATGACTTCTTAGGTTACTTCCAGCTCTAAATCTATGTGTTTATAAGGTGTACTCTACCAGACACACAGAGGCTCTCAGGACCATCACATGGGATAACATCAAAGGCACTTTGAAAACATACAGAGTGCTGTTTAAAGGTAAAAGGGTAACACAGCAAAATCTCAACTATCTGGAATTTGCAGAGGAGTCATTCTGCTTATTAAATAAAGCAGTCCTCCTTTGCAGGAGGGAATGTCATGACTCCTCACTCTGTCTGTGGGCAGCCGTGGAGACAAGACTCCTCTTCTGACAGGCAAAGGAAAAAAATCAGCATTTTTTTTCTTCTCTCTCCTCCTTTCTGCCAGAAGTGACCTCAAGGCAGGTCCAGCCAGGCCCAGAAGAAGTACACATGGCTATCTTGTTTTCAAAGATAACCATGTGCCTTATATTATTAGGATTATTGCTAAGGATTCTCTTCTCCTTTATTTGAGTCACTGTAAGTTTTTAAAGAGCTAGAAGCTTTTCTATACGGTTCATGTGTTTTGAAATTTCCCATTAACTAGCTTCCTCTCAAATGAAACCGGTATTTATCTGGTGAAACTCAGACAAGGTATTCTTGTGGCTGCTGCCAAGAATGATGGAAAAGTCATTTCAGTCATGCCCAACTCTCCGTGACCCCATTTGGGATTTTCTTGGCCAAGATACTACAGTGATTTGTCATTTCTTTCTCCAGTTCATTTGATAGATGAGGAAACTGAGGCAAAGAAAAAAAAGGTTAAGTGACTTGCCCAGGGACACACCTAGTGTCTGAGGCCAGAATTGAACTCAGGAAAATAAGTCTTCCTGACTCCAGGTCTAACACTCTATCCACTGTACCACCTAGCTGCAACTTTAATCTCTCTCTAATTTCAATATATTCAACAACAATGATGATGAAAAAGAGGACAGGCCTTCAACAGATTTGAAGTGCTATACCCATCTTAACAGATTATTGGTGCAAGGAAGTGGGTAGTCAGATAATTGGTGAACAAAATTAAGCAATATCATTAACAGTTTTCAGATATGGAAGTTTTCTTTCTGTTATACTAAAAAAAGCTACACCCTGCTGTCCCCTTGGAGTTCTAGTATCCAATTTTCAAGTTTTTCTATGTCCTCTCTTACAGATTCTCATTTTTCCTTTTACCATTATTCTATTTCCTCAAAACAGTCTATCTATACTGCTCTAATTTGACTCTCCTAAACTGGTGTGAGCTTGGAATACAGAGAACTAATCTTATTATAGATATATATATATATATGCATATACATATACATATATATAAAGAATAAATAGATTCTTTAATGAGAGTCTATGAGGAAGTATGAATTTTTAGTGGATGAGCATTAGATTTTGGTTATTGGGAAAGAAGAGAAGGCATCATGGGGACGTTTGGAAGAGTTCTAAGAGAATGAAATAATAGTATTACTACTTGAATTTTGAGGACAAAGTCAACAGGAAATGTCACAGATGGGAGTATCCTTTTAGGATTCCTGTTTCTACTTTAAACTAGGTTGGAATATAGCTGTAATAAATTGCTATGAGCTTTCATGAGTTTTACCCAGTTTCTCTATATGGGGAATGATAGGTCAGTAACAAATAAAAAAAAAAAAACCACAATTTTTTTTTCCATTCTATTTCTTTGCAGCAAAAAGTACCAATTTCTGAATATGGTACTAAGCTTGTTCCCTCAGCCATCTGACACCACCACAGGGTGCAGCTGACATTGCTGTAAACTGTGACTTGATAAAAAACCTCTAGTCATAATTAACAGCAGGTGGTAGGAAATATGGAAGAAAAAAGCCAAAATCATAACAAGGGGAAGAGTGACAGGAGTCTGGAAAGGCAGAAATGAGAAAGTTGCTGCCAAACCAAGTTAAAGTAAACTGTTTGTCTACCCTCACCATCTGATACTGCAATTTTACGATAGCACCATTCCTCCCTGTGAGAAATTCAAGGCTCACAGAAATAGACTATTAGGTATGGAAGCAGCAAAACTGTTCTCATGTTAAATAACTGTTATACACTAAAAGTGAATAATATTTAAATCCCTAATTTCTACATTACACTCAAACAAACTGAATGGGCCTGATCAAGGAGCAGACTTAAAATTATCATATGACACGACGAGGTCTGTATACCAGTATCTTACTGCTAAAAGCTATTTATTTAGTTCAAGTTAACACTAACCAAGGAAATTTCCATAAATATTTTTCCACCCATCAGACAAGTTAGCAGGTAAACATCTTCAGAGTTAAGTGACTTGTTACTTACTGTCACTGGCCTGTAAGTCATGAAACTCACTAGTATTTATTCCTGATAAACTTCTAAACAAAATAATAGCACTAAATACATTTTTTAAAAGCAGTAGATAGCTTGGGATCCAGTCTCAGGAAATATTCGTGAAGCACTATTTTTCCGTATGACAATTTTTTATTCCTCCCAAACTCTTTTTAAAAAATCTTCCAGAAGTAAAAAGTACTTAGGGGAACAAAGGTACTTTGAAATACTAAAAAAATTCTATTATCCACCAGTGCATCCAGATGTAGAATGTAGAATGTTTACACTCCTTGCTTTTTTTAGAGAATGCACTGAATTTAGACATCACAAAATTTGGAATAATTAGGACAACTTCTTCTTTCCACTTCCCCTTGATATTCCAGTCCCACTGTGTTCAATAGATGGGAAGGAACTAAGACAGAAAGCCACAATGCTAAGGACATTGGACATATTTGTGTTTGATTTAAGTTTTAGCTAAAATGTGGGCATATTTAAACAAGAAATCATTTTCTACAACTGATTATTTGAAAATTTGTAAATCATTCCTCTTAGTCCAAATCTGTACAATTTGTATAGTAACTTAGTTTTAGCAAAAATTTATTCAAAATTTAGTAACCTAGGGACAGCTAGGTGGCGCAATAGAAAAAGCACAGACTGGAGTCAGGAGAGGACCTGAGTTCAAAGCCGACTTCAGACATTTAGCTGTGCCACCTTTGGCAAGTCACTCAAGCCCCAAAGCCTCCAAAAAATAAAAATTTAGCCCCCTGATAGCTTTCTCTCAAGATATCCAGTGTCCCAAAGGTCTTGGTGCAGTTTTAAGCTCTGAACTTTAATAGTTGAAAACTACACCAAGACTTTTATGATACCATGCATAAGGGAGAGTATAACAACAGATTTGAGTTCATCAAAATGTAAGAAAATAATTTATAGCTATGAGTAGGAGATATAGTCGAAACCAATGGAAAGAAATTACAAAAGCGTGAAAAGATAACTTTGGTTACAAGAAACTGAAAAAAATTCTGCACAGATAAAATTAATGTACCTAGGATAGAAAGAGAAGTGGTTGAATGAGGAAAAACAATCTTTTTATCAAATTTCTTTGTAAGGGTTTGGTATCCAAGATATATAAACAACACACACACATATTTAAAATTGATGCCCACTCCCTAATACATAAGTGACCAGAAGATATTAACAAGTAGTTCTTAAGTCCTGCAAAATATTAACAATCACACAAAAGAATGCTTCAAATTAGTAATAAGGAGAGAAATGCAAATCAAAACATCCCTGAAGTTTCACTTCATAGCCTACAGATTTGCAAAGATGTCAACAACAAAATGAAACTAGTTAGTGCTAGAAGGGATGCAGATTGATAGGCACACTAACACATCACTAGCGGAGCTGTGAATTGGTATAATCATTTTGGAAATCAATTTGGAACAAAGCAAATAAAGAGACTAAACTGCCCATACCCTTTCAGTCAAGGACTCCATTACTAGGCTTAAAAACTTAAGAAAGCCACCAATAAGAAGCAAGTTCCCATACACACCTAAATATTCACAGCAGCAGTACTTTTGTGTGGTAGCAAAGAAACAAAGTAGCTGCTCTTCAGTGGTGGAATGGCTAAACAAACTGTGGTACACAAATGCAGGGGAAAACAATATTCATAATAACTAAACGAATATAAACAAATAAAAAAGTAAATGTGGAATGATAAAGACTAAACATGACCCAAAAAAGGAGATATGAGAGGACACTCCCAACCCATCCCTTCATTGGTACAGGTGAGAGGTCCACAGGTATTGCACATTTTCAGGTTTTTTTCAATAAATTGATCAGTTGTACTGAGTTCCCCCACACATTCCCTTGTTTTTTGTCTTAAAAAAATACTCTTTGTTATCTGGGAAGGAAAGGGAAGGGAAAGGAAAGGAGGAAGGATACTACTGGACACTATGGTGGGGTAAATAACAAAAGACATCAATAAATCTTATTTTAAAAAGAAAACAGCCTATGCTGTGGGAAATATATCACCACGAAAAAGAAGTCAGCAATAAGAACTGATTTAACACAATAAACACCATTAACAAATATTAAGCCACATCCTGCCTTGAAGTTCACAGAAAGTGAAAGTGTAGATAATGTCCAAGAGTTATAAAATCTGTAGGAAGAAAATCAGTATCTTTTAAATACTGTATTCCAAAGCAGTGTGACATCATATATGTAAGGATTTGTGTGAATATCTATGTGTATGTATGTTTGAAAGTGAATTTTTTAAACAAAGCAATGAAAACTGTCTATATATAAAGATTCCAGCAACATAGTCTTTTAATACCCAGAGAAAGGATTCTCCAATAAGATCAATGAGCTTAGACTTAAAACAACAGCTAGGTGATACCATGGATAGACCCCTCTGCTCCTAGGGAGATCTAAGTTCAGATCTGGCCTCTGACCCTTACTAGCCATGTGGCCCTGGGTAAGTCACTTAACTCATTTGTTTCAGTGGCTTCAACTGTAAAATGGGGATAATAACTTCAACCTGTTTATGAGGATCCATTGAGATATTTGCAAAGCACTTAGTATATTAAATAAATGTTTATTTCTTTACCCTTCCCTAAAAATCATTTTGATAAATATATCTCAATATACTGGTCTCCTTTGAACTCGTAAGTATTTTATTTTATGTATTTGAAAACAATATTCTGAGAAGTCCAAAGGGGTCCAAGACTGTCAAAGAGGTCCAGGATTTAAAAAAAAAAGCTAACAGCATCTCTGTCTTAAAGGAACACAGGTACCAGGCTGAGCAAGACGAGGCAACTCAAATGTCCTATTCATCACGCCAAGGATGACTGGACATGTTCAAGGTCAGGGGAGTAGACTGTGGTTGTGGTCACACAGAGGTGAAAGACATTACAACATCTCAGAACCCATGTCCAAGTTCTATAAAAAGACATTATCCACATTTTTCCTGTCTTCTTCTTTACCACCCAAGAAGACAGACTGGTATGTATGTGATGTCCTAAGACCCCATCTCAAAGACTCCTTATGAAGATGTATGCATAGAATACCCAACTGGGCATTGCACAACCGACTGAGCACTTGATTCCATGTAGTTTATAGTTAATTTACAAATAATAGAAAACAGAATTAGCAAAATGCCTGGCATATAATAAAATGCATTAGCCTAGAAGTTAAAATTCAGGGTTCTATCTCTAGCTTCACTCCTCCCCTATAAGATTCTCTAAAGAAATTTTTGTTCAGTCATTTCAGTCATATCTGACTCTCCATAACCCATTTGGAATTTTCTTCACCAAGATACTACAGTGGTTTGGTTTACCATTTCCTTCTCTGGCTCATTTTACAGATGAGGAAACTGAGGCAAACAAGGTTAAATGACCTGCCTGGGGTCACGCAGCTAGTAAGCATCTGAGGCCAGATGTGAATTCAGGAAGATGAGTCTTCCCTAACTCCAGGCCTGACACTATCTATTGTGCCGTTTACAGCAAAGCAATTTCAATCTATAATTTTCAGTATATTCAACAATAATGAAGATGAGTATGATTACAACAGCTAACTTTTACACCAAGCTCCCGGATGTCTAAAGCATTTTACAAATATTCTCTCATTGGTTCCTCACAATGTCCCTACAAGATAAAGACTATGCCCAAGAAGGGAAAAAAACCAGTTCTCATGATAAATGCATGAGGCATTTCCTCTTCCAGAACAGGGCATCAAGACTCAGTGGGCATTAAGTGACTTGCTCAGGGTCACGTAGTTAATTTTACGTCTGAGGAAGGACGCAAACCCATCTTTTGCCCGCTCCCAGAGATTCCTGGTCCTCTGGCCGCTAGGACATCTAGATGGCACAGTAGAGAGTTAAGAGTGATGGATCTGGACTCAGGAAAACCTGAGTTCAAAACCGGCCTCAGATATTTACTAGTTAGCTGTGCGATCTAGCAGAAAGTCATTTAACCACTGTCTGCTTCAGTTTCCCCAATTATAAATTGAGGATAATAACCTCATCTACCTTCTAAGGTAGCTGGGAAGATCGAAGAAGAAGAATATTTGTACAAAGTACTCAGCCCAGAGGCTGGCAGGCACGCTTACTTTCTTCTCCTCCACTCCGTGAAAACATGTGAAATGAGGGGTTTGGGCAGAATCATCTGTAAAGTCTCTTTTCTTTGAATAAAGACTCCTCATTTTAGCTAAGGCTAGAAACTGGTCCAAGTTATTTTCTGACTAAGAACTTGACTGGATACCCTGACTCCGGCATGATGGTTTTTCCACACTAATACGAAAAGTAAAAAACATAAAGTGATAAATAGAATAGTATAGACAGGAACGGAAAAGCAGGAAGGCTGGCAGGAAATAAGGCTCCTCCTCCCTGCTTTCCTTCTACTTTCCCACCTCTCCTCAGTATCACCCCAATCTAGTCTGATAAAGCATGGTCGGTCTTAGAACGTCCTGTGAAAACAAGGCAGAAGCCCCAGGAATCACGTAAGCAACGTGACTTCTGCTCACCAGTTTATAGATCCAGTTTTGAAGTTTTATCAACGGAAGCAGGAGTCCATATTCCTGTCCACTGGAAAATAACTATGGATGAGAAGCCAGAAAAGCAGGAGATGGAAATAAATACACTGACATCCTCTTCCATTCTTTCCTTTTAGCTAAGGATTTTTCCATCCCTTCTCTTTCTTCCCATCCCAACCAGTAGGATGCTAAACTGAAGCCTTGGGGACAAGTACAGATTCTCACACTTCCTAGCCCTGATAGAGTCATGTCCACATTTCCTAAATTCCAGGAGTGTAAGTCAGCACTTCATGATGACAGACCACTCATTTAAAATGACCTGCCTGAGGCTAGCTTTAAGGGATGGTACTACAGGTTCAGACTTCCTCATTCCTCCAAAAGTTAACATTTCCTGGAGTAAAATCTAAAATCTCAAAGTTTGATCAGAATGAATCCTGACAGTGAAGCCATGCATCAAGAAATATTTCTCCCACAACTTTTCCATTGTGGAAACCTTCTGGTTGCTGGTTAGGAAAGGACCTCAGAGAGTCAGTGTGGCATAGCAGAAAGCTGCCTTCCGAGTCAGGGCAACTTGGCTTCAAATCCTCTAGGAGGCTACAGCCTGTGTTACCTGGGACAAGCCACTTAATCTCTTAGTGCCCACAGGTAACATTCCAAGACTATCCATTTCAGAAAGAGTCTATGTAATAGTGTTGTTGGGTGCATAGTACAGTGCCCTGCACACAGTAGGTACTTAAGAAATGGGTCATGACTAACTGAGCAGAGAAAGCTCCCTGCACCAATAGAACCACAGGTCTGATTTTTTTTAAATAAAGTGTAAAAAATTATCCCTAGGTCTTTCATAAAGTCACAGATCCAGAGCAAAGAGAGTCCTTCATTATTCTGTAAAGTCATTTCAGGGGTCCCAACCTAAAGTATTTTTAAAACTACTAATAATTTATTCATTTCTATGACTAAAAAACTAATTACTTTTTAGTTATTGAAAAAAAAAGTTAAGCCTTTTGGTTATTAGCCATGTAAATGGGATATTGTCAACCCTAACATACAAAGTAAAGATTTTTATCAAAAACGGACAGTGACAATGTGCCTTCCTTCTCATTTGAATATGCTACAATAATATACAATGTAAAAATCATTGCAAGATAACAGCAAGCATTTGCAAAGATTTATGAAATACAATCATTTCTAACACTAAGTAACATTGTCTCTTTGGACTATCAAAAGAGATCCTTAAAAAAACTTGAAGTGAAAAAAATGCTACCTTATTCTGTTTTCTCTGGTACCTTTGATTTGTTGGGTATAATATAGATAGAGATAGAGATCAGACCCATTATTTCATTGATATGGAGCAGTTGGTAGAGTGATGCATACAGCGATGAGACTGGAGTCTGAAAGATCTGAGTTCAAAGCTAGTCTCAGACACTTACTAGCTGTGTGGCCCTGGACAAGTCCCTCGACCGCTGTCTGCCCCAGTTTCCTCATCTATAATCTAGGGATAATAGCAGCACGTATCTTGGAAGGTTGTTGGAGGATCAAATGAGGTAAGATTTATGTAAAGCGCAGTGTCTGGCATATATATAAATTACTTACTCCTTTACCTTGCCCACTAAAGCTGAGGAAGCTCCCTTTGCCCACTCAAGTCTGTCCCTTCTCGGCAACTGACGATCCTGCCCAGAACATTGAGGAGCTGTTACTTTCTCAGAGTCACGATGCCAGTGCATATTAAGCAGCAGGATTTGAAATCCAGGTCTTTCTGGCTTCAAACTCAGTTATCTATTCCTTATACCAGGCTACTCCTCAGCCTAATACTCTGCCTATTTTTACACTTATTTTAACAAAATAAAAAGAGTTGATACTGTTTGATCTGAACATGAGAACAGACATCAGTATAATTTCTGTTCAGGATATTGACTGAATGCTGAGCACACAACCCACTAGGGGTAGCTCAATACCTTACAGGCAAGGCAGAAATATTGGATATTTGTATGATCACTACCAGCAACAGTGTTAACATTTTAAAATAGATGAGTATTTTTAAATCCAGCACACGTTCACCACCATATGCTAACTATTTTAAAAGGTAGATAGAATGTTAAGTTTCTGGATATTATTCCAACAATCTGGTTTATATTGAAATGTAAATATGGTGGACACCTATAAGGGAAAAAAAAAACCGTATTTTTCTATTTCAGTTTTTTCAAAGCCATTGCTGTTTTCAATTAACTCCAAAATTATAAAAGGAATCCAATCAAGTTTTAGTGCTTATACTCAATTCATAACAATACCCCTGTTACCTCAGCATTCAAAAATGACAATGTCCCAATTTTCAAAAGAAGGAAGACAACTGGAGTCTGCAAACCACAGAACTGACAGGTTCCTGTGGAAAAAAAAATCTAGAACTCATTTGTTAAAGGGATGGTTAGTGAACACCTAGAAAAAGAAAGGATTACAATGAGCCACCATGGCTTCCCCGAGAAAGATCGGAACAGACTGGCCTTGTTTCCTTTTTTACCTGGCGAACTAGAACAGTAAATCAGGTGAATGCTATAAAGATTTTATTGAAGCAGTGAATAGAGACTCTAATGCTATTGTTATAAAAAACAACAACAACAACAACAAGGTGTGAGCTTTGAAACCACTGTACAGTTAGGCAGATTCAGAACCAAATAGCTGGAAACAATACATTAATGATGGGAGGTCAAGCTGGCAAGAAGGACTCTCCACTCCAGTCCTTCCTCCACTCAGAGAGCAAAGTGATCTTTCCATAGTCTTTCTCCCCACTCCCCCACTTACTCAATAAATTCCAGTATCTCCCTATCACCTCCATAAGCAAATGCAAATCTGTCTGACCTTCATAACCTGTCCCTCTGCCCTCCCACAACCCTTCTAGTCTTCTCATACCTTACACTCCGCTCGCCTCCCCCAAATACATACTGTATATCACCAGCCTCCTTGTTGTCCCACAAACAATACAGTCCCATCTCCCAACTCAGGCATTTTCACTCACTGATCCTCATCTTTGCCTCCTGGCCTAGTTTCCTTCAAGTTCCAGCTAAAATCCCAGCTTCTCCAGGAGGCCTTTCCCAATCCCTCTTAACTCTTGTGCTTTCCTGGTCCACTATTTCTAACTTATCCTATTGATTCATCCTGCCAAATATTTATGATTTATCATGAAAATCTGTACTGTCGATTATTTCTAATTTATATTATCTATGTTGATTGGCACACAGTTTTTTACATGTTGTCTCTCAATGTTTAGCTCAGTGCCTAGCACATCATAGATGCCTATTAATGTTGACTGACTGAGTGGCCTAGAACTATTTAACATTTTTATGACCGACTATGACAAAAGCATAAGGGACATAGTTATCAAATTCACACAGAGCTAGAAGGAGGAGCTAACACACACTAGATCACAGAGGCAGGATTTTAAAAGATCTTGGCAAGTTGAAACACTGGGGCCCATTAAATTGGATGACATTCAACAGGGCAGAAAAATAAAATCTTAGCTTAAACTCAAATTACAATAAAAAAAAAAGGTGTAGCTAGACAGTAGTTCATCTGAAAAAGATCTTGCTGTCTTAGTAGCTTAAAAGCTCCAAGACTCAACAGAGTAATATCACAGCCAAGAAAATGATTATAAATTTCAGCTGCATTATGAAAGGCATGATATCCAGAATTAGGGGACATCATCTGCTGTACTCTGCTCTGAGTCAGAATCTATCTGGGGTATTGTGTTCAGTACAGAGTGTCACATTTTAAGAAGAACAATGACAAGCTGGAGAGCATTCAGAAGGGGAAAATCAGGATGGTGAAGTGACATAAGCCCACATCACAAAAGGAGAAGTTGAAAAAACTGAGGATGTTTAGTCTGGAGAAGATAAGACTTATGAGAGCTGTAATAGCTCTTTAAAAGTTATCATTTAGAAGAGCAATTATACTTGTGTTTGGGCAAACGTGGAATAATGGGTAGAAGACACAAAGAGGAATATTTAGTCTTGATAGGAGGAAAAGTTTCACAGTAATTAGGGCCATCCAAAAGTAGAGTTGGCTTTTTCAGGAAGTAGTGAGTTTCCACTCATGGGAGGTCTTGAAGTAAGGGTATCATGGGTTTCATGGCTTCTGAACTGGAAGGGACCTCAAGGTCATCTAATCCAATCCCTTCAGTCTACAGATGAGGAAAGTGAGGACAGAATGATTAAGTGAATTGATTAAAGCCAGCAGGTAGTGACAGACCCAGACCTTATGGCTCCAGATCCAATGCTCTCAGGTGGGATACTTTTCAGGAATGGGTTAGATTAATGACTTTGAAGGTCCCTTCCAACTCTAAAATTGCATTCCCTCTTAGAAGTGCCATTCCCTACTTCACATAAATTATTCATCTGCAAAAAAAAAAAGCAGCATGTTTTATTCATTCTAATAAATTTGGATACAGTGGAAAGCCCACTGTCCTGCATTAATACAGCAAAGAACTGAATTTGAACCCGATGGGGTGTATTTTCTTAAAACCAAGGAGGAACAGAAACAGAGTAGCAATTTGTCCAAGAATACATACATAAAGTTAGTAACAAAAGAGGGGATCTTCCTTGGCCTTATTTGCTTCACATGTAGCAATGGTTGGATGTCTGTGGCCCGGGCAAGTTCCCTATCCTACTCCATTCTGACCATCTTGTCCAGCTGCCACTAACACAGACACACACACACACACACACACATACACACACACACACACATACACACACACACACACACTTCCCTCTAATACTTGCTACAGGGCTCTAATAATCAGCGGCAATTTATCTGACAGCAACGAAAATCAGAGGGAGAATTGTCCAATAAATAGCCCCATATTGCACGAGGATCTAAGATTTTAGAATTACCTTTGCAACCCATATTAAATCTAATCCCCTAGATAATAAATCATTTTCCTAAATACTTACTAATAAACAGGTGAAATAATTTTACAACCATCATCTTTGCCAAAAAAAAAAAAAAAAAAAAACTTCTACATACCAAAAGAGATTCCAAACTCAAGGTAATAGCACAATTAAAAAACATTTTCTACCCATATAATGAAATGCAATTTGATAATCCAAACTAATATTTATTAAGTGCCTACTACGTGCAAGGCATTGTGCTGGGCCCTTGAGAATATAAAGATCAAAACTGAACAGTCACAGCTCTCAAGAATCCCAAGTTCTCCGAGCAATAAGATGAAAATCATAATATATACACAAATAAATGTGATAAGGTAAAACTAAAGAATGAGAGAATATCAACAACTGGGCAGAGGGGAATCAGGAAAGGCTTCACTGAAAAGATGGGCAAAGGAGTTGGACCCTGAACAAAGGAAGAAGAAACAAGGGAAAGTATTTATTAAGCACCTATTTGTCAGGCCTTTTGCTAAATACTTTACAAAGATTATCTCATGAGTCTCTTAACAACCCTATGAGGATTAACCCTGAAAATCAATCATGAAATTATTAATCCTCATTTTACAGTTGAGGAAACTGAGGTAGACAGGGGAACTAACTTTCCTGGAATCAAACAGCTACTCAATATCTGAGGCTGAATTTGAATTCAGGCCTTCCGGACCCCAAGCCCAGAGTCCTCATTCCACCAGCAGGCTGCCTAGTGAGGCAAGGATTCTGAAAAACAAAGAGAAGTCAGGCATGTGTGCCTGGCAGAAGAGAGGGCCTTTTCCCATGCCCAAAAATGAGAAATGGACAGCTGAGTTCAAGGAACAGTGAGTAGTTTAGCTTGCCTAGAAGAATATGAAACAAGAGTTAAAGGTAGGAAGGAGTCAGATAGCAATAGGGTATTTATCCAAGGGACAGTGGGAGGGAAACCACTCCCAGTGGTCGAGTAGGACAATGAGACAGTCCGACTAGCAGTGCCTTAGGAAGGTTCTGTGGACAGTTCTGAGAAGGATGGACAGAACAGAGCAAGGCTGGGAGATCAAACAGCAGGTTATTACCGAAGCCCAAGTCTAAGGTGACAAAAATCTGAATTAGTAGTGAGGGGACAGAAGGGGATAAAGGCCAGAGAAGCTGTAGGGTAAGAACTGACCGCACTTGGCATCTGTGGAGCTGACGAGTTAGTGAAGAAGATGGTCACCAGCCTGGGTAACTCTGGAATGGTAATCCCCTAAATGGAATCACAAGTTTGGAAGGGCTGAGCATTGGAGAAAGTGGATGTGCAAAGACAAATTCAATACAAGGCATACTAAATTTGAAATGTCTAGGAGATATTCAAGATGAGACAATAGGATCATAACTCTAGGACTGAAAGGGACCTCAAAGGCATCTAGGGTCAGAGTCTCAGGGGACCTAAACATTATTGAGTCCAGAACCTTCATTTTACAGAAAAGAAAAATACAACCCAGGAGACTAAGACCTGGCCAAGGTCAGAGGTGGTATCTAAACTCTAACCAGTGCTCTTTCCCCTACCTAGTCCTGCTTCCCTAACAGCAGGCACTTGACCTCAAGTTTTGACAGAGGGTTAGGGCTGGATACATAGACTTGGGAGTTATTTGTATAGAGATGACACTGAATCCATGGAAGGGAGTGAGATCACCAGTGGAGAAAGAAAAGAAGGATCCAGGATAGAGCTCTGTAGGATGCCCTAATGGAATGGATGGGGGGTGGGGAGTGGGCTGTGGAATGACAGACAGAAAGAAGAGAAAGAAGTTTTAGATGTTCCCTGCAAGTTAACTAGGTCTCACAATTTCTAACATATTCTCTGTATTCAATTAGAACACATGTCTGTATATCCACTCAATGCTTTAAAGCTAATGGGCATTAAATAATGACTATTCAAATTTAAATGCAAGTGATTAGGAAGCCAAAAGAGTACAAGAATAGAAACATCAATTTCACAAGCTCAGTATAGTCACATTTCAGACATCCCAAATATAATTTCACATAATCGAGAAGCATCTTTGTACTTGCAAATGACAAACAGGGCACAGACTCACCCAGCTTTCGAGCAGGTGTCTAACAGGGCACAGGATGCTTTCGGGAGGGGTAGGAAAGGAGGAGGGGCAAGGAGGAGATGGGTGAACAACCCACTTTGGAAAATGTAATCAGACATTCAAGGAAGAACCCCAGAGTACACAAAATCACCTTAGCTACCAGCATTGACTGCAATGAAGAAACATGGCAAACCCAGAAGTCAAGAAACTCCCCTAATTGATCAGGTGTTACATACACAGGTCTCTTTGCCCTTTCTTCAACACTTTTCAAGTCTGACTTTATTTTAAGGTAATAATTACTTTAAAGATACAGAAATTGCTCAATTGTTTGATTTTACAAGGTCACCTCATTCAATATTCCAAGTAGACAAAAAATGCTCACTAGTAATAAACTAAATGTCTACAGATTTTATTTGGCTAAATCTGCACATTTAAAAAAAAATTATTCAAATTATTTAAAATTAGAATTATTTACATTTTTAAATTTATTTTATTTAAAAAATTAAAAATTTAAATTATTTAAAAATTAACTTATTTTTAAAAATTACTACAATGAGCTTAAACTGTAACAGCCCTTAGTTCAGGACCAAGAAACCAAAATTAGTACTGCTGGTACTTACGTAAAACACAAACATTTAAAAAAAAAAACACTTTTGGAAAGTATACTCTGGCCACTCCAAAAAGATGAATGTTTAAATTAAAACAAATAATCTATGTAACAAGATGAATTTCATTTCTAAACATTTCCTTTTCTTAAATGTTGGTGTTCTTACTGGTTGACAGTTTTGTTTAGTGTCTATATATATTTATGAAAACCACAGACTTTTTTTGCTTTAAAAAAATTAAACAGGATATTACTGCTTCTTCACAATTTGTGCTCTCAGTTTTTTACCTGGAGATTTTTTGTTTGATCGTGACTGCACCAAATAAGACTGACGAGGCAGCAAGGGAGATGAAGGCAAAGACATGGAAACGCCTTTTGTAACGTTTGTCCTGTACGCGTCTTCTCCTCCCGAAATATTACTTATGGAAAAATCTGTTCTGTGGCCAGAGGCACTGATAATCTGAGCTGCATTCTCAGCACAAAATTCACCTGTTGGAAGTAAAGAAAAGATGTCTTAGGCCATTCATTCAGATCAAAACACGTACAAATTACCTTCATAAAAACTACACTTAGAATTTAATTACACTAAGACCACATAAAACATATACGGCTCTTAAGAAAGCCTGACACCTCTCTAATTTTACACTGTCAGGAGACAAGTGAAGACTTCATTATGCGGCAAATATCATGCACGGAACGTCTCAACGACCTGTACCTCATCCCAGCTTCCCAAGGCTGATCTCCTTTCATCCACCTTGCAGGACAGCAATGGAAAGGTTCAGATCTAAGGAGAGGAGAAGTCCATAAAATTCCTAGAGATGCTACTGTGACCTCAGTTTGGATGTGGGATTTTCTCAAGAGATATGTTTTTTATTAAGTCTTCAAAAGAAAGGTTTTTTTCAAAAGAAACAATTCAAACTGCAAGGTCAGTTCTAAAACTATGTGACCTTCTGGTATAACAAGGTTGGGCTGTATTTACTACTGTCCTTATCACCGCTCAGAGCTATTTTTAGCTAGAACAGACTATTCTCTCTCATTCTCCGTAACATTTCACCCAATAGGTATACACATACTTAGAGCTAAGCCAATACCAAACTAGCTCTGTTGGTAATGGCAGGGGTGGTGGCAACATCAACAACACTGGCATTTATATAGTGCTCGAAAATTTGCAACATATGATGAAGTAGGTACTACAATAACTTCACAAATGAGGAAATGGAAGTTTATGGACTTGCCTGCCTATGGTAGAATTAGCAGTTAAGAGGTAGAATCAGGATCTGAACCCAATTCTCCCTGACTCCACAGCCAGCCTTCTTGTATCATGGTGCTATCTGTTTAGACACTACCTTACAAGTTTCTTGAGGAGAGAGACCTCATCTCCCCTCTCCAGGTCCCTCAGCACTTTGGCACAGGGCTCTTCACATGGCAGGACAAATATTCTAAGGTAGCTGACCCTTAGCTGAATTACTGAGTGTGATTCAGAGAAAAGAGTCTGTAAACCAAAGTTAGAAGACCTAGGTTCAATTTCTATCCTTTTCCACTAATCCCGGAACAATAAATCAGGGCATTTAACCCCTCTAGGCTATTTTCTTCATGTACATAAATGAACAAACAAATGACTGAGAAAGTTTGCAGGATCATAAAATGAGATTTGGAAAGCAGGTCAGAAATCATCAATCCAACTCCCTTATTTAAAAAGGGGGTCCAGAGTGGTGAAATATCTGCCCTTGGTCACCCAAGGAATAACTGGAGATTTGGGATTTCAACCTAGTTCTCTAGAATCCAAATCTAGCGGTTCTTTCTACTAGGCCATGATGATGATTGCTGAAGTTCCTTGCAGCTCTAACCCTCTGAGATTCTTCCTCCAATGAAACTTAAGTTCTATCAGCAGAAGCCTAAAAAATACGGAAATTACAGTGATATTCTAGGAAGTTTCAAGCATTTGGATGAAGAAAAGCTTTTGCTTTTCTGTCCTCTTATTTACATTTGTAAAAACATTTACACAGGGCGTGGCACACAGGAGGCACTTAATAAATGCTTGTTCTATTGTACCCCTTGCATGGGGTGGGGAGTAGGAGGCAGATTTCATTGTTAACAAGCATCTGATACAGGCAAGTAAGAAAGGCCAAACGCCATCCTAATTATTAAAAATCATCTTTTAAGATCTAACTTAAGGAATTCTATTTCCTTTTAAGTCGTAAACCAACAGCCCACTGTGTTAGAGAGCTAGCCCTGGGCTCTCTAAAGCTCTAAAAAGTCTGCTACAGGTAAGTTTGACTGGATAAAGACAACCGAGGATGTGCTTTTTGTCTGAGAACCAGTTTTAAGTTTGGAGGGGATCATCACCAGGGTAGCTGGAGAGCAATACACTTTTGGGCTGCAGCAACTCTCAAAAACACTGTTCCAAATCACAGAGGGATTACCATGTGCGCTGGTAAAAGGGATACCCACAAAGACATAATCACAGAGCTGTCTATTTTTAGGCTCTTGTGTGTGCACGGGCACTGTGCCTTTAAGAGTTGCACAGAGGGCTTTAGGCAGACAAATCTGTTTATCTTGATAAAGGTCTGGGGGACGGAAGCTGAAACGACTGATTTTGAGAGAAGCTGATACTCATTTCCAAACTTCAGTTATTCTTACTGTTCCTTTCTGTCACTGCCAGGGAAAATGAAAGGAAGTCTACAGGTCAGGAGGGAAACACTAGCAACACAGCCGCACAGAAAAGGCTCAAAGGGGATGTAACCCAGATTGACAAGCTCCACACTGCACAAGTGCATCCTAGGGGGCTTGGAGGAGGACAGTCACCCACTCCTCAAAAGGGCCTTTGAATAAAGAAACAAACAAACGGGGGGAAAAAACCCACAGCATGACAGCCAACTGTACAATGAAAAAATCAGTGTGTGCCCAGCAAGGGTGAGAGATCAAACTAGATAGTGGATTGGGGAGAAGACACTGTGCCATGGAAACAGATCCAGCCTGGGAGCAGGCTCCCTCCATTATTTCATTAGCCCACTCAAAACAGACATGCAGGTCCTGAAAAACCGTTGGGTTCCATAACAAACAAGAAAAGCCATTCGGGGGGAAAAATACAGAAAACTGCATGTGGTCTCAAATGGGATCCCTTGTTTTGGAGGGGTTTTAACTAAGAGTTGGGAAACACAAGTTGTACATCTGAATGACCAACACCATTAATCAGCATCTTTCCAGAACTAAATTCACCAAAAAAAAAAAAATCCCTATTATTAAAAGTTACCCCAAATAACGAATATCATAAAAATACTTACTAACAGACACTATTTGATGGAGGTAAATAGGGATCTCTTTGCCTTCCTTTCCTGTACTCATCATCACGCTCCCCTACCATTCATATACCAATCATTTTAAACCAACTGTCAAAGCTGGTGAAAACAGTAGAAATGACTCCCTTTCTACTAATTTTCCCTGTTTTATAGGTCAGCTGACATCCCCTCCATCCCCCAGCCCCCACATCAGGGTATTTTATTATTAGTAGTATTTCTTAATATTATTTTTATTTTCACTCCATTACCCTAAACCTGGGGCACTGAAAAGCCATTCCCTGAGACCAGCCTAAAAAACACAAGGTTCTAGCCATTCTTCTCCTTCCTTTGTCCACAGTTTAGTTATTTTTAAGCAAGGAACTGAGGTTTAATTGCAGAAGTGTTACAGTGGGTTCCAGGGAAGTGAGGTTTGAAAGTAAATCTAGTTGAGGGGTTTTTTTGCCTCACAGTGATGGGAAGTTAGAAATCAATGCCACCAAACCTGGGAGCATCAAAAAAAGAGCAAACCCAATTATCAGTGCACCCAGAAACCACAGCTATCCCTTCCCCCTCATTTTATCTGTCAAAACCTAGGACTCAAGTCTCCCACCAATGGAGACACTCCACAAAACATGTGTGGGGCATCAGAAACCACTGCCGAAGTATAAGAATGTGGTGCACATAAAGCTAATTTTTCACACAGAGTTTGCAAAAACTCTCTCATTACTTTGCAGAACAGCCAGAACATTAGCTTGAGTAAGAGTCAGGAGGTCTGGGTGGCTTAGTACAGAACATAGCCTCTCTGACTTAAATTTCTTCCTCTCCCTATTCACACAGGGATACTTCTGCAGACTAGACAAAGCACCAGAAAGATCAGTTAACTTCCAGAACAAAAAAAATACCATGATATGGGGGTTAGGGGAGATTAAACTCCAATGATGTCATCTGACACATAAAACAAGGAAAATTACTAGAAAGGGGAGTTTGTTTTCTTAGAACACCAGTCAGAGTCCCAGACAAAAGTTAGGGGTAGGAAGATGAAATGGGGAATTTTAGTTTCACTCCTAATTAAAAATTCTGACCATAAACTTTATTTAGTTTGCTTGAAGTAAATATTTTCATTAACTCAAAATCTGATGGGATTAAGTTTCCAATGCATGCTGTAGCCATTAAGACCTTCGGCCTTTGGAGCAGCTGTTCTGTGGCACTTTCGATCTGATACAGTCTGCAATAAAATGGAGGTTTTAGCAGGAGGGATTTTTGGTGGAATCTTTTTGCAGTTGTTTTTTTTTTACATACATACTACAGCATCAAACACCTCAAACCTGTTCCATGTAAAGAGATTTTGTTTTGTTTTTTTGCAGAGAATACAAACACTTCTGCCAGAGAGAGAGAGAGAGACATACATGGTGGGAAGCGTCTTTGTTTATGAACATGAGGCTGTGAAGTAGCCTGGTGATTCAGCAGGCTTAGAAACCAGAGACAGTCATTCCTCAGCCTGCTACTTTAAAATCAAGAGGGCAAAGGGGTAAGGTCAAAATCAGTCCAAATGCACTACAATGTCGCCACTAATTGAGACTGGAAAACACTCAGTAGCATCTATACAAAATGGAACAAAATGCCTTTTCTGGGTAACACAACACCCCAAAACTCACTAGTTGATTTAATATTCACTAGTAGATGTCTAAAGAAGCTTTAAAGAAGTTTTATTACAGTCTAAAAACACTGTAGCTTTTTTTGGAACAACACTGGGTAGATGTACTTCTCTTATAAGCATGACCTACTTTATTTCCCACCTGAATTTAGTGATGAAAACACAACAATCTATTTCCTAGCCTACTGCTGCAAGAGAAACTTTCATGTCTAAGGGCAGCCTCTGTGGCTTGAAATAGAGAAAACATAAACAATTAGTCAGTGATTAAAACATCTTCCTGCTTTGTTCACAGGTAACTCCTATAGCAGCAAAAATACATTCTCTATCTGTTTTAAAAACATAAATCTGGCTCAATAATAGAAAGAAAACCTGAGTGATTATACAGGTCTCTATACCATATATAAAAATAAACTCTAGATATCCCAGATTCCCTTCAAAAGATACACAACTCTGAAAAGTAAAAAAAAGAAAAGGACAAATGTACTACCCAGGAAGTCAATTTAAAAGTCTCCTTCGCTAGACAGATTGTAAAAAGGGATTTGTATAGTAGAAGGTTATTTTAATAGACAAGTAATCAATTTAAGAAAGGCAGAAGGAATTATTTCTTCAGGAAGGATCTGCAAAAATGCAAAAACTAACTTTGGAAAAGAGGAAATGGAATGCATTATTGCTGCTGTTTTGTGGTTCAATCTATTAGTCATGTCTGACTCTTAGTGACCCCATTTGGGATTTTCTTGGCAAAGACATTGAAGTGGTTTGCCATTTCCTTCTCCAGTTCATTTTATGGATGAGGAAACTGAGGCAAATAGTGACTTACATCACGTGTCCAGGGTCACACAGCTAGTAAAAGCTGAGGTCAACTTTGAGCTCAGGTCCTTCTCAATCTAGACCCTACACTCTATACACTGCACCACTGAGCAGCCAATGCTGCAGAAGTCTTAGAAGTGCATCAAAAGCTCACCAATTAGAAAAATGGCTAAAATTGTGGCACGTCAATATAATAGAATATTATTGCCTTATAAGAAACAATGAATACAGAGCTGCAAGAGAAGCCTTACGATGTAGGTGAAGCAAGTAGAACCAGGAAAATATAACAAGGTAAATGGAAAGAGCTTCAAAAATAAAGACATCAAAATTGAACACTGTAGTTATATGTAGTTTGGCTCTAAAGAAGAGGTATGAAACCACATCTCCATTCAACCAGTCTGATCTTCTCACTGTTCCTCATACATGATATTCCATCTCCTGGCTAGGTGGCTTGGCACTGGCCATTCCTTAAACCTGGAATGCACTCCCTCCTTACTCATTCAACCCAGAGTCCAATCTCATCCCTTAAGACTCTGCTCAAGTACCATCTTCTAAGTAGCCTTTCTTTGTTTCCCCTCCCTCAATAACTAATATTCTCCCTTCCCAAACTACCTCACATTTAATTACTTTGTATATATTTCTATTTATCAACTTTACATTTTTATAGTGTATATATCTATATATATACATATATTTATTTATAAATATGCATTTTATAAAATGTATTTTATAAATACATAAAAATATTTTATTTGCACATATATATGCTATATAAATACACATCTTATATATACCTTATTTCCCCCCATGATGGAAGGGAAGGTCATTATGAGTAGAGATTATTTCATTTTGGATTTTCTCCAAAGATAAGAACTAGTAACAAATTTCCAATCCAAAAATAATATTAAAACGAAGGACAAAAGAATATATAATTTCTATGCAACTAAAAGTCACTGACCTCCATGGCAGGGCATACAGAGACAACTTAATGTTCAAAGAAGAACTTGATAAATCAAAAAACCAAAACAAAATGCAAGAAAAAATACAGGAAACAAAGCATCAAAAGAATCTATACATCATCAAGAAAACACCTTACACTTCAAGTCTCACCTTAGCCCCATACAGGCTATGTGACCCTGGACAAATCACTTAACCTCTCAGTGCCCAGAAGAAACTCTCTAAGACTTTAATTGGTGGTTGTCGAGAAGGTATCTGGAAAAAAAAATCCTATATGAGAATTTTCTAAGTCACTAATCATAGGAAAGTCAATGAAATTAATCCCAATTAAGCCACATTTGTGACACAGAACGTATTGAGCATAGTAGATCAAGCAATAAGCATTCATTAAGTACCTACTGTCAACTTTGACTTTTGGGACTCCTTGTACTAAGTGCTAGAACCCCACCCCCCAAAGAAAAGATAAGCATTTCACAACCTTTTATGTCACATATGTTTTTAAACAGATTGATAATTTTCTTAAGTACCCTTTTTCACTCCCCAATATTATTTTTATTTCTTGACTACAGACAAATTCTGGTTTAAAAGGAGAGAGCTTATTCATCATATTGAAAAAACAGGAAAGAATCAATTTTTAATTACAGAATAATAGAGTTAGATCTGGAAAAGAGGCCCTCCCATCCCCTCCGAATGCCTTATTTCATCACACTCAGGAAGGTCACAGAACCCAAGATCTCTAACTTAGACCTTCCCCACATCCCACTCCCTAAACCCAAACTCCCAGGCACCACAGCACCCTACTGCCTTCCAGAGATAAAAAAAAGTAACTCTCTAAAAACTTAAACTGATATTTACAGACACTTACTTGCTGTGTGACTCTAGTCAAGTCACTTCACCCTGGTTTGCCTCAGTTTCCTCATCTGAAAAATGAGCTGGAGAAGGAAATAGCAAACCACTCCAGAATCTTTTGCCAAGAAAACCCCAAATGGGGTCATGAAGAGTTGAATATGACTAAAAAAAACTGAACATATTAAGAGAAAGAATAGATTTTAATCAAACTGATTGGCATTTCCCCTTAAAATGGACACTATCTAGCTGCCTGGAGACTTCAAAGGTCTCCTTTCAGCTCTAGATCACAGGATCATAAATTTAGAGATGAAAAAGAGTTGAAAGGCCACATAGCCCAATGCCCTCATTTTAAACATGAGTCAACCGAGGCCCAGTGAAGTGGTTTGTTCAATGCCATGCTGATACTAAGCATCCCTTGGCAGCATTTAAATCCAAGTCTTCTCATTCCAAAGCTGATGCTTATTCCACTAAACCACATCACTTCCCCATGATGCAAAAAATGAAGCTGAACTGGATAAGCTTTAAGGTTACTTTTTAGCAAGACTCTCAAGTTTTCCTTCTTTCTTTTTAATAAAGAAGAGTAACTCTTCTTAAACATCCCACAAACCAACCCTGAAGGCTGGCTACTACTCATTTTTTAAAAAGAAAAGAAAGGTTTTAAAATATATCTATACATGTCTCAGAATGCCTGTAGAAGTCCATGTACAAATTTGTCAGATTGTTTTCAAAAGAAATCCCTTCCCCAAATCTATTTTAATTTAATTTTTGGTGCTCTAATAATTAATTAGTTCTGCCATACCCCTGCAACACTGAACTTGAAAGCCACCCAGCTACCATCACTATTAATCTTCTTTCCCTCACATCATGCACTGCTTTAATATAAGTGGGGGGGGGAGGAATTTGAAGGCATAAAACACTCTCTTCCCATTTCATCTTTTTCCCTTAATTCATGAATAATTACAGTACTTTGGGCTGCACAGTTACATCATCTTTATGCAATGCGGAATGTGAATCTATACTACAGTTTAGCCATCACCTGAAAAAAAGCTTCTCTGATGGTCTACTCCCACCTTGCTGTACTACAGGTAGACAAAAGCAAGGGGAGTATTAGCCTTCTTCATAAAATTCTGCCTATCATTCTTAAATTTAAATTCCTAGACAGGGGAAGTTAGGTGGTATAGTAGATAGGGCACCTGCCCTGAAATCAGGAAGACTGGAGCTCAAATGTGGCCTCGGACACTTTCTAGCTGTGTGACCCTGGGCAAGTCACCTAACTGCCTTTCCCGCCTCTCCCCCCCCAAAATAAATTACTATGTTTTTATTCACTGGGTATTCGCTATCCAAGTCTCTATATGCTGACACAACTCAACCAAGTTAATAATAATTATTCATAAATTATTACAAATCCTACAAAGTTAGGCCCTGAGATCTAGGGTGGGGTGTGGAGGAAGGCAAAGATAGGGATGGTGAGGAAGAAATCCAAGTCAGTTTCAATTAAACGCGCAGGTTTTAAAAATGGATTCCGCATTATCCAAAATAATGCTTTAAAGTCAGTATCCTTAAGCTTAGCCAGTGTACAGTTAAGGAATTTTTTTTACAAATGCTGAGATATGTGTCTCTGAATATACTAAAATCTTCAATATTTTCCAAGATTTCAAGAGGGAACTCTCGCTTCACCAGTACAGTTCATGACACATCGGTACCTTCACTTTCCCTGCGGTTTTCTTCCACATTCTCCATAGATCACCAGAGCAGCATGCAGGCTATATTATTCCTCATTCTCACTGCCTTAATCAGATACTTCCAGGACAGCATATACCTTACAATAGAGGTCATGCATCCCGAGTGACTAAGATGTAGTTCCTCTCTAATTTTAATGTTTTGGTGCATTAATAAAATTTCAAAAGAGGAAAAATATATATGGTTTTCAAAGTTCACAGAGATCCTTATATACAAGTTAGTGGCTCCCATTTCTATGACACCACTGTCTTAACCCATTTCACATGCACAGATCATAGCTGAATATATGCCATAACCTACTTAAACCTATCATTTCTCTCTCCATTGGTCTTTTTTAACATTGCAATGATTTGTAGCAACTAGCTACAACATGTTCATTATATTTAAGGCAGTCCTAAAGTTACCCACAAATTGTAAATAAATGTTGGTATACTCACTCCCTCTTTCCATCACTACTCCCTCTAAATACCATTTAGTCTTAAGAAGAAAGAACAGTTTTGCTATGATATGTAAAATGGGAATTTGAACTAGATGGCCTCCCATGTCCTTTCCAACCCAAGAGTTATGATCCTACAGAAGAAAAATAAAGAAAAGCAAAATTTAGTCTGGAATGAATATTCACTTAACTCAGTCAGCACCCATTAGCCTACCTGGCATTCTCCCAAAACTTTTAGGTTTTCTGATGCACCACAACCCTTGTACCAACCCCTCTATCACTTCCCTGAAAGTCTTTCCTGACTGTTCAATCATGTAAAACCCTTCCCTCTCTCTACTTCACCATCGTCTCCCTCCACTGCCCAAATACCTTTCCCTACCTTACAGCACTGCATCATTTCAAATAGTCTTTCATTCAAATTCAGCAAGTGCTAGCTTACGGAATATAGTAATTATTCTTACTTTTATAATTCAAAAGTTTCTGAAACCTAAGCTCTTCCTTAAAAGACTTTGCTGGATTGATGAGAAACATACTAATCAAATTCTTGACTGCTTCTCCACCCAAATTAGAGGGCCAACTTCTATTGCTATCTCTGCTCCAAATGCATGCACTCACACACAATCACAATCCAATCACATTATAGAAAGGACACAGACAGATCAAATTAGCAAAGGCAGGGTACAGTTTTACTTAACCACCTTCTTTTCAGGCATGTGATGGAGGAAATAATAACTATATAAATAAATGAACAAGGATAAATGAATATGTGTGTATATATTTACACATATATTTATACAAACATCTCTCTCTCTCTCTCTCTCTCACACACACACACACACACACACACTTCAGATTCAGCACTCCTGTTATGTTTTTATTCAAACTATTAGGTGGCCCAGTGAACAGAGTTTTAAACTTGAGTCAGAATGACCTGAGTTCAAATCCTGACTCAGTTACTAGTTGTATTACCCTAGACAAGTCACAGTCTCTGACAGCCGCAGGTTCCTCAACGGAAATGATAGTAACAGTACTTATTATACACAGGGTTTGTTGTTGTGAAGACCAAACCGAATACTATATTAAAGCGTTTTTATATAGCCAGCAATTATTGAAGCATTTAGTTGCCCTGTATGACAATGATCACAGCGAGCATTTTCATAGCACTGCTGTGCTAGGCACTTTACAAATATTACCTCCTCTGATCCTCACAACCCAGTGAAATATATGCTATTATGAGGACCTGTAAAATACAGGTGAGGAAACTGTGGCAGAGACTAAATGACTTGCCCAAGGTCACACAAGTAGTAAATGTCTTAGGCTGGATTTGAACTCAGGTATTCCTGACTCCAAAACCACCTCTTCACTGACCACCGCACCACCTAGTACCTACCAATCTCTAGCAGCCCATTCAGTGTCTCCATGCCACATTACAAATTGCCCAAATGCAACGGATAAGTGTGGAATTCTCTTGGTACTTGGTTATAAAGCTTCCCACAATGAGGTAGCCCTAATGAAAGGTACTGATGAAATGCAGATAATATTTTAATAAGCAGGGTTCGGTGAAGGACAATCATCAAGAACATTCCGTCACGTTGGACATGTTGCCATTCTGGGGGTGGAGAAAGAGGTGGGGAGAAGAGGGCTTGGAGAACAGTGGTGTAAGCAGTACACCACCTCCTCACACTATTCAATTCCAAATTCTGGCTCTACCATCCTCAAACTGTCTGCCAACCAGCAGCATTGCCAGCAAAGAGGGAATTGCTACCACTTTCTTTATTTTACTTTATAAGGAAAAGTGTAAGCTTTCTGAGGAGGAAAAAAAAGAGTGTCACAGATAATGTGTCTGGAGAGCATTTTAAACATCTTTCCTCCAAAATATGCTATTAAAATGAAACATGACCAATTCCATCACATTATAGACAGACACACAGACAGACTAAATTAACTGTGTGTGTGGTTATTTAACCACTTTCTTTTTCAGTTCTATAATGGAGGAAATGACAAAACACATGCACATGCATGCATACATGCACGTGCAACCACACATACACACACACACACACACACACGCACGCACACTTTCCATTCCCTTCAGGGTCTCCTGTCATTTTGTTGGCTGTGTTCTGCTACCGTCCCAATCAGAATCACTGCTCTGCCTCCAAAATCTGCAGCCTCAATGACATGTCTGGTAAAATGCCTTAGCAACTATGTCAATATTTTCCCACTACAGTTAACCATATTAGCATACTGCTTTAGTCTTGGCTGGTCAAAGACAAAACAGGAATGTAATCTTCTCAAGCTTTGTGCAGTCTACATTCGAGCAACACTGCTCACTTTCTGCAAGCTTTAGTCTAGAGAAAATACTTCTGTTCTCACTGTCTCCACCAACCACATACAGATAAATAAATATTAAGTTAAAAATTAAAATTAATTCAATCCAATAGCAATATAAAAAGCAGGTATTGTCTATTATTATATCCACCAATGAAACACGAGAAAGAGACAATGAGGAGAGATAAACACAAGAATCTTAGGAAAACTGGTGAATGCAATGAATGGCCAAATACTATCCCAGATGATGGATAATAAAGCATGCTACCCGTCTCCTAACACGGAGGCTATCAGTGTAATATGATGACTGAGACATACATTTTCAGGTATGGCCAATGTGGAAATTCGTTTTGCTTAACTCTGCAAGGTTGATACAATGGTTTAATTTCAAAGGAAACTGGGGGGAAGGGGAGAGATAATAAGAGTGTCCTCTTCCTCTCAAAATAATAAAAGAAAAGAAGAAATGAGGGTCACTAAAGCCAATTTAAAAGGCACAGAAGAAAACAAAGGAAGGAAGCACAGACAACCAAGACAGTTTTGAAAGTTAAGCGGTGAATTCTTAAAAGAAAAAGAAAGCTGCAGGGATTCAATTTTCTTATGTAACACTCTTTTTCTAACCTTGTATATGGAAATAGTCTCATTTTAATTTGTGGTTAAGTTCAGAGTTTTTAAAATTCAAAAAACACATAAAAATCAAAACAAGATCATTGTAGCACTGATCCTCCCTCCCCCACAATCCCAGTCATGCTCTTTTTACAGTTACACATCCACACTCAGTGCCCTGTTTGCAGGTAGACCTGCTCAAAGACTTCCAAATGATCAACAAATTTCCCTCCAGCAATTATAGGAACCCTCCAAACCACAAGTACATACTTGAAATAGTCTTCCCTCCCAGTACACCAAGCTTTTGCCTTCCCTTAGAATTTAAAACTATTTCTGAAACTTTATCTCTTCTTGAGAAGGCTGTGAGGATCTGGCCTCTGTCAACTGATATCATACATCTCTATCCAAAAGGAACTTTTAGAATAGGATGGACACACCCATACCCAAACTGGTATAGGGCTGGACTCAGACATAAGGAAGGCTGTAGGAGATTAGAATTTCCTATCCTAAACAATACTGTGGACAAATAAAATGTTTACATTTTCTTCTAAGGAAAACCCTGGGCAGACTCAAAAATGGGTTTCTCTGGAGCTCAGACAGCAAGATCTGGAGCCAAAAGGGGAGAATACGGAGAAAAGCTGGACAGAGATGGAGAGGGAGGGCACAGCAGCTCTATGTCTTGGTTTTAAGAAATAAATAGGGAAAATTTATGGCCTGGTAAAAGTTACTTGTAGTTGGGAAATACTGTCTTTCATGGGCTCCATCCTTGTGATTTTATGGTGTCAAGATAACCCCTTTACACACACACACATGCACACACACACATGCACACACACACTCCAGTTCTACTAGGATTTATACACATCTTACTTTGGAGATAGTTGGATCCCAGATCCAATATTTACAAGCTCTATGACCATTGGACAAGTCATTTCAGGTCTCTTAGATGCCATTTCTTCTATAAATTGGGAATAATTAACAGTACTAATTAATATTTACCTACCTCACAATGTTGTCATGAGAATATAGCTTTATTTTTAGTGCTGTGTGGTCCACAAACGTGAGATTATTCTGATTTACTTAAAAAGTAAAGCAGAGCAAATTACTATAAACTGCTCAAAGAAAAATCCATCACAGCAAACAAAGAAGCAATCCTTCCTGGAATTATTTTGCTGGAACTGCGGCTCTTTTTGCTGGATCCCCAAATGGGGAAGGAAAAGAGACTTGACCAAGGTTACAAAGTGAGTAGCAAAGACATCATTTGAATTCAAGATCTGTGATTCCCTTCAAGCCCCCTGATCTCATAGCTCCAGGGACTTACTGTTATGCATCTAGGTCAGACACTCCTGTCTAACACTGTAGAATACTTGAAAAGAACCAAGGCAGTGCAGATAAAATAACTTACTGCTCTAAAAGCTTCAACCACTAGTAACTCAAGGAGAGGAAAAAAATCAGAGAAGATGATCACCCCCTCCGCTCCCAGCTTTCTATCAAATGATATCCTTGAAGACAACAGGAGAAGAAAAAAATTCTTGGAGTTACCTGAGTCATTAAGCAATGTGGCTAAATCACACCTCTTAGCAAGACTCTATTTCTCATTTTCTGATTTCTTCTATGTTGCATTCAATCAACGAGATAATTGTATGTTTAATTCATGGCTCTCAGTGGTGAAACACAGATAATGGAAAACTTTGGACACATCACTTTATTTCTCATAGCTCTTAATTTCAGAGTCTGTAAATTGAAGAGGTTAAAGTAAAGCATCTGGAAGTTTCCTTTCCAGCTCTTGATCTTACGAAAATCTGAAACAAGATGGCCATCAGAAACTACAAACCTATGAAAATATTTGAAATATTACTATTTACATAACAAACATTTCCACTGGTCAAAGATTTCATGTGGCCCAAAAGAAAAAAATATATGAAGGCTTCTTCCCTCTGAATGTGAATCACGGAAGGGGCTTGTTTAAAGGTCAGAATAACCATAGAAACCATGTTAACAGCCTACAGGGAGGGGAAAAGCCTTAAAACTCAGTCACATAGAAGGATGCTGCCATCAAAGGCTTAAATCAGATTAACGTCATCAAAACCTATCTAGAGAGCCGAGACTGATTGCAACAAAAGATAATTTGTAGGACTTTTGACACTTTAAAATTTCAAATTTGAACCTTAACAAGCCTAACAAAATCCTTCCCCTAATCCTCATTTCAAAAATGAAGACTAAATGAATCACTGTATGAGCTTCAGGGTTAGAAATCAAACATGACACGTAGATTTATCTGTTTAAAATTCCAATCTATAAAACTCCTTGTGGGTATTCACTTAGCAATAAGGAATTAAAATGGCTTTAACAACAATCACAAGGAGGAGTGCATACTATGTTGGATTTGCAGTAATTATACAGAGGGCACCTTCCAGCTCTAGACTGATGATCCTAGGAATACAAACAGAGCTATTCTCAAATAAAAAACACAAAACTCTAAGGACTGTTCATGTTTGGTCTGGGTCTAGATTTCAAGACCTGATCCAAAGACACCCAAGGATAAAGAACATCCTATATTATTTCGGAAAAGCAACAGATTCACATGAGAATTCACCACAAGACTTGCTAGTGATTCCTGACTGCAGAAGGATGGTATTTGAAGTCTGAAGCTCTAGTGGCTTTCTATTTTACCAATAATACATCTAAGATGAAAGTTCCTGGGGGTTGTTGACCTCCTCCCAATTTTAAAACAAAAGAGGTTTAATGATCAAAATGGCTTTTCTCTGGGTAGAGGGCTGTATAATGACTATGAAAAAAATGCATATACAGATTATCAAGGAGCATGCAGGGATATAAAATCTGCAATTTACAATTCTAAAAAAAAAACAAATGGGAAAAAAGATATTATGACTCAGGTTCAACTCAATATACAAACATTTATTTAGCAGCTATTATGTGCTCCCAGCCCTCATGGAATTTATAATCCATTACCCAGAAGATATGACACCGACACAGTTAATAATAATATCTAATACTATAGATCCAAGAAAGGCCTCTTGCAGGATGTGGTCCATGAGTTCGTTTTTAAACAATGGGTTAGTCATTCAGCAGTGAAGGAGTCCATCTAAATAAACATAGAGAACGGAGAGGAGTGTAGAGGACATGTGTAAGGTGGTACAGTTCAATTCACTAAACACGTATCAAGCACCTCTACAGTTCAGGCACTTTGCTAGCCATCAGAAATGCCAAAAGAAACATGAAAACAGATAGCAGTAAAACTGTTGCATAGGAGTGAACAGCACTGAATAAAACTGTAAAAGCAGACTGCACAGGAGGCCACAAAAGCCAGGCAGACAAGTTTGAACTTGATGGAGCTATTAGGAGCCACTGACATTTTTTTCCCCAGCAAAAAAAAAAAAAAAGGAGAGTAAGGATGGACTGGGAAGAGAGCAGGCTGTAGCAGAAATGGAGTCAAGGAGGTCTATTAGTCTAGGCGGGTGGTAACAAGGGTCTGAACTTGGGTAACAAGATTCAGAGTTTGCAGCTAGTCCTTTTCACATGCCTCTTTTGCTACCAGTAATTTCATGACCTATAACAATTCCCAAAGAGACCCAAAACCATTAAAGTGGTGTGTCTGCATCAATGATACTATAAATCAATACTTCCTAGCCATCATCACTTGAAGTGACTCATTATTTTGGAATACTATTGCATTACCAAGACTGTCATCACATGAAAATTCTAGAGTTGACTGATCCCCTCAAAAGGCACTTCCTGGGCACCAACTCATCATTCCTTAATAGGGTGAGGGATTTCAAATAGCTGCTAAGGAAAGAAGTATCACCCATTGGCCCTTTCCTCTAACCTGTACTTGCTAGTTTTTCACATTTAAAGAGATGTAATTATGGACAAAGAAGAATCAGATCCTCTAAATCTAGATTTAGGTCCTTTCCTTGGTGGGTGTGGAAAGAAAGTGTAGTGACCATCATGGAATGCCTGGTGTGATCATATTCAAATAAGCATGAACATAAGAGATAAAGGAACCTTTTCTAGTTTTACATTACAGTCTATGAAAAAACAGGTATTTATCACATTGCTGCTTCTCACAAAGCTTTCAATGAATAATAGCAGATTTAAAGACAGGTTTTCAATATTGAAAAATATGTTTGATTTGAATTATCCCATTTGAACCTTACAATAATGACGTAGGATGGGTGCTGTTGGTAGTCCCATTTTATAGTTGAGAAAATTGAAGTTCCTAGTGGGTAACGGCTTGTCCAGAGATGAAGAGCTAAGGTCCACAAGAGGATTCAAACACAGGTCTTCCTAAGTCCAGTGCTCTATTATATGATGGTTCCTCAATCAGTTTTGACTTTAAACTTTAATCTAGTCAATCATGGGGTCGGTACTCAAGGCAAGAAATGGGTTACCTAAAGTTCAAAGGATTGGAATATGTAGTCTGCTCTCATCCAACCTTCCCTTGGCTCAATGACATGTCCACAACCCTCACTTTTTAAGTAATGCTAAGACTGAAAAAATTAAAGGCAGTTGTGAACCTACTTTCAGTATTTGTGACACTAGTCTATCAGTGTGATTTTGGGACCTTCCTTAAACTTATTTCCCTCACCCTCCCTGGAGGAGAAAACAATCAGAAAATCATTAAGTCAAATTTCTATTTATAATTCATTACAAAATATAATTATATTAGGTTAACTGTGATTACACACATCATTATGTGAAAACAGTCATTAAACATGGGATGCTTCTAGGCATTAAAAGTAAGAAATGTGGACATTCAAGGATATATATCCTAAAAGGTACTAACAGAAAAAATAATAATAAACAAATAACTTAGAACAAATTCATTTGTAAATATAAAAGTCAGAACTTCAATAGGTTAAACTGCTCATTATTTCTTCCTGATCTGGTCTTAACCTGGTCATCCCATGTAAGTATATGCTGCACAGTCATCCACACTGGAAATGAGGTAAATGAGTTAATCTTCCTGTGAGGCATTTCACACCCATTGAGATGTCACAAAATCAGGATTAGGATGAACTATTTTAAACCATGTTCAGAGAAAAGAAGAGAGCTTCAAAGAAATGATTTTTTACAGATCATGTGATTTCACTCCATTTAAAAAAAAATGTGCAAAGCAACACATAGATGTGGGGATGGGAAAGGTCAAGGTAGAAGAGGGAATATTTTCTACTCGCTCTCTGAGCTTTTACCTGATTATATAATACAGCCAATAAAAAAGGGAGACAGTCTAAATTCAATATTTGGGACCTCCTCCCTCCTACCCTCAACATTCCTCCTTCCTGGGTATCCCCTTCTGTGATTGGATATTAAAACTCTACACCATAATCAGTGGCACAGCTTTGCAGGGAACCATCCATTGTGGTATGTAAGTGCAAACTCTCCAACTGGCATCGTTCCATTACAAAAATAAATCGATCTTTAGTTTAACCTAAAACTGACTTTTAAGGGAAGTCATGGTAACCAAAGCTTCAAGATACCCTTGTAAAAAAGAGATTTCACTTAAGTTTTCAAAGGAATTCAAACACCAGGCAATTCTGTTCCTTCCAGAAACAACCCCATCAGGACTCGAGTTTACAAGAAGCAAATAAAGTCATGTAAAACAGGTAACAGAGGGCCTTTACCCAAACATACCTCCCTCAAACAGCCCACCAAAAGAAGTGTTCAGTTAAAACAAGCCCTGTACTTTTATTAATAGTAAAGAATCATTCCAATACATAAAATTCATTTTTAAAAGAGGAAAAAAATAGCCCAGGGCACACAGGGATATATTTCATTACATCAGATAAATTTACATTAGGAAAAAGAATGAAATACTCCCAAAATAAGTCTATCCCAGAAAAATTATGTCCCTGGGAATGAGTGAGAGGCTAGGGGAAGGTACTGGACCTAGTGTGAGGTAGAATAAGGAGATTACCTAAGGGAAGAGAATGGGGATGCCCAAGAAAAGAGATAAGAATGTGAAAGGAAGAAGCCTGAGCTAGGGTAAAGTGGGTTACAGGTCTTGAAAAAGCTTTAAGCTCCTCCTCTTACAAGTAAGGACTAGGGTACTAGTAGCCTCATCAGCTCTAATCCCAGCACAGCAAACTCAAGGAACATCTTTTAGAAACCTTCCCCTGCCCCACAGCTACTATTTTAAAAAAGACAGACTTTAACTTCCCATCACTAAGCATAGTGCCAGCACTTAATGACTGGTGATTGAAAAATAAAATCAGCATGAAAGTTGGAAAAAAAAAAGGGGGGTGGGGTGAGGGGGAGTGGTCAGAACCAGCCATGCAATACTACGATGAGTTCAAAGCCTCCCTAATTATGCTACTTCCATCTCTCTCTCAAAATAGCTGCAGATAACTATAAGACAGGAGATAAATTTTTATTCCAAGATTAGAAACAAAAATACTTAAACACAAACCCTGATTTGAGCCAATAAACTGGTATGAATAAGCTTCATTCCAAGTTTCAGTCAAAGTAACTTGTCAAGTTTAAAATGAATTAGCTCTTTCCTTGTTTTAAAAATAAGTAAGCATTGAAGACAGGCAGCAGTGGAACCATGGCATACAGGGGGCCTGAATTTGGGGGAGAGGGTCAGTCTCTTGAGGGACAAAGGATGCAGAAAGAAGAGACTTGGAAAGATGGAAATACCACAGACTTTGTAATTCTGCTTTCTATTAGCCCAATTTACCTTTAATTGAGTTAGTATAGAGGTAATTTCGTCTGGCAACCATAAATGTAGGAAGATTTGCTCCAAGTGACCTACCTATGAAGTAAATTTTATTTTCCCTCTTTCCAAAAAAGCGCAACTTAATACAAAAGAACTTCAGGAATTTATGGGTATTTGTAGGGAATTGAGGAATTACCACATCATTGTCATTAAGAGAAAGGAACCAGCACCTAGGTTCCAAGCAAAGAAGAAATGGACCACTCTGAATTTTCTGAGCTTACTATTCATTCTTCCACATGACATTACTGCATCTTCTTTCTCTCTTAAAATATTGCTGAAGTTCCTTTAGTCTCTAGGCAAACATGAAGTTTCCCTCAGATTTCTCCCAAGGCTGTGATACTACTAAATATTGCCCTTTCAAAACACATACACCTCAAGATTCACCTATCTTCCCCTTTAAATGGGGACAAGAAGCATGTAACCTGTAACAGGAAAGAGAAAGCAAGAGAATAGGTTTAGTCACTCAACTTCTATGTCAAGGATTCTTTACCCTGAGATCCACAAACTAAAAAACCAAAAACTATATTTTAATATAATTGATTTTCTTTGTAATGTTATGTAATTTTTTTATTTGTTTAAAAGCATTATTCTGAGAAGGGCTTCACCAGACTGCCAAAGAGACTGATTCATGACCCCCAAAAAAGTTTAAAACTCCCTACCTAGAGCTTCCTGGCATCTATCAAGGAAAACAATGAGTAGCACAGCATCATTCTGTGATGTGGAGAGAAAGAAAGTTTTCAACAACTGACTGGCTAAAAACTTGGTAATGTTGGGGGCAAGTGAGGAAGAGGAAAGAGTACAGGGGTAGCCTGTCTAAAGGAAAGCAAGTATTCCAGAAGGGCAAGTTCCACTTAACTTTTTAATCAAGATTGGAGAAGTAGCGACTCTTATTTTATTTTGGACTGAACAAACTGGAGATCCTAAGCCAACCCAAATGGCAAATATTTCAGTTTCCCCTGGAATCATGGGAGTTATAAAGAGTCTCAATGATCATCTGGACCAACCGACTGACCCCCATTTCATCAATGGGGAAAATTAAGGCACAAGGGAGTCTTAGAGAGTCACATAGGAACTGGATGGGACCATTTAATTACCCTGCTTCAGTTTCCTATCTCTAAAATGAGCGGCTTTTGTGCTCTAAAGTTCCTTCCAGGCTTCAATAATTTATTGCCTTTTCTACTATACCTCAGATACATTTCCAAATTTATCTCTTGGGGCACCATGTCTTTATCAAGAAGGTTCTCGGTCTCTGGATAGATGCAATTACTTAAAATTTTGTATGAAACCCTCACGAACTTATTCCTAGCATTAAACACAGGCAATTTGACTTATAGAGTGTTAACTGAGTGATTGGAATAGGGAATGGAGGGGAAGAGGGGGGCTGAGGTGTACATACACTAAATTAACCTGGAAACTCTGTACTTATAATCCGTGGATGATGATGGACTTTGAATATGGAGGAAAAAAAAACTGGCTCCCACAATTCAAAACTATTAGCAAGAAAGCTGAATTTGATATTTCAACCCATTCCAAGCTGCAGCCTGAGTTTCAGTGGTACCTTTGTAAATGTCTAGCAACAAAAGATGCTTTGTTTTATCCGGAAAAATATGGAGCTGCTTTTGATTATTCCATGCTGCTTTGCCCATTTTCTGTGGCTGTGGACTATTACTTAAGAATTTACTGCAATGACTGTCTTGCTGAGCCATGGATATTTGGTAGGATGCTGTAAACTGACTCCAAAAATGTCTCCTGAGCAACAAAACAAGCAGAAATAATTTAATCTAAAGGGTATTAAATTTCTCTTTTATCAGGGTATTTTAAAAATGTTCCACAAAACTTTAGGAAACGGTGGAGGGAGGAGGAAGAGGGGAGGAGTCAAATTTAGGTTTCAGAATACAGATTCAACCTGATTTAAGATTCATCATCCCGATTTTAACATGCCAACATATGAGGAGTCAAATTCAGGTTTCAGAATACAGATTCAACCTGATTTAAGTTTCATGATCCCAGTTTTAACATGCCAACATATGCCACACATCCAACCCCTGCCTCCATGCGGTCTGTGTCATGGCTCTATTTTGAAGCTTCTGCTTGCTCATGCTAATGGTTTCTTTGCTTTGAATACGTCCTTCATGAAGCTCTTGCTTCACACCCTAAATGTTTTCTCCTCATTCAGGATTTCTTCACCATTTGTTCATACTCACAGCTGACTTGGACATTTAGCAAGAATCCCATCCTACCCAGCAATATCACTTCTAGGACTGTATCCCAAAAAGATAGTAAAAATGGGAAAGGGTCTCACATGTATAAAACTATTTATAGCAGCTCTCTTTGTGTTGGCCAAAAACTAGAAATCAAGGGGATGCCCATCAATTGGGGAATGGCTGAATAAATTGTGGTATATGAATGAATACTATTGTGCTATAAGAAATGATGAACAGGAAGACTTCAGAGAGGCCTGGAAAGACTTAAATGAACTTATACTGAGTGAAAGGAGCAGAACCAGGAGAACTTTGTACACAGCAACAACCAGAGAAATTTTTCTGGTACACTTAGCCCTTCATACCAATGCAAGGACCTAAAAAGTTTCCAATGGACTTTTGAGGCAAAACGCCTTCCACATCCAGAGAAAGAACTATGGATTTGGATTGCAGAATGAAGCAGATCATTTTCTTTTGATTTGTTATGTTTTGTTTTACGGTTTCTCCCATTCATTTTAATTCTTCTATTCAACATGAATGTGGTGAAATTGTATTTAATAGGAATGTATGTATTGATAAGATTGCAATCCATCTCAGGGAGGGAGTGCAGAAGGAGGGAAGAAGAAGGGAAAGGGAGGGGAAAAAATCTAAGATATATGGAAGTGATTATAGAACACTGAAAACAAAATAATTACAAAAAAAAAAAAGAATCCCATCCTAGTTATTCTCCACATTTGTGCATCATCTCACCATATTGGTTTTTAGCTCCCTGTGGTCAGGGATATTTTGCACTTATTTTTTTCTTCCTCTCAGTGTACTGGGAGGAAAATACTAAAACATCAAATAAGAAAAAATGTTGCACTGATTTTCTCATAATAATCTATAAAATTATCTGAGGATAAAAAGTGAATTAAATCCCCCAAAGGAAAAGCAGGATGACAAGAGGATTAAGGAATGAACCTTTAGGGAATCATCTACAAAAACAGATATGATTCTACTTTGGCAGAGTCTCATCAATATTCATCAAGGGTTCAGATCATCATTTAGTATGCAGTTATTCATAGGTTCCCAGAGTAGGTGATACCACCCCCTTGGGAGGGCACTGAACTGATCAGGGGGGCCAGTAGTAGCCTTGGATACAAGTGGGAGACCTTGAATAAAAATAAGGGGGCAGTGCAAGCATAAGCAAAGAAGGGAAGAAACTTCTGAAAAATCATACAGGTTTTATTTATTGTATAACAAAGTTATAGTCATAATCATGTTATTTTCCAAATAAACACACAAAGTACAAGTCATAACCAGTTAGTGGTCAAGTCTGCTGATAGGTCTTAACAAGCAAGTGTTGGCAGGTGAGCTTGTCGCATACTGTCAGAAAGTCCAGCATGCATCAGCAGCAATGACTTGCTCACAACGTAATACTATAGTATTACATGATGCAATATTGCTTCATCAAAATTTCAATGCAGGAAAAAGTCCACAAATTAACAAGAAATTATTAAATTTAAGATATGTCACTTAAAATGACACATTTTATATTTCCTGAAATGATATAAATTTCCCAGAAAAAGGGGGAAGGCTAAAAAAAAGTAGAGTTCCAGGGTGGGCACTGAAGAATTATTTTTAAAGGAGGTAGTCAGTCAAATAAGTTTGGGAACCTCTGAACGATATAGCTTCGGGCAATAATCTTGCAATAAAAGAATCTTACATTTAATGTGGGGCAAACTCTACATCTCCACTGCAAAGAAATTTAATTGAAAACACTTGAGTTTTGTCTTTTAAACATCTTCTCATTCCCGCCTCTCCCTACCTCCACTCCTTTCATTTTGGATTTCTTGACTTCTCCCCTATGCCCCTGAGCTGGGCAATTCTTCCCCTCTCCCCTTCACATTTCTTTAGTGTGTAGCCTTCCCTCTTTAGACTGTAAGCTCCTTCGGAGCAAGGACTGTCTTTTTCGTATTTGTATCCCTAGTGCTTAGCGTAGTGTCTGGCACATAATAAGCACTTATTAGGTAATTACTGACTTCATGCTTCATGGGAATTCTCAAATAGATTATGTACCTTTATCAATTCCATTCAATAAATATGTATTATCTTTGTATTCCATTTATTTAATTTAGCTTGATCCATTCGAACCAGATTTTTAAATTACTGACACATCTTACTGGGTAAAACTTCACATCTACTTAGCAATTTAAAGTAGCAGTTCTCAAAAGTAGTCCAGAGACCCCTAACGGCTTCCTAAGATCCTTTCAGGAGCTCCAAGAGGTCAAAATTACTTTCAGAATAACACCAAGATGTTTTAATTCCTAACATAGTAAATATTGATAGATATTATCCATACAAACAAAAGCTCTTTGGAGAGTTCTCAGTTTTTAAAAATATAAAGTCCTGGGATCAAAAACTTTGACAATCACAGTAAGACAGTATTGGTGATAGTTGCCAGAAGATTCCTGAGGGCAGAGACAAAGAGCAATGAATCTTGCCAGTCAGCCTACCCTCTACCAGCTCAGTTTAAGGACAGCAAAAGCTAAAATGAAGAGAAGCAAAAGTTAAGAGAATAGTTTAACAATGGGGGGGAATACTGCCATGCCAACTTCTACAAGGTCAAAAAAACCTATAATTCAGACTATTGTATTTTTAAAATACAGTAACATAATAATCACTGTAACACGGCACATGTAGCTTTAGGAGATGAAAAGATGAAGGTTTTCTGAGAGCAAAGGAACTATAAATAACAGTATGGACTGTGGGACAGTGGAGAATACTGTCCAATTCAATAAAGTTGTATTAAGTGCCTACAATATGTTCTGTGCTAGGGATACAGATAGGAAATTACACATGTTAATGCCCTCAAGGAAGGGATTAGAAAACTGCTCTCATATCTTTGCTAAGAAAACCCCAAATGGGGTCACAAAGAGAAGAACACAACTGAAAAATGACTAAACATGAGCATAAGGCCCTTAAGGAACTTACAACTTAATGTGAGAGAAAGACAACAGATAGGTATTATCGAGGTTAGCTAGATGGCTCAGTGGATACAGTGTCAGGCCTGGAGTCAGGAAGACCCAACTTCAAATCCAGCTTCAGACACTTACTAGTCATGTGAGGGTGGTCAAGTCACTTATATCTGTTTGCCTTAATCCACTGGAGAAGGAAATGGCAAAATACCCCAGTATCTATGCCAAGAACCTGCCATGGATGGTACTGTCGTGCTGTGGTCTACAGGGTCATGAAGAGTCAGACACAACTGAACTGAACAGTGAGAAGCGTCACCAAGGCCTCTAGACGCTGGTCTCAAATCAAGGAAGACATGGATTTAAGGCCACCCTCTGATACATAACATATGGGAGTTGCAAAGAAGATAGAGACTTGCATTAGCAGAGAGTTTCCTCATTTAGGCTGCCTACACTAATGATACCAAAAGTCCTAGTCTCTTCTCTATTCCTATAAAGGAAAATGAGAAGTCTAAACAAAGTGCTATATTTGAGGGGAGTTTTGGGTGTGGTGACAAAGTCATGTCAGAGAGTCCTTTTCTACGCTGCATTCTGGTTATCTAGCTCTATAATAATTCTTTAGTTAGTGATCAGAATCTTCTACTTACTCATATTGCCAGCCTTAATCTCAAATTGGGGTTTTGTGGAAGGGCTAGGCCTTCACCTCTTGTCAAACTTTTGGATGAGATAGTTGGCCCAGCTTGGTCTCCACTGGGGTCTCTAGAGTTCCTAGGGAAAACATCATTATCTAGAGTGTATCTACACCAGGAGTGGGAAATCTTGAGGTCACTTGTGGCCTTCAAGGTCCTTGGATGTGGCCTTGTGACTTAGCCCAAGTTTTATTAAGGAGATTTGTTCTGCAAAGGCAGCACTTGAGGACCTAGTTCCCCACCTCTGGTCCACACTAAGAACACTGTCCCCTTCTCTTCCCTCCCAGCCCAGATTTTTAATGTTCAGAGCATGCTGCATCTTCAGGACCCTCTATGGCATTTCAGGAAAAGAAATAAACAAGTCAGTGGCTCTGGGCCTGGAGTGTCTCAGACTGGTCACTACTGTTCCCAGTCCCATTGTCAGTTCCCTACTACCCTGGGATTTTCTCACAGGAATCTTCCACTTTTGTTGCATCTAGATACTGAGTCTTGCAGGCTCTAGGTGTCTCAGGTTCATCTCTAGTCTCACCAGGAAGTATCTGTCTTCTCTGCCTGTGCTGGTGCTGGCTTTCCCAACAGACTCCTTTTCCTATTACTTGTGGTCTTTGGACTGACTTTCTTGGCAGTTGTGGTATGGCACAAGTCCTTTACCACAATTTATCACAGGTTTTCAAGTTTACTATTTGGTTTAGTGCTATTTTTGGGTTTTTGTTGGAGTAGGTGTATGGGAGTTGGTCTGTTTGCTTCCAATCAGGCAGCCACCTTAGCCAGAAATTCACATGCTAGTTTTTTAGGGGTTACCTGAACACAGCTGATTTTTTTTTTCAACTAACGACAAATTATCGTTCTATTTCCATTAAGGAAGAATTTAAATTCTTGTAAAAGTATAAGAAAGTGAAAAATCCTTCTTTACTCTTCTTTCAAGACATCCCCTATCCATTTAGGAATGTTACAGAAAGGATACCAACTCAGGTCTATGTTAGAATCCATGATCTGGAAGACGCAATTATTTCTTATTCTATTCAGAGACGAAAAATATATAGTAAGTCAGGGGCTGGAAGCTGGTGAAAAAGGAATTTTCAAGCTTCCTTAAAGAGGGGAAGATTCCAAAAGAAGTGATCTCCTTACAGTGTTTTTGCTTTTAAATCATATCAGCAACTGTGAACTTAGTGCTTGCTTTATTATTACCAGAAAGTCTTTATGAGAATGGTCTATGCATTCATCAAAGGTCCCCTTGATGAAAAGGAAAGGAAAATAGGCATCATCTCAAAAGCGATTTTTTTTGAGGCAATTTTTACCAACATACCACATCTTTACCAAGACACCACTAACGGAGAAGAGTTTATAAGGTGAAACTGTGTTTACTGTTTTTTGACTTCAAGAAAGTAATTGACTTATTAAGAGCAAAATACAAGCTTGGAAGCTCTCTTCACACAAAGGTGAATCTCATGAATATGCTAAAACTCTATAACACCTAAAACAGATGTGACTCCAAAAACACTTCTGTTGATTGATCTGTGAATTACTGGCATTAATAAAACCTCACGTTTATACAGCGGGGAAAAAACAGTCTAGCTGTTCAAGACTAGCTTGGGTCAAGGTCTTATGCAAAAGTAGGGCATTAAAAACAAAAAGCAGAACCAGATGACCTCTCTCAGTCCCTTTCAACAATGTAATATTGATTCTTAATATTGATTCTTGTTTCCCTCTGGCCAGATGCAAGGTCAAGAGAATTATTAACACTTATTCACATTGATAGGACAAGTGCAGGAAAAGCACAACCCACACACATTTATCCCAAAGAAATTTAAAGTTTTTATATATTACTACAGTATTTTCTCTACTGCATCTGGTCTTTTGTATTCAAACCCTTTCCTCCAAACTAATCATGAACTTTTCCAATGAAAAGAACACATTCAAGGAAAAAAAAAGTATTTTTAAAAAGACAGAAAAAAGTAAACAATTTTAAAGTTTCACATTCAACTTTTAATAATTGGAAGCCTTATGGTAAGCAAGCTCTGAAAAATAATTACATACAAAAAAAACACCAACTGAAATTTCAACACTAGATAAAGTTTTTCCCCCCTAATTCACAAGCAAGTAGTCAGGTGAAATCATAATAGTGACAGTTTAATGTTTACATAACAATTTAAGGTTTGCAAAAAACCTTACAGATATTATCTCATTTGATCCATACAAAGTTATACGGTAAGAGTTCTTATCTCTATTTAATAGATGAGTAAGCTGAGGCAGACAGGTTAAGTGGCTTGCCCAGGTCAGTAAATCAACAAATTGTTATTAAATGTTCACTATGTATATCCCAGGAAATGTGTTAAGCACTAGAAATTCAGAGACAAAGACAATCCCTTCTTTCAAGGAGCTCATAGTCTAACTGGGAGAGGTAAAATGCAAGCAACTATTTACAAACAATAGATAAAGACAGATGTAGAAGAGTAAGACAAGTCTGAAAACAACTGAACAACAACAATATAGATATAGATCAAAAGAATTGTAAATAATCAAAAAGAAGGAACCAGAATAAAGAAGAGTATAAGTTCTAAGAAGACTGGAAAGCTTGGGTGAGGAAGAAGGCTAAGAAGGACTTAGAATGATAAATCCAGGATTTTATATTTGATGGTGAAAGTGATAGGAAGCCAACAGGGGTAATGGGACCAGGACCCTGAATTTCCCCATACATTTTAGCAGTCCCGTCCCTGGAGTCTCACCCAAGGCATCTGGCTGAACCCAGCCACTTAGATACTCAATATGCCTTTTAATATTCCTTTCACTGTGGTTCTCCAACTTATCCCCAGACCACTTAACTGCTTTCACTGTTGCAACTGGGCCGCCCCAGGTCATTTGCCATTCCTTAAAACCATCCAAATCTCACTATCTTTTTTGTATATATAAGTATCAATCTCACCCCCATCAAGGTGTAAATTCACTGGAATAAACCTCTCTACTTTGACTGAAAGAAGGCTTGAGTGCTCAAATTCTTTCCAGGCAGACTCGCTCTTTTTACCCTTATATTTTAGGGTTCCCAGAACCCCAAACAGCATCAAAACCACTGTTCACTGAATAGAGGAGTAACATGATCTGAAGAAGACAGAGAGGAGTGAGGAGAGAGTGGCAGACAGACCAACCCCCAGAGTACTATAAGAGTCTAGGAATTAAGGGATGAGGGCCCATCCCCAGCTAGGTGGTAGCAACAGTAGAAGAGAAGGGGGCATATGCTAGACATATTACGAAAAGTAAAACAGATAGGACAGATTAGATATTAACAGATTAGATGGGGCTTGGAAGGGGGGAAAGGGAAGGAGGTAAAGAAGACATCTCAGTTATAAGCCTGGGTGACCCGGGTCAAATAGTAAGTGTCCGAAGCAGGATTCAAGCTTATGTCTTCCTGACACCAAACCTGGCACCATACGGCCGCTCAAAAAAAAAATTTTTTTCCTAAAGTTTTCCTTCAAAAAACAATTCAGTAACAATAAACAAAGGGTGGGAGTTAGAAGAGGGGCAGTTTTTCAAGTACTTCTGGAAAAGCATGCTAGTATTCATTAAACAGCAATATAAAAATAGAACTTTCAGTGAATTTTTAACTTCTCAATTTCTCCATGTTACAAGTTCCAAAAAAAAACCCCTATCTTCTGGGGATAGAAGATATAATTCTGGTTAGATGAAACTGCTGAATTTAATTCTTTTATATATAAAGAAATACCTTTGAAAAGATAAAGTTTTGTCTCTGTAAATCACTACAAGTTAGTTTTACTTAAAAAAACAACAAAATTATATTTTTCTAGATTTTCTGGGATCCAAGTTAAGACATTCTCAATGAATAATCATGCTGATTCATGTACAAAAACCAAGTTTAACCAAATTAATGGCTCCCATTTGAAAAGAGAATCGAGATCCAATTGTCTAAATTCAAAGTTTTCCCAGAGTTGTATTTTCTACCACTACTTCTCCATAAAAGTCAAATTCTAACTTCTTTGTTCCCTAACTATGAAAAACAGGTCCTGGGTTAAAAAAAAAAAGTCACATTCTCAACTCATGTTTTACAAGAAATATTCCCTTCACTTTCCCAAATTGGTTTCTATTAGTGGAAAAGTACAGTGTGGAAATTATTACAAAGAATTAAGAAAAAGCAGAAACATTCTCTTCTGGGACCAGCTTAAAAGGGGGGTAAAAATTCAAAAGCATGTGCTTTGACACTGGAAATGTTTCAGACTCCAAACATTCCCATTGTCTGCCTAGTCTGAAAGTCTTATTACCAGTCACTAGTTACTTCCTGAAGAAGTAGTCTGGTTCTAGTAAAGGGTATAACAGGAAGAGTAATGGGTCTGCTTAAAAAGAATTTACAGACTAGAGTTTTGACTGAAACGAAAACAAACAAACAAACAAAAAAGAGGTTAGTTTAGTGGCCCTAGCATCCGTGGGGCCCAGGCAAAATTGCCCCAGGCCACCAGCCCTAGCTCAGCCTGGGACTTCATTTGTCTAGGCTAGAGGTTTCAAAGGTTTCTGAGAAGCAATCAAGTAAGTTCCCAGGATGGGTGGGGTAAACCAAAAGGGACTGATTTATTTAAAAAGCCTGGGGAACTAATGAGAAAGAAGTCTGAATCTAGTCTCAGGAGAGGGAAAGAAGTGTCCAAGGAGTCTGGTGTCTATGGGAGGGCAGTGGGGGGAGAGTCTGTATTAGACCTCTTATCAATCCAACAGCTGTAATTAGCTCCCGGGAGGCAGAGGGGAAGGAGGCAACAGAGGGGAAGGAGGCAAACTCTGTCCTCCCGTTTTTAGGGTAAAAAGAGAAAGGGGAAGATCTTTGTTTTTCAGTTTGTTCTAGAATTAAGGGATTTATAACAGACCCCTTTTAAACTTTGCTACAACTTTAGTACACAGTTCAGGTTTCATCAGTATGATTTAGGAACTATTTTAGTACACCAGCTTCACAAGCTAAAAACAAACAAACAAAAACCCAATTCTTTTTGGCCACAACAATAATGTTACAATGAATAAAAGTTCAATGATAAATATAAACAACACTTACATGTGCTTTAAGATTTTCAAAGTTGTATGTATGTATACGTTATATATACACATGTATATATACACATGCACGTGTTTATACATGTATACGTTTATATAATTGCATATCAAAACAATTCTATGAGGTAGGAACTTCTCCGAAAGAACATAAGTTATTTTTGTTTTTGGATGTCCAACACTTCAAACAGAATAATGTCTCGTGCGTAGCAAAGCCTTAACAAGTGTTGTTGATTATCTTCCTTATTTTACACATCAGGAAAAGGAGCCTCAGACAGATTGAGTGACATGCAAACTTGCGCAGTTATTCAGTGTTTGAAGGAGGATCTGAGCCCAGGTCTTCCTGCCTGAACCCTGAGTCCTGAACCCTATGGTCATAAGGATGTCCCTTGAGAAAAGCATCTTCTAAATCCTAGAGAGTTTGACTTTTGTGTCTGGAGTATGTCCAAATTACTTTTGGTATTAAATGTGCATTATATCATATTGAACATGCACGTTAAAATTATAATGCAAAACTCATAAAATCTATGATGTATATATGTCTTATAGGTTTCATTAATTTTTGGTCATAATTTCAGCTATCACTCAGCTAACCAGAAGGATCATGTTAACTCAACACAATGTTTTCCAACCATTCAGACCTTTGAGAGACTTACTCATCACCATATTGGAGGCAGATAGATGGCATAGTACAAAGAGTGTCAGGATGGGAGTCAGGAATATCTGAGTTCAACCTGAATTAACCTCTGCCTCAGTTTCCTCAATTGTAAAATGGGGATTATTACAGCACCTACCTTGAGAGGTTCTTTTGAGGATACGACGCAATATCTGCAAAGTGCTTAACACAGTGACTGACACATAGTAGACACTATATAAATATTTATTCCTTTCCCTTTCAAAGTAAATTAGGTCTAAGATTTTAATTACACATTTTAGGCACATAGTAGGTATTCCCTAGGCAAAGGAAATGTGCTACAAAAATTCCATAGGTCATCAAAATGACTTTAAATAAGCTGCTAGAGTGGTCTACCACACAGAATTTTCGTTCTGGCATGCCCTACCTTGAAAGTCATTAAGTAACAGACTATATATGTATATTCAAACAAGCCAAATTAAATAGTTCTCATTATAAGGGTGACTAGTTACCTAACATTAAGTGGTTCTGCACCTGCTCTGGCAAAACTTGATCCTCTAAAAGAGGATGGTGGCTGCTCTTTAGCCAGTATTTGCTTAAATACAGAAAATCTATTCACACAAGGGAAAGAGGGCACTTTTTAGAAACTAGATTCTTAGACACATACAGTCATGGATAGCTATAATCTAGATAACTGAGTTTGTGGGACTTTTTAAATTATCCTGTATCAGCTCTTCTGAGGAAGAATTATATTATGTGGATTTGGGTACATTTACTCTAAACTCAATTTTCAAAGAAGTCACTTCTTGCACTGGACCAAGACATGCCTTCTGAGCTCAATAAAGAATCTACTTCCATGAGTTTCTTTGCTGCTTTTTAAGTTGAGAAAAGCATCTAACTCTGGGCAATCTTAAATATATGGGCCTGTGCTCTTGGGTCATTCAACAAACATCAATTCAGTGCCTGCCCAAAGTCAAGCACTGTGCTAAGGGACATAAATTCTAAGAATGATGCCCATCTTTGCTCTGTAAGAGCTTCCATTCTTCAGGGGAGATATATACATATGCAAATATATATAGAATACATCATTCTTACGAAAAGGAGGGGCAGCAGCACTTAAGGATCAAATAAATCTAATCTATAAGACCAGGAATGCATTTGTTTCTTAAAATCAAAGCTATTACAGAGAGAGAGGGGGAGAACTGGAGTATTTAATTGTTCAGTACATAGTATATAGTATGTAGTTGGAGAAGGAAATGGTAAACCATTCCAGTGTCTTTGCCAAGAAAACCCTAAACGGGATCAAGAAGAGTTGGACACGACTGAAAACAACTTAACAACAACAAAGTTGGCACAGTGGAATGCTGGGCCTGGAGTCAAGAAAGTTCATCTTTCTGAGTTCAAATCTGGCCTCAGACACTTATTAGCTGTGTGACTTTAAGGCACGTCACTGAACCCTGTTTGCCTCAGTTTCCTCATCAGTAAAATGAACTGGAGACGGAACTGGCAAACTACTTCAGTGTCTTTGCCATGAAAACCCCAAAGGGGTCATAAAGAGTCAGACAGGACTGAAACAACAAAAACAACAAAGTATGGTATAATTTTCCCTACTAAATTAACTAGACACTGAGAAACTGGGACAGGGTGGACATACAAACACCTCACACATACCTGACTCTTTCTTGCTTCCCTTTCCTCCTTCTCGACTCTTCTTTAATACAGCTTTTAACATCTTTAATAGACTTTTTGCTCCCTGAAGAGAAAAGGGAGAGAAGAGACAAGGAAGGGGAAAGGAGAGTGTATGTTAGAATGCAACCTGAACATTTTCTTTAAATAGATATTTCTTATGTCAAACAAAACACTGAGAGGTCATTAAATATAAAATATGTTGGGCTTTACATTAATTTTCCATAAATAAGTTAAGCAGCAAGCCAAAGGCTAAAGCAACAAAGAATGTTTTAATATTTGAATAAAATGATTAGACGCTCACTATCTCATTATAAAGGAAAACAACATTGGGCATTCTCCACATTCCACATATAATTAAGGTTACAAGGCTAAACCTGGGTAAGTTATTGTAAGATATTTTAACAAAAATGCTTAACTACTGACCCAAGTTTACTAAAGGGGGAGAATATGGAACACAAAAGTTACCAATGATTATTATAAACAAAAGAATGAAGCAATATCATTAATTCACTGGCTGTGTTAAATTATGCCACCAGAAGAGAAAAAATCTCCTCTCAGAACCAAACAAGTACTAGCATTTTCAAAAGGAGTAAGATGAGAATCCATTGTAAGACTGACATTGGGGGCCAGGGTAACATCTTAAAAGTTTTTGGCTGAGTGGGAACCTCAGGAATCAAGGAAAACATGGTCATTTTACAGATGAGGAAACTTAAGTCCTCAAGAAAGGAAGTGACTGCTTGAGGTCCTCAAAGCTAATAATGAGATATTAGTCTTTGATTATACGTAGTAGTTACGTTTTGGGAGGCAGAGGGAAAAGAAGTAGCCAGTGGCACCAAGCCAAACTTGTACAATCATGAGCTGCATTTTTTTAAAATGGGGTTCTACTGTGCTTGTAAAAACAGCAGAAAGGCCCATTCCTAAGGTGAAACCAGACACCTCCTCTCTGGCAAAGGACAAACAAAAGGACATTATTTCAGCATGAAGTTATTCTCTTTACTCATTTCCCTCCTCTCCACTAATCCAAATGAAATGGATGCAGATGCAGCAATAAACTAATTGCAAATTTCCAACTATATAACCCTGTACCTTAAACTGTGGATAGAGTGCTTAGTAGATGGCTGTTGACAGACAAACTAAAATGGTTAGCTTTAAAATTATTAGTATTAGTAAATAACAAAATAACTAAGCACTAATACAGTGAGTTGTTTATTATTGCTGTTGTAAACAGAAACTCACATTTATTGCATTGTATTGTCTATAAAGGGCAGTTACATGGCACAGTGGACAGAGTGCCAGGCCTGGAGTCAGGAAGATGAGTCTTCCTGAGTTCAAATCTGGCTTCAGATACTTAGTACTTCTGTGATCCTGGGCAAGTCACTTAACCCTGTTTGCCTTGGTTTCCTCATCTGTAAAATGAGCTGGAGAAGGAAATGCAAACCACTCCAGTATCTTTGCCAAAAAAAACCCAAATGAGGGTCATAAAAATGAGGTCATAAAAAGTCAGACACAACGGAAACAAATGAATAACAATAGTATCCTAAGCACTTTCCTCACAATTCTGTGACAGAAATAGTACAAGCATAACTGTTATTTCACAAATAAATGAACTGAGACTCAGAGGGATAAAATGACTTGCCCAGTATCCACATTGCTAGTAACTGTCAGAGCCAGCATTCAAATTCTGTCCCCTCTCCCCCAACCCAAGATCCAATGGTTCACTCTACCATCTTGCTATAAAAAATTTCCTTAGCACTCACCTCTGTCATTATTTTTACCTAATGATAATTTTCTTTGCATCTACCTCCTCTTTACCCTCAGCTAAATCAGATATCAATTGTATTGGTTTTTTGACTAGTATCTCACCCTTGGAAGTCTCAGTTCCTTAAGGATGGGCAAACTACAATGCTTTATGATAGGTTAATATATAAATCAAGTATTTCAAAACCTCAAAATATTTTTTATTTCATTGGTATAAGTACTTTTGCCAATAATAAATATTGTAGTCACTCTTTGGTAGATGATTTTATGACTTAAATCATAGCCAACCTTCCAGTGATGAGCCTCTCTCAACATTTCTAGGAGGTTCTAGAGACCTCAGAACCACAGTCCATCATCATACTTTCTACTCCACTAATACAACCTTCAAGAACCCAACCATCTGTGACAGAACCACTATGATGTATTCTCTCTCCTGCCAAAGGGAGGAGTTTTGTTGATAACTGATTGGCTTCTGCTTCCCTTGAGACAGCTTATTAGGTACCTAAGGGCATAAGAAGTCTCATCCACATGGAATCAGGGTTCCTCCAACTTTGTAAATATCTACAGACCACCTCTGCTGACCAGAGGCATTTCCACCGAGACAAGGACAGTCTATAAAAATTAAAAGCTACAGTATCTATATTTACTTAGCCTAGCTAGGTTAGGATTAAGTAAATCTCCTTTTGTTCACTTATAAACTCTTCAATAATTTCCAAGTGTCTCATTTTGTCCCAAAATCAAACCCGAACAGGATGTTGGCATAAGATTCTCACCCATAACTCCTGCAGTAAACAGATAATAAGCATTTATTAAGACAATACTACGTATCAGATATTGTGCTAGGCATTGCGCTACAAAGGTGGAGGGGGATTGCTCTCAAGGAACTCAGTTTAATGGAGAAGAAAACAGGCAAATAACTATATATGTGTATGTGTGTGTGTATATATATACACACACACATACATACATACATACATACATATATATATATATATATATATATATATATATATATATATACACTAGATAAACTAGAACATCTCAGAGAGAAAAAAGCTTAAAAATCTAAGAACTATACAGCTATTTGTGGAGGTCAAGTATATACAAGAGGAATAAACTCATCTGAAAATGAGTTAGCTCAAAAAAGTATTTTCAAAACAAGAGAAAAATATAGCTATATAAAGTGGATAGGTACCTTGGAAAGTAGTCAGTCCCCCCTCACTGGAATTCTTCCTGTAAAAGTCTAATAACTACTTTTTGAAAATGTTATAGAAAGGATTCTTGACCAAGCCTGAGTTAGACTAAATGGCCTACTGGGTTTTTTTCCTCCACTGTGAGATTATGTGATACATTCAGCTTTGTGACACCATTTTCTCTGGGAGAAAATGAGACCCATAACAAGAAATAATGAAGAAAAAAGCAGCATTTCTTTTTAAATAGTATTATCAGGAAGGCCTCTCTTCTATATTACTACACAGGCTATTGACATAAGAACTTAAAATGGTAAGCGGATACTTAGGGACCATGTAGTTTTTAAAATATATATGTATGTATAGAGAAGCCCTAATATACAACATCTCTGCATCCTCTGTACTCTCAATAAATCCTTCTTGACGGACATGACTTAACTGTGCAGAAAAGAGGCACAGGTATGCACCTTGTTAAGCTACAAGAAATGAAAAAAGAGAGGGAGGTGACAAGGGCATGTTTGGCAACATCTTTGCATGTTTATGCTTGAAAATCCCAAATATCCTGGAAAGCAGCCCAAATTCCTAGACTGGTAATGAAAATGACAGATTTTATAAGATGGCACATGCTTAGTTCAAGAAGCTTTTAACTTTTGGTCGCTTCTCAACCAACCAGTGCATCCAACCCAAATTCTACAGATGAAGCAGTATACTTTATTTTTTCAAAAAAAAAAAAAATGAAAGTCATAAAACACAAGGTGTTTCCATTTCTACCTTAGCTGCCAGGAAATTTAAGCTAAATTCAGTGTCCAATTGTAGTAATCAACTTACCCATCTCAGATGCCTGGCAACATCTAATCCCTTTACTTTCCTTTGGATGTTTTCATCCTTACTTACCCTTTTGTGCATTAAGCAGTAACTTGAAATTTAACTCAAATCCTCCTGAAAGTAGGTGGGGGGTGAAGGAGGGAAATAAATCCTAAGTAAACAAAAAGCACTCAAACTCTTTTCCTCTTCTCTAGCCCTTCAACAACTCATTCAATAATAATATACTGTAAATAGAGCAGCACTGTATTAAGCTCCAAGGAACAGACCTAAGACATGTTCCCTGTCCTCAAGTAGATTACAGTCTAGTAGAAAATAAGACAAAGGAATACACATCATATAATTTAGAATTTTACAGTTAAGTTTTTCTGAGAAAAATAGAAACCAATTGTTCTATGAGGAAAGGTTTGGGGAGGTCAGGATTCAGGAAAGTCTGAGTAAATAGCATCTGAGTCAGTCTTTAAAAGATAAATACACAGAAAAGACATTCAGAGAAAATCAAAGAAACACATAAGAGTTTTGTTACCACCTCCTGAAAATTAATTAAAAATAATAATAAACCAGAGAGCAGAATTTTATGGTTTACAAGCGCAATCATTAGTAACCACCTTTTCTTTTTTCTATTTTCTTTTTCTCATACTTGTTCATGCGGGGCAGGAGCTTTTAACCTGAGACTTGTGAAATATAGACAGATAGATAGACAGATAGACAGGCAGATATGTATTTCAAAATAATTGGTTCTTTCCAATCCTGTGCATTTTAATTTATTCATTTAAAACCATCATTCCAAGAAGAGATTCACAGACTTTAGCAGATTGCCAGAAAGGTCCATAAGAGAGGAATGATGGTATTTCTCAACGGAAGTTCAACTAAAATGGCAGGTTAACATAGCCAAAGAAGCCATCAATCATCACCTACTGGCCAACCTAATGCTAAACAAGCAGTCTCTCCCAAGTTAGCTGGTCCACAGAGAACAGAAAGTCTGTCATGAGGACCGTACTATAAATCTTTATAGCTTGAAAGAGCCTACCTGAACTTGTGTTCCAGGACATAGCCTTCAGGAACCACAGGTCCTCTCCAATAAAGAAAAGGAGTAGAGCTTAATGTTAAAAATCATTAAAATGTTCAAAAATATATACTTTTGAGTATTTCCCTGCATAAGGAAGGTAATTCTGATAGAGGCAGGAAGGCAGGAAAACCTGTTAAAGAGGTTATTATAATAATCTATCCAGGTCATAATGAGATCCAGTACATGGAGGGAGTAAAAGCCAAAGCCACGAGATGTTATCTCACTTTCCCATTTCTTCCTTCCTCAATCATCAGCATCAAAGACATGTAACTGTCATTTGGAGAAAACCTTAAACTTCACTGGTATGTTTGTTTGGTTTTTTTAAGTCTCAAGAACTTAAAATGAAAGAACTTTATGATCTCTCTCTCAGCTCTTAAAATATTGTATCTATGTACCACATGTTTTGGCAGCTGGTCATGTTTGATGCTGTGTTATTCTATTTTATATGAAAACTATATGCTCCCTGAGGGCAGGGACCATACCTCTTTCATCTTTTTTTGGACATTCCATAAAGCCTAGTGTTCTCCAGTAAGCAATTAATACCTATCTAGAAATTTTAAGATATTTCTTTTATGGTCCAACCAGATGAGTTAGCTTTTTAAGAACTATTCTTTTTTCAATTACAAAAATATATTTCCTCTCTCTTCTTCCTGTGAGTTGGCTTTCTAATCAATTGCCCTGAACGTTTAAAGCACTGAATGAGGAGTAGGAGACCTAGACCTTAGTTCTGCTACTAACTAGCCTGTTAAATTACAGAACCTCTCCAGTCCTCTATTAAAGATGACAGAGTATTTCTTCCTGTTTTCTTGAATTCTATGATTCTACCTACAGTCGCCATCACCATGTGGTGACAATGGTATCTACGCAAAGCACTTTTTTAAATACTGCACAATATATAAGTGAAGCTGAGCCATATGATATTGTTTTGATTAGTACTGATCTATATCTTAAGAATGAATAAGTCATATCAATGTATTCATCTCCTTAACAAAAATTTTAGTAAATACTACTTCCAACTCCACAAATATTAACGACTTTTTAAAGGACTGAGTGCGATGCATTAGGAAACACAGCAAATGTCTGCTTTTGTCTCAAAAAAAGGAATTTTAATTAAAGGGTTATTCAAGCTTACTTAAACTGATTGTTTAAATTTTGTGATAAGTTATCTGAAAACTCCCCTCACTTTCAATCTATATTTAAAATGTTGCTCATAAATTGTTCTGTGGTGAAATACATGTTTGTTAAGGAAGAGAGTTTCACACATGCCAAAAAAAGAAAAAAAAATACCCTAAATCTTCATTTCAAGTTGTTAGAGAAATGCAAAGAGGAATTGCTGCATGGAAGTTTGTTTAGACAAATTCCCATTTTAATAGCTGTTGAGAATGCTGGAAAGAGAAACTACATTTCATTCCCCTATGAGGAAAAAAATAAGAGAATGTGCTTCTAGTTTGAGAGGCATTGTGGGAATTTTGTATTTTCAGGATGGAGACCTAGTTACATGTCTTTTACTTTCTTTTCCTGCTTCTGCCACAACAGAGAAAAAAAAGATACACCGTTACTGACTGACATTTTAATTGATCTAAAGACAAACTAAGGTCATCCCTTTAATTAGCTCTAACAGCTAAACTCGGGTGAATTCATCACCTGAGGCTAAAATCTAGAGAAGCTACTGGCAACTGAGAAAAATTACCCAGTGGGACTTTTAGTTCTGAAATTCTGCAGCAATGTACTAGCCTGGCAGGGTCAGATTCTAAGAGAAGTGTCAGAATAAATTGGAAAAGAATATTCTGATCAAAATCTGAGGATCCCATTAAACTAAGATTGTAGTTACAGATTATCGAAAGAAGTATCAAATGGTAGCTTTGCTATTCGCTTCTTTGAAAGCTGTTCTAAAAAAAGTAGCATGTTTTAAATGGTATGGTGGGGAACGCATTGGCTCTGCAATTAGAGGGCCAGGTTCAAATAATGCCTTTGGCAATGATTAACTGTGTGACCCTGGGTAGATTACCAAATCTCCCAGGGCCTTAGCTTTCTCTGATCACTATGAAAAAATACAGTACCTCTTCAATGTTTTGTTGTTCAGTCATTTCTCAATTGTATCCGACTCTTCTTGACAAAGATACTGGAGTGATTTGCCATTTCCTTCTCCAGTTCCTTTTACAGATGAGGAAACTGAGGCAAATGGAGTTACTTGCCCAAGGTCACACAGCTAGCAAGTATCTGAGGCTGGATTTAAACACAGGAAGATAAGTCCTCCTGACTCCAGGAAGTGCCATTGTATCATCTAGCAGCCCCTTTGCTGTGTTTAACTTATTTAGTAATAATTTTTGATCTTATAAAAATACAAGGTCACATTTGTAACCCAAGTACCTACCACCACCAAGAAGCAGCCTACCCAACTTTAAAGGAAAAAAATGTGTTGGGGAGCTGAGGGAGAGTCACAGCTTCAAGTAGAAAGAAAACAAAAATACCAAGCCAGAAGCTGTGAAACCTGGTGTTTGGTTTTCTTCATACTGATGGTCCCTAGCTAGGTAAATGACTATCAACAAACTGCTGATAAAAGGTCTCTGCATCTCAGTTTCCTCACTGATAAACTGATCATTTTAGAAGTCTTTCTCAACTCTAGGATTCTGACCATTCTACAAATAATTTGTCAAACAAATAAGTGACAGTAGTCTTCAAAGTTCCCAATGTGCAGAGTTGAATTAATTTGGTATTGTTGATCAGATGTGATTTTATATATACACATGTGTATATGTGTGAATACAGACACAAGAATCATAAAGCTAAATTACCACACAGTTTTACTGAAATCAACTCTAGTAAATAGTTATCTCTAATTCCACTGTTTCTTCCATGCTAAGGAGCTATAAATAAGGGATAAGGTTAGATGGTCTTCAGCTCTAAAATGTTGTGCCAAACTTGCAACAAAGAGACAACAGGGTCACACCTTTAATTAAAAAAAAAAATACTTAAGATAATGGACTAAACAGAAGTTTAATGGTCTATTATCCAGGTAAATGGAAAACTATCAAAATTGTTAGAAGGGATGCCCTGTTATTAAAAAAAAAAAATGCCCTTACTGGCACTTTCATTTTTCTAATGGATTTATAAAAACCACACCATCAAGTCGAGGTCTGAAGGACTCATGGGTCCTATAAAATACAATTTACAAGTAGCAAAATGACGTATGAGTGTAGGAGAAAAAGACAACTATGACTGAGTCCTAATCCCCTATGCCCTTGGCTTTTTTCAACAATTTGAAAAGGCTGTATTATCTCTGAGCTTCCCATTTATTATACATAACATGGGTATTGTTTAAATAATTAATATAAAGTACACTATTGTTTCTCTAACGTCATCACTGATTCAAAAACCAACCAGCGGCGAGGGATTTGACTTCAATGTTCAATTACAAAACAGTACCCTCCCTAAAGCCTGCTTTTGTTCTGTGTACAAAGTCAATGAACATTCAGTCTCCAAAGATGTGAGGATTGACTATAAAGTAGTAAGAATAGGTTTGTTTGGTTTTTTTAATGCAGCAGAACATAGGCATTCAAATAAGTACTGGCCCCTCCAAAAGCTGCCATCTTGGGAAGTCACATATTTATTTCCACCAAGCAGCCGCTGCCCAAAACATGGACTCAGAAATCTGATTCTGGAACTCTTTTGAGGCTGAGGCACATGGTCAGTGGTCACAAATCTCCAACCTTTAAAGGTGAATTTAAATTTTAGATATAGCCATAAAACCTTCTGAGCTTACGATGAACCAGAATATGGATAACCCAACTAGAGAATACCCTTTGGATTTAAAACCAGACTGCTTTTAGCTTCAAATCGGATTCAGATCATGCCACAGCCCTTACAAATCATCGCCGCCTCCCTCTTAACAACCAATCAAGTACCAACTCCTTAGCCTGATATTCTTAGCATTCCACGGACAATATTCCTTTTTTCATTTAAACATGCCCTATGCCATTATTTATTTATTGTGCTTACATAAGCATAAAGCAAAAGGGTATAGGAAGGACTAATGAAAAATATTTTTGAGCCAATGGAGTTTTAAGTATTTTTTTAAGTGAATGTTCACACAATTGATAAAGAGGGTATCTATCAGTGGGGCTTTGGATATAAAATCCTAAGACAAGGCATACCTTGCAATTATGGTAGAAAATAAATGATCAAATATGTGAGGGGTAAAGTCACAGGGGAGGGGGCAGAGGAATTTTACTCCTAAATATTAAGATGGGGAAGTAAGGAGACAGATAGAAACGGACAAAAATTGGAGATAATTCTGAAGTTGCAAACTTGGGTCCCTGAAAGAAAGGCATGCTCAAGAGAGTCAAATTTTCCTAAACTACATTTGGAGAGTAACTCAGGCATTTGGTTCTAAGCAATCTCTTTTGAGGTAAACCAATTCATTCAATTCAATGCAATAAACATTTACTAAAGTTCCAGGCATTGTGCTAAAGACTAGAGATACAAAAAGAGGCAAAAGAGGATGCTTACAGTCTAATGAGTACTACAGAGTACCAGTCACTTAATGAACCAGTACCTATCATTAGGTGCCTACTATGTGCCAGGCCCTATAGTAGGTACTAGGGATACATAGACAAAAATAAAAATTTAAAGGACCTTAGGTTCTCCTTGGGGAGACAACATGTGTATATGTGAATATATACAGCATAAATTCAAAATAAACACAAGATAATTTAGACAAAATAATACACTGTTGGCATGTTACTAGCAGGGTCAGGAATTCCACATGAGAAAACCATTGCTGACAAATGAGTGTCTCACAATTTTCAAATCATTCAATATACAAGATTTGTATTTAGGCAGAAAATATCAAAACATTTACCATAACCCTACATATCTGTGCATGGAACTGGGATAGACATTACACAAAGGAGATTAAATAGACCTCAGGAAGTTTATAGTCTAAGACAGACAGCAACAAGAGTAGAAGCTGACCAAACAAACAGAAATGCAAAATGTGTTGATGTCATAAGAAAACAGAGCACATTTAATGTACAAAGAATGAAAAAAACTTGTATGCTTGGAAGAAGAACTGGCATCAGTCTTCCAGCTAATTGGAGAAAGACATTGTAAGGCAAATAAGAGACCTAAGACTTGAGTTTCCACCCTCCCTTCTGCCAACTTGAACCTTTTAAGTCACATTCACAAGGCAAGGATTTCTAAGGCACCTTTCTCAACCTAGGTTTTCTCATTTGCAAAATATGGAAAAGTAATATCTCATGGAGCTGCTGTGAGGATCTAATCAGATAATATCTGTAATGCACCCTACAAATCTTAAATTATCATACAAATGATATCTATTATCATCAAGGATGGGGACTGCCTGTATAAAGAAAATGGAAGAGATTATGATGACAGAGTCACTTTCATTTCCTCAACAGACCCGGGACAATTGGTTGAGGTTTTACATTTTTCGTTCTAAGGCAATACGTATGTTTAAGACTAACAAGGATGCCATAGCATGGCTGATTTTCCATTGCAATAATGGCAAAAAATCCCAAAAAAACAACTTCATAGAAAACTAGTAAGCAACATGAAGCTACAAAAGAGCTGGAGCAGCCATTCCGAACAACATTCAATAAATGAAAACACAGCAACATGGGAAATATTCCAGGCTAGATTTTTGTGTTACAAAAAGGGGATAGGAGAAGTTTGCATGAGGACAACTAACGTTATTTTTAGAACATCCATAAAACTTTTAACCACCACTGCAATGTTCCAACATCATCCATGCCTGAAGGTATATATATGGTGCATGCCCCCAGTGGGTCAGGATAAAGGTTCAGATTTTTATTTTCTGAAGAACTACTGAAAGGGTCAATTAAAGCCTTTAGAAGCATTTTCAGTGAAAGCTTTGATCACTGACTCTGTCATCACTCTCCCTTACCACATCACATACAGACAGCATGAAATAAATACATCTTGGACTCAGAGAACAGATTCAGTATTGTGAATCACTATGCTACATCAATTTAAAAAGAAATCACATAAACAGATAGGGGTCATTTTTTTAATGGGGGGGAACTATAAAAAAGTACAAGTGCTCCAAAACCTATACTTTTCAAACCCAAAATAAAAAATGTCCTTATATTCTTTCAACTCTAACAATGAAATCATTTCTACATGTGCCCATCATAGTTATTTTCATAACTTAATAACGTGTGGTCCAACTGCTTTCCTTTAAAGAAAAGCAGCACATGAGAACGAACACGAACACACACACACACATATGCACACACACTTACTTTAAAATGAAAAAATTGGGGATTACAGTTAGTAACTATAAAATTGTTTCATAATGATGTACATAAATGTACTATCCTTTCACAGTCATATTAAAGAGATATGGATTTGTTGGTTATATAAGGATACATTAAAACTGAATATGAAGTAATTTTTATTATATGGATATTATAAACAGATATTAAATTTCCCAATATTCCCAAAATATTAAAGTTTCCATCTTTATTCTCAAAAAAAAAATATTTCAAACAACTGCTAAATAATCCAAACCCTTGCAACTAACAGGGTCACCAATTTCTGTTGTTTTAGTGAAATCTATCAACCTGTATTTGATACAGCAATCTTGTGGCACATACACATGTATAAATAAACATACTCGATCTAGATAAGTGTTATAGGATTAAACTCTGCTTTTTCTTAAAACCTAGTATTCACAGACTATCAGAGTTGAAAGGGATTATCTGTTCAACATGGATCTCAAGAGTTAGAAGAGATTTCTCAAGTCATCTACTCCAGCCTACAAGAAAATAAGAATTCCCTCTACAGCATACCCAAAAAGTAGTCATTAGTTCCTGACCAATTTCTAATCCTGGGGGTGGTAGGTGTGCGGAAAGTGTCTTAATTTTTTGTGTCATAGCCTCCCCTTTCTTCAGTAATCTGGTGAAGCCCATGGACCCCTTCTCAGAATGTTTGTAAATGCACACAATATAGAATTACAAAAGAAACCAATTATAATGAAATACAATATACACACCTATATGTATATATCATGTGTGTATAAATACATATACATACACACATATGTATACACAGACATATAAACATACACACATATGCACATATTCAACGACTCCTCCAAGTCAAGAATCCCTGCTCATGGCAGACTTCAGAAAAAACCTTATATGAACTTACAAGACATATAACCTGATGCTGAGTGGCAGGGGCAGAACCAGGAGAACGCTGTACACAGTTACAGCCATACTGTGCAATGACTAACTTTGATAGACCTAGCTCTTCTCAGCAATGCCAGGTTCTAAGACAGTGCCAAGACTTATGATGGGGAATGCGATCCACATCCAGAGAAAGAATTACGGAGTCTGAATGCAGATCAATATACTGAATATTCTGAAATTCACTATACTGAAATTCAATTTAGTGACTTCCCCTCACATAATTTTTGGCAATACCTCTCAGAAATCTTCAAAGCATTCTATTTGCCTCCTTTTTTGTTTTGTTTCTTCTTTCTCGTGGTTTATTCCATTGGTTATAATTCTTCTTTGCAACATGACTAATGTGAAAACATGTTAATGTGAATGTCTATGTAGAGCCTATGCTCTGCATGCTGTCTTGGGGAGGGGAAGAGGGGAGGAAAGGAAAGGGGAGAAAGGGGGAGGGGAAGAAGGGGGAAAATCTGAAACTCAAAAGCTTGTAGAACTCAATGTTGTGAACTAAAAATAAATTAATTTTTTTAAAAAAGAATCCCTTGTTCTCCTGGTAAGGGTGAACCCTACTATGTCCTGGGGAAGGTCATTCCACTTTGAGAGAGCTCTAGTTTTAAGGAAATTTTCTTACGTCAAACCAAAACATTCCTCACTACAACTTCTAAGCCATTACTTCTGGTTTTGCCCTTTGGGGCCAAATAGAACAAATCTGATTCTGTCTTCCATGTGGTAACCCTTCAATTACTTTCACCCAGCTCTCATATTCCCTAAGAGCTCTTTCTCCAGAAGAATGGTTACTAGGGAGTTGAAACCCAAGACAATGAAGGGACTAAGAGAAAATCTAGATGCCTTTTGTAGAATCAAAATTTGTAATCTGAAGGGACCTTGGGGTCATCTAGTCCAACCTCCTCACTTTATAGATGAGGAACCCAGGGAGGGAGACTGAACAATTTACCCAAAATCACACAATAAAGTAGTGAAGCTTGACTTTTCCATTAGACCACAAAAGAGTAAAGCTGATGAGTTTTATGTCACCAGTCCCAGAAAAACTATATTTCAGAGTTTTAGAAGAAATGACAGAGATGAATGCTAGGCCAATGTCAGTGTCCTCTGAAAGGCTGTGGAGAATGGAAGAGGTACTACAGGAGTGAGAGAGAAGGGCAAATATCTCAATTTCTAAAAAACAATATGGAGTCAGCAAACTGCAGGGCAGTAAACCTGACTTTGACTCTTGATGAAATTCTGTAACACTTTATTGAAGAGATAGTTAATAAAGATCTACAAAATAAAACAACAATCACAGAGTCTATATGTTTTCATCAAGAATAACTCATGTCAGACTAACTTAATTTACCTGTCTGGCTCAACCACACACTAATGGATCCACATCAATGTGGATATTTCCACTAGTGATGTATAGGGTAATTCATCGATGCCTATCCTATATGACTTTTCTTCACAACCTCCCATAATTTTGCCAAAGGAAGTCTACCCAATAGAGAGAGCTTTCCTTATGTTTTCTTGATCATGAGGATAAAATGGAATAAGTGGGCCATCCATCATTATCCCTTGCTCTTGCCAGGCGACCAACCCATTTTCTTTTGAATTATTCATTTCTTTAATGATATTCTTTTTAGTGTAGCATTTACACCAATTCTCCTTCATAATTCTTTGAAATACGTTGTAGCCTGTTCAAGTCCACCATTGTCTTTTGGGTAATCTTCAAATTTAATTCTTCAAAGACTGTAGAATTTCATAATTCAAAGCCAGGGCAACATCAACTGGAAGAATACTGGTATTAAAAAGATAGACCTTTATTTCAGAGAGAAGTTTAGGGTTATTAAGGGAACCTGCCAACTTCCCAGAGGCAATCCAGTCCACCCTCCTCTTCTTCAGTTCTGAGCCCAACTCATTCTCTAATTGTAGGATCTAAGATACAGCGATACCAATGAATAAACCCCACAGGTTATACCCATTCCACTGCAAATCACAGTCTAGACAAAAGATGTTTTTCTTTATTGTATGGTTTGACCAAATTCTTTTGAAAAACTATGGAACTCATTCAGGAGGCTCTCCAGTGTTTGATGAAATCGATACAACATCATTTGCAAAAACGAGACTTTGGAGGGTTTCATCATCTACAAGGAATCACTCTTTCAACTGGGACCCCCTACACTGGATTTGCTCTACGACAATAGTGAACACCTCCGGAAAGCATATGTATCCCTGTTTTATGTCTCACAGAGTATGAATAAATGGAGGGTTGACCAAAGCTTTCTGTTATATCACATTAGGAATACTGTTCTGATAGATTTATGGGGGATGATAGGAATATGATTCTGATAGATTTATGGGGGATAGCTGGTAAGGGAGGTACTTTAAGGCAACATTCTTTTCTACCAAATCAAATGTTTTGTTGTTTTGGTGTTTTTTTTTTTACAATCAACAAACAGTAAGCACAGTAGAATCTTATAATTGCTATACTACTTACTAGTGTGATGGTAAAGACATGATCTACTCTAAAATATCACTTGCAAAAGCCTGACCCTTCCCTCCTAATATTCTCTCAAGGGTGCCTGTTAGATACCAGCACTTCAATCTCATACATACCGTATGCCGCTGGGAAAGCAGGCATATGGTCTAGTAGATAAAAGATATGCTCTTTCAACATTTTTGGATAATAAGCTCAAGATTTGTTTCCACACCTTCTTCAGACACCTTGAGAATGGATCCCTCAACACCCTCCAAATTCTGTTACCTCCAACATGGACCTTTTCCGTGCAGTTCACATAAACAATTTCAAAACATGAGCTGAGAGAAAATAGCATGAAATTTTGTTACTACAAGTTATTATACACATCTCTATATGCCCTAATTAAGTATTAAATAAAACAATGTCAACATTTTCTTTTTATTTCTGAACTAAGGTACTTCGAAGTTATACTGAAATTCACTTCAGTGACTTTCACTCAAATAATACCTCTCAGAAAAAACTACCATATAGGGAAATCATATCATGTGGCATACCAGATAAGAGAGAGCCAGTCTTATAAACCAGAGTATTCTGGTAGACTAACATGGGGATGATATTAGTGCTACCTCCCATAGTTGTTTGTAAAGCTCTTAGTGATGAAGTTGATTAGAATTCTACTCCCTTCTCAGAAGTATACTATTATACATCTCCTGGCAAATCACTTAACTTCTCAGTGCTCTGAACAATTAAAATAGTAAGTTGCAAAGAAGTTGCTGACTTGTATTGTTAGAGTTTCCTCTCTTGGGAATTCCCTATACCAATGAAACTGCAAGTCCTGTCCTCATTCTTCCTTATCCACTCAAGGAGAAGGGAAGCTCACCGAGGCAAGAAAAAGCAAGGAGCCTAGATATAAAAAATGGATAAAGTCATCCTAACAGGCTTGACCAAACTCATATATCTAAGTAAAAAAGTCTGAGGTACAGAACACAAAACAGAATCAGACATTACTAGGGTCGTTTCCAACTTGGAATGACAAGCTGCCCTGCCTTCTTGAAAAATACAGTAAAATCTCCATGATTAGTACTCCACTAACTTCAAATCTGTAATAAACCTGAACTATTTTACTTTCTGAAGAAAATTTGCTGATTAAAATAACATAATGGAAGAAATCATATTTAAACTACTTAAAAGGAAAAAATTGGAGAAAGCAACTTTAGCATACTATGCTTTTATTTTTCTTGGCTTAGACTCAATGATTTTATAATCTGAGAAACTCCCATCAGTAAGGAAACTTCCTCCATTGACAGAGATTAGCAATTCTCTTATTTTCTGGTCTGGAAAAAATGCTTGAAGCGCTCAGAAGATTAAGTCATGAGGCAATGATCATTTTTACATGTATGTACATTGTATATACACATGTATGCATGTTGTACATGTGTGCACAGCACATGTATTTATAGATGTATATATTATACATATATACATATTTACATATTTATACACACACACAAAATGTGTCATTGGCAGTACTTGAACTCAGTACTTGAACTTTGACACCACAGCAAACATTATCCTAACTCCCAAGATGCCTCTCAGAATACAGTATACTAATTATGTTCATACAATTTTTGAAACAAACCCTTTACATGTGACCAATTAGTTCAAGAAGGAAGTCATTCAGAAAAAGCCATAAAATATGTATTTCCTTAAAAGAAGGATGGGACAGTGGAATGCAGAAGAGCATGTGGGAAAGAAGGAAGATCTACAACTTCAAGGATGACATAACTGTGTTGATCTACACTTCTATTTTTGATCTTATCACAAAATTAACTCAAATGTACTTTCATCATCATCATGTGCTAAAATATATGCTTTAAAATTTAGTGTTGATACTACCAGCACACATCAGCAAACACTATGGCTTCTATGTGGATATCTTCTTATACGTTAACCTTAAAAGTAATTAAACTTGGAAAGGCTAGGATGATTTAAGGGCCTTTGGGACAAGGTTGGGAATATTATTTGGATAAAATTTAGCAAGAATAGTTCAAAGGTAATCAGACAAAAAAGAACTGAAGCAGACCATCACACACCAAACTCGAGACACACACACACACACACATACACTACACATAACCCCTTCAAAAACTGAGCCAGTAATGAAGTTTTAGGTAGATACAGAAGCTAACACTACCAGAATCTGTCACATGCCTTTAGCCACTACACAGAGACAGAAGAAAAGAGGGGCCATTTAAGGCCCTAAAGAATTACTGTTGTGACTTATGATCTTACCCTTGGATCTAGTCAAAGGCAAAGCATCTATGAAAAAAGCAGTTGGACTTAGATGTCAAAAGTGCCTCTCAGCTCTAAAAATCCATGAACCCTCCAAACCAGGGGTAGGGAGGCTGCAGCTTTGAGGCCACATGTGGCTCTCTAGGTCCTCAAGTGTCACCCTTTGACTGAATCCAAACTTCACAAAACAAATCCCCTTAATAAAAGGATTTATTCTGTAAAACTAAGACTCAATCGAAAGCCTACACACCCAAGGACCTAGAAGGCCACATATGGCTTCAAGGCTCCAAGTTCCCACCCCTGCTCCAAACTCTTGATAAAACTCATAAAATAAAACAGATATTTGCAACAATGTTTTTTTGAAAGATGTCTGATCTCAAAGAAACAATCAGCAGAAAACCAAAAAAATGGTTTGTACATACTTCCTTTCCTTTAACAAATTTTAAAAATAGATGGATGGAAACATCCCCCCACCCCCGCCTTTATGCTAGCCAGATTCATAAATTTATATTCAAAGAAAAAAATGCCTTTGCATTCACCCCTTCTAAACAAAGGCAGCTTGATAGTGGAAGTGCATAGAGGATTAGATCTGGAGTCAAAAAGACCCAAGTTGAAATCTAAACTCAGATTTTGTGTGTGTGTGTGTGTGTGTGCGCGCACGCGTGCACGCGCGGTTTACTTGACTAAAATATTAATCTCAAAAGCTAATCTCTAATGTTAATAATCACCTGGAATCCTCATTTCTGTGTAGAAAAGATCTGATGTACTAAAGAGTTTGTAACTTAGGGCAAGTCACTTAACTTTCCTCGATTTCACTTTCCTCATCTGTAGAATGGGGAAAATAACAGCACCTATTTCTTAGGGTTGTTGTGAAGATTACATGAGATAATACTGGCAAACAGATCTCAAATCTTAAAGTAACATGTCAATGCCAGTTATTATTAACAAGATAAGTACATGTAAATTCTATACTCCCTTATTAAGAAATGTAACACTACTCACATTTACAAATCACTTCAAGATTTTATAAAGCACCTTCACAAAAACCCTCTGAGGTTGATAATTAATCAATCAACAAGCATTCATTAGGCACTTACTATCTACCCAGCTGCAAATCCAGCTTCCTGCTTCCAAGACCAGCCCTCTTTCCACTACCTCACATTATATAAGAAGGCCTGCCCTTACAATCTATTTCTTCTAAGATGATTATTTTTATATCAGTTTTAGAAATGTGTTTCAACAAGACTTCAAAGTTCTCAATTTTTACCTGCAGCTTAGCACCATTTGGACTCCTTCAAGGAAAGACTTCCACCTGGATTTCTAAATATTCCTGAGCTCCACAAACTGAGCCAGTTGTTTCAAATGCAATGGCCCAATTCTTTTAAGATGACCATATGCCTGAAACTGTAGACAAATGTCATCTTGGATCATGTTAAGTTTAAAAGTTTATAACATGGTTCAACAATAGTACACATTATGGCACAGCAAGGGAATGTTTAGCTTGGCAACATGAACTGGTTAAACTAGTTACATACAGTTCAAAAAATTCCCAACAAATATCTGCTCCATGGTAAAAGGCTGTTATGTGTGTGTTTTTAGTTTAATCAATCAAAATATTAATCTCAAAAGCTAATTTCTCATGTTAATGATAACCCTGAAAACTCATTCCTTTACAGAAAAGATTTGATGTACTGAAGAGTTCCAAAATTGGCTCAAGGGAGAAAAGGAACACTTTCTCACCCAAATACTTCTGTATGCACCACTGAATTCAAACCATTTTTCTCCTCTAATCTCTTCTATTTCTCTTCCAAATCAACTACATCATAAGCTCCTGTTAGATAAGAAGTCAGCTAACCTTGGTAAAGACAATTTTGAAAGACTTAAGAACTAACTCTGATTGATGCAATAACCAATCATAATTCCAAAGGACTGATGACAAAAAATGTCACCCACAGCCTGACAAAGAGGTGATAGACTTAATATGCAAAATGAGACACAGATTTTTGGCAACAGCCAACATAAGAAATGGTTTTCTTTCACTGTGTACACTTGCTACAAAGGTTTTTTTTTTCTTTTTTCCTGCAAATGGAGGTCAAGAGGGGAGAAATAAATGTTTGTTATCTGGGGGGTGGTGGGGGAGGCTTTTTTTTTTTTTAAGATACTCTTAGCAAAGTGGTTTAAGTCTTTAACACTGGTTCCCAATATTTGTTACAAGGATGCAAATTTTTCTCTCTTCCTGAAAATTAGATAAAATAGGATATTTATCACAGGCTCTAAATACCTTATATAGCAGACATTCCCAAATTTTATGCGTTAAGAAACCATCAGGAATTTGGATGGGGATGGGGAGAACAGGGTAATAAAGTAGAAGAGAGACCTATAGACAACTAAATTCTGTTAGAGGAAGTATGGCATCTAAGGAACAGAGAGAAAGGTGTGCCAATAGTCACTGGCATATCAAAGTCAGAGAGGCATCATTCAGCCTTCTTACCTCCCCCCAAATACTTATGGAAAGAAGAGAAAGTAAGCCAGCAGCCTTCATAACCAGGCTCCACTCCCCTAGCCTTTAAACATCTAAAATGCCAGAAAGCCCTCAAATCTCCATAATCACAGGTCTCTAGAAACAACATTTCAAATGTCTGAGGAGGAGGAGGGAGAAGAGAAGAGGGCCCTGAACATACCAGCAGCTTTTAGCTTCATTCCTGCCCCTGCCTCCCCACATCAGTGACAAGAATGTGGCCAGAGTCCACATAATCAACCAAGTCCCAACTGGCCTGCTTTGGGCACAAAGCTGCATGAGCTGAAACTCTACAATAAAAGCTATTCTCTCTAAGCATAAATAAGTGACAGTAAGAATTTAACTTCACCTCTTATCACCTCTTCCCTCCAGCAGTTAACAATTCTGAAGTTCCTGTTATTGTCTTAAATGCCATCCTATTTCTCCTCCAAAATTAAATTTCCAAACTGACTACACTTCTTTGTCCTGATAACTCTCAAAGGTTAAGATTTATTTTTGCTTTTAATAAGCGTGGGTTGGGGGGACAAAGCTCAAAGCATCCTAACAACAGAAAGGTTTAGAAAGGACAGGAGATATAAAGTTGAATATACACTTATCATCAATAATAACTGACAATTAATAGTAGCACAGAAAGCAGAGGTGGTCAGGTGGTGAAATTACATCTTCTTTGGCTTGTACAGACTATAGAACCTGATAGGAAGTTGGTCTCTACTCAATTAAAGTAAAATCTCTAATTTGAAATCAAGACTAGTAGACAGGAATTAAAAAGTCAGAGTTAGACAACTGTAAATGAAATTTTATTTATATGTATGTGTGTGTATCTGTAGATAGACAATACAGTCAGTATTAAGTTGCTGCTTTTGGTCCTTCATTTTTGAAAAGGTGATGCCCTGAGATGTGCATGAATTGTATTTAAGTGAGGCAGGTACCTACTATATGTAAGGTACTACACTAACTGCTAGGGACAGATGAAAACAAAAAAATGGTGCAAAAATCTTACACTGGCAGAAACAAGATAGTAGGGAATAACATGTATACAAATTAAGAATATTAAAACATAAACTGAGTAGAGGAAAGAAGGCACTAACAACCTGGGAGATAGCACAAAAAGTGGACTGCCTGTGTGAACACAGAAAGGTAAGGTTACCAGGGGAGCTCAGGTATTCCAGTTTGGTTCACGTAGGGTGTTTATGAAGAAAAAGGGTAAAAATAAGGGTAGAACCTGGAGTCAGGAGGACCTGACTTCAAGTCAGGCCTCAGACACTTGACACTTACTAGCTGTGTGACCCTGGGCAAGTCACTTAATCCTGACTGCCTCAAAAATAAAAAATGAAAAAAAATAAGGAAGTTAGGCATCAACTTGTAGAGAGTCTTAAATGCCAGCCTGAGTTTGGAGTTTATCCTAGAAGCAATAGGGAACTAGGAAAGGTTTAATAGGGGGTAGGATGATCACACCTATTTTGGCAGCAGTGTGTGGAATGAGTTGGAATGCAGAGAAAGTAGAAGCAAGCAATTAGAAAATAAGGAGAACAGTCCAGGTGAGAGATAAAGACCTCAACAATGGCAGTAGCTGAATAAGTAGGGAAAAAAGGGCCAAATATGAGGTGTTATGGAATTCAAACTGACAGGACCTGTCATGGCTGGCTGAATACGGGAGGACAGAGGGAGAAGGGGAAGGAGAGTCAAGGTTGCTTCCAAGGTTACATCTCTGGGTGATTGGAGGAGTGCCCTCCACAGAAATAGGGGGGTTTGCGGCAGCGTCTGAGGTCCAGACCCAAAGGCCTTCCCCAGTTCTTCTGGCTCCAAGTTAGACTTTTGTGTATCTATATAAACAATTATATGAAAAATGTACACATTTTATCCATGTGATCAAATCTAAAGATACACTTTCAAATTCTGTGTAACTTCTGGAATTCAAAACTAAAGACATATTAATAGATATTCTTCCCATTCTCAGAGCTTGGGAAAAATCTTGATTAGATTAGAACCTCTTTATCTGGATGTAAAGGGACGATCACTTGCAGAGGAAGGTCTTAGAGCTTTTTACTCCATCCAAATCATGGGTCCTTAGCCCAACATCATAAACTTTCAACTGGTGAGGTTTGGACTCAAGAAAGAAGTGTTCACCAGAGCTGATCCTTGCAAGACAGCTGGACCTTGACCCGGTGCTGGACCTAGAGTCAGGAAGACTTGAATTAGAATCCTGCTTCAGACACTCTCTCTGTGACCCTGGCTAAGTCATTCAGCCTGTATCTGTCTTAGTTTTCTTCACTTGTAAAATGGAGATGATAATGACAGCACCAACCTCACAGGGTTGTGAGGACCAAATGAGACAATATTTGTAAAATGCTTTGCAAGGGTAATATGAGACAATAAATCAGTCAAGTCAAAAGCATTTATGAAGTACCACACTGTGCCAGGCACTGTGCTAAGTGTTGGGGAGGGATGGAGGGAGGGAGGGAGGGGAGGGAAGGAAGGGAGGAAGGAAGGAAGGAAGGAAGGAAGGAAGGAAGGAAGGAAGGAAGGAAGGAATAGGGAGCCACTGGAGTTTACAGAAGTGGAGGAGAGGAAGGTCCTGGCGTGGTCAGATCTGAACTTCAGGAAGACCAACTGGACAGCTGAGTAAAGGATGGACTGGAGCGAAGGAGAGATTTGAGATGGGGAAACCAACCAAATGACAGAACAGGAACAACAGAATTCTTTGTTGTTGATGAGTCGTAGCTGACTCTTCATGACCCCTCTTGGGGGTTTTCTTGGCAGAGACACTGAACTGGTTTGCCATTTCCTTCTCCAGCTCATTTTACAGATGGGGAAATGAAGGCAAACAGGGTTAAGTGACTTGCCCAGGGTCGCACAGTTAAGTAGGTATCTGAGGCCAGATTTTAACTCAGGAAGATGAGTCTTTCTGACTCCAGGACTGGCACTCTAACTGTCCAACAGAATCCTAACATGTTCATTAAGCAACAAGTAAATCTTCTTTCTTTATTGCTTTAGAGATTTCTACAGAACTTTCCTTACAAATCCATGAGATAAGTAATACAAGTATCAATCTCCTTTTTATAGAGGAGAAAACAAACTTAGAAAAACTAAATGACCTTCCCAGGGGAGCAAGCAAGGAAGCCTATGGGTCAGAATCCAAACCCCTATCTTCTGACTCCAAGTGAGATGCACCTAATCCCTGAGTATTAAGGGCCCATTTTAGGATTAAAAATCCTACAGCCCTCCCCATGGTAGTCGTTGTACAGTTAGGATCCAATAATTGAGAAAAATATATAACAAAATAATCCTATGAATTCAGTAAATTTGACTAACCACAACAAAGTCTACCTAACATTTGCAAAGAAGTATTATCGATGTGCAAGCTATGTGGTTTAGAGAAGTTGTGCTTGTTTATAGATCTGATGCCTCCTTGTAATAATTGCGTTCCTTCCTCTCCTTCTACTCCCCTTGTGGTGGCCTAGAGGGTCATGTTTCACAGGTTACACCACAGTCCCTTTGTTGGTTCATTTAATTCACAGTGATAGGATTAGTTAGGTAGAGCAAGTAGCATGAGTGCCCACTTTACAGGAGGCTCATTGAGGCTTCCTAAGATGGTGGAAGTCACACAGTTAGTGAGCTGAAATTCAAGCCCAGGGCCTCTTGCCTCTAAGTCCAATGACTCTTTGTAGAATACCCCATTTAAGACAACTCTGCCTATATCCTTGTTCACCTCATCTCATCCCTAGACACTGCTCCCTTCTTACAAAAAAAAGGGCTGTTCTTGCCTTAAGAAGACCACAAGCATCATCTGATGGGCAAGCCAACCACCGAGAGCTGGAAAGAGAACTGGAAAAAAAAAACCAGTCAGCCCCATTAAGGAAGCAGAACTAAATCATGCAGCTTTGGGCCCACTCAGTCATCACACAGTCACCACAGCCAGCTGTAGGAAGAGCAGTGACTCCGGTAGCAAGAGAACCTGGACTTGAATCCTGCCCTCTGATGTCTCCTTACTACCTATTAACTTCCCTGGATCTCAATTTCCGTGCTTATAAAATGAAGTTTTATCCTCTGAGGTCCTCCCTCCAAGCTCTAAAGCTTGATAATATGGGCCAAGTTTACTCTAACCAAAGGAAAGAACAGTGAGACTTAGTAAGATAAAGACAGGCCCACAACTTGGAAGACTTTTACTGAATCTTACCCTTAACAGAGTTTCCATGTTGACACCACAAGGGCATTTTCCAGCAACCCTTACTTAAAACCACTATAAGAAATATCACCAATTAAAGCGACAACATATACTTTCAAAAACTATGATTTTAATGAGATCTTTACAAGACTGCTAGAGGAAGTGATCAACAGGAGATCACAGCAAGATTTAAAAAACCAAAAACTATCTGAGGGCTAAATGAAAAGGTAGCCACACGTAAACCAGTTTCTCAGGCCTTAACCGAACTTTCACAAGGTCAGCCTCCCTTGGATTGCCACACCTGCCCTGGAATTTGAAGAAGGTTCTTTTTTAGGATACTCCCCATGCTCAAACACATTGAAAGCCAGGCTCTCTCCCAATTCAAATCTCTTGTAGCAATGCTGCCAGCCTACAATGCCAAAAGGAAGGGCTTTATCCTGTGGAATCATGTATGAGCCAACAGAACTATCTTGGCAGGACACCAGAGTACTAATAGGTTTGTGCATGCACAGGCTGGGTGGAGGACACTTTCTTCCCTTGGAGCCTGTTTAATTAGGAGCTCTGGAGGAGCATGCCCACTCCCACCCCATAGCACCCAACCACCATCCCCCAGCCCATCATCATGAAACTTCAAAGATGAGAAAGGAGCTCAATGGTTTTTCTCTGGGTGGACAGCAATACTGAAAATAAGTTCAAAAGTTTGTACTCCGCCTGTAGATTCACACAAAGTTAGAGTAGGATGGAGGCTTTCCTTAAAAGATAATCTAGATTGAACTTGTTCAAAGACACAATAATGAACTGGGACCTAAGTCCAGAGATACTGATGACAAAGCCCAGCCCTGTTACATGAAGGCACAAATGATAGCCTAGAAACCCCAGGAAGAAAAAAACATCTCCCAGAAGAAATTTTGTTCAACCACCATCACAACCAGTGAGTAGTAACTGGGAATATGTCACTCTCCCTTCCATTTGAAAAGTAGTCAATAAATTGGACCTTTGAAAGAATTTGTACATACTGAAAAAAGTATTGGATTTCAGGTCAGAAGACCTGGGTTCAAGTCCCAGCTTCTCCACTTACTAGCTATGTGGCCCTAGATAAGTCACAACCTCTCTTGGTCACTCTTTCCTCTAACTAAGAGATGTGAATTAGACGACCTCTGTGATCCCCTTCCAGTCCCAAAGGTACGTAATTCTATGATTAGTTTAAGTATAACACATGACACACTAATATATGAAAAGTGCCTGCCCCACATTCAAGTTGGCCATTTTCCTTTAGAAGACTCTAACCCACATTTAGCCATATTCATCCATCTGAACAGGGATTCTTAGCTTCCCAGGTAGGGTTGCCTAAGGTTTCTACCTCAGCCAACTTGGTCTTTAACTGTTTACAGCTGGATAGCTCCACCTGGTGAGGAGAAGTCCAAATACCTGCCTCTCCCATAAAAGGGATCACTTGCCTCTTTATCTGCAGGAGTTTTAAGGAAGCTTTGTTTAAATAAGACTCAACAGCTAGGAAAGAAAGACTCAAGACTCCCAGCTGTCACAGATGTTCAACCAATTCTCCTTTCACACAGACCATCTAAACAGAAGAAAAGGGATGTTAAGTCACATTCACTAGGTTCAGAGAACAGCCTTTGTTGGCCTCTAAAGTCAGGGAGCATCTCTCCGCTGACAAGGCATAAAAATTCCTGGATCAAAAAAAGTGTAAAGCATCTTAAAATTAAATTTTCAATCTGTGTTTCGCATATATATTTTACCTTCCTCCCCTCTACCTCATCCTCCTTTTGCCCAATTGGAGCTGCCCGTCATAGTTTCACTACTCCTAAGAAGACAGGAAACCAAACTTTGGGAAAGAATAATACAGAAAAAAAAAGGCAAGTGAGGGAGCTTAAGGAACTGTCAAAGGACCCAAAATAAATTACAGAGTCCTCAAGGGGAGGCAGCTTCCTGAAAGAAGGCCTATCCCTGGCAGCCTGTTTTTGTGGTGGCCAGATCACAGAGTTTGGATTCTGCATTCAGTCCTACATGGGCTAGCAGGGTCAAATGCTATAATTATAAGAGGCCAAGAAGGAGACTAGAACCATCAGGAATTACCATGGAGGCCTTAAAACAACTACAGCTGTATCCTCTGATAGAGAAAAGAGTTCCATCTTAGATCTTTCTCTCAGAAGACAAGCTGTAATCTACATTGAGTCAATTTTTTTAAAAAAAATCTTTCTTTATTCCCCCTCCATCTTACCTCTAGTTTAGCCCTTAAAAAGTGTGTGGCAAGGATGCGAGTGCTCAGTAAAAGGTCAGAGTAGCATCTCCCAAACCACATTCTATGGAACCCAGTGGTTCTAAATGACATGATTAGGGGGCTCTGTCTGAAAGATTTCTATGATTGCTATATTTTTCCTTTCTAAAATATATAATACAAAAGATTGTATATATACATAATGCTTATTTTGGGTCACAGTTCTTTTTTCAGTATGACAACAGCCTTCATTTCTTATAGTTTACTCCAAAATTTTCCCTTTCTCCCTTTAGTTCACTCCTTCCCCAACAACCCACCCAAAACACCATTTATCAGTCTATCATTCTAAGCATAGTCAGAATATATTCCTTCTATGACTAAATTAGGTCAGAAAGTAGTGAGATAGGATATAAGAATAACATAAAAAGCTCCTATGGAGCAGCAGAGGAAAAGACAATTCTGTATGCTGTTATGAAATTTAATAGAACTAAATCTAAACTCCTATACTTGAATTAAAAAATATATATATATATATTAACCTCAGGAGCTCAAAATAGGGAAGCTGTGACTAGACAACAGTTCCTGGAGGGGGAAAAAGGATCTGGGGGTTTTAGTGACCTGCAAACTCAATGAGTCCATAGTGTGGACAGAGTAACCCCAAAAATTTAATATGAAATGTGGTTGCATTGAGAGGAAAAGTATCTATAACAAGGGAGGTAACAGTCCCACGGTACTTGTGCAGGCAAGCCACTTCTGGAACACTGTTTAGCTCTGGGGGCCATATTTTAAGGAGGGTCACTGATAAGCTGGAATACATCCAAAAGAGGCCAACCAGCTACCAAGATGATGAGGACAGAAGACCACACTAGGTAAAGAGTACTTGGAGGAATTGGTAGTATTTAGCCTGGAGAAAGGAAGCAGTCAAAGTATAAGAAGAACTGTCAGATGGAAGAAAAATGAAGACTTCTCCTTTCGGTCCCAGAGGGCAGAACTGGGAGTAATGAGTGAAAGTCACGAAGAGGTAGATTTACTGCTGACGTAAAAAAATAAAGTAACTTCCTACAATAAAAGCTATCCAAAAGTGTCACAGACTAAAGAGAGAGACCTCCTTCTAGCTGAAAGTCAAGGACTCTAGGGGAAGGCTGTACAGTCTAGAATGTACTTAGCATGTGGATGAGATGAAAAAAATCCAAGACGGAGGATACCTTGAAAGTGATCTCATCCAACCCCCTTATTTTAGAGATGAAGAATCTGGGGTTCATAAAGGTTAAGTGACTTGACCAAGTTCACACAGGCAAATTGAGGCATCAAACATTTATCAAATGCCATACACTGGGGTAAACTTATGCTGGGGATACAAAGAAAGAAAAAAAAAGTTCCTACCCTCAGAGAACTAATAGGGAAAACAATATGGAAGTCATTATGTTCCAACAAGATAAACAGGAGTAAGTCTTAATGACCAAATGGGAATTCAAATTCAGATCCTCCAACTCCAAATTCAGCAGCAAGATGTAGAATACCCAAATTCAAATCCAGTCTCAAACATTCACAATGTATGGCACTGGACAAGTCAATGAACCTCTATTTGATTCAGTTTCTTAATCTGTAAAATGGGGATAGTAACAGTACCAAATTCCTATGGTTGTTGTAAGGCTAAAAGGAGATATATGTAAAGTGCTTTGAAAACCTTAAAACACTATGATTTTGTACTACAGCATCCTACGCAAATCCATCCCTGTCTGGGCAGTTCTTTATTCTTGTATAGTTTAAAAGACCCATAAAGTTTTACACATTTAAACTCCACCCCCCCATCCCTCCCCCCACTCCCCCGTCACTTCCATATCCAATACGAGGAGCCATTACAGATCAACAAAGATCATTAACATTTTAAACAATTTTAATCCTCTTCTCTCTTACTTACATTTACAGATTATTTCTGAAATACCTCCCAACTCCCATTCAGTGATCAGTAGACAAACTCCCACCCACTCCCCTGCAGGAATCACAGAAATAGCTGTAGGGTCTATATGTAGGGATGGAGGCCCATGGCTTAAATTCCCCATCACTAATAAAAATACAAACTGAACAAAAATACTGATTCCAAACAGGTTCCTCAACCAACAAATCCCTCAAATGTCTCACATCTGCGTAAATCTCGAAGTTCCACTAAGGCAGGAATCCTATCTTAAACTTCGCATTTCCACCAGGATTAGCACAGTATTCTAAACAACACACGCACATCATAAAATACGTTGAAATGGATTCTTTTGAAGGCAGCTAACTCATGCAGCACATGCTCAGCAGACAGGGTTTCCAAAATCAAAAATGTTAATGAATGATGCTACCAGGCATAATTTTAAAAAGATCAACCAATGTTTGCTCATTCACTTACCCCATAAAAACATTTATTAAGCACCTTTTCATTTGAAACACTGTGAGACAAGGCACACTCGTAAGCTCCTCACAGAGCAGAGTAAAAAGAGACAGAGAAATATAGAAAAATTTGTATGAAATGATGAAGACTAAAGAAAACAAAACCTGAAAAAACAATATATAACGACTACAATACCGTTAAGTGGAAATAATTCTGAAAGGCACCTAAATTCAGGTTTTAATGGTAATGACCAAAGAACAGATGATGAAAGAATTCTATCTCTGTCCTCAGCAGAACTGGAAAACTATGGGGTAGGATCTTGTAGATGGAAAGGTAGAAGAACACAGTACATTTGGGGCAGACAGAAGAATGAAGTCTATTTTTGCTGTAATACCGAATGCATGGAAGGGAAAAAAACGTAGGACAAAGCTGAAAAGATAAGTTACTGTCAGACTGTATGCCAACAGCAAAATAAAATTTAAATCTATACACATACATATATATTTGTGTGTATATATACTTATACCTATGCACATGTATGTATATATATATATACACAATCATATAAACTTACATTATATATACTTACATACACATATGTGCATAGATGTGTGTATACACACACACACACACACACACACACACACACACACTACACTTTGTAGACATCAGGAAGCCAATGAAAGAATTCTGGCATGTAACAGCAGCAATATGAAAGACACATTGAACGGAAAGGGAAAGCATGGCAGCAGAAAAAACAAGGAGATTATGATGTCTCTGAAAGTACAAGATGAAAGAATATCCAACAGAAAAAAGAGATCAGTGGTGCTAACAGCTACAGAGAGGTCATGGGAGATGAAGAACGAACAAAAGAAAATGAGACGTGGAGAGCAGAAAGTCACGGTGACCTTGGGAAGGCAGTTTCAGCAGAGCCGTGAGAGGTGGAAGCCAGATCGTAAACGACTGATGAGACTGGGAGGCAATAAAAAGATCAAATAAACAATTTTTTCCAGTTTAACAGAAGCAGCTGAATGGGGTCAGGGAGGTCAAGGGAAGACTTTTCTTATGATTACTGACCTACAGATGTTGGCAGGCCAATGGGAAGGAAGCATCAGGAAGTAATTAATTGAGGATGATGGGATGTTCTAGAGCAGGCAAGAGGTTGGGTAAGGTTCTAGATAAGGCAAAAGGAAAAGTCAGCGGCTGAGTGTAAGGTGAGGGCCTTGAGGAGAGAAAATTATTTAGAACACTTTGCTATGAGGGCTGAGAGGAGTCAAAAGTAAAAGAGGCAACAGGTACAGACGTAAAAACCGCTGGCTCTCTAGCCTGAAAACTGCTCTCAAATTCCAGCTTTTGATACTTCCTACAGCTGTGACCTTGGGGAATTTATCGTGCCTCAGTTTCTTCATCCGTAAAATAAAGGGACTGGATTAAATGGCTTTTAAGTTTCCCTCTAGTTCTAAATCTATGATCCAATGAATGGTGAAGACTCACCCAAGAATGTAGAGGATGAATTTAAAATAGATATCAACTTGACTTCATGTCTTTCTTTAGCAATACTCAGCAGAAACAAAAGAGGAGAAAAATCAAATTTTTAAAAAAACTACATATAATAAAAGTTCATAATTTTGAAAATAATGCTCTTTCGTGATGGTAAAGTTCATAATTAAAATTTATTTTTAAAAAGATACAAATATTGTTAATCATCATTGGAAGCTATTTGAACAATGGGTGAGGGTTTTTTATTGGGACATAACGGGTACATTAAAACCGTTTTTTAAAAAATATTTTAACAACTATAAACACCAAGTCCTATATAGGAAAAGAATAACTAGATAATGTGATTTTTTAAAAGAGGGCTGGAAAGGTTAACAGATTCAGTATCAAAGAAAGGTAACTCGATTTGCCTTTTAGAAAAAGAAAGCTTTAGCTAGATCAAATGTCCTTCTGCATGCTTTCAGTTACTAACTAAATGAAGCTTTTAGTTTCTACTCAAAATTTATTTTTGAAATACTTATTTTTCATAGAATTCTAACGCTTTCTGCCTTCTACCATATTGTGGAAAATTTTTATTTTCTCTCTAGGCTTTACGGAAACTGCCTTTTGGTCATGCTCACAATTCAGGCAACTGAATCTTGCATCTTTATCACTCCTGGGAGGAAATATTACAGAAACATTGTCATCTAAATATAATACCAACACTTCTCAATGTCACAGCTGCTCCTTGAGTGACCAGCTAAGTTTAAAAAAAAAACATATAGTATCGATATATGGCAATGGATGTCTAGAATAAGGGAGGTGGTGCTGGTAGTGGCGATGGTGATGGTGGTAGAAGCAGTAGTAACAGTGGTAGTAGCAGCAGCAGAAGTAGAAATAATGGTAGTAATGTAATAATTGTAATACATTATATATTATAAAGTAATAGTAATATTTGAGGAACCATAGATTTAGACCATGGAGGTGGAGCCCATCACCCCTACTTTAGAACAGAACACTGAACCCTGAAAGAAGCGTTTGGCTGAGATCACACCAGCAGTAAGTGGCAGAAGCAGGAGTAGGGAGGACAGCTAGCACTTCTGTAGGGAGGTTTACAGACATCATCCTGGGAGATAGATAAGGTAAAATTACGATCCCTATTTTGCAAATGAGGAAACTGGGCAGTCCAAGTAACTTTATGAAGAAAGTGGGACTTGAGCTGGGCTCGAAAAGATGAGCAGGACATACACAATCTGTATCAAATTGCTTACCGTCTTGGGGGGGAGGAGAAAATTTGGAACTCACAATTTTATTTTAAAAAATGTTAAGCAGATTGCATGCAATCTTGGGGAGGGTGAAAAGAAGGGGAAAAATTTGGAACTTAAAATCTTATTAAAGTGAATGTTGAAAATTAAAAATAATTAAATAAAAACGTTAAGATTTATTGGGGAAAATGAAACACTATTTAAAAGAAAAAAAGGAAAAATTTAAAATATTGCTTCAAGGTTATGTATTTAGAGAGGGAGTAGAGCTGTATTATTTCCTCTACTCTTATGGGATAACTGTATGGCTTCGGACAAATATCTTTATGTAAAATGGAGACAATACTTCAGATTTAGTGAATGGAAATGTTTTAAACTAAGTTTAATCATATAAAGTTGCAGTAAATGTAATCATTAAAAAAAGAAAGATGAGCAGACTCTGGATGAAAGGCAGAGGGTACAGAAAAGGTATGTTAAGTAAAAGCTTAGAAGAGATAAAAGTACATCCAGTGGTGACAAAAAGGAAGAATTGGGGGAGAGGAGAAGGGAGGGAGGGAGGGAGAGAGAGAGAGAGAGAGAAACTGGTTAAATAGATAGAATATTCAGAACTCCACAATTCAGGTAAAAGAAGACACATGAAACAAAATGCAATCAATGGAAAGAATTGCTAAAAAGCAGAGAGGTAGACCAAGACAGGAAAAAGCCAGAATCATTCAACATGATTAAACATTTCTTTCAAAAATGAATAAACAAGATTTTGAAATTAGCAAATCAATTCAACAAATAATTTATTAAGCTGACTAGCACATAAGCACATCATTTATTCAATATCACTGTGGAACTACAAATCCAAGAAAACAGATTTTCTAGTAACTGAGACTTACAAACACACCCCTTCTATCTAAAGGGATAGAGAAAAGAGCTGTGACTACATTGGTATATGTAGAGGTCTCTCAACTTTTTTGTTTCTTGGACCTCTGTGGCAATCTCATGACATCTACGGACCCCCTTCTCAGAATAATGTTTTGCTGACGACATTCATAATTGAAGTAAATGCTAAATTTCACTTAAAAATAGTAAAAATAAAAAATGGAAGGAAGGACAGAAGGAAGGAAGGAAGGAGGGAGGGAGGAAGGGAGAGCAGATGGAAGGAGGAAGGGAGGATGGATTTATTAAACATCTACTATATGCCAGACACCAGGCTAAGTGCTTTACAAATATTAACTCATTTGATTCTCCCAACAACTGGAGGTAGGTGCCATTATCCCTACTTTATAGCTGAGATAACCAAGGTAAACTAAGATTCAGGCTCACACAGGTAGTAGCTGTCTGAGGCCACATGTGAACCCAGAACTTCCTGACTCCTGCACTCTATCCACTCAGTCAGAGGCTAAGTGACTGCCCTGATCACACATCCAGTTTGCATCACAAATAGATTTGATCCCAAATCTCTTGGGTTCCAAGTCCAGTGCTCCCTATCTACTTCTCCATGACACCTCTCACATAATGCATTATTTTATATTATGGTCATGTGTCCATACTTTGAAATTCTGGTATGTTTTTTAAAAGCTAATTGTAAATTTCTTGTATATTTTTAAAAGGAAAACCCACACTTTCTTTTAAAATTATGAAATCACTAAAAGAACCTTGGGTTCTAGTACTGATTCTGCCCTGATTAGGTATACGACCTTGAAAAAGTCACAACCTCCCTAACCTTGGTTTTTTCGTTCAAGGGATAAGGGGAAAGAAAAAAAAAAAAAAAGCTTGTATGAAGACTGGGGGAGTTGAATTAAATGACCCCCAAGGTCTCTGCTAGCTTTAAATATCTTTGATTCTAACTAGCACTCTCAGATCAATGCGACTAGACAAAACAAACAACAACTGAGGACAACTGCTATGAGGAGAAATCTGCCTCCAAACCAGTTGTTTTCTCACACCACTTTTAGGGAATTCTTGGCAGCACATGATAGAAACATCAGAGGAATACAAAAATGCCTTCGCTGGCAATGCAAGTCTTTATGGAAATGCTTATGTGTCCAGCACCTCTACCACTTAAAACATTCACTAAACTATTTTATAGCAACAGAAAAGTGACCCTCTCAAAGAAGCAAGGATACCTAACGGTTAACTAAAATAACTAGACGGACCCATTCATTACTCAACACTTAACTAATTTGCAATTGAAATACTTTAACAGTAATCAAAAGATATTTGCAAAACCTAGAACAGCCACAGGTTATATTATACAGTAGTTGAGGGAAATGGAGTAACTATTTTCACAGATGTATAACTGAGCTAAAGACTTCTTTTTAAATGCAAAGGCTTCATGAGAATGTTCCTGTATCAAAGAGCTCTAAGGGGGCCGGCAGGATACAGGTCTAATACCTGTCTAGAGCTGGTCTTCCTTCTCACCATAAACTTCTCAGCACAGGCTACTCTTTCTCTCTTCTCTTCTCTAAAAATATACAAAATGGGAGGCTTCCCACCAAGCCTGGTGCACTGTGTTGCCTTGGAACTATGTGTTCCTAGGGAAAATACTCATATGAGGTTTTGATCTTCACGTCCAGTTTATAAAGTATTCACAACATCAATGTGGTGTGCGCACACACACACGCGCGTGCACATACACACACATTCACTCTCTCACACACACACAGCTGGAGACGCCTATAATAAATCTCACACAGGAGGGTGTTCCAAATCATCCTAAGTATTTGAAGTTTACAGATGATGCAATCTAAAAGCATCTGCACACCTGATTTCAATTCAAAAAAGCAAATTTGCAAAAGACCAATTTAACCTGGAAAACTGCTCCCATTCAGAGAATGGGGCACAGAATACAGCATCTGGCTTGGGAATTGTTAACCTGAGGACTATTTAAGCATTATAAGTATGTTACAAAAATCCACTGACTTAGCTTGCATCCATTAAAACCAACTGCTACCTGGCCTTTCCTACCTCCATCTTGAACTAATGTATCTGACTATTAAAAGCCAAATGTAAAACTTGACATTTATCCCTATTCAAAAGTTGATCAGACTTCTTTGGGAAGGAACTGTCCCCCACAAATGTTCTTCAAGCAAAGGTTCAATAACGGGTTGTCAAGTATATAGTTTGGGGGATTCTTATTCAAATACAGGCTCTACCAATGGCCTCCAAGATCCCTTTCAATTCAGAAATAATCTAAAGGGATATTCTTTCTTTCCTTGAAATAACAAATCTCATCAATACTGACCAATACATAGCTGTACGACTCTACGTACACACACAACATATCATCATACTCCCTTAACAGCTGCATTTCTAGAAAGCAGAAGCCCTTTCACCCCAGGTCAGCATAACAAAAAAAAACAAAACAAAACAAAAAAAAACCCCACAACTTGGCCTAGTAGGTTGTGTACCCTATAAATACGCTCAAGAACCAGTTCATTTCTTTCCACCAGGGCAGAACACAATTTAATGTACTACAGGGTAAAGGTTCATTTGGCAAAGTGCTTAGTTTTAAAATGACCTGCCTGTGAACAGAAATATTTTTTTACAGTCCGTTTTCCCTAGGGATCGTAGAGCTAGAAGGGAAAAGAAAAAAACTTTACTGAAACAGCCTAAATCAATGGGGCATAACCATAACTGGCTGGGAAACTGTTTCAACCTACAATATAGCACCATGGCATACAGCTTTGAAACAAAGACTTTGGATTTTTTCTGACTCTAGGTGTAGCAGAGGTTAAACAGGATTATAGATAAGAGTCCATCAGAGCTAACATACACCTGGAACACCCTTGGATACTTCCTGAGATTCAGGAACATGATGAATCAGCACCGGAGCCCTTTGGGGATGATGACCTTCCTGGCTGGTTCCTGTCAAGTGGCCTAGCACTGAAAGGACTTGTTCTTTTGATTCACTATAGAAAATTTTTGAGTGGTTCCTTAGTCTTTCCCCTCCCCAAGACAGTAGCAGGAGGGGTGGGGTGCTACATCAATTAAAAAGAAACCTCTTCAGGCTGGATCTCCTCTATGGAAGGCATTATTTTATTCAAGATTTCCACTGATGGGTAGGTAAAGATTATATATTAGATTACTGAATCTTGTTTCAGTTTGTTTATATCAAAAGCACACTTGTAAGTATTATGTATTTAGCAATCTTTAAATACCTGTACCATAAGTGATGACATCAAGCACTTTCCTAATACACCTTTAGAAAAGATCCCAATCCAAATCTAAGCTATAACTAAGTGGGGGAAGAAGTGTTACTAAGCCAAGATTTAAGAGCACAGATCCAAGTGATGATCAACCACTGTCCCAGAGTGCCTTTGCATGTTACCCACTTCTTGACAGAGAAATTCAAGGGGCAGAAAGATATGCATTTCTGGACATCAATTTGTCTGAATTTGTTTTGACTATTCTTTTTTTTGTTACAAGGGCTGTCTGTGTTCTTAACTAGGGGGAAGGGAATTTGAAGGAAGAGAGGGAGATTAGACATACTGACAACAAAAAATAAGGGAGAAAAATAAGAAATAAGGGGGAAAATTAAATACACAGAAAAGTCTAGACAGGAGGTACTGTATTCAATTTATTATGAACTTTCATATACAAATCTGTTTTCATATGCAATCCTCTATTTATGTTTGACTTGGAAATTTAAAAGCAAAAAAAGGGCTCTCCATGGAGGCCCTTGCCAGCACTGAAAGTCACCAGCAATCTGGCCCCTCCCTACTTTCTCTAACGTTATCTTCCACTATTCCTCGACATTTAACTCTCATACCTGCCAAAGTAATCCAATGAGTCTCTGAACATACTGTTCTGATTACCTACTCCAGACTTTGGCTGATGCTGTGGCCCCCCTGCACATTACCACTGTCTTCACAACACACATGTCCAATGATACAGACGGTCCTGCCCATGCAAGGAAGAACACTTGTAGGTTGTTGCTGCACTCCAGGCAAGTCTGTAGGTGGACAGAGTTTCCCAACCATCTGTCATGTCACATTGCTTGAGGCTGTTTAAGAATTCACTGAGCTTTCCTTCCCTCTTCTGTCTCTCAATTGGGTTTCCTTAAAGGAAAAGGAACCATCATCACCCCAGATATTGTAAGTATAACTATGAAGTCTAAGCTTTTAGTTTTATAAAGTATTGGGCCCAAAACATCCACTATAGCCCAAAGACCCTTGGAAGAAGGGGAAAGAAAGGTAACCTGCTCATCACTTGACACAGCCATTAAAAACCAAAAGTGAAAGTAAAAGATGAGAGAGCTACCTATTTCTGTCCTCAAAAATAACAAGCAGTGGAGCAGGTGTTAATCATGTTAGCGCTTAATAGACAAGGGAATCAACCCTCCAATGACAAGCCAAGTTTCAATAGCTACTAAAATATTCTGCCAAAAATTAAATGTGCAAAACAGACCTTCCCAGGTTGTCTACGCTACTACTAACATTCATTCATTGGTTTTATATAATAACTGGGATTAAGATAATGCTTCAAGGTTTGCAAAGAACTTCACCTATGTTTTCATTTGATCTTTACAACAATGCAGCGAGGTATGTACTATTAGCATACCACTTTAGAGATGAGGAAATTGAGGCACACAGGGGTTATGTCAATTGCTCAGCACCACACAATTTATAAGTGTCTGGGTCAGGATTCTAACTCAGGGCTTTAAGACTCTCTAAGGCCAATGAGCTGTGCAGTGCAACCCCTAGCTGCATCAGGGCAGTGACAGAAATACAAGGCTATCATGAATTTGTAAATGATTGCATAGATGAAACAGATGAAATTCAACATTTCTCTGATGGATCTATGATCTCACTGATATGAATACTCCCTCTGCCTCCTTTCTCCTCACTGTACTAGAAAGAGTCTTCTTCTACATCTTGGAATATTTCTTGGATATCAGCTAAACACTTGGGCTGGGCAGTCCCAAGAGTCCTCCCTCACTCTTAGTATTATTAATAGCTAGCATTTTATATAGCTCTTTAAGTTTCGCAAAGCAGTTTACAATATTATTTCATTTTATCCTCATAACAATCCAGGCAGGTAGGTGCTATTATGATACTCATTTAACAGATGAGGAAACTGAAGTTGATAGAACTTAAATGACTTGCCCAAGGTCACACAGATACATAGTTTTTGGGGCAGGATTTAAGCTCAAGTCTTCCTGACTCCAGTTCCAATGTTCTAACCACTGGACCACCTCACTGCCAAGAACATGACCAGCCCAGCTGTCTTTTAAGCCACTGGGGCAGTTAGGTGGTGCAATGGAAAGAGCAGCAGTGCAGGAGTCAGGAAGACCTGAGTTCAAATCTCATCTCAGACACTTAACACTCACTAACTGTGTGACTTTGGGCAAGTCACTTAACACCAATTGCCTCATCCTGAGTCATCTCCAGTCATCCTGATGAATATCTGGTCCCTGGATTCAGATGGCTCTGGAGAAGTGAGGCTGGTGACCTGCATAGCCCTCCCTCACTCAAAACAACGTCAAGTGCAAGTCACGTTTTATTTCTCTGATGGCATGGTCTTCTTCAGCAGCGAAGGATGAACACACCTTTTAAGCCACTGGTGACACAAAAAATCATCACTGGTGACAGATACATTTATAATCTGCTTCTATCATCAATTATTCAAGTAATTACTAAGCACCTAATTATTTACTGTGCTAGGCAAAGGAGATAAAAGGACAAAGACAGAACAATTCCTACCACGCGTCTTTTCATTACCCTCTGGATTACTCACAATTTTGATTCATCAGAGATCACGGTGTTCCTGATCCACAACCATATGGCATTGTGAATAGTATATTGTTGTTAAAAAAAATAAGCACGTGTCATGAGCAGCTGGGGAGCATTGTGAGAATACTGCCCAATTTCCCAAATGCAATCCGAGTGATTTTTTAATTGTTAAATCTAAGACTTTTCTCAGTCCTCATCCTTACTGACCTGGGACATTATCGATCACCCTCTTCTCAATGACATGCTCTTCTCTCTAGGTTTTAGTATCACTACTGTCTCCTAGTTCTCCTACCTATCTGAACAACCCTTCTCAGTCTCCTTTTCGGAATGGTCAGCCAGTTTAGGTCATGCTTTCTAACTGTGAGAATTCCCTCAAGGTACTATCCTCTATCCTGGGATTTCCTCTCTTTTCCCTTTGGACTATTTCAGTGGGTGATCTCATGGGTCCCCATGGATTCAAGTGTCATCTCTCTGAAGATGATTTTGAGGTCTATTTTTCCAGCCCTAATCTCTCTCCCATCCTCAAGTTTCACATCTCCAAGTACCTACCAGACACCTTAAACTCAATGTCCAAAACTGAACTCATCTTTCCAAATCTTCCTTTCTTTCCTGTTACACCCATTCTCATCCCTCATATCCAATACATTGCCAAGCCGTGTTAATTCTACCTTTGTAACTTCTCTCAAATATATCCCCTTCTCTCCCCTGATGGTGTCACCGCCCTGATGGAGGCCCTCAACACCAAGTCTGATTTTGCAAACACCAGCCAGCTGGTCTCTCTGCCTCCTTTCTCCCCACCCCAGCTTATTCTCCATTCAGCCATCAACCCAATATTCCTAAAGTGCAGATGTTACCATGTCACCCTCACCACCCCCATTAAACTCCAATGGATCTCCATCATCTCCAAATCAAATATGAAATCCTCTTTGGCTTTTGAAAGTCCTTCAAACCTGACACTTTCAGTCTCATATCTTGCAACCGCCATGTACTATGCAATCCAGTAACTGTTTGCTGTTTCTCCATGCCCTTTCTCCGGAAATCCCTCCCATACCTACAATTCTCTTCCTCTTCACCTCTACCTCCTGGCACCCTTCAATCTTAGCTAAAATCTCACCTTCTGCAAGAAGTCTTTCCCAGTGCCTTCCTTCTGCAATGGCCTCCAATTTATCCAGGAGGTCTTTTTTGTACATAATTATTTCCATGTTGTCTCCCCCATTACACTGAACTCCTTGAGAGCAGATTATCTTTGGCCTCTCTTTGTATCCTCAGCACTCATAACAGTGCCTGGTACATAATTAGGGCTTAATAAATGCTTACTGACCCAATAACAGGGATTGCATTTGCTTTCCTTGCATCCCCAAAGCTCATCACAATCCTTAGAACATAGTAGGAGTTTAATACTTGCTTGCTGATTTGACTTGATATCCTGCTTTTGTAACATTTATTTTGTGCCCTGCTCATTGTCCATACAGAAAATCTATTCAAAACACATGTTTTGATAAATTAATGCAATATGCTACCCAGCCAACTAGTTGTAGGTCCTAATTTGGGCAGTATGCAGCTTCATTCAGTTCATGTTTTCTGAGTGGCCTGAGACATCCCATTTGAAAGGCTGAGAAGGCCCTGTAGTAAGGTATGATCAGTAAACCATCCATAACAGCTACAGCTGGGAAAAATTCATCATTTATAAGGAAATGCTCTTTCTTTTGCACTCTGTATTCAACATCTTTAATGACACCTCCATCTTGATAGAAATTATCAAAGGATGGATGAACAAAAGTATGTCTGAATTTGGTTCTGACTAGAAATATTGTAAGATCTCAATGCAACATGACTCTTTGATACAAGAGACTTTTCAAGGCTGACTTTTGCTTACCTAATCAATTTTTTAAAAATCTATTGTGAAATTGTATATTCTCTGCCCTCTAAGTCGGCTATGCTGGAAAACTGTCTTCAAGTCCGTCTGGTCTTAATTTTCTTTTTTTTTTTTATCTTACTTTTCATTAAACATCCACAAAGGGGTGGGGGGGGGGAGGCTATACCATTCTCAATGATTTTTATGGAGATTAAAAAAAGGAGACATGGGTCAAGTGGTTGCAGTTTCTACTCAGTTGCCTTTTTTTGGCAATGCCATCCATGATCTTGTACATTCTTTCAGAATACTCCACTCAAATAATTTGAAAAACATTCCCTGAATGCCTATTAAATGTTGTCTCCAGCTCAAATTTCTTCTGAGTGTATCGGGTCGGGTCCAGCTGCTCTTCCTTTGTCTTAAACGTCAGTTCCACTTACTCGTATAAAACATTAGGTACTGAGATGCTGGAGGCCAAGTACAGTGGTTCTCTGGTAATAGAGCATACAGATACAGTCAGAAGGGACTTGAGAGGCCATGTTGTCCAACCCTCTCACTCTACAGATAAGGAACTAAGGGCTAAGAGAGATTAAGTGATTTGTACAGGGTCACGTAACTATCAAGTATCTAGAGCTGATTAGAAGACGGGCCATGCGGACCACAAATCTTAACTTAATCTTGACATGAATTTTTAAAATATATTCTATAATTGATTTCTTTGTAATCTAATTTTATTTTATGCAGTTAAAAACTTTATTCTGAGGAGAGATCCATATGCTTTGCCAAACTGCCAAAGGGGCCCGTGACACAGAAAAAGTTAAAAACCTCTGTAACAGACAGATCTGTTCTACTGTTTGTCTTTTTATTTTCCTTCCATTTTCATCTATATGATCTTGGGATAATCCAGCCTAATTAGATCCTACATGAAACTTTCTGTAAGCTCATTTCCCCTACACTCACTTTCATAATTTGGTAAGGCAATGTTATTTTTAATTCCTCTGCCATCCAATCCTTCATAGTGTTTTATAAATAAGTCTATCCCCTTAAACTGATATTGCCCTTCAGCTGCCATGTCTCTCTAATTATCAGATAGAGAAGCTGGTGGCTAAGGAAGTTTATGGGAGGTTTCTGCCTCTTCTTTGTAATAACTGTTATTTACATTGGTTGAATTTCTCCACGAAAGTGGAATAAACAGAGTCCATATCTTTAAAGCTATTTCCATTTTTTAAAAAAGAAAGTTAATTGTCTGTTTAGATGAGTCAGTTTGGAAATGTTATAATTGCTAATGATATCAACTTCTCGTCTTTAGTTTTTCTTTTATTCAGTATTTGTTTTGACCTCTGCTCCAACTAGTCGATGATTTAAAAAAAAACCAAAATTTCTGAAATGACTTCCATCAGTAATTGATAATTTCCTGTTTGTTCATAGCCAATCTGATTTTTTTATGATGTTACTCAGTATCCACTATGTCCTTCGGATGATTGTTTTCAGGGACATCGTAGTAATTTGCATCAGGCTTCAGAATAATGCATGAGGGCCTCCTCAAGATCTCTAAGGACTCTAAAGAGATTTTTAAGGATATATTAAGTACCTAAGTGACAGACACTGTGTTGGGCATTGATACATTTCTATCTCTGTATCCCTGATGCTTAGCACAATGCCTGTCACAGATGACATACATAATAAATGCTTGTTGATTGAGTGATAAATAGAGGTTATAATCTACTAGAGAAATCAAACAACATGTACATAAAGGAAGAGAACGTCCATACAGGGTAATTTCAAAAGGTAAAGTGCATTAACGAGTTATCAAATTGCACCACACCTATGCTTTGAAGGAAGCAAGGGTTAGGAAGAAAAGACTCATGGAACAGGAGAGAAGGAAGCAAGGGAGAAAAAGGGAGGGGACAAGCATTTATTAGGTACCTACTGTGTTCAAGGCACTATGATAAGCTCTGTACAAATGGTATCTAATCCTCACAACAACCCTTGGAGGCAGGTGCTATTATGAACCTCATTTTACAGTTGGGCAAACTGAGGTCGATTCCGAGAGAGTGAAGTGAGAAAGAAGTATAATCAAAGAATGGGGAACAGAAAGCAAAGGTATAAAGGTGAGGGGTGGAATCTTGTATATAAAGTAACAGGAAAGCTAGTTGAGACGATCTGCTGATGCAGATGTTTTTGTGAGAGACAGAGACACAGAGAATGAAAGAGACGGAGAGAGATGGACCACTTTTGTCCTCTGTTCACTCTTTAAAAAAAAAAATCAGTACTCCTCTAAACAGACAATTAACTTTTTTTTTATACTGTAAATAAGGTAAGCCATGCTGGACTTTCCACTTAAATACAAAAATAATACCACTTTTATAAGCAGTGTATTTTTCAAGAGAAATAGAAATGTTTTTGTAAATATTCTCCTATCACAAGAATTACAGTTAAGTCTCTGTTTCATCTCATCCCTTGGGTCACAATTTTATGTAGGGATATGATGTCATGTCCCAGTTTCATCAATATTGTACCACATTTATCAACTTGTTTCTTCCTTCCCAGATAGGGCTCTATTAGAATAAGAAGTTCAGTACTACATTGATGTTTAAATACTTTATATACTTAAGCTGCTGCTGTAGTTCAGAAAAGCTAATTCTGAAATAAATATACACTCAAAGAACTTCCCTCAAGCGAAGAATGAACCTGGGATTTATCAGACAATCCCAGAACTTATTCAAGCATTCTAAAGTGATTCATTTACACAAACTCAACACCAAAAATGCCAGGCATGCATCCAGACATACTCTCTGATGTGGCATAAAATATATTTTAACAACCAACATTTTGGCATCAAGTAACTTTTCTCCCTCTATTACAAAGGATTTTCACCAGACAAAAGAAATAAGAAGAGAATGAAAGGACTAAGGAAAGAGACAAAAGGTGAGAGGAATAGGGAGCTGGAAAAATAAAGACAGAACCCATTATAGAACTGAGCCCACTACCCTTCTAAGGGCCCGGACTTCCCTTCAGCAGGAGTGCAGCCAATTCAACTGAGCTCAACCTTGAAAAAGGTCAGCTACTGACCTCGGGGGTCACAGAGGTCCAGGTAGGGTAAAAAGCAGATCAAGAAAAGGCTGGAAAAGTTATTTCCAGGGAATACAAGAATGTGTACGAACATTAAGTGTGGCTTCCTCACAGAACCCTTACTAAGTTCTAGTCACAACTTACATAATTTTCCAGGGATGAACTAAAGGACAAAGAATACTATAGATCTACCCAGGAGTCATATAAAAATCAACGTACAATAAGACAAATTAAATTAAAGGTTTAGACTTTCCCATAAATAATCTTTAAAGTTTGTATATTTTTAGCATTTTATTTTAAACGAGACATCTAGGTGACCTGAATATCCTGATTTAAGTGACAAGTTTTGTCATTCTTATGCATAATTTAGTTAAAGGAACTTATTTTGCTAGCAGTGGGGGAATGTAAATGTTACTTTACAGCCTGACAAACCAGTGGTCCTCCATTCACATGGTAAGAAATTATGTGCATGAAGGCAAGATCAATCCAAGGATAAAGACAGTTATTGTTTACCCAAAATCTTTTACCTACTCATCATCTCCTGATGAATAGAACTCCCCATTATAGAGACTGTCATAATATCTTAAGAATCTAAAAGCATGTGATGAAATTTAATATACAAAATTTAATGGTTTTAGCATAACACATGGAATCAGTTTCAGTCAAGAGGATGAATTATACTGTAAATTGGTATTTCTGAATCTGAGGGTTTTTTAAAAATTTACTCTAAATTGGTCTTTTTTTGGGAGGGAGGGGTCAAATTTCACTTCCACAAAAGCCAGCCAGTGTCTCAGTATCAGTTTGAACCAAGAAGTTTAATCAAGATTATTCTTGACCTCAGAAACAAGCAATAACTAGACTCTAACTTCATGGCTAATCTAAATGATAGATGAGTCACAGTGTTTCCTCCTTCAGGTGAAGGATTTGAGGTCCCTACTCCCTTTTAAAACCTACTTTACTTCCCAATTACCCCATGGGAATACATTTCACCTCTCACATTCAACACCCCGAAGTTCTTTCCCAATAACAGGTCAACTTCCAGTCTTTTCAGAATGTACTGTAATTACATAGTATTGCTTTTATTTTAAAATAAGGATGTATTATTTTTCTTTTAAATGGATACAAATAATGTTAAAACTAAACCACATCATCCATTTTTCTAATGAGTACAAAGTTTTGAATATTTTCTCAATCTAACATCTAGAAGAAAAAAGAATCTGGTCTTCTAATTTAGCTAACATGAAGGCACGGTTTAAAGGGGGATCAGTTTTCTTTCCCTAAAAGGTAATTCATCTGGAATTAATCCCTCACCTTTCTTGCCCCCATATACTCTGTTCTCCACTGACACTGGTCTCCTTGCTGCTCCTCATATACAACACATAGGAGCTTTCCAATCCAAGCATTTTCACTAGCTAGCTCTTTCCTCCTATCTGGAACTCTTCCCTCCTCCCCTCTCCCAGAAATCCCCTCCTTTGCAAGATGCCTTTCCCAGTCCTCCTTAATTTTATACTTTCTCTCCAAGATTACCCCCAATTAATCCTGTCTATATATTATTTGTACATAGTGGCAAAAAAAAAATAGTTGTTGAAAGCAGGTCACAGTTTTTCGCCCCTCTTTGTATCCCCCAGGGCTTACCCTAGGGCCTGGCATAAAGGAGGTACTTCATAAATGCTTATTCTTATAGAATTTCCCTCCTTAATGTCCCTTCTCTCTAACCATGTGTTATCCTCTTGGTTACTTATATATCCCACCTCAGCCACAGAGAAAATCAAGATCACAGATCTAACCAAACACTTAGAGAAATCATTAATTTTTTTCTACTTTACAATTACTTGAACTATGAAATGGAGTTAGAATATTTTTCATTTAACCTTCACCTGAAAGAATAAATGATTAAAGTATTAGAGAAAACATTTCAGTGATGAATGTTCTCAAGGATCTATTTGTGTGTGTGTATGTGTGTGTGTATGTATGTGTGTGTGTGTGTGTGTGTGTATGTGTGTGTGTGTGTGTGTGTGTGTGGCTAGACATACACACTATGCTTCAGGGAATTAACAGAGGTGAAGGATGGGCCTCCCTGTGCACCCCCACCCCAATATATTCACTTCCACCAGCTAGGCTCACACACTAGGCCCACACATCTATCACCTTTTCCATCCCCAGGATCTTGTTTGCATTACTTTAGAATGCAGATACTCCAACAACACTTAAAAAAAATATTTCATGTCTGAGTATCACTAGAATTTCAGTACTGTAGAAATTCCCTAAAATTCCATCTTCCCACTCCATAATAAACCTAGTCTTGAAGGGCTTTTCCTTTGCCAAAAAGCCTCATTTGCATCAGAAACCTGAGGTTGGAGGAATCTCTCATCTGTCACCCATCCTACTCCAGTTCTCTCTGCAGCCCACAGATAATTTGATTCCTGCTGAAACCTGACCAGAACCTCAAACTGTTGTTCTACAGAGTAGATTAAAGGATGGACAAAGTTTGTAGCAGAACTCATCGACCTTTGTTACATAAAATAGATTTAAATAGTCTTTACTGCTTGTCAAAAATTGTTACAAATGCTCCACCTATTCTAAGCTTTCTTAAATCTACATGAAATAATTGTTTTCTTTTGACCTTTTAGTCTTTTTGGAGAAAATTTTTTTCCCACAGGAAATGGCAAGTGGGCTTTTTGCCTACTAATTACTGTCAACCTGACTTTAAATTAAGAAATCAATTTATTTTATTGACCAATTTTAACCTAACAAGGAAAACTGCTGAGGAAAAAATTTAAAGCAATTACTAAGCACGTGTCAGGCATTGCACTGAAAGATACAAAGACAAAATTACAATAATCTCTACCCTCAGGAGCTTAGAAACAAAAAAAAAGGCTAGTTTGTCAGGAAGAGATTATTCTATACTTGCTATTTGTATAAAATCACTATAAAGGATCCATCCCTCCAGCAGCTTCCATTCATTCTGACTCCATGACCTGGTGAAATTAGCTCTGATGACTCAATTAGTTCTCTGTCTCACTAGTACAGCCTATCCAAGAGACAGACAAACTGATACTGGAAATATCCAGTATTTTCATCTTGTACTGATTTTTCTGTTTGGAGGGCAGTAACCCTGGTATTTCTTCTTATCCTTGTATCTTCCCTAGAGCCCAGCATTGTGCACAGTAGACGCAAAAAATGTTTTGCTGAATACCAATAAAGTGTCTTTCTTTAGTTTCCTAGACGCAATGCAGAGCTGAATAAAGCCTCTACCATTCCTTTGCAATTTATACACCTTATTTTATCAGGAATTGTATATATTATTTTGTAAATCACATTTTTATCTATTTTTAGAATAATTCATTAGGAAGGGTCTAGAACTATTACAGTGATTTTCTATTGTTGTTTGGTTTGGGAGGGGTGGAGTTGTTTATTAAGGGTTTTATTTTTGGTTCAGACCTGCGATTTCATCCGCACCTTTATACAGAAGTCCCAAGGCAATGATGACTGCCAATCAGCAATTCACCAACATAACTCAGCACTAGAGTGTTGCCTGGGGAACTGAGAAGTTAGAGAGCTTACTTGTTCAAGGTCAGACTACTCATATACATCAGGGGCAGTTCTTGAACCCAGGGTCTTTCTGATTCCATAGTCACCCCGATAAACACGCTATGACACATTGTCACTCTCTTAAGGAACAAAGAAAATAAAACACATCAACAACCATTTCATAGAATCTCCATTTTAATGATCAATTTCTAAGAGATGGTCAGCACTTTTCTCCCCAAATCATCTGACAATTTCACCTCCAATGTCCATTTCCCAATACACAGTGCCCTCAATGAATAAGCACAAAATTACTATGTTCTTCTTGACTCTGGATTTCTCCAAATCCTCTGAACAATAACCCTTTTATAAGAGGGCATTTTCCTGGCACATTGCAGACAATTACTGTTACAATGTTATGTCCTAGTTGTCTGGCTGATAAAGTAATTCCTAAAATGTTTCTACATTGTGTGTCTTCAGCTATACTCAGTCTGAAATTCCTCACATTGACATACAGCTGACATGCTAAGACTATTGCCCAACTTACTCTACAGCCTTCAGTAGTCTTCCTGAAACTGCTACTCTTGCCATCTAAATGAACTCTTGAAGAGAGTCTCTATTAAAGTTACTTTATTTTTAAACATACAGTTTTCATTCTTGGTTTTACTTTTAAATTTATTCTGATAAAATCACCACATTTAGTTTTAATTCTAAATTTATTTATATTTCCATTTCCATGTAAATTTGTTCATTCTATTTTTGATAAAATTATTTTATTTAATTTTAACTTTAAATAGTTATTTTTAATGCAAACCAACTAACTCAAAACATGAAACATTCATTTAAAATGTAACTTTAGAGATCTTGGACATCTTTTAAATCATGGTAAATTGGGGGGGGGGGGCCAGATCTGTGATTTCACAGGGCATGGGAGCTCTTGGTAAGGACATTTTTTTCTACCAAAGCAGACTGGCATTTCTCTACAATTCAGAATCTTAGCCGCCTGTGGCAACTGAGTATGTGCCAAAGGAAAGATTTGTACCAGTCTTTCTTAACCATAAGTATGTCTTTCCACCAAGCCAGGGCTTCCTCTGTCTTGTAAACACTATTGGAAAATATTTAGTTTTTGATTACAAACACACACACACACACCATCCTATATTCCCTCTTTATCAATCAATTCTCTGAATATAGGCATATTTATTGGTTCCCTGAAAAACCTTCAATTAAGTGAAATAATTTTGTGGTGCCCAAGTTATGGCCCAAGAGTAAAATAAATGGCAGTACAGTTGCTGGATAATCAAAATTCAGATTCTAAGGTTTTGAGGCAGTCTTTGCAGAACAGAGGGAATATAGACAGTGGGCTGAGCAGAACTGCTGAAGATGTTAACAGACCTGATGAGGTCTAGAAACCTGAAATCTCCAATTAGAAGGATTGCTGAGACAGCTGGTAGTCAGTCAGTAGGGAATCTAGGGTTTCATTCAGCTAGTAAAGCATGTCAAAAAGAACTAGAGGAAGCCCCCATTTCCATGGGACCCTTACACCCTGGGAAGATTTACAGGATTCCATGAACAAGAGATACATAGAATAGAGAGGCATGGAGAGACTGGGAGGCAACTGGGTCAAGTAAGAGAAACAGCCAAAAATGGTGCAGGGATGAAGGCAATTTGCCAAGATTAAGTGGGAGAACTTAAATCTCTAAAATTAAGGGATTAAGTGGGAAGAATTCAGAAACATCCAGAAAGAAATTTTTGCTCTTCAGGCACCTACAGCTTAAGATCTAGCTAAAGACAACAATTCTCAGATAAAATCTGGACTTTTATTCTGCCCCTTTAAAAAAGCCCTACAGTCATATAGATAATGAAATCCAGCAAGGGTTATGAGACTTGCAAGGTCACTCACAAGTAGTAAATGACAAAACTAGAATTCAAACACAAACATGCTGATTCCAAACTCAACAGCAAATGAAATCAGGCAACCAAAAATATAGTAGGGAATCTGAACTTACAATAGTTGGGCTGTTTTTTAAATAGCCTGCCATTGATAAAGACCTCTTTATTTGTAGGGAATATTCAATTTCATATTTACATGAAATATTCAATGGTGTAAAATTCATGCCAAGCAGATGTAATGTTAATATGAGATTAATGGTGGATAGGGGAAAAGTTAAAGATCTTCCAGGTCCATGGATAGGCCTCAGGTGAAGTTCATTAAGGGAAGCCTGATTAGAAGAGACTTGTTTTGTAGGAAGGCCCACATTTTTTGTTTCTAATGAGGCACTGTGTCACCAGGGTCATGCCCTCCAGCTTTGAAAACTGTATATATATATATATATATATATATATATATATATATATATATATACTCTGAGGTGAGGTTTTACTTGGGGTTTTGGAAGAAAGTTCATGTGCCAGATGAGACTCTGGGTAGTCCTTAAGAAGCTTCCCCATCCATTCTGAAAACCCAGAAATTGGTCTTCTCTCTCTGGTAACTATGTATGTATGTAATGGTCAGACAATTATGATCAGACAGTCAGAAACTCTATTGGTCTTTATTTCTCTGCTTGTATTTTCTCTCTTGGTGAATGTAATTAAAGTAGATTGTTGGTCCCTCAAAAGTTGCTTTCCTTTTAGTAAATCTAAGAACCTATGCTAGCAGGCCATCCTGGATGTGTCAAGAGTGCTTGCTTTTATGCTAGAGTCAAAAATGAAGACCCAAACTGGTATGATAAATGTATGAAACTCTGATCTTTATAAATTTGTAGTACAAGGTTATTGACATCAGGAAGGAAAAGTTACAGTCCAATCTCCATCATCACCATCCCCCTCCATAAACTCGACTTTTGGCTTATTAAGGAAATCATTCCACCCTCTCCTCTTCACCCATCCTCTCACATTCATCCCTTTCTATTCACAACATCAAAAACTTAGATGAGGCCCTCATTGCTTCTTGATTGATTTACTAACATTAATTATTAAAAAAATAATCAATCCTAATTAGTCTCCATAACTAGTCTCTCCTCTCTCCAATAAATCCTTCCCTCAGATACTAAAATAATCTCCATAAGGCACAGGTCTAACCACGTTACTCCTCTGCTTTCAAAAACTCCTTCAGCTACTTCCTATTATCTCTAAGATTAAATACAAACTCTTCAGCCTGCTATCTAGGACACACCTATCTAGGCTACCTGCCTCCCACATACCCTCAACATTTCTATCACATTGCTCCCCTGCCTCGAGGCCGTCTTTGCCCTGGCTGTCCTAGAATATTCTCCCCTCTTTAATGACTTCCCTGACTGAGGCTTAATCTGCAAAAGTCCTTTCCTGGTGTCACCCCCTTCATTATTTTCCCTCTGAGATTATCTTCTATTTATACCGTACACTTTTTGTATGTAGTTATTTGCAGCTTCTCTCTCTTTTTAGGTGATTTCCTGAAGGGAGGAGACCATGTTTTTTTCTCTTTTTGTATCTCCAGCATTTAATGTAGCACCTGGCACATGGTAATCGGTTAATACTTGTTCACTAGATGACATCAGTGACTCCATATTCCAAGCAACCTAGACTCCAAATTACTGCCCTAATTTGAAATTCCATCTTTAGTCCCTGTGCATGGATGCACCTTATCTTCACTTCCATGTTTCAGAATCACTGTCAACTTAGATGCCATCTTCTCAAAGAACTTTTCCTCCTCCTCTCAGGAGCTAGTGTTTTCTCCTCACAATGTCTTGCATTGCCCTGATCTCTGTAAATATTACATCCCTCCATCAGTAGAACTTTGAGGATACAGACTTCCATTTTTGTCTTTGTATGCTTACCCACAGTGTAATACATAATAGATGCCTAACAAATGTGAACTGAATAAATTTCCAATAACAGCACAATGCCATTTGCCTCTGACCCATTTTCTCTTTAGTCATCAATTCCAGCTGTACTGTCCTACCTGGTGCATAACTGAATTTTTTTTTTAAGCTTTTGAAGAAGAAATGATACTAAGCAGAAGACCCATAGTCAAAAGGTCTCATTTTAGTAATAGCTCTGCCATTAATTGGAGTCAAACAGGACCTTCAATATCCTTCCTGATATCTCCCCCAATTGTCTGTGCCCTCCCTCCTTATCTAGTATTTAACTGCCTTGTGTTTATTTTGCACTTATTTTTTTATATGCACATGTTGTCTCCTCTCATAGAATGCAAGGACCCTGAGCAGGGAAGTGTTTCACTTTTTGTCCTTATATCTCAGTACCTACACAGCAGGCATGGACTAAACACTGAGGATGTGAACTTAAAGCAAGGAGTTTTAGCTCTCGAGTCCTCAGCTACTTCATTTGTAAAATGGAAGCATTGTTTCAAGATGATTTCTAAGTCACTAAGATTATCAGGAATAGAAAAGGGTGGTCCATGGGTCACCGGCATTTAAACAGAATAAATCATCCTTACAGTACTTTCAGTCAATAAGCATTGATTGAGTGCTTCCTATACACCAAGCAGCTAGGGATACAAAGAAAGATCTATGTAAGTCTCTGGTCCAAAAGGACCAGCAAATTAGCCAAGCTATGCTTTGGTGGATTTCACTATTCCACACCCTCCCAGGACTTTTCTAATGATACTGATGACATCCTTCTTTCCACCTGGTAGTTCCAAGCTGAGATATTATTTCTGCACCTGACAGCTGCAAAATTTAGCCACACTACTGTTTAATCCCTAATGATGCCTGGTCTCCAGGCTTGCCCACAGGAGGACCTTCTGCGAGCACACCATTTTTTTCCTGTGAAAATATTTATAGAAAAATATGGGCTCTTCTCTCTGCTCTCCATAGTCACAACTGCTACAAAGCAAGTAATGCTGAATCAGTCTTGACTTTGAGCACTAGCAGGATAATAGAAGAATTCTGCTGAATTCAAAGTAAACATGAAGGGGGAAACTATAACAAAGCACTCAAGAAGCATAGTGCTTTCTGCTAAGGAGCTTAAAACACCTTAAAATATCTGTATAAATCCAAAATATTTCACTGGACTTACAATTGGAGAATGAAGAGCAGGGGAGGGTGTAGGGAGAAACTGATGTCTTTTCCCCATTTAAGATCTGGAAGGTCCAAAGGTTCTGATTACATGATCTCAAGCAAGGCAGTGGGGGACCTAACAGATAATTTCTCATGCAGATTAATGCTCCTCCTCGCATAAAAGGAAAAAAAAACCCTGAAATAAATGATTTATATTCTGCTGTACTCCAAATTCAAATGCTTGATAGGGGTTTTCACCCAACCTTGTCACTCCCAGAGCTCCAGAAATACATAAAATTCTACTGCTGCAGAGTCTACCTTCACTGAAGCTACTTCAAAATTTGTGCCTACTCAATAACAAAAAACCAGCAAATGCTAAGATACCAAAGCTGCCATAAGTATCCTTCTCCACCCACCTAAACAGTTCAAATATATTGGCAGCTAGGTGGAGTGGTGGATGGAGAGAGTTTTAAGCCAGGAGTAAGAAGACCTAAGTTCAAATCCTGCCCCTGACACTTATACCAGCCTTTTGATCCTGGGCAAGTCACTATGTTTGCCTCAGTTCCCTCATCTATAAAAGGAGGGTGATAACAGCACCTGCCTCCCAAGGTTGCTGAGAGAATCATGAGAAAATAATTGTAAAGCACTTAACAAAGTGTCTGGGACATAAGTGCTATACAGCTGTTAACTATTATTACTATTAAGTGATGTGTTAAAGATCAATTACCACTAATGACGGGCTGGAGCTGGATTTTGAACTCAGATCTCCCTGACTCCAGGTCCAGTGCTCTATCCACTGCACCACCTACCTACTTCTATTTAATTTATTTGCTCCCTTAAGAACAATGGGTAGAAGCTACAAATGGGCCAATTTAGGCTGGAATTCAGAAAAAAAAAAGCTTTTAAAATTAATTATCCTGAAGTGGAACATGTAGCCTCAAGAGGTAATGGAGCTTTCTCTGCCAGGTGTACCACAGAGGATATACTTTGTTTTTCTCCCAGGTAGAGGTTTTTTCCTAGATAGAGAGATTTTCCCAATCTTTCCAGCACTTAACACAGTGCCTGTGCACATAGTAAGAGGGATAGATCAGCTCCTTTCCAATTCTAAAGGAACATCATCTCTGTGAAAAAGGCCAGCCAACTGTCATCCCACTAACCCAGGCCCCATACTTAAACTAAGGCAAATGCTGTGTGCATTGGATTTTGCAAGAGTGGTTACCATCTGTCTCCAAGAGTCCCAGTTTTTAAACATGCAATTTCTATAAATGAACTAAAAATTTATCTACACCAAGTGCCATATATATTATGACAGTATTTAATGATGACATTTCTCTGGTCTGAGCAACATCCCTTTATGACATGACTTCCTTAGATGAGAGAAAAAAACAACAACACAGAAACAGTAGTCACTACTTCCTCCCCAGTGGGCACAGAGAGACAGAAATAGGATGACAGGGTTTATGAAAAAATAGCCAGCTGACTTGTTCTCAAGTTCATGGGT